>LR990879.1:9459301-10105287 GCA_905163395.2 Endotricha flammealis | reverse complement strand
GAAGTTACTCTAATGAAATTCAGCATGAAGGTTCTTTACTGAAAAGCATGAAACATGAGTAAAATATTTTTTTCAAAATTCATCCCTTAGGGGGTTAAACGGGGGTGCAAAGATAGTATGAAACTTTGCCGTTTTTGAAGTTATTCGAATGAATTTCAGCATGAAAGTTTTTTATTGAAAGGCATGAAACACGAGTAAAATATTTTTCTCAAAAATCATCCCTTAGGGGGTTAAACGGAGGTGCAAAGTTAGTATGAAACTTTTCCGTTTTTGAAGTTATTCAAATGAAATACAGCATTAAGGTTCTTTATTGAAAGGCATGAAACACTAGTAAAAGATTTTTCTCAAAAATTATCCCTTGGGGGTTAAACGGGGGTGCAAAGTTAGTATGAAACATTGCCGTTTTTGAAGTTATTCGAATGAAATTCAGCATGAAGGTTCTATATTAAAAGCCATGAAACACGAGTAAAATACTTTTCTCAAAAATCATCCCTTAGGGGGTTAAACGGGGGCGCAAGTTTCTGAAACTTTGCCGTTTTCGAAGTTATTCAAATGAAATTCAGCAGTAAGGTTCTTTATTGAAAGGCATGAAACACGAGTAAAATATATTTCTCAAAAATTATCCCTTAGGGGGTTAAACGGGGGTTCAAAGTTAGTGTGAAACTTTGCTGTTTTGAAGTTATTCGAATGAAATTCAGCATGAAGGTTCTTTAGGCGATACGAAGTTCGCCGGGTCAGCTAGTTTGTATTATAAATGAGAAAGTGAGTTTGTTTGTTTGTTTGTTATTCCTTCACGGCTTGACTAAGCAGCCTATCATTATGAAAATTTGTATACATATTGTCAGAGGTACAGAGCCCAACATAGGCTAATTTTTACGCGGGCGAAGGTGCTGGTAAAATCTAGTAAGTTTATATTTACAATAGTCTGGTACCCATAGCACAAGAAGGTTCAGCCCAGCTTACTCTGGGACCAGGTGGTATACAAAACCCCTCACCTCTTCCAACTTCGGCAGTCCCCCAAAAGCGTCAGTCGAAATAAGCCGCAGCGGGTTGGCGAACATCTTCACCGATTTAAGTTGAGGTGCTTCTGCGAAAGCTCGCGCCGGAAGTGACGTCAGACGATTGCGACTCAGATCCAGGTACTGCAGGGACTCCAGACCTAGATACAATCATTCAAAACATTTGTTTTTTGTGCAGTAGCCAATGAAAGTGATTGTAAATATGATTAGATTTTTCTTAAAAAGTAAATATTAGAATATGTACGATATATTTAAAAAAAAAACACAAAATAGGCCATTTCTTTTACCAGTGGTCATTTTGCTTTTGTTTCCGAAATGGTAGTAATTGATAAGTAGTAGATTAATCGCACAAACCATTATGTACTCTCTGACAAGAAAAGGTGTTTGTAAAGACCTTTTCTCTGAATTAACATTTTAAATATTTGAACTCACCTCTGAACGAGTCCGTCGTAATATTCTCAATCTTATTCCCCCATAATGACAATCTTGGTAACTTTTCCAATCCTTGAAATCCATCTGTTGGCAACTCGTTGAGGTGGTCGTTGCCGAGCTCCAGCAACTGGAGCGACGCGGGCGAAGCTGCGAACCCTTCTGGGGTTAACTCCACAGACGCCCCCACCAGTCGGAACTCAGTCAAAACTGGTAAAAATTCCAATATTCTATATGGAACTGACGACTGGTTCACTGAAAGACAAATAAAGGTAATGTAAGAGGTCTGCTTCATAGATAATAGTTTCAATACGCGGATAGTCCATCAGGATCTGTACGAATGTATAGTGTCATGTGACGGGTAAAAACTACGTACGGTACGAAAGAAATGTTTGGGAACGATTTGTAGATGGCGTTGTTTCGATTCGCCCAAATTTGCTGCGAGTTCGTTCACTTTTTCTATAAATATGCCTTTGTTTATTGATTTTTTATTGACAAATTCTTGAATTTTATTTCCACTATAACGCTTAAACTACGCGGTTTAAAATGTTTGTAAACGTTTAACGTCTTTAACGACGTGTGGAATTTGGTCGCCGACAAGTCTTTCACTTGATCGTCCATCTGGTTGGTGAACGACCGCGCGATCTTTCTTTCGACTTAGGTGTTCCCAATTACAATTAACTTTTCCAGACTTTCGTCGCCTCTGCGTATTGTGGACAAAATATTGTAAGAAGCGTTGTCGGCATACAAGTGGTGGACAATTTCCTAAATACATACCTGCATCATATATCCTTAGCTGCCTC
Organism: Endotricha flammealis; assembly: GCA_905163395.2. Lineage (NCBI taxonomy): Eukaryota > Metazoa > Arthropoda > Insecta > Lepidoptera > Pyralidae > Endotricha > Endotricha flammealis. Next base: position 10,103,036 of record LR990879.1, on the reverse strand, counting down.
AATCCCTCCAATCCCTTAACATGCTCCTCTTTCAGCTCAGCAGTTCCGAACAAATTGAGCGAGCGAAGCGTGCTTGCGTCGAGCGCGGCGAGCACTTCTTCGAGCGTCGGGAGCGGATCGCATTGTGTTAGTGAAACGAGCGAGAGCTCGCCGCCGTGCGACGGTGCCAGTTTTAGCTCGCTCAGTTCGGTTGGCAGCAACACGCCAGACTAAAGGAGAAGAAGTACTTACAATATTTTTTAAATATTATTTTTAAGAGAAACCAACCCTCATTCCACTTGAATCCATTACCAACAGTCAAATTCGATTTAATCTGAGTCATTGACTCGAAAAGAAGAAGTCTTTTACCTGTTGTTTTTTTTACCAGTGGTCATATTACGTTTCTTTCCGAAATGGTAGTAGATTAATAACACAAATAATTTATTACTGTATGACGAGAGAAAGTGTCTGTGAAGACCTACTCTCTTAATGAAGATATTTTATTTCATTTCCCACCATAATACCCACCTTGCAAACAATCTTGACATACTCGTTGACGACCATCTTAACCACTATGTGCGCGGACGCCAACGCGCAGTCGTACTCCCTCTCGCCACCGGGCGCCGCGCACTCGCACTGCGACGGGCATGCCCACGGGCGCGCCGACGCGAGCTGCGCGAACACCGCGAGCAACGCGAGCACGCCGAGCGAGCGCGCATTCATCGTGCATGGCTGGAAATAAACAATTAGGTACTTACAATTATTTAGTATCTACGTTAAAGGAGGAATAAGACAAATAGTAGGACCATGAAAAAACGGGGCGAACCACACAACATTGTGGTAGAGGCTAGAGCATTTAGGAAATGGGCTACTTTGATCAAAGAAGTACCACCCTCACAGAATTTCGGCGTGAAGCACCAATGCGTTTCGTTTCTTGAGTGAGAGATCCGGATGTCCAAGATCCTTTCCTACCATTTTCTACCGGCCATGCATTGGCAATACCCCTGATGTTGCCGATGTCTGTAGAGGGTGGAATTAACAAATCTTCCTAATCCTACCACCCGATCAGATTCAGACGCACAGATTTCACCAAAGCACTTGCACATTTGAAATGCTATTATTTGCAATTGAATAAGAGATACTCGTTGTTTTTGTACATGATGTCGTCACGTGGTGCGGGGGCGTCGCGCGTCTGTTTGTCTGTTTCGATAACGCGACAAAATCGTTATCAAATGGCGCAGTTGGTCCGAAAGGATTTTTATAAATTTTCAACAAACAAAGATGGGAACACGAAGAGAGGACACAAGGAAAAAGAGAAAAGAAAGAATCTTTCACTCACCGAACGAAACGCATTGCTGCTTTAGGCTTTCGCTTTCCGGATTCGGTTTCCGAAATCGTTTTCCGTATTCGGAATTCCATGACAGTAACGCCAAAGTCCGGGTTTTTATTATTATTAAAGTTTCGAAACGAACGTGAGGTTTTTTCCGTTCGGAAAAAATAAGAACATGTGCGATTTGTTGAACATTTTGTGTGTAAGCAAGAGCAGTCAGATGTCCGAATCTGTATTCCTGATTAGGTTTCCTGATCAGGAGTTCACATTAGGAAATCTGACTGTCCGAACGTTTGCGTTCTACCTTACGCCGATATTCTATGAGTAAATGGTGGTTGGTGGTACTTGCCCCAAGCCCATTTCATAAATACTCTACCAGTGCATTAGTATTTTTGCGTGGGTTCGAGTTAACTTTCGTTATCGTGTTCTGGCGGAATGGCGTCGTAAAAATCCACACGACGCGAAGTTACGCGGCGGCGGAAAACCCGATAATTAACACTGCGCTTCCACCAGAGGCGAGCGGGGAAATTATTGAATTTCGAGTCTATATAGCCACTATAGCCACTGGTAGTGGCCGTAAATGGACTGGCTGGAGACAGTACCAACCAACCCTCTCACAGAATATCGACGTGAAATAGCCGTGATGAGTGAGAGAGCTGAAAGCCTAATGAATTCCGACCCACCTGGGACGAGGAGGTGACATTTTTCTTCCAAAAGTATTTTAAAATAAGGATGGTTGGTGGAACCGTAACAACTATGACAAAACAATCATAATGAATCCTTGCTGTTTCTTCATTAACACTCTTGCAGCCGAAGATGATGGACCCATCCATATACAGATGGACTAGACTCGCTTGTTTTTCTTTGTCATAAAAATATCAAACTTATGGAAACGTAGTTTAACACTAAACCGACAAGTTTCTAAATTCGTGTTTATTTGTACGCGTCTTTAGCATAGAAAGGATTTAATGTGGCGGTGGGCGGACGAGTCTAAGACTAGCCGTAACTGTTTTCACGATCTTTTTTTGATGGCTCTAAGGAGGCAAACAAGTATACGGCCCGCTTGGTGCAGGTTGCAATACCGGGGGTATTACTCGCGCGTTGCCGACCCTGTAAAAGGTGGAGCTCTGGAGACCTCGCTCACCGTAGGAACACAACATGGCCGAGAGGCCGAGACCAATGCCATTTGGCAACGATCTTCTGGCTGCTCCGGTTTGAGCGGATAATCCGCTGTCCTAAGGAGGGTTACTACTGTTTGCTTCTCTCTTTCCCGTGAGAGATCTCTCTTCTCGGATGCCTATGAACAAGTTTCAGGTCTCTACGATCAGCGGCTTACACTGTGCGATGATCCCTCAGTCAGTCAGTCAAAGCATTTTGTATGTAGGTATTGACTTGACTAGCCATAACTGTTTTCACGAGATTCTTAGAGGAGTGGCAGAGCAGAGGCAGAATGTCTAACAGTGGACCACCCTTTCACAGGATGTCGGCGTGAAACAGCACGATTAGGTTTCGTTTAATATGTAAACTTTTTTTCTGATTTCCTTTTTTGTAAGTTTTCATGCAACGATGCTCGTCAACATTATTTATTTATTACATTATTAACAAATTACATTATGAACGTATACGTATAAAACGTCACGGCTCTAGTAGACTACTCGCAAAGTTATGACATCCTGTTCTTATTTGGAACGGCATAATTATTTTTTATTATTTATACATAATAGCTATAATATATCTTATTTGTTATTATTTGTACCATACTATCTATCTATTATGTTCTTGAATAGAGAAAGTGCATATCGATACTTAGTTTACGTACAAAATAATAATTACCTCGTCGAAGTAAGAATAAACCTTGATATTATTGAGAAAAAAAGGATAATTCCAAGTTGCGTCATTGCGCGGACCTCGAACTAAGGTGCATTGCGGAACCGACGCCGAGGCTGACTTTGCACGAAGTGGAAAATGACAAAAATTATTGAAAATTAAAACCCCCCTGTCTTTGTTGTATTTCGAGTTGCTCTTATTCACCGAACGAAACGCATTGCTGATTTACGCCGATATTCATATTCTTTGAGATGTCTCTCTCATAAAAGCAATCTTTAGGATTGCTTTTATGAGAGAGACATAGAATAGGATTTACGACATCGATTTATATTGTCCACTAGCGTGTATACGAATTCCCGTGGGAATTTTGTAAAAATTCTTGCAATGTATTACTAAACCGTCCTCTTGACTCCGTTGAGTAGTTAGAGAGATCTAAGTGAACAGTGAGGGGAAGCGACTTCATTATATTATTGTCCATTGAGAATAACACCATTGTCCGTCCATTTATCAGAGCCATCCGTCGACCAGTTTCGCAACAGATGTACTTTGGCTTTATGCGGCTATTTGTTCTGTTGTTATCACAGAGATATGAGTATTCTAAACGTTATTGTATGGTTTTTATTACTGAAAAACGTTTTGTTTAGAATACTATAAGTATTATCCGAATATCTGTGATTTAGAAATATTTGTATTTTGGATTGGTAGAGCGCTTGTGAAATGGGCTTGCTCGACCGGGGAAGTACCACCCTCTCACAGAATATAGATGTAAAGCAGGCAATGGCTTTCATTCAGTGAGTGAAGACCCCGGAAGCCAAGCTTTCCCGATATGTTTTCTAGTCCCTTCAATGTTATGAAGCGCATTGGTAGCGCCTCTGGTTTTATTGATGTTCTTTAGACGACCATTTTCCATTTCGTTTTCGTGAGGTAATGGTACCACGCAAGACCGCCACCCAGGATTCCAGCCACTAGGGTCCGAATCCCTGATTGGCTCTATCTAGGGTCTTGCTTGGATATTTATCTATTGTATTTGTTATGAAATATAGTATCGTTGAATTAGTATCCCATAACACAAGTTTCGAACTTACTTTGGGGCTACCGGCTAGCTCAATCTGTGTGATTCGTCCCTATATTTTATCAAGAAAGGTAGGGCACAGCGGCACAGCGGATAATCCGCTCCGCATCTTTCGCAGCCCGTCTGGGGAAGGACCTCCACCTTACATCGTATCGTAGCCAAATAGAATTGGTCTCGGCCATGTTGTGTTCCTACGACGAGTAAGGTCTCCAGAGCTCCACTCGGAGGAGGTTGGGAGGGTTGGCAACGCGTGAGTGATACCTCCGCAGTTCGGTATCACAAGCGTCTTGGGCTACGGTGATGCTTACCAACAGGGCCGTATGCTTTTTTGCCACCTTTGTGGTATAAAAAAAAAATATTAAGTGGCCCGCTTGCTTGTTCGTCTGCCCCTCGCGGCTCTGACCGCGCCGCGGTATGACATAAAAAATAATACACAGTACATACAATATGTATTTCGCGCGCGCCAAACTTTTTATTTATCAAGGTCTCCAACAACGCGGATGAGGTCAAAGGGGCACTTACGGTTACAAGTTGACATATCTATTGTACTCTAGTATAATACGCACACGAGCACGGTAGTTCTATTCAGATCTGTAGCCCAAGCAGGAACTTTTAGCTGCCGACTAAAGTATTCGAATAGAACTAACTACACGATGACGGAGGGTCACGTTACTCGGCAGCAGGAAGGACTTTACTATCGAATAGTAAGCTCGATGCGATTACGAGAGTGACGTCATTCTAACGTAAACAGTGTTGTACCCAAAGATGAACAAAATCAGCTTATTGAGTGAATGTTACGTTCTGAAATTGGATCACGCATTGTTAGAAATATTAATTCAATTAGTAAAACATAATAATGAAGTGGAATTATATGTAAAAAGTTTTAAAATATTAATATTTTACATTTTCTTTCAAATAAAGTTCCTATTGCACACTAATTCCTTAAATTTATGGAAAAAATCATAAGCAGTTGTGTTCGACATACATCGCCTATGATCGGTTTTCGAACGACTCTTATAACACAAGTGTCACTTGAGTTTGGTGGTACATAATCTTCGACTATATTTTAATTAGTTTGTTTATCATATTTTAATTTGTTGTCTATATAAAATGATAATAGAAGATAAAAATGCGAACAAGTCATACGTAATTAGAAATATTGGAAGAGTTCATGGAAAGGTAAGCAAGTTTTAATTGCAAATTCAATTTAATGTTTTGTTTACTTTCATTTTGTTTAATGACTAATATGTTATTTAATATATTTTTAGGAACGGAGATTTATCCAAGCTCACTGTTGAGTTCACCCTCAGGGTCGTGATTGTATACAGAGTTAATGAAAAAATGTGACTCAGGCATGGAATCGCGAAAGCATCGGAGTCTTCGTCGTTCGGCGAAATGGCGCAAGGTATGCAATCTCAAGTGTCCAATTTATTAAGTGTTCGCCCTAACAGTCATAAACTAAATTTTTTTATTATTTGTTGAACCTATTTTACACGTTTAGGTTGATGATTGTTTAACTAGTATGATTAAATATACTTGATTGAAAAATATACCTACACATTGTTGAAATGGTTCAACGCACTTTAAAGCTTTATAAAACAGATATAAAAATTAAAGCCATGACACTAATTTATTAACACTCAGATCCTTCAGGACCTAGAAAGCTGAAATTTTATTGAAATGTGTGTTATTTAAACAAGTTAAATCTTTTATGGTTATTAATTTTTTTTGTAAGTTCAAGATCATCAAGATCACAATTTTATAATATTTAACTATTATGTTACAGAAGACTGTATCAAGCCAGGGTCTAGCATACAACCTACTGTAGTTCCACCACAATGATTGGAACCAGAGGATAGTAGACATAATTTTCTGATGATCTGGAGGAGCAATGGAAAAGGAATGCAAGGGAACATGAGAGTAAGCATGCGAATGGGATGATTATAAACTTCGTGAAAGGGTAAGGCAGAGGTATCAAGAACTCTTTGCCAGCCTAATGGTTGGAGTGTAAGAAAGAAGCTTTATTATTAGGGTGGTGTCGCAGGCGTCCATAGGCCACGGTGACCACTTACCATCAGGCGGGCCGTAAGCTTGTTTGCCACCTTAATGGTATAAAAAAATCTATGAACATGTTGTATGGGTATTGGAAGGAAAAGGTAGATGTAAAAAGTAAATAAAATTTTGTAGTGTTTATAATTATAGTAATATGTATATTTTATCATAATAATAAGTGTAATAAATACATTGATGAATACATAAAATGTTATTTTATCTGGTATTTTATCTGTGAAGTCTATTAAAAATTTTTTTTTTTCAACTAACATGTCTCTTATTATTTTATCTTTTACTATCTAAGTCTTCTCCAAGTGCATCATCTTGAAAATGTAATAAGTGCGGTCTTTGCATAAACATCGTCAACGATTTTCTGAATGCTGGAAAGTTCTTTCGATAGTGACCCTAGTTTACAACATCAGCGGTGAGTGTCATTCACCAAGGCCCGAGTGAATATCCAGTTCGCCTGTAAATTTTAGAAGTGTTAAGTACATTAAAAAAAATACAATGAGTTATTTTATTCCTTTCAACTCGCACAAAAGCATCCCGTTATCGTGGAGTGCATTAAAAATGGTCTAACTTGACTGGAAAAGTATCACTCCCTCACAGAATATTGGCGTGAAACAACTATGCGTTTTGTTTGGTAAGTGGAGATTCAGAAACCCAACTCCTTTCTGTCCTTTTTTCCCCCTATTCCTTACTCCTCTACCTTGTAGCGGACAACGCATTGGTAGCACATTATGGTATGACTGTCTATAAATAAGGGGTCTAATTATTAGAAATTCTTTCCTAGGTTAAAATATGTGTAACAAATAAATCTCACCTCCTGCAATTGCCGATCATTTTCTTCACACAATAAATTATCAGCTTCTTTACTATCCATCTCCATTTTTGGCCATTCTCTCTAGTTGTAGATTTACTTTGATGAGCAACTAATTTCCCTGTAAAAAATTACAATAAAAAAATCATTATTTTAGTTTAAGAGAAGCAACAATTTAAGTTTATCAAATTAATGTAATAATAATAATAGGTGTAACAAAAAAATGTTACCTTACCTTAAGTTCTAGGCTGATTCTCAAAGACGTGTGTTGACTAAGTTTTTCACACAAGACATTAAAGGCGTCTTTACTGAGGCGAAATCTATTTTTAAATTCCGTTTCTGGCAGTTCTAATAAATTGATAGTTTTTCTTTGATGAGCCCTAGTAGTAATTTCCCTGAAAGGAAACATAAGAACAAGTTATGAATATATTCATTTAAGAATAAACATAAGGCTCCCATATCGGTACTTAAAAATTTTTCAATTCCTGCTTAGGAAAGCAAACACGTCATACCAATATTTTTTTCACTTACCTAGTTTCTCGTTGTTCATATCCACTTTCTATTAATCTTTCAGCAAGATAATAATACAATGAACTACGTTCGAGTGTTGGTACGCCTTGAATTGTTCTATGAGAAATTGTATTATTTTAAAATACTAAAACACCAATTTTTTACTATAAAACGGTTTTTAACTCCTAAATCTAAATATTATTACATAAAACACACGTATATTATCACTTAAAACACAATAATTTATTGTTTAATCTCGTAACGCAAATTCTCTCACCGACAAATTCTTCGTGAATAAATATTCGTAAGTGTCGATAGCCAGCTTTCGTCACCAACGATACCGTGTGTCAAAAACGGGGTTCGTGCTTCCAATTTCTATACAAACAATCTCGAGTATAGTACAAAAACTACTCGATGACTATTCGCTTACTTTACGAAAGTGTTCGTGATGCCGAATTTAGTTACTTTTTTGTCCGGCAGAGGCGCTATTCAAGTTTTCATACAAATTGCTCACGAAAACGGATACTTTACCTAGGTATCGAAAAGTTCCTGCTTGGGCTACTGGGAGTTCTACTCATACTTTCCTCGTGGACCAACTAGTATAGGCACAACTGGTTGTGCTACTACTGCTATCCCACTTCCCACTAATATTATCTATAATCTATAATAATTAATAATTAATAATTAATAATTAATAATTAATAATTAATAATTAATAATTAATAATTAATAATTAATAATTAATAATTAATAATTAATAATTAATAATTAATAATTAATAATTAATAATTAATAATTAATAATTAATAATTAATAATTAATAATTAATAATTAATAATTAATAATTAATAATTAATAATTAATAATTAATAATTAATAATTAATAATTAATAATTAATAATTAATAATTAATAATTAATAATTAATAATTAATAATTAATAATTAATAATCTATATCTATCTATACTAATATTATAAAGAAGTAAAGTTTGTGTGTTTGTATATTTGTTAAATTGTAAGGGGTAATCTCGGGATCTACTAAACCGATTTTAAAAATTCTTTCACCAATAGAAAGCCACATTATTGCTGAGTGTCATAGGTTATATAAAAAAACCGAAAAATAAAAAGGCTTTTACGTGGTAGTCGGTTTTGCAAAGTAAATCGGAGAAAAAACAGTCGAATGAAAGCGTTTCTTACGAACGCCTGTGCCTACTAAAAAAGGATTATGACAATGCCCAACGGGTCCAACAGGAACAATTTTAGTTGTGCCAAAATTAGTTGTGCGTAGCAGTTGGTCCAACAGGAAACGGTGCAACGAACACCGTGGGCACGGGTCAGCTAGTAATATTATAAAGAGGAAAGATTTGATTGTTTGTTTGAAATAAATAGGCTCCGAAACTACTGGACCGATTTCAAAAACTCTTTCACCAGTAGAAAGCTACATTATCAGGGAGTGACATAGGCTATAGCTTTTCCCGAAATTCAATGTGGTTCCCACGGGAACGGGTCCGGAACTTCACGGGGACGAAGTCGCGGGCAAAAATGCTAGTAAATATTATAAAGGCGAAGTTTGCGTGTATGTTTGTTACTTCTTCACGCGCAAATTAAATGGCTGACTGGGCCAATGTTTATGATATTTGGTATGTAGTTAACCCTAAGAATTTTAGATTCAAGTGGGAAAAAAAGGCGCCTAGGATCCATTGAGGGATCAAGCAACGAAGCCAAGTGGAAGTAGGGTGTAGGTAGGTAGCTGATACCTTGGATTAACACATAGGGTACTTTTTATTCCGAGAAGTACGCGATTCCCGTAGGATTTGATCAAAAGCCTGATAAAAATGGCCCGATATAAAATAGGTGTCTCTACTGTGTAAATTAAACGCGGGTAATTAGTTATGACTTATGCATCATGTCCATGGCAATGGCATGATGTGCCCCAGACTCCAACCGACTCCCAAATTTGAATTGATTTCCCTTTCTAAGCCATTGGATAATAGTCAACTCAGACGATTTCCGTTTTACAAGGGTTACGAGGTGCGTTTTAGACTTGCTACTTTCGTTTCATACCCAAATTAAGAAGTCAAGCTTGCAGAAGGAATTAGAATAGTCTTATAAACATTTAGCAAAATAATTAGGATTAGACAGGCTAGATAACGAATTGCGCCAAGAAGTAACACATTATTATTCTGTTGTGACAAACACCTACCTATTATTTACAAATAAAATTTAAATATCAAGTGTTTCGTCCGTTTACCACGTTCACCACCACAAAACAACAAACAATGCGCGCATTGGTTCCGCCCTCTGTAGCAACAGTTATATTCCACTATTTCCACTAGTGAAGCCCGCGCAACTTCGTTAGCGTGTATTTATTTATGCACAGCAGCGCCATCTATATCAGACTTTTGATGAAATCCTACGGGAATCGCGTACTTTTCGGAATAAAAAGTACCCTATGTGTTAATCCAAGGTATCAGCTACCTACATACCAAATATCATAAATATTGGCCCAGCCATTTGAGCGTGAAGAAGTTACAAACATATACATAACTTTCGCCTCTATAATATTAGTAGGATAGTACCTAGGATTCCCTTATGCTTGGCACAAATTCTAAGAAACATTTTGATTTCAAAATATAAATCTATTTATAGAATTGGTGGTAGGAAAAATGTCGTGACGATTCGAAAGAGTTTGTAGTCTACTTAATCAGTCTTAATCGCCTATTTGAATAAAAATATTTTGAGTTTGAACATTCTGTTACCACAATAAGATAAGCATCACAAAGATCACAAACTAGTTCACAAACACCAATCATTGAATATTACTAAAAATCTTGTGAAAAGTACTTATATTGGAATTGAATATCAGTTCGTAGACAAGACATTAAGAAATCTTACCACGACCATCGGCGTTCCAAGGCCTCACACATCCGGGTCACAAACACACACACACACTATTTTAAATAACACAAAATAACACTCATTACACTACAATAATATAACAATAACATCCACTTTACGTAAATAACATAATTTTTGTTATTTTTCGTTATAAAGTCACGCACTACTTGCAATGAGCTTGTAGGAATAACTGGTTATTGTTTGGCGACCGAAATGGTACAATAGTGCTGTCGATAACTTTCGATAGTTGGTATTCGCTTATCGATAACTCAATAAATTAAGATTTAACTCATTACTTTATTTACATCCATTGACACAGAAACAAAATATGGTGTTATAATAACAGAAAATCGATCGATAGAAAAATAAAAATCGTAATAATATTATAAATGTGAAAGTGTGTTTGTTTGTTTGTCCTCTCTTCACGTCGAAAGTAATGAACGGATTGATATGATTTTTTTTATTGGGGATAGTTTAAAGTCTGGAGAGTGACATAGGCAACTTTTTTCCCACGGGATAAAAATTATTGTCATTTTCCCTTGACCACCCGGGCGCGGGTAACAGCTAGTATTCTAATAAACAAAATCAAAACAATATAAAATCAAATTATTAATTAATAGTTACGTCGATTTATGGTTTAATTTTTAATGTGGGTTTCTGTAACATTAATTAACTAATTGGGTTTCTTTCGCTATTTCTTTTTCCAGTAATTTGGTTTGTTTCCTTCAATTCCTTTCATTTCATTACAAGATAAAAATTTATAAAATTGGGTTAAATACTATTCGTGGTTTACATTTTTTTTTACTAATAATTTAATAAGCAATACAAAAATTCGACATAAACAATCGACTTTAAAATGGTCCATCACTATTCTCGTTTTACATCGCGGACTCGTAACGTGAATGGTCCTCCATCTCGCTCGCACTCATTGAATCCGCGTGTAGCCGTCTCACCGGACATTAATGACCAATTCATTACGCATCGTGCTCACGCGCAGGTCCACTATTTCGGGATCATTCCTTGTTTATGTTTCTAGCGGACGACTGTGCGTCCTGTTATTATGGGAATTTGCTTAATTTATTTTTCTTAGAAAAAATATATGTAAAAATCGTAATCAATCGATTGACAATAATATTGGAGAAACTGCAGCTGTCTTAGAACTGACAAAGATCTTAATCGGAAAAATATTAGACTGAGTGGAAAGTATTGAATATGTTTTTTACAAGAGAAGTGAAGACAAGTGAAATACAAAGAAAAAATATGACAAAAAGAGTTCGATTTGTCACAATTTATTATGTCGAGTGATTTGCAAAATAGACGCCTAATCTAACAAACGATCTTTGAATCCTTTCGAGAATCAACTACTTCTTAGAGTTCTAAGAAGGATATTAATAGTCGTGTTTCGTAGTTCACCAACGAACCAATGAAAGAGGTGACCAGGGCAGAGAGTTAAGAACTAAGATTTTTATACTAATAAGGAACATCGTTATAAAACTTTGTAATCTATATAGGTATATAAAATTCAAAGTCCTGACTGACTTAACTACATATATATAGCGCACAGCCCAAACCGTTGGGTCTAGATATTCCAAATTTGGACTGTAGGTTCCTTACGACGTCTAGGGGTGTACTAAGAAAGGATTTTTCAAAATTCCCACGGGAAAGCGAGATATACGCAAACGAAGTTGCAAGTATTTTACTAGTTACATAGTAAAATATGAAATACTTAGTTGAATACTACTGATGAATAATTCGAGTAAATCCCTTCACGCGATATTTAGAAAGCTTGAACCATATTTGCAGCCCTGCTCACCTCTTTCATTGGCCCTCTGTACCAACCATAGTATCTTCATTCAATGCGGATCTACTGCGACGACACTCGCTATTTAACCTTTAAGTACCGACGTGCGGTCTGAGAGGCCCCGGCAGGCACTTGACTTGCTACTGTACCCCTTTCTCCGCAAAATTCCGATCCCTGCTTTTAAGTAGCTGCAAGAACAGTGCCCACGTTGACATTGAAACAGGAAGGCGTGACGTCGCGCGTGCATTTGGTGAGTAATTACAATTTGAAATTCCGACGCGGCCTCTCAGGCCTCACATCGGTACTTACGTAAGTTTTTTTGTTTTATTTCTTTGTTACAGTTAACTGTTATTTTTACAGATATTGTAAACTATGGATAGACCAGGACCTTCAGGTAGTAAGAGAAATAGTTCTGCAACAGATTTACAGCATTCAAAGAGACTTCGGATAGGTATAAATGTGTCTAATCCAAATTATACGCGAGTGATTGAGAGCTGGATCGCGGATGAAGATTCCAGCGGATCTGAGGTTGACGACGTTAGTGAAGATTTTTGTCCGGAGCACAGTGAGCATAATACAGATACTAGCACTGATATTACGAAAGGTGGTGTAGATGAAATAGATAAGAAATGCACTTGCAGCCGCCGATCAAGACGCTGGCCAATGACAATGTTTTACCGGATTTTAGATATAAGTTCCGTCAATTCTCATATTTTACATGATGTACATGTCGGAAGACAAACTGATAGAGGAGCCTTTATAAAAAAATTATCTCAACGTTGGTATTAGAGCACATGAAGCGAAGATTTTGTAACCTAAGATTGCCTCGTGAACTTAGGATGAGTTTGGCAAGAGTACTTGGTTCTGATAAGCCAGGGGCATCTGAAGATCAAGCTGAAGAAGTCAAGACACGCAAGTCTTGTTTTTCTTGTCAACCTAAACTCAAAAGAAAATCGACGTATAGGTGCTATTCGTGCAAAAAACACATTTGTTTACAGTGCGCGAAACAAGTGTGCCCTGACTGTGCTTAGAATTTAAGGTGTAGTTCGACTGTGGACATTTTTTTTTCCAGAAGTTTTATGTTCCTACTATATTTTTTTTCTTAAGGTTATATTAGTCTTATGTAAGAAATACTATTTTTTGTTATTCTGAGAGGATTTGTTTTTGTGTTATGATTTTTTATATCTAATAGTCGGATTTTCCCCCAAAATTCAAGCCAAATATTATTGTAGTCCTTAATTTAAAAATATAATAAAGTTTATTTTCTTTCTATATCTATTTTTTCTTAAAACCCTTTATTTTCCATTATATTGCAGAGACAAATATTTAAATCAACACTTTCTTTAAAAAACACTACATAATATGAGCGGCCTCTCAGGCCTCACGTCGGCACTAACGTTATAAAAAATGCACGTCGGTGCTTAAAGGTTAATATTTGCAAATTGTATAAATTATAAGGTTTTTTATAGTATTACTTATGCGCAGATATCTCATACGGATTGTTTATTGACTTATGTATGTTTTACTTGACTAGCCTAGTTGTTTAAACGGCTATAAAATGTATGTAGGAACAATTTTAGTTGTGTCAAAATTAGTTGTGCGTAGCAGTTGGTCCGGTGAATAACAATTATCTATACTAATATTATAAAGAGGAAAAATTTTATTGTTTGTTTGTTTGTTTGCATCGAATAGGCTCCGAAACTACAGGACCGATTTCAAAAATTCTTTCACCAGTAGAAAGCTACATTATCAGGGAGTAACATAGGGTATAGCTTTTCCCGAAATTCAATGTGGTTCCCATGGGAATGGGTGCGTAACTTCACGCGGACGAATAATAAATAAGACTACATGTATTGTGTATTATCGGGGGCGCTCAACCTAGAAAGCTGAGATTTTGTATTGAGGATCCCTTTATAAAGTAGACAATAATAAAGTAAAGTAGAAATAAAAAAGACAGGATTTTTTTAAAATTCCCACGGGAAAGGGAGTAATAGGATTGTAAGTGTATTATCGCAGTCGCTCAACCTAGAAAGCTGAAATTGTATTCCTTCCTTTTATGTTGCTTTTTTGATGTTGAGAAGGATAAGATGGGGTTTTATGAAATTCCCACGGGAAAGGGAGTAATAGGAATGTAAGTATTTAATTGCAACAGCTCAACATAGGCTATTTTATACGCGGGCGAAAAAAATAACACTACATACAAGGAACTCTAGTTTCGCCATGTCCGGCCTAAGCCTCCTAAACGCTATGCTAGAAAGCTGTATTTTGGTATGTATGTACGTACACCGGTACACCTATACACATGTTAACAATGCTAACAAAGTGCTGGAACAAAATTTGGATTTTTTTTTTTTACCTAGTGGAAAGGATTTTTTTTGTGTTTCACCCCATGTTATGTGGTATCGTTAGATGGGTCTCTTCAAAACATTGAGGGTGTGGAATTATCATTTTTCGATCCAATGATCCGTTTCGGAATTATTTACATTTATCGTGTCAATTTTAGTTTTGCACGGTGGTCCCTCTCTCTATCTCCGAAAGTCTTATGTTTAGTTTGAAAAAAGGTAGTAGGCATCGTAGTAGGTAGTCCATATGCTGAACCGTCAATGAACTACTAGTTACCGAGTAATAGCCGACAAACTCTAAAATAAAATTTATTTGATGAAAACTTACAAATGTGACTAAAATTTGATATTGGACTCAACTGAAGGCAAGCAAAGCACAGCAAATACGGAACCCTACATTGTGCGTGGCCCGACACGTACTTGCCCGATTTTTTTATGGAAGAAGTTCGCATACGAGAAACCTTTAACAGGAAAGATAAGGAGAAAAGATGCTTGAATTGGTATGGATTTCTTACTCACCGAAAGAAATTCATCGCTGCTTCCCGCCGATATTCAGTGAGAGGGTGGTACTTCCCCACTAAGGCCAATAATAAGGCTGTCACCAATAAGGCCGCCTTGTTGCTAAAACATTATTCGGCAAGTTATCTGTTTACCCTACTGTAATAAAGCATATTCTATCTAGTTTTAAATATAACCCATTTTGAAAGGGTTGCACTCCACTCAAATATTTAAACCCCCGAGGGGTGGGCGTGGCCCCTGCCCGTGGGCGTGGGGTCCCAGCGCCCGCCCTCAAGAACCCGCCCCTAAAACCCCAGTAGCCTTCCAACTGCGATCTGATAGAGATCTCCGAGTGTAAAAGTGTGATTTTCGAGTGATTTTTGTGTGGTGATTGTGTTATTGTGTGTTGTGAATTGTGTTTAAAAGTTATTACGGTAAGATTAAGATATTTATAGCGAGTTTTATGAAAGAATTTCAAAGTTAAAAACGACACATTAATGGTCTAGTTTTTTGTTCCTTAATTTGAAAGTGACGGTGTCATTAAGTTTAAAATCTATTTTTACTTACATTTTCATTTATTTAAAACAGTGCAGTTTTGGAATTATAATAGACATGCATTCCTAGCATTTTAAGTTAACGTTTAACATAGCATTTTAAGTGAAAAACAACCATCATTACGTAAGTTCTATCGTTTTTATCTCAATAACAACATACAAGAACACTCCCCAAACAGATAGGTATGAACTGCTTGCAAGAAATCATATTTTCGTGTTTTACGAATTTTACCTAAGACAAAATCTTTATACACTGGGCGTCAAAAATAAGTAGTACAGTTTTAAAATTGCAATTACTCTTAAACTATAGAAGTTAGAGTTTTGAAATAAAAGTCATTTTATAGCAAATTTAACAAAGTTTTCTAAAAATAATACTTTATTTAGCATTAGTAAAGTTTTACACTGAAAATTAGGAAAAAACTAAAAAGCTAACCATTTTGAAGGAACTATCAAGAACTTAATTTTTACGTTTTGGGCCTTGTTCCCACTTTAGTAACTTGTGTTGCCGCCTCGGGCTCTGATGACAGCTTGGAGCCGGTTTGGCATGCTGAACACTAAGTTTCGGAGGCGGTGTTGGGGAATATTCACCCATTCTTCTATCAGGGCCTGTTTTAGAGCCCTGAGGGTGGCGGGGGGTGGTCTGCGTCTTCTGACTAGCCTCCCAAGCTCATCCCAGGCGTGTTCAATCGGGTTAAGATCTGGACTTCTTGATGGCCAAGCCATCAAGCTGATGCCAACCTCCTGAATGCACTCTTGTACGAGATGAGCGGTGTGTGGCCGGGCGTTATCATGCATTAGTATAGCTCCATCACCCATTTTTGCTAAATATGGCCCTGCATACTCGTTTAGGATCTCTAATGCATATCTTTCACCAGTCAGAGTGCCATTTTCTATGACCACTAGCTCTGTGCGACCCTCTGAAGAGATGCCAGCCCATACGTGTACAGAGCCCCCGCCGTATTGAACTCTTTCCGAGATGCAACCTTGAATGTATCGCTCACCAGGTCGCCTGTATACTCTCCGCCTTCCATCGGAAGTGAATAAAGAAAACCGAGACTCATCTGTGAACAAAACTCTTGTCCATTCTTCTTCGCCCCATTGTACGTGTTGACGCGCGTAGCGTAGTCTTACTACTCGATGCCCTGTCTCAAGTTTGGGGCCATTTGCTGGCCTGTACGACTTCTGGTTGGCTTCAGCAAGTCTTCTCCTCACTGTACTCTCACTAACGTAGTCTCTTCGGGTCTGAAGAAGCTGTTGCTGGACCTCAACTGCATTAAGGTGACGATTTCTTAACACATTAGAGACAATTAAGCGGTCTTCTCGGGTACTAGTGCACCTGGGTCTGCCATTACTTGGTCTCCTTAGATGGTTTCCAGTCTCTTCGTATCTTCGCTTTACTTGCTGGATCGTTCTTAGAGTTACACCCACCGTTCTTGCAGTACGACGCATACTGATGCCTACTTCGAGAAAAGTTATGATTCTTGCACATTCTTCTGGTGAAAGAGGCATGATTAGTAAAGTTTACTCGCTGAAGACACATTTGCTTTTGAATTGCAATTGATTTATCAGCAATAAAGAAAACAATAAAAAACAAAAGTACAAGCCAACAGTTTAAAAAAATAGTGTTTTTATTTATTAAGTTTTTTTTCAGTCAATCTTTAAAAAATTATATTATGCATGAAGTTTTTATTAAATGAAATGAAATTGTCTTTTAACTTTTTTTTATTTCAAAGGTCTAGCTTCTGCAGTTTAAGAGATATTGCAATTTTAAAACTGTACTACTTATTTTTGACGCCCAGTGTAGTTAGGTACGTTATTGAAATAAAAATCCTAATTCATTTTTTTTTAAGTTTTAATTAATTGCCCTAGATTACATTAAACAATGAAAAGTATGAAATGGTAACTTTGATTGCAGGCGAAAGAGGGAAGGTCCGTTTCCCTTCATACCGAGCAAACTGACGAGCAATGTTTTTTGAGAAGTAAAGTAATATTTGATAATATTCCAAACTTAGGGTTAAGTTTGCAAGGAGATACTAAATAATAACCGAGTTTTGCTTTGTTTAAATATCCTTTAATTTAGCAACTACCATCAATTTAAAAATTACCAAAATCGATTTAGACCCCTCCTTTAGGCTTAAGAAACATCGAGTTATAATCATAAGTAAGCACTGTACGTTGGTACTTATAACTCGATGGTGACCTTGTATCTCTTTCCACTTGGATCCACTGGCTCGCCCACTGGCTCCCCTAGTGGATCCTAGGACATTGTTCTTATACAGCTGTTATAAGTAATACTTCAATCCAGCACAGAGTGGATCAAAGAAATTATAGATTGCCCTTCAAAATGACTCGCACCTTTGCCGATCTTCGAATATGGGCGCACGCTAAGCTTGTTATCTTTCGATCGGAACAACTTTGATATGTAATTAAACGAGAAAAGATTTGCTAAACCCTCGCACAAACATAATAATACAACGTATAAACCTTAGAAAATAAAAGTAATCTTAGAAACAATGAGTTAAGGTCGTATATCCTTTGATTATACTTTCGAAGTGCTTTGTATAAAGTTGTCAAGTCGCGAAAGGCAGCTCCCACACTTTGATTCGGCATCGCGAGTAGGGACACCAGGCGGTGCGACATGTACGGGATATAATCACGTACGAGCGACGTAATCATAATGTGTACATTTTTATTAATTTTCGTTTTAAATACATTGAGAATTACATGAAAAACTTGACTGACTTCGTTTGGGGGACACGTTTCTGTGCAGCTGTACATGACGAACAGCGATTGTGTCAAACCGCGTAAATGACTACGTGCGATCATGACCAAGTGCGAATATGACGAAATGCATAAGTGAAAAACTGACTTTTATATTGCGTGGAAAGCTGCTTATGTGACAAAATGCGGTGGTGACATTGGGCGTCAAATTCAAATAATTTATTTGCAAGACAAAGGTGAGGTGAAAATACGTAGTGGTGTTAGGTTGAGAGTAGTTCAGTTTGTTGTGGAATGCATTGTGATTATTTGACAGCCCGATGGAGCGCTAGTATTGACCCTGCCTTCGGCACGTGATGGCGGCCCGACATGTGATTGCATTTGTATGTAAATTGTATAAAATTTATTTATTTATCTATTTCTTCAGAAATTCTCCTTTTATCTATTTTCAAAACTAACATTTAAAAACAAACGAAAAAGTTTCACATTTGTCCCGCGCCATTTTACCCGCGTGGCCACCCCCCATTGCAGGTGACACGTTGTCTCGTTTGATCTCCCGCCTCCCCCTCCCCCCTCCCTTTTCACCCCCCCTCCCCCCTCTCCCCCGCGGCGCCAATCATACAATGTATCTATTATTAGAGTATAATAGAGACGATTCGGTTTTCTAAAAGGTACAAATTTGATTTTTGAACGAATTTGTGTGTCGGTGACAGCTAACCAGTAGGAGACTCGCAGATGAGGGACGCGGGTTCGATTCTTGACTGACGTATGAATTGATATTTTTAAAGGGCTCGCTTTTAGGGTTTTATGATTACTGATGATAATTTTTGGAGTGGTAGAGTTTTATTACATTTAATAAATGCAAACTCCACCACTGCATAAATATCTAGGCCACAGAGGCCACTGGCCAGTTCCGATCATACTCCTCATTTTATAATAATTACTACTACTAATTACTGGGAAGTAGTCGATTTAAAAGTAACAATATCCAATAAAAAACCATTACTTATTAATTTAGCCTAATTAGGTAGCTTTATTTTATTATGAGACAATAAGAAACGTGTCGCATTGGAAACGTATGGGGGAGGCCTATAAACGCATTGTTAACAGTAGCTGAGATGATGATGGTGATGAAGGAACATAACATTTTTAATGTGACAATATGTAACACGTTGTTAATCTCATTGCATTTGGTCGACACCATTATGTCCCTGTGTCCGTGTCGGGCGTCCCGTGTCTCGTCGCTCCACAGGTGTCCGTCGGACACACTCACCACGCGTAACTTCATTTGCACTAATATTATTGACATAAAGAAAGTTTGGGGTCCACTCAGGGATAATTCAGCTACTTAGTCGCGACTCCTAATTCTCAGAAGTTTTCATGAAGACACTCACATACACCAATATGTTTAAAAAATTCAAAAATAAAGAAACTATTGCCGCCGTTCGAAATCTTCTTCAATCAAAAAAGCTTCATAAATTTGAAGTTGCGAGCTTAGCAAACCTATGCCCAGAGACCTCAGAAGAAGCCAAGGCATTAATACCATCATTAGAGGGACGATTTGAAGACGAGGAACTTAGGATATTACTTGATGATATACAAACAAAACGAAGTTTACAGTACTAGGAATGTTTTAGTTTACATAGTTGTAAGAATGCATTATAAATAAACTATTATAAATAAATAAACTCCTAGTACTACTAGATGTGGTGCTGGCGAAAGAAGATGCGCCTTCCCTGGACTGCCCATAGTACGAATGCCTCCATCTTGAGGCAGCTAAGACTTGATGGACAGCAGCGACACTCCTCCATCTGCCTACAACGCATCCTACAATATTTTTACATTTTAGACGCATAGCTCGAAAATGATGACAACCTCGATAGACTTATGGTGACAGGCAAGGTGGAAGGAAAAGATCAAGCAAACGCTGCCCTAGACGATGGACGGACCCGTAGCTGAAAGCCTGGAAATGCTGATAAGCACACTCCATCTGGCACGAGATCGAAACAGATGGAGAGAAACGGTGACTAAGTTTCGTCGGAGTCACGATCCCCAACATGGAGGGACCGACAATGGGGGCCTAAAACGAGTTAGTGTTAAAAAAATGTGAAGTTTAAATGGTGGAAGTTTTAGTCGATTTTCTCAGTTTCCGGTTTAGTCAGTTACAAGTTTAGTGAACACTACTCTTTCATACCCATACAACATACCAGAAGTGCAGAACTACAACATGCATTAAGCTGAGAGAAAGAAAGGAGCTAGTTAGTGGAGTTGGTGGGACTTCTGAGAATAATTGGATGGCGCAGCAGTATATTATTACACAATAATGTAGTGTCTGTTAACACCCAATCTCACATTTCGAATCTTTGAAGCACACAGGAAACAGGAAGTAGGAAAAACAATTTTTATTCTGACGACCTTTTCACTGATCGTACAAAACAGCATTCACTGCTATTTTACAATCAAGGGCGGTTAAAATTAACAAGCGTAATAAATTATTTAAACGTTCAAAATGTTCCCTTAAAACATCATCCCCGCACTTGTTGCGCCCCCCGGCGTGCCTCGCTTAATTACGGACGTCAACAAGTCACGGATACTCTGAGGGCATTAATGGATTTAAAGTTCCCACAGACGAGTATTTTAACATGTACCCCCGGTATAGTCAATGAAAGAGGTGACCAGGGCGGTAAGTATCATTCAAGGTTTCTAAATATTGTATGAAGGGATTTACTCGAAATTTTATTTTTCGATAATATTAATGTTTGCTCCGTTTGCTGGGTGCTTTGGTCTGGATTATGTTACAATTTATTTATAAAAAATATTTAGGTATACAAAGTATAGTAGGTACGTACCTACATGGTGTCAGTCGCTGAATTACCAGAAAGCCATTCGAAAACCATTACGAAACAGCGAAAAAAAAGTAGTTGTGCCAACATACTTGTTTTGGATAGCACACACAACTAAGCACAAGTTGTGTGATTCGTCCTAATGTTTATTTATCTATACTATCTATACTAATATTATAAAGAGGTAAAGTTTGTGTATTTGTTAAATTGTAAGGGGTAATCTCGGGATCTACTGAACCGATTTTAAGGCATTTAGATTTTAAATAAAAAGGCTTTTATGTGGTAGTCGGTTTTGCAAAGTGAATCGGAGAAAAAACGGTCGAATGAAAGCGTTTCTTACGAACGCCTGTACTAAAAAAGGATTATTAACATTATGCCCAACGAAGTGGGCACGGGTCAGCTAGTTATAAATAAAATTATCATCAAACACAATAGTCTATTATTTTATTTATATTAGTTAGGAAATATTAAAAACTGTAGCGTCGAAATAATATTTTTACATAATATACACATATTAGATAATGAATGTTTTCCCGTATTCTTAGCCTCTATAGCTATAGGTACTATACTACACTTCCGGACACATGAATCGAGCCACCCTACATTTTTATGTGTAATGACATAGAACATAAAAATATTCTTATGTTAATCAAAAAGTTTTTATGCAGTTTTGATGCTGGTATATTCATAATGATTTTGAAGTGCTGTTGTTCCAATTTTGAATTTATCAAATGGAAAAACGAAACAAAATCCAAATTAGTGCATTCTTTTGAAAAGAAAAGTTGATCTAAATTAACATATTTTTTTTATTTAACTCCATAATTTTGAATTCACTGTAATTGTTTTGAAATTAAGACATCGTAAAATTGTTGTTTTTTTAATTTGAGCCATTTAAACGTTAAAATTATGGATACACCGCCTCTTCTAGCCGCACAAGCTGTGTCGCTTCTACAGTCGGGCCGAAGTCAGCGCGATGTAGCATCACAGCTTGCTTTAAGCCGTTCTGCTGTGCAAAGGGTATACCATCGATACCTCGACACTGGTGGATACGTGCGCCGTCCAGGAAGACCGCGATTTCGGGTAACTTCAGAAAGACAGGATCGATTTATCGCGACAACCAGTTTACGAAATCGTCACCTCACCTCTGTACAGATCCAAGAACAGCTTCGAGACTTTCATGGAGTGACTGTTTCCGCGCGAACAATTAGACGAAGACTCAAAGAACGTGGTCTGAGCCCACATAAGCCAGCCAACGGGCCGAAACTGACAAGAGCTCACCGAATGGCGCGCTTACAGTTTGCACGCGAACATTTGCATTGGACTCAACGCCAATGGAGCAAGGTACTCTTTACTGATGAGACTAAGATTATGCTTTATGGTAATGATGGAAGGAGGAAGGTCTACCGAAGGCGGGGAGAGCGCTTTATTCAGTGTTGTATTGAAGAGAGAGTGAGTTATGGCGGGAGCTCGTGGATAGTCTGGGGAGGAATATCTGCCGATGGTAAAACTGGGCTAGAGGTTGTGACAGGACCACGTCTACCAACACTAAATGCCCGTCGATACATTAACCATTGCCTAGAGACTCATGTGATGCCATATGCTGGATTTGTAGGCCAAGGCTTCATCTTTATGCATGATAATGCAAGAGCGCACACTGCAGGAATCGTCAGGGCATACCTTCATGATGTTGGAATCACGACAATGGAATGGCCAGCAAGGAGTCCTGATATGAATCCCATCGAACGTCTATGGGACGAATTGAAGAGGCGTGTTCGAGCTCACCAACCAGCACCACAAACTTTGGAAGAGCTGAGAGTTGCCATCGAGGAGGAATGGGAGAACATTTCACAACACTTCATAATGACGTTGATTAACTCCATGCCAAATCGCATGACTGCAATCATGAACGCTCTCGGAGGCAATACAAGTTACTGAATATTATTTTTTTCCAATAATTCCTTTTTTTTTTCAAAAATTCAACCCGAGTCTTGTCTTTGAGAAAGGTTATACAGGACAAGTTTCACTTAAAATTGAAATTTTATCAAGTTATTGAAATTTAAATTTGGAATTAAGTATACCTTATTAATGTAAAGTGTACCAGCTTCCAAATTGCATAAAAACTTTTTCGTTGATCATATACTTTTGTTAAGTACCAGCAATCAAAGTTGAAACTGCTGGGTGGCTCGATTCAAGTGTCCGGAAGTGTAATAGGTATTAAAATCAATTTATTAACATTCCTACGTGTTTTTCGTATTTCTGTTAAAATCTGTTGTTTTGGCAGAACATTTACGAATTGGACTCGCTCGAAGGGGAAATTACCTTCTCATATAATAATATCGGTATGAAGCTGCGATACGTGTCGTTCGGGCCAACACCTTTGAAGCTATCATTGCTGCCCATGGACATCTTCGATACAAGATCTTGGATGTGTTGCACATCTATGAACTATGAAGGAATGAAACAGGGAGTAAAAAGCAGACGGGGTATTAGGTTTCGGACTCTCTCACTCTCCGTACGAAACACAGCGGCATCACCACTATCTCACGGCGATGTTCCGTGAGAGGGTGGTACTGCAACAGTCGAAACCCTTTAGGCGCGTTTGGTACAATTCGCGTTTCGTCCAATCCACCTAATTCGCAGTAAGTCCAATGCGCGGTTAGTCCAATTCGCGGTTCGCCCAATTCGCGGTGCGTCCAATTTGCGGTTCGCCCAATTCGTGATCGTTCCAATTTTTTGAAAAACATTTCAAATTATATATCATTTAAACAAAGTCACGGCAATTATAAAAATATAAAAAATATGTAGGTTTTTAATTTTGTTTTCTTTTTGGTTTGACGCGATTGTACCAATCGGGACCAATCGCGAATTAGACCCTTTTTTGACAATTGGACGAAACGCGAATTGTACCAAACGCGCCTAATGGAGTCGAAACAGCCCTGCTCACCTCTTTCATTGACTGACTATACTAAATTAATCTACTTCATTTTGCAGAGTGCACCACACCCAAACATTCCTCTGTAGTCGGTTAGTGCAACCCTTTTGCATTCCTACTCATTTGGGATTTAAATAATTGAACTACAGCACTCGCCGTGAAATGAGAACATTTAATAACTAAACAGCGAGGGGGAGCGGGGTTCGAAGTCAAACAAGGGCCAACAATGGGGATTGCTCCTTTGTTTTGTAAACAGTAATTGATATGACGGATTAAGAGGATTATTGTGAGAATTGTTTTTTATTACAGCAGGCAAACAAGCAAGAGGGCCACCTGATGGAAAGTGGCGCCGACTGTGCACATCAGTCAAACCAATACGTTGACAGCTACAAGGAAGAGTATAGGGAGAGATAAGAAAGAAGTTCATTACTGCTTCACGCCGATAATATTTGTTTTTATGCCACAGTTGTACCAATGCCAATGCTATTTGGCTCACGATACGATGTAAGGTTGTGGTAAGGTGGAGGTCCTTCCCCAGACGGGATTTGAGCGGAATCCGCTGTGCCCTACCTCTCTTAAAACATCTGTGAGAGGGTGGAACTTCTCTGTTCGAGATCGATCATCCTAGGTGTTTTAGTTGTGCCAAGATTAGTTGTGCGTAGCAGTTGGTCCAACAGGAAACGGTGCTTACAAACCGACATAAAGTGCCATGCCATTTTTTTTCTCTTTCTTAGTTTGTCCAACGACTCTGCTTACAACACTCCACAGACTGGACTGACAACCGACTCGCAACCAGACTCCTGCCCCTCCCGAGACAAGAGATTGATGCAAAAATAAAGTGTCATTAACTCTAAAACATGTTCGCGCAACTATACACTGTCTGTAAGTTTATATGTGTTTTTGTAAAATAAATAAATAAATAAATACTAACAAATCTTTAAATTCTTTTTGTTCACTTTCAAAGTTCACAACTTTACACCTCCAAAGCTTTTGTTAGTAAAACTCTTTTTGTTTAAGTCCCTTTGGTGTCCCCCATTGTAGTGTCAGTTTGTTTAGTCCAGTGTAACGGACCCCCGGGGGGTCCCGCGACCCCTCATTAGCTAATTGTGCCACCCCCCGCCGCTTACACTATTACTAATGCGTTTGATCGATTTCTTGTTACAGTTCTTTTTATTTTACACCTGTTGATGTTTGGGTCTCTAGAACACCACCACCTTGGAAATCAGTGGTTGGAACTTTGTTGGTCCACGAGCGAGGAAAGCGTGCTTTATGCGAACACTTCACTTGAGTTGCCGCCATATTTGCATCTCAGTAACACACAATTTTCCTTTTTTTGTTTGCTCTGTTTTCTCTTTAATAATGTTATATGATATTAAGCAACGTCGACACTAGCCATTGTCTCGATGGGCTTTGTTATATCGCACTTCTCCGTGCTTTGGAGGGCATGTGCCGGCTGTTGTCGATATAGGGACAATTCTAAATATATAGGGACAATTCATACAGATTGAGCTAGCCCCAAAGTAAGTTCGAAACTTGTGTTATGGGATACTAACTCAACGATATTATATTTTATAACAAATACATATATAGATAAACATCCAAGACCCGAGGCCAATCAGAAAAAGTTCGTTTTTCATCATGACCCGACCGGGGATCGAACCCGGGACCTCCTGGGTGGCGGTCTGGCGTGGTAACCATTACGCCACGGAGGTCGTCATATGTACTGTCTTTACGCCAAGCCGGCGACTTGAATACACTTTCCTCCTCCAATCTGTATAGAATAACCTTTGATTGAAAGGAGGCCCGCATCCATGCATGGAGATTACTGGTTAATATGATATTTGTACCTGCCTATACCCGTAAACCAAGGCACCCTCCAACCCGTCTGCGCTACATCCCGCGCGTCCCGCTCTGCATGCAATATGCAGGCCCATTAGCGGTCCCGCGGGGCGGCGCCCTCTCGCCATCCATCATTAATACTTAATTATTGCTGTTTGTAATGTTTGTATTGTCGGCACGTTAAATAAATAAATAATAATAACGCAATAGGAGCGTTCCTTTACATGAGTTTTTTTTTTTAGCTATAATAGTTGTATGGTGGAAAATGGGGGTACCTATCTCAAAACAAAATAAGGGTTTTCATTTAACATTGTAATGTTTCTAGTGTGAATTTGATTAAAAAAAGACCCACTAAAAACTGTAAATCTATAATAATTAATCAAACAAACAATCAATATCATTTATTTGCTAGAACATGAGTTTACAAAGATGGTTCGTTACAAAAAGTTACAATATGTTCACCTTATATTATTAGGCATGCAAATATTTAAAGAAAGCGAACATATAACATTACGCTGCGATCAATAGGAGCGAAGCATCAGTGAAAAATGTTGAAAAAATTGGGAAAATATTCATATCGCGACGCGATAAACTGTGTTTTCTCAACAACCACGCGAACGAAGTCGCGGGCACGTCTAGTCACTACATAGTATATAAAACAAAGTCGCTTTTTCTGTCCCTATGTCCCTTTGTATGCTTAAATCTTTAAAACTACGCAACGGATTTTGATGCGGTTTTTTTTAATTGATAGAGTGATTCAAGGGGAAGGTTTTAAAGTATCATACATTCCAAAATTCCCACGGGAAAGCGGGATACACGCAAACGAAGTTGCGCGGGTTTCGCTAGTAAAATATAAAATGTTTTGTCCTGAATGACTGCCGAATCGACGCACAGCCTAAGCCGCTGATCGTGAGACCCGCAACTTGGAAGGTGGGTTCTTTGTGTGACGTAGGCATCCGAAAGGAGATCCAAATTCCCACGGGAAAGCGGCACACAGGCAAGTGAAGCTGCACATGTTTCGCTAGTCCTACTAGCATTGTAAACGCGAATGTCTGTTTGTTACTCTTTCACACAAAAACGGCTTAATAAATTTGCTTGAAAGATGAACGGTCACGTAAAACGGTACACGGTTAGTGTATAACCTGGATGAACATAAGATGTTCTTTATCCCGGATTGCCCGGATATCAGTCCGGGAACGGAAACTACTCTACTACTCTCGATTTCGGAGTTGCGGATAAAGCAACGAGCATGTATATAACATAAATACTTATAATATTTTTTATAGTTTTCAAGCAAGCGTGCTTCAAAACATTTGTAGCATTGTGATGTTATATGTGCCGCTGGCTATGTGGACACGCCCCTCAAGGGGTGGGGGTGGGGGGTGGGCGTGGCCGGAAGCCGGAAGTGGCCTTCTGCCGGGCCCCATAACTGGCGCCCGGGGCTTCGTGCGCGGATTTAACCTTGTTTGCCGACCGTATTAGCAAAGCAAATCGCTTGTGGCAACACAAATATTAATAACTAGCTGTTACCCCCGGCTTCGTACGGCTTTTAGTAGGGGTCCCAAATTTTTCGTCATATAAGTATATTATGTCATGTTGGACACGTCCAGTAGCGAGATGGGTGGACGATTTAGCTAAAGTATTAAAAGGTTCATGGATCAATCTACTGTTGGTAAACGATTTCAGAATCAAAGTCGGATTCAGGTCGAACCTGGATGAGAATGGCGCAGGACCGAGTTGGTTGGTATACAAAAAGAGAGGCCTATGCTCAGCAGTGGGCAGAAACGGTCTGAGATGATGACAATGATGATATTACAGCCTAATTTACCCGGGGATAGTGTAGCTTCGTATTCATCATCAAATTTTGACAAACCGTATTACGACAACATTCGACAAAAACTAACTGCGAAATGAAATTAACAACACAAAAAACATTATTAGCTTAGTGTAATGTTTGTGTTGTTAAACTCTTTCAACAAGTGAATTTACAAAAAACTAAACTAAACATATTATTATAAACAAATTATAATGAACCTAAAACTAAAAACCTTAAAAAATATAATAAAAAAACTAACTAACTTTCAACAAGTTAGTATATCATATCGGTGCATTTGTAACTCGCCTTAAATTCAAATTCAAAAATATTTTATTCGCGGGCACTTATTTACAATGAATGTTACATAATAATATTATTATTCTTTAAATAAGCTATTCTATAAACTACCACTATTTCGGAAACAAAGCAAAATGACCACCGGTATTATTATTTCGAATTATCTTAATTCCGATATTACTGAACTCCGACAAAGTGTTTGTTCGACAGCACTTAACTACGAAACGATTAGATTCTTCGCCAATAAATCAGAAGTTATCAAATATCGATCTATTCTGCTACGGATTTCTTTAAGTTGTACAAAAAATGATCCAATTCATTGACACCCTATAAGTAATCTTATTACAACAATCGACCCTCCCGCCTGCGTTGCTTAACCCACATAATCCCCCCGCGTCTATTGTTAATCTAAAAAATGATTGAAAAATACAAAAATAACATGAATTTGCATGTCGCATCAGCATTCAGCGCGCGGAGCGAACACAATCAGGTGCTTTTGTGCGACGGAGAGAGGAGCTGGAGGGCGTCGCTGTGTCGTCCTCTAAACATAAAAGCTAGTTAAACATCGTCGGCCCCAACCAGTGTTTGGATGGGTTACGTTATCTCTAGCCAAATACTATAGAAATATAATACGCACAGCTCTTGACGTTTCTCATACAATGACTTGGCAACCTCCTGTTCACCTCATGCCGCTAGGGGCGCTAGTGTCGCGTTAACATTTTGCATACAAAACGCACAAAAGTTTTGAAATCGTTCACCTCATGCCGCCCTATTTCTATAGTAGCGCTAGTGTCGCGCGTCTTGCCCGAATTCTTCCGAAGCTGTGCGTATTAACTCGGTAGAGTTTCTATAGTGTTCGCTCTAGCTTCTCATGCGTGCGGTCGGTCCCGGATGGAGGAAGAGCTCGACCACACTCTTGTTTTGGCTTCACGTCACAAGAGTTTTGCTTTACTTCACTTTACTTCGCTCAACTTCCGTAGAGTGTAATTTTTTAAATTCATTTACAATCGTTACGATTACATTTTAATGTTAACTAAACATTTCGAACTGCCTATCCCCTCGAAAAATACCGGTGCGTGTGTTACTCCGCCCCGCATTACAATAACAATGTCGCGGCGGTACGCGCAAATTGACAGACACACAGCGATTGATTAGCTACGTGATAAAATTGACGACATGGTTTAGTGCTCGGATTGGATCTGGTTCGGGGTTTGATTTGAATAAATAAATAAATATATAGGGACAATTCATACAGATTGAGCTAGCCCCAAAGTAAGTTCTAAACTTGTGTTATGGGATACTAACTCAACGATATTATATTTTATAACAAATACATAAATAGATAAACATCCAAGACCCGAGGCCAATCAGAAAAAGATCGTTTTTCATCATGACCCGACCGGGGATCGAACCCGGGACCTCCTGGGTGGCGGTCTGGCGTGGTAACCATTACGCCACGGAGGTCGTCAATTTAACGTTGATTAATAACAGCTCGATAAGTTTTCTTGTCTCCGCGTGCGAGTCAGTGTTTTTAGGGTCACCTGATGTCACTGACTCGGATGAACGACATTCCGGTCGTCATTGCCGGATGTAGTAAAGCAACGTAATTTCTCATACTTTTCTCGATAGTCAAATAATATGATTAGTTCACCGGGTGGACCACGGGCACGCCGTTTTCTTGACGGTGACGGAAGGTGGCACCTTTCTAATAATATATACTAAACTAAAATATTGCATTTTGACAATTCACATCCGTTTTCATACAAAATCCCTAAAGTCCTCAAAAACACGGAAAACAAGCCCAATTATCTATATGTCTCCATCATCTGCTGTTATTACCCCAAACCCATCAAAATATTAGTCAATATGTATTTTAAATCGCAGACAGTATTATCTGATGAGCCCTCCCCCCTCGCCCCCGGCCCCCCGCCGCGCCGGATATGACTCGGGGTGGCTCACTTCCGGCGGCAAACGGCAGGATTTCTTTCAATAGCGAAAAATACTATAAATTGAATGGCGGTCGACGGATGCGGAATATTTAATTCGGCGGCTGTGTCTCTGGTCTTGTCTTAAGATGTCTTTTTTATGGAAGAGGTTAGCAAACGAGCCTACGGTTCATTCACCTATTCATAGATCACATAGTAATGTAACAATAGAGCATAGTGCTTGGCAAATACTTGATTTGCCATCTCTCTAGTAATGCCCTTTGTTTCAAATTGTTGTCTCTCACGAAGTTGCTAAGGAGGGGAGTCCTTTCAATACGTCCTACTCCGTCTTATTTCAGCTGTGGGTTTTTTTTTTGACGATGTTGTGCAAGCTAGTGAAGCGCTAACGGGATACGCTTCACCAGCAACATTGGTTTTACGTGGGCGAGGTGTCAACCCGCCGCACAACCCCCGAAATGCTGGAGGACCACACCCGTCGTTGGTCAGCGAGTCCATCGGACTTAGCCGGTTAGTGTAGCTAGGCTGTACTACCGACCATTCCCCTATCCGCCACCTTGGGGACGCTCCCCTACGCTGTGAGGGCCAGCGCGGGGTTTCAGCTGTGGTTTCTTCCCCGGGACGTCGATAATCTTCATTGCTTATTGTCGATCTGAGGTCGCCGTTGTTGATCCTGGCTATGCAGGATTGGGAATGTATGGTGAGCTTGTCCCGAATATTGAGATCACCTATCACAGTCATCTATGAATCTCATTTCAATCTAAAAGAAATGTCAAAAATATTAAGGAGAATAACACATACACTTCACTATGTCACACGTCTTTCTGTTTTTTCTATAAAAACACGTCCACATTGCAACTTTATTATGGATATTGAATCAGTGAGCCCCTCTTCACCGCGCAACGGATATTGCGGCGAATGAGATTGTCGCGAACGACGGCGACGTTATTACATCAAATCTGAAAATTCATCAGAGATTTGGAAAAAGGGTCACGTTTGTTCATCAAATGAAAACGTTTTATGCAGTTTAAGTGATATACTAATATTAATTGAGATAGGTTTATTAGTTTCTTTGACATCATCCCTAGATTTCCCTTAGACCGATATCTTTTCCTTCCTATTTTTCTAGTTACAGTTTTTGCATACTTATTCTTTGCGATTTAGCCAGGGTCAAGTAAAAAGCAGTAACGTATTCATGTATGTGTGTTTGACCCTATGTATCCCATATTAAGTATATGGTATATGGTTTTAAGTATAATTGGTATAGTAGTCTCGTCTTAATTAGTCTCTACAATAACAACACCTTTCCGCTCTTGGTTGTTGTAAAAATATTTTCAGGCCCCAAAATCCTTGATAAAAAATTTTAGCGCAGAAAAAAGATGATGGCAAAAAGGCGGATTTTGCACTTTTAATAGTTCTAGTTTAATATTTTATTTCCTTAGACTTGGATTCAGGCAAAACTGTAAGAGAAATGATCAAGGAAATGCAATTATAGTCTAGACATCCAGCCAACTGCGCGGCGGATATCGCCCGGCGGACGAAACCGCAGATCAGCTTTTTCATTCGAAACTACATATAGCTTTTTCATTCTTACGGCTTTTTTACACAAAACTACGATATGACCAAACCAACCCACCATTTTCCATTTGTCCACCGACTTCGCGGTCATTTGTCAAAGACTTCGCGGTTGCAGAATATGGTTAAGTTTTCAAAATATTGCGAAAGAATTTACTCGAATTTTTATTTGTCAATAGTATTCATATTGTAGCTACCTACACTCACCTTCCACTACCTTCCGTTGCTTGAACCCTCAATGGATCCTAGGCGACTTTTCTTTCCACTAAAATCCAAAATTCTTTTATGTAATAACAAAGCTTCATTACTTAGTATAAAAATCTTTGTTTTTAGTTATTTATATTTTATTTTTATTTTATTTATTTCCAACTTCTACAAGTATGGCACCAATGCACTTGTCACCTGTTTCATTGGTTGCCTGTGTGTTTCTACAAGTAAATCTTTATTCTGTCCCCAAGAACCGTAGCTCTTGTCAATCTTATAATATTATTGTTTTATTAGGCGCAGCGTGCGATGCGTCGGTTGGGCGGCGGCGCGGGGCCTGCGGCGGCGCCCTGACGCGCCATGGCGCAGCAGACACCGTTCACGCTGCCCTGGCCGCTCCACTACCAGCACAGGTACACACTGAAAGAGTTTTAACCGATAGATAAAGTGTGTTCAGCTGTATTAACTTTTCCTCACATCAATACACCCACAACTCACTCGATATTTTCGTAAAATCTTGCAACTTGTCGGCAATTTATTGCAGATATGCGGCCTTACGATAGAAATTAACCCGTCCAACTTTGTGTGTCCTGTTCTATTTACAACAATCAAATGGAGACTGGGCGAAAGTAGTTAAGGAATGTACCTACGTGTATGGAATTTATGATGAAGAACCTCAACTAGATTCTCATGTGAAGAGAGACCAATTTCTATCCCCGAAATCTGAAGGATGAAGGTCGATGCACAGTCAGTGCTTTAGCAGAGCTATCTCCAAAATAAAAAATCTTAGCCTTAGCAATCTATAGCCAGGTTGATCAGGAGTTTCGAAATGAGATTGACCACTGAATTGATAAACATGTAACATTCCTTGATTCCCTCAGGGAGCCTGGGGCGGCGAGTGCGCCGGCGCCTGCCCGCAGGGACCTCTACGAGCCGCCGCCATTACTGTACGCGCATGCTCGCCAACAAGCTCCCCAGCTCGCAGACCAGCACACACTTGTACAGTGAGTGGCTTTTCACAATTACCTAGAGTGAGGCGTAATAACAAAGGAAAGAATAATTCTCCAGTTTTAAATAGAAATTAAAGCAGATTTTGTAAAACGCGACTCTCTGACCTGTGATCTGAATATCTGTGCTATTGCAGATGTAAAGGTGAAGAAGACCCGAGCACAGACTACAGAGAACACTATCATGTACACAGGTTAGTGAAAACGGTCATAATTCTTCTTAGTATAAATATTACAGTTGAACTGGACTGATAATTAGGAAAAGAATTGGGAAATACAGTAGTGTACCTAGGTAAATTAGTGGATAAAAAAATGACGTGCAAGTCTGTGCTCCGCCGCTCGCGCTATGGGCATACAATTATTATTTATTTTCAATATTGAAATTAGAAGATGGCGCTAATTAGTTCCCATAAACGAAAAATCAAGACTGAACAGAAATAAACCTCGCGTTTGGAATTTTTTTAAAGTCTGGTTTGAGTCCAGTCTACACTGTCTGAGTAGTAGATCTGTTGGTCGTAGCCTTCTACAATTCCTTGGGTTTGGATAACCTTAACCACTCTATGTGCATGTGTTCTTAGATGTAGTGCGACGTACGGCAAATGCGGCGAGGGGACGGAGCGCGAGCGAGAGGAACCCGTCTCCAGCACGGAGCCGCCGCCCTGGGACGAGAAGCTGGGTCAGTATACAACTAATTTCAATACTTCCTACTCCATCTAATTACTATTCCAACAGATCAGCAAGCGGAAGTGGCAGTGGACAGCATATTACGCGCAGAACCTATGGCCGGTGGGGCAAAAGGGAGCAAAGCGCAGCGTAGGTCACCCGCCCGCCTACAAGGTAGTCAGATGACCTAAGGAAAGTCGCAGGAAGCCGCTGGATGGCTGGCTGGCCCTGCTGGCAGTGATTGCTGCAGGCCACTGCCAGCAGGTCGCATTGGAGGCGTTTGGGGGAGGCCTATGTCCAACAGTAGACTTCTTGTGGCTGAGATGATGACAATGAAAAATTATGAGTGATTGAGTGTTTTGTTTGTTTTCGTTGTCCATAGTAAGCAGTTCTCTGTGCGCTCCCGCCGCGCCCGCGCCGCGCGACGCCGCCTCCCCTCATCAACATGTGACTACAACGCACGCAGGTAATGACACAACTGAAATCATCATAGTCTTTTTTATTTCAAACTATATTTATCAGTAAATGATTAAAAACTTACTAGCTATGTTTGTGATATTTAGGAGCGATTACCACACGGCGTATTTTATACGCACAAAAGACGCGTATTTCATGAACGCATTTTCTCGCAATATCTGGCTTATAACAAGTGTGTTGGTGTCATGGTATTAGGCAGTGCGGGCGGTCGTCGGGGCGCGCTGCAGCTGTGGCAGTTCCTGGTCTCCCTGCTGGCGGAGGGGGCGCGCTGCGTCGCGTGGACGGGACGAGGGCTGGAGTTCAAGCTGCACGAGCCGGAAGAGGTGACCACAGCACTGTTCTCAACTGTTACTTAAACCCATAAACAATTTAAATAATTTAAATTATAGAATAATGAGTATTTGTATCTCCATACAGAATGAGAGAAATAAATAGTTAATTTCGACAAGGTAGTCAGAACCGAGTGGCCTTAAAGGTTTTTAAAACCTAAAATGAGAACGTCTGAACAGATTGAAATGCTCGTATATTCTGAATGGAAATTCTGCTTGAAATGTTAAGCTACTGATTTGTTTCGTCTATCTTATTTAGTCTAAGACAAAGAATGTTGGATCAGCTATGTCACCCAGTTGGTATGTACATCTGATACATGGTCAACGACTATGCCCTAATTGTAGATTGTAGGGTGTAAAGTAGAGGGTGCATAACTGGGTATTGTAGGTAGTAGAGTGATACAAAGAGGCAGCAGCAAATGAAATACATATTTTGATGTGCTACGTCCATTGCTGCGCAGGTGGCGCGTCGCTGGGGCGCGCAGAAGAACCGCCCCGCAATGAACTACGACAAATTGTCACGATCACTGCGGTACTACTACGAGAAGGGCATCATGCAGAAGGTGGCAGGTGAGAATTACTACAAGGATCACTCGGATCGAACACATTCCCACCGCTGTGTCTCCTGTTCAGCCAGGATCAACAACGGCGACCTCAGATCGGCAATAAGCAATGCTTATTGATGTACCGGGGGAGATACATACAGCAGGCTTGGAACTCACAGCGAATTAATCAGAAAGATATTAGACGGATTAGGAAGTATTGAAAGGACTTCTCGGTTCGAAATTTTGGAATTTTATAACAGAGAAGGACAAAGGAACTAGCGTGTCACCTGATGGTAAGCGGTCACCACTGCCCATGGACATCCACGACCACAAGATCTTGGATGCGTTGCGCATCTGTGAAGGAATGCTATAAGTATTAAGAGAGGTAGGGCACATCGGATATTCTACTCGGAGCAGCCCGTCTGGGGAAGGACCTTCATTCACCTTACAGAAGATCGTAGCTAAATAGCATTGGTCTCGGTCAAGTTGTGTTCCTACGGTGAGTAAGGTCTCCAGAGGTCCACTTGAGGGGGTTTGGAGGGTTGGCAACGCGTGAGTGATACCGGTATTGCAAACGTCTATAGGCTACGGTGATGCTTACCATCAGGCCGTATGCTTGTCAGCCAACTTGGAGGCACAAAAAAAAAGTATTTGGATTTTCTGCTCTCTCACTCATCGTACGAGACACAGTCAAATCACCGCTATTTCACGTCGATGTTCTGTGAGAGCGTGGTGCTGGTCGATTTACAGCCAGTTTCTGAGACGCATGTTAATTCTACATTAAGTCTTATGCTATCTCTTCTTTTCTTTTTTAGTTTGACAGTGACAGCTATAGTTTAATGTATCATTAAAATTACGTTTCAGAAACTGACTGTTGGTGCATCGAACCTCTTGGTACCTACTTCATAACTTTCTAATACTTAGGTACTAAAAATTGCTATTTCTTTCAGGAGAACGCTACGTATACAAATTCGTTTGTGATCCAGAAGCGCTCTTCAGCATGGCGTCTCCCCCTCCCCGCGCCCGTTCTCCCCTCCCCCCACAGTACGACGTGTTATCCCTATGTGGTGGGGGGTATCAGTACCTCCCCCCACCAACACAACACGACTACCAGAGGAGATACTACCCGTTGAATCAACTTGGACCTTATGACACGTAGAATCATACTAACATTATAAATGAGAGAGTGAGTTTGTTTGTTATTTCTTCACTTGACTAAGCAGTCGACCATTACGAAATTTGCATACATATTGTTAGGGGAACAGAGCCCAACATAGGCTAATTTTTACGCGGGTGAAGCCGCGGGTAACAGCTAGTACTCTATAAAACCGTTTCAGCGCTAGTTAAGCATATTATTTTAATAAATATTTTTATTTAGACCAAGTCAGATCATGTGTTAGTAGTAATAGTTTGAAGCAGCCGTTACGTTTGTTTTCACATTTTTTTACTTACAGCAGGCAAACAGGCAAACGATCCAACAGATGGTAAGTGGTTACCACTGCCTATGAACATCAGGAGCGCAGCGCTACCCCTACAAGGAAAGGTATAGAGTGTACCAACTGAGAAAGAATCTGGAAGTAGAAAGAGCACTCGAATTCGAATCCCACCTGGGGCCATGTGAGATTTTTCTTTCAGAATTATTGTCAAAACAAGAGCTCTAATTGCCTAGCACCGCCGTCTTTACTAAAATCTTTACGGATCTACTCAACCGATTTTGAAAATTCCTTTATCAAGTCCGTCATAATATTAACCAAAAAAGTTCACACACAACAAACGTTATTAAAGATAAAACAGACAAAAAGAATAAAAAGTAACTCGTCATGTTGACTAAACTAATATTACGTATTGACAATGCAATCGATAGTAATTTTGTAATGGCGAACAAACATACGAGTCATTCACTAAATTAATAGTGTAATAGGGTGTTTTTCTCGACAAGAATTTACGTTTGCTAAGTCTAAAGACCCAATATTTAAGTAAATTAGTATAATAATTAATAAGTATTATAAATTGTGCAATATTAGAGTTAATTTATTAGAATAAAATGTATTTTTAAGTAATTATTCAAAATAGTATGTAAACAACTAGTTACGAAGATAGAAATAAATTAAAAGTAATCAAAAAAAGTCACCACATCATTGGTGGGACGAATGGGAAAAGTAACTTACTTGTGACTTGCTCACATTTTGAAGTGAGCAACCCGGCTAATTTGAATATGTAACACGCGTCTGGTAAATTCGCAATATGAAACGTTTTTTCAAATTGGTCGGCTTGTAAAAGTTTACACGTTCGAATGTGAAAAAAAAAACACACTAAGCACTCTGTGACAGTTTAATATAATAATAAATTGAAGAGATTGATGGCCTCATTGTGCATGTCAAAGTCGATCACGCAAGTCAAGCAACAACAACCGCAGGCAATACTTGGATGGGGTTAAAAATTCTCGAGCTCCTCTATAAATAAATAAATATATAGGGACAATTCATACAGATTGAGCTAGCCCCAAAGTTCGAAACTTGTGTTATAGGATACTAGCTGAACGATATTAAATTTTATAACAAATACATATATACCTAGATAAACATCCAAGACCCGAGGCCAATCAGAAAGTTAGTTTTTCATCATGACCCGACCGGGATTCGAACCCGGGACCTCCTGGGTGGCGGTCTAGCGAAACTAAACCTACTGTGACCTACTTTAAAATCAAATCAAATATCTGTATTTGTGAATACAGTTAGAGCAAGGGTATAACAATAGTATGAGTGGCAGTCCACTTCTGTATCCTACCAACACCATGGCCTACTTAAGATCAATTTAAATCTGTGAATCCTAACTAATATTATAAATGAGAAA
This sequence comes from Endotricha flammealis, assembly GCA_905163395.2. Lineage (NCBI taxonomy): Eukaryota > Metazoa > Arthropoda > Insecta > Lepidoptera > Pyralidae > Endotricha > Endotricha flammealis. The sequence continues at coordinate 10,065,312 of LR990879.1, read as the reverse complement.
GTGAGTTTGTTTGTTTGTTATTCCTTCACGGCTTGACTAATCAGCCGATCATTATGAAATTTGTACATTTATTGTCAGGGGTACAGAGCCCAACATTGGCTACTTTTTATCCCGTGAAAGTTGTCATTCCAATTTCTACTATAGAGGGCGCTGTATGCGATGAGCTATCGGCCAACAGATGGCGCCACAAGTTGCGCTGTGGGTTGTTTTGTTGTCAAACGAGACCCATCTGTGTCATAAATTAATGCGAGCGAAGCCGCGGGGAAAAGCTAGTTACAATATAATAGTAAAATTCGATATAATCAAAGGAATGAAATGCACCTGTCAACAAATCATCACTTCGGAAGGCAAGCTGTCGGTCCCGATTGTTGTCGATAGCTAACAAGTCAGTGACCGCTAGGGCGCGTATAGACGACGCGAAAAATTCCGCGCGTCTGACTATGCCTTGTGGACTGTCAATAAAGATTAATGTGCTATGAATGAAAATTTTCACGAGTAAACGCGCCCTTGAAAACACTATTGACACTAGCTATCCGCAGTGGACACTAATTCTGGGAAGCACATGACAGAAGAAGTAAATCTAGTCATTATTTAGTTGTAAATTAAATAACAATATTGTAATCGTAATGCAACATGAGCAATTTTGTGAATAAACAAATTATTGAAATACTTATTTGATTTACTTCAATCCTGTTCCTAACATCCTTCACACAGCCCCATTCCCAAAGTAAGCCAAGGGTGCCTGCGTAACAGACAACGGACATATTCATGTAAATACATCTGTACATAGTATAAAATGATCTGTCCCTATGTACGCTTAGCAAAGGATTTCCATGTGTTTTTTTAAATAGTGATTATACATTGGTGCTAATTCTTTTGTACATTTAACTACACTAAACTAATTTTGACAGGACCAAAGGTGTTGTTGTCCTTCCTTGGTTTACAATTAGTGACAAGGATAGCAACACTTTTTAGTCCTGTCAAAATTAGTTTAGTCTAGTTAAATGTACAACAGAATTGGCATCATCCTTACATATTATAAAACAAAGTCCTCCCGCGCGTCTGTCTGTCTGTTCGCGATAAACTCAAAAACTACCCAACGGATTTTCTTGCGGTTTTCACCAACGGATAGCCTGGTTCATGAGGAAGGTTTATGTATAAAATTTGTCAGGATTTTATGTAAATTGGCTGAAATATAAAGATTATTGTTGGGAGTGTCGGAAAAAATCAACCCACTTGGGAGCTGTCGACGAAAACGCTGGCTAAACCCTTTGAGATATAACAAAACAAAAATTATAGGATAATTCCTCTTATTTAGGTCTCCAAAAAAGTCCGCGATAGCATATATTTATCGTTTACGGATAACTTACTATAAAATAAAAAGCGATTTCCGAGTAATAATGCGGAAATAGCGCCATCTAGCGTAGAATAGAAAGAACTTGCATTAATTTTGGCAAGCGCGTAAATTTTTTTCTATAACTTATAAAGTATCTATTTAAATTATATGGTGTAAAGATTATAATAATGTACATGAAATGCTTAAGGTAATTAACGTAGTTAACTGGATAAGGATTAATACTGTATACGTCAAAATCGTTTTCCAATTTCCGCTTTATTACTCGGAAATCGCTTTTTATTTTATAGTAAGTTATCCGTAAACGATAAATATATTATGCTATCGCGGACTTTTTTGGAGACCTAAATAAGCCATATATTTTAAATAGATACTTTAGAAGTTATAGCAAAAAATTTACGCGCTTGCCGAAATTAATTTAAGTTCTTTCTATTCTACGCTAGATGGCGCTATTCAAAAGTTACATAGCGCCGCTATGGTTACGTTTTCATCAAATTATAAATATCGTGCGAAATTTAAAGCACTTTAAATCTATTACGCTAGGTGGCGCTGTTTATAAATCTATACTAATATATAAAGCTGAAGAATTTGTTTGTTTGTTGAACTACTGGTTCGAATTGAAAAATTCTTTTTGTGTTGGATAGTCCATTTATCGAGGAAGGCTTTAGGCTATATAACATTACGCTGCGACCAATAGAAGCGAAGCATCAGTGAAAAATGTTGCAAAAACGGGGAAAATTATTAGGGCTTCCGTTGCGTGCGCTGCATAAACGGTTCAAGTTACCCAAAAAATATGTATGGCGGTCAACCTAGAAAGCTGGAATTTTGTATAGAGGTTCTTTTGACAAGAATAAAGATGGGGTTTTATAGAATTCCCACGGAAAAGGGAGTAATAGGACTGTAAGTGTATTATCGCAGGCGCTCAACCTAGAAAGCTGGAAATTTTGTATAGAGGTTCCCTATAAGATGTTGACAAGGATAAAGATGGGGTTTTATAGAATTCCCACGGGAAAGGGAGTAATTGGACTATAAGTGTATTATTTATTTATTTATTTTTATTTATTTAACTTTATTGACCACAATACATAAGTACTGATACAATAGGCGGACTTAATGCTAAATTGCATTCTCTACCAGTCAACCATTGGGAAGTGCAGAGATTCACGAATGCGGTTTACTTGTTACTACTAATAACATTACTCAAAATTAATACATAAGTATATAAATATACATGAATATATATAAATATACATAAATACATATAAATATATATAAATAAACGTAATATATACAAATATTAATACCGTTGATGATAGATAGACTAAATAAAAATGTACCTAGTGATGATGATAATGAGTTGGTCATTTTGGCAAGCCGTCTAGTAGATGTGAACGCACTTTCTTTTTAAAGATGAAACTACTGTGGGTATCTCTGATAGGATACGGCAGCGCATTCCAGAGTCGTAAAGCTTGGAGAGTGAAAGAATCAGACATGAAACCAGAACGAAAGAGAGGAGTAAAGAGTTTAAGAGAACTATCTGATCGAAGTTGACGGTCGTGAGAGTGACTTAAATACTGAAATTTGCATTTCAGATAATCTGGAGATTTAGGGTTGGAAAAAATAGAGAAAAGTGTGCACAATAGCCTCTGCTGTCTACGCTGTCGAATAGGCATTATCGCAGGCGCTCAACCTAGAAAGCTGGAATTTTGTATAGAGGTTCCCTTTATGATGTTGACAAGGATAAAGACGGCAATTTATAGATTCCCACGGGAAAGAGAGTAATAAGACTGTAAGTGTATTAACGCAGGCGCTCAACCTAGAAAGTTGGAATTTTGTATAGAGGTTCCCTTTATGATGTTGACAAGGATAAAGATGGGGTTTTATAGAATTCCCACGGGAAAGGGAGTAATTGGACTATGAGTGTTTTATCGCAGGCGCTCAACCTAGAAAGCTGGAATTTTGTATAGAGGTTTCCTTTATGATGTTGACAAGGATAAAGACGGCAATTTATAGAATTCCCACGGGAAAGGCAGTATCCACGCGGGCGAAGCCGCGGGTACAGCTATCGGGACAAGCCCACCACACATTCCCACCACTGTGTCTCCTGTGTAGCCAGGATCAACAACGGCGACCTCAGATAGACAATAAGCAATGAAGCTTATTGACGTGACGGGGAATAAACTACAGCTGTCTTGGAACACACAACGAATTTAATCAGAAAGAAGATAGTCGGAGTAGGAAGTATTGAAAGGACTTCCCTCCTTAACAACTACGTGAGAAACAGCAATTTGAAGCAAAAGGCATTATACCCTAGAGAGATGGCAAATCAAGTGAGGCTCGATTGCCGAGCACCACGGTCTATTGTTACGCTACTATTGGGACCTAATGCTATGAGCTGTTGTTTACTATTTTGATTCCAATAATATGTATTGCAAAACCTTCTAAATGCCTGATAATTCTCTCTGCTTGCTACGAGATCAGAATAATAAACTACGCCCGAAGTGACATGTAAAGAATCCAACATGATTACGCGTTCGTCATGCCAAAGATCACACTCCCACAGAACGTGATGAGCTGTTTGTTCTACTCTGGTATTCGCGGTAGAACATTCACAGAAAGGAGAAGGTACAACCTTGAAATAGAATAACTTGGCCTTAAAGTTTCCGTGTCCCGTTAAAAATTGAGCTACTTGATGGTCGACCTCTAGCCAGGTTTTCTTTAATCTGTCTCTCACCGAGGGAAAGAACAGATACAGATGGCGGCCTTTTACGGAAGTCTCCCACCTTTCCTGCCATTCCGATAGAAGATTCTGTAATACGTCATCTAACGGGTTGAATAGTCTATTTATTTTGTCACGATCACGTGTCTTAAGGAACGCGGGGGTCATTTCTTTTGATCTATAGTACATCGACGCGCGACGCTGTATCTGTATGCGGGTACAGCTAGTTATAGATATAATTGAGAATTGACGACCTCCGTGGCGTAATGGTTACCACGCCAGACCGCCACCCAGGAGGTCCCGGGTTCGATCCCCGGTCGGGTCATGATGAAAAACGAACTTTTTCTGATTGGCCTCGGGTCTTGGATGTTTATCTATGTTTATGTATTTGTTATAAAATAAAATATCGTTGAGTAGTATCCCATAACACAAGTTTCGAACTTACTTTGGGGCTAGCTCAATCTGTATGAATTGTCCCTATATATTTATTTATTTATTTATAATGAAATGAAATGAAATGAAATCGTTTATTTCAGAAATTAGACCTTCACAGGCACTTTTTCTTGTCATTTACAATTTGTATATGTGTATAAAGAAAATAAACTACGTTATATACTACCACCATATCGGACACAAGCAAAATGGCAACCGGTAAAAAGAAATGGCGAAAGAAAACCGGTTACGGCCTTTTTGTCATTTTGTACTTTCTTTTTTCCTTTTTTTTTCCACTCATTAGTTACAATGTAGGTATAAGTACATTAAAATTTATAAGAAGAATACGCGGAATGTTATACACAATGGTGTGGAATGAACAAGTCTTAAATCTACAATAAAATAAAAAAGTCAGTACTGACAAGAGTGAGCAGACCAGTCTGGGGGGACTGGTCTGCGGCAGCACCCGTAATACATTTTAAAATTCCCACGGGAGAGCGAGATATACGCAAACGAAGTTGCGCGGGTTTCGCTTGTATTCTTAATACATAGAAAGCAGCCAGACTCGAGGACAAGCACAAATGCCATCACACGAGTGTTTGCCCCGAGCGGGATTCGAACGCGCGTCCTCCGGCCGTAGGGCCACCCACCACCGCGCTGTCGTCAAATAAAACAAGTAAACAACAGTGAAACATTATATTTGTATCAGAACTATAAACATTGTATACAACACAACAATAATATATTACATTCCACCATCACGTTTAGGCGTAACTCGCAAACAGACGAACTCGAATACATTTATAAAATTGAGAAAATTTTAAAGGTTAATGATCTAGACTAATATTATAAAGAGGAAAGATTTGATTGTTTGTTTGTTGGTTTGTTTGTTTGAATTGAATAGGCTCCGAAACTACTGGACCCATTTCAAAAATTCTTTCACCAGTAGAAGCGTTTCCCGAAATTCAGTGTGGTTCCCACGGGAACGGGTCCGAAACTTCACGCGGACGAAGTCGCTAGCTCGCTAGAAAAAGCTAGTTATTTATAAAGTTATTATGGTTCAACTGAACATTCTTTAAAAATATTGTTTAGAAAATTTTTGTAGCTGCTTAGTTGTATTACTATCAGGTAGATGGCGCCACTGCGATTTACGAACGCAGTCTATTAAAAAAAATGTATGCCGCCGCCATTACACTTGTAATCTGTGCCCTTTCTGTGCCCTTAGTAACTTTCCCAGTAGCTCAGTAAGAGAGCACTCGGCCGGATTTCGGAGGGACGTGGGTTCGAAGCCCACCTGGGGGGCGGGGAGGTGAAATTTTTCTTTCCAAAATGTCAACAAAGTACTTAAGTGACAAGACAAGAGTTTTTAAACGCATCTTAATTCCAATTCACAAGCTGTCTCTCTTCTTCTTCTTCAGTTTGACAGTGACAGCCATGTGTCATTAACTTTAAAAATGGTTTTGAGCAATACGCCGTGACTGTATATATTATATTAACAATAATAATAATAATTTGATGTCTTCATTCAATTTATTACCAGTCAAAACTGTTTTTGCGTGTTATAGTAACAAATATACACACATCCATACATCCTTACATCCCTTTCGACACAATCATGGATTGGGCGAAAACCCTCTATAACTAAGATAAACATTTATAATACTCTTAGGACACTAAAAACTAAACAAAAATGAGTGATAACAAATAGTCTTACTCTTGTGTTATAGCTGTTAATAGTAGCTACTAGCGGCTAGTATACTCCATTACAATATACTTGGCACAAGAATTCTAGTGAATTTTTTTGCCATGTATAGTGGCACGGAATATTGAAATATTCTCACGCGGGTGTTCTCACGCGGTTCTATCTAACATGTTGTAACCCGCATGCGAAAAACCGCATGTTACTGGCCGCGCATAATTGCGTGTTTATAAAATACTGCGGACCGCATGCGAGTTAGACGCTGCCGGAATTAATCTATAGGCTGGTTTTAGAGTCGCGGTGACCGCAAACCGCAAAATGTAAGTGCGTCTATAAAGCGGGTTCGAAACCATGAGCTAAGCATTGTAACTTAGTTCAGCTTAGTCTGCATTAGCTGATATGATTTTTACATACTTGGGTGCAGACCACAACGCGTAATGTATGTTAAACTAACTGAAAACTAACTTAGCCTAGCTCTTGGTCTGCAACCCGCCCTCAACCCAGCCTAACCTGTACTGACCCGCGTGCGGAAAACCGCATGTTACTGGCCGCGTGTTACTTGCATGTTTTTATAATACTGCGGACCGCACGCGGGTCAGACGCTGTCAGAATGAGACACACCTTATAAGATGCTCCCACACCGGTGTCATATAACATTATATATGTCACATACCTATTGTAACATTTTTAGATAGATAGACATTTTTTTTTTCGTTCATTTGTATCTCCAAGGCACACAGAGTGACAAAAATAAACAGTTAGTGTTGAAAAGGTAGTGGAAATGTGTGGCTCAGTGATACAAGGAGGCAGCAGCTCAGTGCGTCATGTAACTGATTTTCAGTCACCTTTATACGAGATGACGCGTGTTATAAAATGTTTGCAAATGTTATAATTTGTACAGTAACGTTATATAACAACGGGAGCATCTTTATACAGCTTCCTTAACAAACTAAAAACTAACGCAACAAATATATAAATCTAGACTAGAGTAACATTATATTGCCGGACTTGTGCAATGGTGAGCGCGCACGACGGATTATTAGTGCGAAAGATACGCGGCAGAAGATACGCAGCTGAATTTACGTCGAGTAAGAAGACGGGAAGGTGTATCTTGCAATTGGTTCATATTTCAATGACTGGTGCGATTATGTAATATTATTATTAGAACATTTTATATTTAAATAGAACAATCACAAAAGCGCATCCTAGTACTTGTAATTTTGTGCGACAGATACGAGACAAAAGATTTGCGAATTTCGAATATGGCAGAATACACAGGAAGGCAAGTATCTTGAAAATCGCAAGTCCCAGAATACCATCTCATTAACACGGGAATTACAACAGACATGTTAACAAATTGTTGACATATGTCTCCCAATAGATGGCGTCATAAAATATATTACATTCACATTTAGGGTTCCATTATGTATATACCTGGATCTGTATTTTATTTTAATTTTGGTATTGTTAAATGACAAAAAAGACCGTAACTGGTTTTCTTTCGCCATTTATTTCACCAGTGGCCATTTTGCTTTTGTTTCAGACATGGTCAAACTCTTATCTGCACACTGAAGTTAGGACTTGGTTTAAAACCGTGTAGCCGGACACTCGTGTTTAGAAGTCCGTAAACGTGCGCGCTTACCATTAAAAGTATTAAGATTTACATTTAAAAATAGAAAATATAATATAGAATTTTCTGTAAAATAAACATTATAATAATTTTATTTAATAATTCTAGAATTAATTTATCAATATAACAATATTATATACAGAAACAAATCTTTCACTACAGTAACATTAATATGTGCGTGTTTTTCAAAAACGATTTAATCTAAATACCTTTTGAAAAGCCCCCGGTGGCTCTGTGTGTGCCAGGATCACTACTAACTCACCATCCCAGTCTAATTATATTATTTTTATTATAAAATAAAATTATAACAGTATTTGTGCGTCTGCGCACCTCCCGAGTAGGAAGAGTGCTGTGGCGACACCTATCGTCACACAGAAGAACTACAGGTCGCGAAGTTCACAATGCGAACAGAAGATGGCGCCGCCAGAACCCTGAATCGCGCACACGGAGTTTTCCAGTTCTGCAGATAATTACAATTACCGGCCTCCGCCAACCCGCATTGCAGCAGCGTGGCAGAGTACTCTCTAATCACCTTCGATTGAAGGGAGACCCGTATCCCAGCAGTTGGATGATTATGGGTTGATATTATTTACAATTTTCATAGACATTGTAACATAGATAGGGTATAGAATAATATCGTTTTTGAAAAACAGTTTTAATGATAATAATATTTCAACAAATAAACAAAATTATTTACATAAGGCACCACCGTTCAGAGTTTCTTTACAAATTGACCGAATATAAAGCTTCAACTAATTCTGAATAGTCCTAAACTACTGTCAACCTAATATTCAAGTTGACAACCAGACAATGTGAACAATGATATAAATTGTGCTAGAGACCCGCAGACGGAACGTAAAAACGAGACAGCGCATATAGCGTTCCCTCTCGCACTCGACAGTTCATGGGTGACGTCACAAATGCTTAAAGATGGACGCGCGTTGTTCGCCTCTTACGATTTCCTATTCAAATATTGCAACTGGCAAAACCAACACCTTGTATACTGTAACTAAATATTTACACAAACGAGTATATTTATTGTCGCACGATTCAGTTCACCTAAACAGTCGACCGGCAGTTTTCGAACACTTAAATATACATACATAATATTCTGTCAATCCGCATTGGAGCGTGGCAGAGTACGCTCAAATCCCCTTCGATTGAAGGGGGACCTCTCTACTGTCACAGCCAACCGATGAAAGAGGTGACCAGGTTATCAAGAACAAAGATTTTGATGCTATTAATGTAAGCGTCGTTATGAAATTGTAATTCTATAGTACAGTCAGGTGCACGTCAAAGAATGGTACAAAGTTCGATGTGTAAAGGTTGACGTGCTCTTGACTGTACAATATGAATACAAGTGATAAATAAATTTTCTAGTAAATCCCTTCACTTCACGCAATATTTAGAAATCTTCAATCATTTTTACAGCCCTGCTCATCTCTTTCATTGGCCGACTGTACAGACAGCAGAGAAGCCTGAGCCCCAGACGAAGTAAGAATTAGGTTTTTTTTTTTTTAGGTAAAACGGCCTTTACATTTGGCTAAATTCAGAGTCTAACAAAAGAGATGGTGCCTTACGAGTAAGCGAGAAGCACTTACAACTTCTCAATTCTTAGTATTGCACCATCTCTTTTGTTAAACTCTGAAATTATTATATTTGTGCGTCTGCGCACTTCCCAGGTAGGAAGAGTGCTGTGGCAACACCTATAGTCACACAGAAGAACTACAGGTCGCGAAGTTCACAATGCGAACAGAAGATGGCGCCGCCAGAACCCTGAATCGCGCACACGGAGTTTTGATATTACAAAATGATCGTTTTGAATTTAACCAAGTGTAAAGGTTGTTTCACTCTAATCAGATTTCAACGTTTCATCGAATACTGGACGTAACCAAAATGAACATTTTTATGAATTTTCGTTTAAAATACATTGAGAATTACATGAGAAAACTTATTTCTTACTTCGTTTGGATCTCTGCAGCTGTACCATATCTTATTGTCTTCCTCACTAGTTCGATTCATCACATCGATCGTCTCATTTGTCCGTCGAATTTGTTTTATAAGACGAACTGCGCCAAGACGGGATGTGTGACAGTAGGTTCGTTAGGTTTATTTTGTGACCCCACAGAAATAGAGCGGGGTTTCGGCGACCTTTTTATACTACTAAGGTGGCAAACAACGACGGTGGATGAATCGAACTAGCGAAAACATTTATTTTTCACATTCCCCACTAGTGCCCACTATCGCGATAGTCCAAAACATTCCCAGTGGTGCACTAGCTGTGCAGAGTCAACGCTATGTCGCGTAGCAACGATTTGATCGCGTCGTATGTCGCGAAAGAGATGCCAACAGCGATCGGCCCCTTCACCCAGTTCATGCTGAGCCCCTTGAAGAAGCCGCGCCAGCCCTCGGTGCCGTACACGTGCGCCACGGTGTCTCGGATGCCGGCGTGCGCGTAGGAGCCGTCCTTGCGGCGCGGCGCGGTCTGCATGCGCCGGCGCACGATGTCGAGCGGGTACGAGGCCGTCTGCGCCAGCGCGCCCGCCGCGCCGCCCAGCGCCACGTTCAGCAGCGGGCCCTGGGCGGCGCCCCAGCGCTCCGCGTACAGCCGCTTCAGCGTGTCGTACGTGAAGAACGACACGCCCGCGTACGGGATCACGCCCAGCACCGTGGCGGGGTAGCCCCTGTTTGCCGATTACAGAACACTATATTCACAGCACTTACATTATTATCAGCAATAATACACACATTACAGAGAAATCTAAAGTTGATTTTTTTAGCTGTAAATACTCACCTATAAAGAGTAGAAGCACCCTCATGCCTCAGCACCTTGGAGAACACCTGGCGCAGGCTGCCGTACTGCTGGGCGCTGGTCACGGCCATCCTGGCGCGCGCCAGGTCCAGGGGGTAGGTGGCCGACTGCGACGTCACGCCCGCCAGGGACCCGGCCAGCAGGTGCAGCAGGGGGTGTGCCCTGGACACCAGAACGAAATTACTACTTGAACATTAAGGGGCTCCATGGAGCCGATGACCTTGAGGATTTGACCTCTAAGTAACGTTACTTCACCCCTTCACCCCGCTTTAATATTACGTAAAATGCCAAAAACTTGACATCTATTGATCATTTTGTAGTACTAAGTTTTGATAAAAACCTTGCCTTTTTCACCACTAGAGGGCTGGCAATGACGTGGCGCGGCGCGGTAATATTAACGACATCTAGTTGAGAAACCAATTATTAAAATATTTGAACACTTTCCATAGACCTCTAGAACTAAACAATATCAGTTGACACTTTTAAAATGTTATGTGAATTATGATAGAACTAAATATATATTATTAAAAACAAATCTTAACATTGCAAATGAAATTTTGCAGGCGATGTATGTTATGTCGTATTTGGTTGGTTACACAAAATTATTTAACAAATCCCGTTTTTTTGCTCTAGTTGTACCATACTATCTCAGGAACTATAAGCCCTATCAAAATATGGATTAGACAGAAAAATTGGGTATTTTTCTCTGATTCACATTCAACGAAAAAGGTCATTTTGCTACAACTCGTGTTGTACCGGTTTTCACAGGACACACACATTCTTTTGAAATATTGATCGGCTGGATTTTACTATCGATACAGTACCAAAATAGTCATTTTCAACAAAAAAATCTGTACGTCTGCGTGTTATACCGTATCACGCAAAAACCACTGAATTTAAAAAAATAATTTTGATGAAATTTTACACGGAGATCTCGAGTCAACATTTAGAGTGCTTTTTATCCCAGAAATGCGTAAAACTAGAAAAACCAAACTCCACGCAGGCGAAGCCGCAGGCACCCACTAGTATGGTATGAAAGGCACTATGAGTCAAATAAATGACGTAATCTATATCATAATTTTATTTGCGACATACAATACATAGTTAAATTTCGCCACATCTCTTATTGTTTACGATGGCTTTATGGTTGATTCAAGAAATCATTAGTAAATAATGTCCAGGTTCAAGAATTGGTGCTCATGTTTTTTATTTGATTTTTACACTTCTTTTTAGCAATATAATTTTATGTTTTACTTTTTACCTACCTAACAATAAGTTACGTACGAGCAGTAAAAAAATATTATAATAAAAATGTCCTCAAAATTTTAAATTGGTATCTGATATTGTCTATTTTTATACACATTAGTAAATAATATTTTTCGTTTTATTTCTTTTTTTTCTCGTCTAAAAAGAGATAAAAAGAAAAATATAATTTTATGTGTATAAAAATACTTCGACAATTTCAGATTCCTATTTAAAAAAAATTATGCATTTTATTACATATTTTATTATAGTTTTTTACTGCTTGCAATTGTAGGTAGGTAAAAAGTAAAACATAGAATTATATTGTAAAAAAAAGTTTAAAAATCAAAAAGCATGAACACCAACCTAAGGATCGAACCAGGAGACACTGGACTAAAACTAGCGATTTGTTGAATCTACCAAAAAACCAAGTAACCAATAGCAGCAGTGTCGAAATTTAAGTATTGTATGTGGCGCTGTAATGAGCCACAATCATTATCGTGGATAATATAATATACGTCATAATATATAATTCAAAAAGATAAATAACTTTCCCCCATTTGTTGTATTTTTTTTAGTTGATATTTTTTATTTTTGGATATTTTCGTCATAATAATAAAAAACCGAGAGCATGCATGGTGCAGCGAAAATTTGGCACACGTCCATCCATCCGAAAGCGTGGGAGCGCACTGATTACCTTGTGTCCAGTCATCCGCTATCCAGAAATTACGTAATTGACGGAAAATTGCTTGTGACTTGGTGGAAATACACTCAAATTCAAAAACAAAGCTGCAAATAAGTAGATAATATTATTGCCTATGTATTAATGTAAATTTTACACGAATCGATGCATAAATACCCAAGTTGAATCACATTCTTTCTTTGATTACTAGGTTCCTTAAATATTTTATTTACTCCATAAATATTCAGTAATTTCAAATTTCGAGCTGGTTAAATGTAGTACAATGATTATAGCACAACATATATATTTTTTTGGTGGTTATTCGTTATGGTAGCTAGGAGTAGAGACAACTTGAAAAACAGCAAAATTTTAGCGAAATTTGTTGGTACGACCTTAACGTTACGTTATGCATTTCTGAATGTTTTGGAATGGTTAGGGATTAATTTCGGACTTTGAGTTAGTATCCCATAACGCAAGTCTCGAACTTACTTCGGGCACACCCCGGACACTCCATACAACGCGCGTGAAATAATTACCAATTTCTACTACATATGCCAATGTCGTTTGTACACGCGTGCACGTATGTGCACTCCTTTGCGAGTGCCCCCGCCTCGATACCCGCCCGGGGTGAGGTAACGCGAGAAGTGCAGAAAGGAGAGTAGCCATTCTACCGAGGGTTATTTATTCTATGCTTTGGAGCTAGCTCAATGTGTGATTTGTCCCTATATATTTATACTAGCGAAACCCGCGCAACTTCGTTTGCGTGTATTTATGCACAGTGGCGCCACCTACTTTATAAACCGTCATTGACTTTTGACCAAATCGTACGGGAATCGCCGACTTTTCGAGATAAAAAGCACCCTATGTGTTAATCCAAGGTATCAGCTACCTACATACCAAATATCATACAAATTGAGCAAGCCATTTGAGCGTGAAGAAGTAACAAACATACAACTTTCGCCTTTATAATATTTATATAAGCCTCGTACTGACTTTGCAGCGGCTGGCGTGTCCACGCCCAAGACGCGTTTCCATTGCTCGTGCGCCGTGAACTGTATCGCCGCGTACGGTACAATGCGCGCCATGGTCGCGCTGTTCCCCCGCCATAACGCAGACACGCCCTCACTGCGCGCGCTGTGTAGTAGGAAGGCTATCGCTGCTCGCCACGAGTATGGGGTTTGGCTGAAAAATAAATGTTGATTGACAATATTCTTCTTCTTCTTTTTTCCTGTGCTTCTAGGAATTAGTGTCAACTGCGGGTAGCTGGTGACATTGTTTTTGTTGCCTGTCGACAACGGTCGGGATCATGTCAGCACCGGCAGTTTAAAATGCCTTCTGAATCACGGAAGAGGTCGAAATTTTTTAAATCCAAGTATTGACTAGGGTTTGCGTTGCTTGACTTGTGTGATCGTTTCACTTTGACGCGCACAACGAGGTCGTCGAGCCCCTCAAATATTATCATTATTTATTAGCCTAAACTTCCCGACGACTGTTAGGCAAAGGCCTCCTGACATAGGCTATAATATTTATTTATTTTTAATCTAGGGGTCCTTACTAAAGAAGCGCGTACGCGTGCGAAGCCGAGGTCTCGAGTCTATTAAACAAGGAAGACAAAGTGTGAACACCACCGGGATCGAACTCACGATATCTGGAAGTTGATCTTGGTCCTGTCCAACGGGGCTATGGCGGTCTTGGCGAGCGCGCCCGCCGCCGCGCCCGCCACCAATGACGTCACCACTGTGGTGCTGCGTGGCAGAGTACCGTGCTCTTTGCTTGAATTGGTGGCAGTCTTTTGTACCTCTGGAAAATACCAATATAATTTGAACTATTTATTATATTTTATTTAAGAGAATCCACTCCGCATCTGTCGCAGCCCGTCTGGGGAAGGACCTCCACCTTACAACGTATCGTAGCCAAATAGCATTGGTCTCGGCCATGTTGTGTTCCTACGACGAGTAAGGTCTCCAGAGCTCCACTTCGGGGGGTTGGGAGGGTTGGCAACGCGTGAGTGATACCGGTATTGCAAGCATCTATAGGCTAGCAATGGTCACTTTATCTCAAGGGCCGTGGGTTCGAATCCTGCGCAAGGAAAACATTTGTGTGCATGAACATGTCTATTTGTCTGGGTGTTTTCTATTAATAAGTGTTTATTTACAAACAAAACAAAATGTAAGTATATGTATCAGCAATCTTAGCATGCATAGTACAAGCTTAGTTGCTTAGTTTGGGACTAGATGGCGTTGTGTGTTTCGTCCAAAAATATTTATTTATTATTTGATTGGAATGTCTATTAATGGGTGTGTCTGAACAGTAAATAACATAGTAAATATTACATAACCTGTTATTCAACTCGCGACAACGGTAATATGAGAGACACGATCGAGTTAGCATCGCGATAATATATTAATAACGATTAAGTTGTTGTGGACCCATTAATGTTGTATCACATATCAACCCACAATCATCCCACTGAAGGGATAAGGGTCTCCCTTCGAGCGTACTCTGCCTATGGCTGCCAGCAGACGGACTGCATCGCACCAACTTCACGCGGTCGGTGTATTCAACTGCATGCACGACGTTCGACTTCGCACAGTCATGGTTAAGTTAGACATCACACGGACTGCACCACAACAAAAGCACGAAGTCGCATCAGCAACCGCACGCAGTCGCTATATTCAACTGCATGCAGTTGTCTGCAGTCGGATCTGACTTCACGCAGTTGACGCCAAGCATCTAGAAATCTAGACTTGGAGCTCAGTGTGTCATTCTGTAGGCCCCCGCGAGCACTTAAATTAATTAATTAAATTATAATTATCATTCTTTATTAAATAAATAAGCTGTCACCATTTCGGAAGATTCTTTTTTTATTAAACCCGATTGACATAATGTTTGTGACTAGTAGGCAGGTATCTTTGATCTGTTTTATGAATCCACAGTGACGCCACAATCTTTGACCCCTGCTATCGGCAACCTTGATAATGACTCGTCGATTGAAAATATCCGAAAACTGTCGGCTTATCGTGTTCGGTTAGTTTTTGGATTATTAAGATATGTTTGATATGAGATACTGCGTGCCGGACGACAAATCTATTTTATTTTTAGGGTACCGTACCCAAAGGGTGCCATCGGGTCCCTATTACTATACCCCGTTAGAAATAACAGTAAATCCCTCGTAACTTCCTTTGCGTATATCTCGCTTTCCCGTGGGAACTTTGAAAAATCCTTTCTTTGTGCTCGCCTACATTATAAAAGGAACCCCTGTGCAAAATTTCAAGTTTCTAACCCTTATAGTTTAGGCCCTGCGTTGATATGTCATTCAGTCAGTCAGCTTCTCCTTTTATATATACCTATAGAAGATTGTTATTTTACCTCTGCCATATGGTTTGAAACACTCAAAATAAGTGTCACAGGAATAATTCTGTAGCAGAAATAATGTGTGAGACGACATGGACGGACTGACCGCAGTGAGCCATTGATCAACATACACATACCGCTCTTATTTTGAGTCTTTTAAACCTGTTTAATGCATCTGTCTGAGGTGAAATAACTGTGAACGGGGTATGAGCTTCCTGTCTGTCCGTCTGTCACTAGGCTGTATCTCATGAACCGAGTCCACATTTTCACAGATGATGTATATTTCTGTTGCCGATATAACAACAAATAATAAAATAATTATTTATAGGGGGCATGTATTCCTGCAGTGGGATGATTATGGTTCGGTTGTTGTTTACACTTACCATAGGTGACACGCAACTTACCACAGGTGACCCGCAACTTACCACAGGTGACCCGCAACTTACCACAGGTGACCCGCAACTTACCACAGGTGATATGCAGACACAGAGTTAGCTCGATATTGGATGCCTGATGATATATCCCGAGTGTAATGAGTGTGCCTCAAGGTTCAGTACATTACGCAGAAGACACCACTGTCGTGTTTGTGTGCAGATATTTTGTTCCCGTCGCTGCAGCCAGAGAGTTCCAGGTACAGAATTAGCCTTTATTTAGCTCTCTTCTTTTTTCAATAATTTCACAGTAAAATGGATGGGCTACAGCATAAAAAAGCTCGTTTGCCACCAAATTTCATGATACTACATATATATCGATGGTTTATCTAAATGTTAATGACTTAATTATATTTTTGTGTTTATCCAAAACGTAATTACAACGACCCACATGTTCTTCCGCCCGCCCAAGGACACCGTCGTATGAATATTCAGATGTTAATCGGTTAATTACTATTATTATTCATTGATTGTCAGAAAACAAGTTCCATAGATTTTTTTATGCAACAAAGTTGGCAAACAAGCATACGACCCGCCTGATGGTAAGCATCACCGTAGCCTATAGACGCTTGCAATACCGGGGGTATCACTCACGCGCTGCCAACCCTCCCAACCCCCCAAGCCCAATGGAGCTCTGGAGACCTTACTCACCGTAGAAACACAACATGGTCGAGACCAATTAAAGATTAATTAAATAATAATATTATTTATTTAATAAATTTATTAGTCTAATTTATATTATAAATATACTTTTTTTTTTAATAAATACTTATCCTATTAATATTATAAAGGCGAAAGTGTGTGATATGTTTGTTACTTCTTCACGGTCAAATGGCTGGGCCAATTTTTATGATATTTGGTATGTAGGTAGGTAGCTGATACCTTGGATTAACACATAGGGTACTTTTTATCCCGAAAATAAATAAATACATACGGACAAATCACACAGATTGAGCTAGCGCCAAAGTAAGTTCGAGACTTGTGTTATGGGATACTAACTCAACTCAATTTTAAGACAGAAAAAGTTCGTTTTTATCATGACCCGACCTGGATTCGAACCCGGAACCTCCTGGGTCCCGGGCGGGAATGGTAATCATTACCATTAAAGATTTGGTCAAGTCTGATATAGACGGCGCTGCTGTGCATAATTACACTCAACTCACCATGGTGCGCGTGCGTGCGGTCCTCCGCGGCCGTCCTCAGCAGCGGCACTCGCGCCTCGCCCATCGCCATGGCGACGGCTCACCACGGCGCACCACCCACTGGGAAACAAACACCACTATCCAATTAATTTAGGTCTTCAATGCCTTCTGATACACTCGGTCCATCCGAAACAACGAATCACGTAGCAAAACAGACACTGCTGCTAATTCTGTTGTACATTTAACCAAATACTATAGAAGACTAATACGCACAGCTCTTGACGTTTCTCATACAATGACTTGGCAACCTCCGTTCACCTCATGCCGCTAGGGGCGCTGTAACATTTTGCATACAAAACGCACAAAAGTTTTGAAATCGTTCACCTCATGCCGCCCTCATGCCGTAGGGGCACTAGTGTCGCGTCTTGCCCGAATTCTTCTGAAGCTGTGCGTATTAACTCGGTAGAGTTTTTAAAGTATTTGATTTAACTTGACTAAACTAATTTTGACAGGACTAGAAGTGTTGCTATCCTTGTCACTAATTGTAAACCAAGGAGGGACAACACCTTTGGTCCTGTATTAATTTTAACGGTCTCTCGTCAACTTGTGACTGGTTTTTTTTACTCGCTTAACGCTATTTTGATAACGCTCCGCATATTTGTTTGTGATTATAAATGTTGTATTTGTCTAGTTTCTTTAAAAATATGACCTTAACCGGGTTTCTTTCGCCATTTCTTTTACCAGTGGCCATTTTGCTTTTGTTTCCGAAATGGTAGTACCTAATTTAAAGAGTAGATTTATTTACACAAATCAATAATATTTGAACACTTCGACAAGGGCAAGTGCCTGCGAGGGCCTAGTCTTGATTGACATTTTAAAAGAGCAAGTGTTATGTGTCTTGAGTAGGTACAAATCTGCCGTCTGAACTGGTGGTAGGAAAAAATTGTGACGATTCGAAAGAGCTTGTAATATACATATTTAAATAAAAATATTTGACTTCGACTCGACTTTGAAAGTCCCTGAATGATTTAATCTTTATCTTTTTATCTTTTGTAGTACGGCACCAGAGAACGCCATTTTATGAATGAAATTAAGTAATTAAATATGACCTAATGCTGTGAGCTGTTTGCTGCAATGGAATTGCAGTACCTGTGGTCTCCTACATTGACATTCTTGTTGTTAATATCGCGTCCTGCTATTAATCGCGCGGGCATCGACCGCTTGACATTGGATATCGCAAACAATCACATTAAACATCCCTACGAAATAAGTGATCCCTGAGTACCTCTTAGTGCGAGTTTTTTGGTCACATTCGAACGTGAAAATGAAAGTCTTTATTCTGAAAATAGTGACTAGTTATAATGACACTTTTTTTTGTCATTCATCTGCGTTCATCCCTTTAGGTGATTTCTGGGATTAGAGATCTAAGAGAGGTAGGGCACATCGGATAATCCGCTCAAATCGGAGCAGCCCGTCTGGGGAAGGGCCTCCACCTTACAGAAGATCGTAGCCAAATAGCATTGGTCTTGGCCATGTTGTGTTCCTACGGTGAGTAAGGTCTTTAAGCTACGATGATGCTTACCATCAGGCGGGCCGTATGCTTGTTTGCCAACTTTGTGGTATAAAAAAACTATCCTATGTCCTTTATCGGATCTGTCTTATTTAAACGTCTCAATTGGTTCAGCGGATTTAACTGAAACGATAACAGATAGTGTCCTGACTATTGTCGATAGATAACAATCGTTAAACCAAGTCGGTGACCATTAGGTGGCTGATAACACACACGAGCTACCCTCAGTTGAAAAGGAGAAAGAAAGGATGTCTCATTTGCTCGGTGAAGGAAATCATTTTGGATATTAATAATATTTAATAGTTGTAGCACGCGGCTTTGTTCGCGTCACACGCACGAGTCGGCGGCGTGAGCGTTTTATTTCTGTCAAGGATCACCGTGTTTTCAAATAGATTATAGAACGCACTAAAACAACATTCATAACAACTCGGGTATTGAACTGGATTAGAGACGGATTGGAAAATGGCCTAGCGTACACCTGAATAAAGTAGGCTTGGGAGTTGGACGTTTCACAAAGGCCGTAACTGGTTTTCTTCCGCCATTTCTTTTACCAGTGGTGATATTGCTTTTCTTTCCCAAATTGTAGTAGTTAGTGATTTTTGATTTTTTTTTACACATGAGATTAAGAAAGGCCTTTTGCCAGAAGCTTCTTTAGTTCCTTTGAACTACTGAAACTATTTGGTCTCAGTATACATAAGCTTTGGTATAAGTAACTACTGACTGAGACTGCTTAGCCCGTTTCTTATGTTAGTTACGAATGGTATTGAGATGCGTTTAAATAGTCGTCGTACGGTCGCCGTACGTGTACATATTTGCCTTGTGGACTAATCAATAAAGTTCAATTTGCTATGATCGAAAATTTCCGCGCAGTCACCACGCGGCCGTCGAATTTTCGCGTTCGTCCAAATGCGTAGTTTTGACCCTGTCTGACAAATTATTATAGTACATTATTATGGTTTTTACGATAAAATGTCATCATGATTCTTGACTACCCTATGTTCTGTTTGTTTACGTAAAATTATTTCTCCATCTTGGCCAAGGAATGGTTTGGGGATGAGTTTTCGCGGCCTTCGCTGCGTTTCTACGCGCGGCTTCACTGCGCTACATCACCGCATATTAGCAGTTAGTCGATAATCCTGTGAGAACCCTCTTACAGAATTATTTATTTAAACTTTATTGACCACAATATATAGACACAAAAGGCGGGCTTGACGCTAAAAGCATTATCTACCAGTCAACTTTTGGGAAGCGCAGATATATTCTGCGGTTTTAAAATATGCCTAAAATAACTTATACTTGTTAAACAAGGTTTGTCAATATTATTACCAATTATCAACTAACTACTTGAAGACTGAGTGCTAAAACAATGTTAGCTCAACGACCTTAGAATAGTAGAATAAGTCGCTCCGTCAGTCTAACTGAGGGCAAATGCGCGAAATGATAACACTATCAGTAATAGTAAATAATTTCGAGAGATATCATTCCAGTTAATAGATTCTTACGATAAGTTGAATGGCGATGGTATTTAGATAATGGAGTTGACTGGCATGGCCTTGTGACTACATTTATTACTAATTAATAATTAGTATAAATTAATAATAAAATAGTAATAATAGTATAAAATAAAATAAATACATACGGACAAATCACACAGATTGAGCTGGCCCCAAAGGAACTAGGAAACTTGTGTCAAGGGATACTAACTCAACAATACTATATTTTATAACAAATACATGTATAGATAAACATCCAAGACAATCAGAAAGAGTTCCATTTTCGTTATGACCTGACTGGGATTCGAACCCAGGACCTCCTGGGCGGCGGTCCGGAGTGGTAACCATTATGCCACGGAGGTAGTTGTAATAAAATAAGTAGAATCTTCCTCAAACTTAAGATTTTTTGAAATGCTCTGCCTTTACAGGCACTTTTTCTTGTCATAATTATAATTTATAATATATTTTTTTTGGCATATTTTATTTTTATTTCACAATTATTTACAAAATATTTTATATTAAAAAATTCTTTAACATTTAATAATTCTAATATATAATCCTTTAATGAAAGGGTTAAATAAATAAATAAAAACTCAAATTTTAATTTGAAATACATTATATTATTTCTTTCGGCCGCCATGGCAACTGAGTTTCGCAACCAGTTGTGAAAAAGCAATCTAAACAACCATTTTGGAGACAAAGCAAAATGACCGACCACTTGTAAAAGAAATGGCAAAATAAAAACAGTTATGGGTGGTTACGGCCTTTATTGTCATTTAACAGTTTTTTTTTCAATCATTACTAATAATTAAGTAGGTACCTATGTAATTAAAAATTTACATGAAAATATGCATGTCATGCATAATAGTGTGGAATAAGCAAGTCTTAAATCTCATGAATAAAGATTTTTGTAATTAAATAGAATCTAAACCTTATATGAGACTCTCTGACGCATATTTCTATTGCTGTGTGCTATATAGGGTTAAAACCAAAGTTTAAAATGACTTACTGCCAGTTTCGAAAACGCGTTTTTAAAGTTAATGACACATTAAATTTATAGCTGTCACTCAGCCTGTTTCTGGAATGCATTTTAGTTTTAGTCAGAAAGTCGCCTTATTTAATTGCACATTAAGTCTCAAGCTATCTGCATAATATGAACGTATACTCTATGTCATATGTGGTATCGCAACACTTGGACTAATCTTTTGCGTGCCTCGAATTCTTAAGATTTTTTCAACCAAGACCAAAGTTCAGATCTCGTTCAAAGTCTCATATCTGGCATTGGGATCGTGTTTAGGGCCAACGTGCTCGTCAATTAGCGATATAATCTAAAAATAGTTCATAACAATGACAAAATACTCACTCAAAATACTCCAGTAAGATTTTAAGAAAACATAAAAATGAATAACACACTTTTAAATATTATTTTTATAAAAGAATGAATACAATTTTCGGATTTATACTGTTGTTAATATGTTCGTTGGTTCGTAAAGATTTCTTAATTGTTATAAAACAATATTTGTTTTCGTTTTTCACTAAAAATAAATGAATAATTGCACAATCTACACGCTCGCGTACTTCAGAAAAATGGAAACGCGAAACGACACAGCTGACAGCTTGACAGGCGAATGATTGTCACGGTCACGGATCTTTTGTTGAATGGATAGGTTAGGTATGAAATTGAACGATGAATGAAAACAAGAAATTTTGATGGAGGTTGAAGGTAATTTTTTGGATTTTGGGATAGTTAATGTTGTAGTAGTTACATTGATGAAGAAAAATATAAGTAAAAACTACGTAAAAACGCTAGAACAGATTTTAATTTTATTTAAAATACTAAATTTATTAACTTGTTATCCTAAACTTTAAGACATGTAATCAAAATAAAAAGAAGAAGCAGTTATTTTGTCACTGTCAATGTCATAATATTCGTCACGCACGGCGCACGTCTTGCTTGCCTGCCATTTTTTGTGAGAACCAAAAACAAAGGCAACGGGAATTTCGGAATTATTAATTTAAAAAATATTTATAGGTGATTTGTTTAGTTTATTGAATCTATATTATTATTTGTGTAATTTTACAAGCTTGTAAATAGGTTTCGGCTTGTAATTACGGTTATATTTTGTGATAATTCACATTTTAATAGCATGTGTTTGATCGATGAGATCATTCAGTGACATCTACAAAAAAAACAAATCAAAAGTATTTTATTTATCACAATATCGAAAATAAATCCTGTTCTATTATAAATCTAAAAGGATCTAAGGCGCTCTGGCACCGTCAATCTATTAGACGCCAAAACCGCAATACAAATTAGAGAAAATTTGAGGACAGGTTTTGTCGTAAAAACCAGAGATTTAAATCTCTGTTAGAAACAGAGTATCCCGGAAAGGGACCCCCCGAATTGCGCAATTAAAAAAGTTTTTTTTAATGAACAATTTAAAATTTTCAGACAGACAAAAATGGATCAAGTACTTCAGCATGTCGCCAAAACCATGGAAAAGCAGCTCGACGATGAAATTGAACGGTACGTGCCTTTTGTTACAACAATATGCAAAGTGGTCTCTTTTTATAATCCCTTTTTCTTTCATCATACCACCATATTATCTAATGTTATAATGAGAAAATGAGTTTGTTTGTTCTTTCTTCACAGCTTGACTAATCAGTCGATCAATAAGAAAATTTGTATATATATTGTCAGGGGTACAGAGCCTAACATAGGCTACTTTTTATCCCGTAAAAGTATGTCATTCCAATGGGAAAATATTTTTTCTACTGTACAGGTCGCTGTATGGGATGGGCTATTGGCGAGCAGATGGGACCACAAGTTGCTCTATGAGTTGTTTTGTCAAATGAGACCTATGTCATAAAATTAACCACGAGCGAAGCCACCTAGAAAAGCTAGTGGTTTTAAATGTCTATAACATTTTCCCTTGATTTTCACTAAAAAATATAAGTCTTCTCCATCCCTGCCTCTTTTCCTTACCTCTCCATTCTTAATTAATATCATCTATTATTTATTGAATTTATATTTTATTTTTAATATTGAAGCTAAATAATTTTTTATGACTTACTATGGTATTTGTTATACAGGCTTGATGCGCTGGACAGCAACGACATTGAGGTTATCCGGCAACAACGGCTCAACGAGCTCAAGCAGAGAGCTCGCAAGAAGCAGGACTGGATCACTAATGTAAGAAGGAACAACTATTTATTTACCTTGCTTAAATACTTCAGAAGGCACATTAAGCCTTCGTATCTGGCTGTTGTTGATGCATGACAGTTGTTAAACCAAGTCAGTGTCAGTTGAGTTCAGGTCGTTTAAGAGAGGTAGGGCACAGTGTTCCTACGGTGAGTAAGGTCTCCAGAACTCCACTTGGGGGGGGTTGGGAGGGTTGGCAACGCGTGAGTGATACCCCCGGTATTGCTTACGTCTATAGGCTACGGTGACGGCTTACCATCAGGCTGACCGTATGTTTGCTTGCCACCCGTGTGGTATAAAAAAAAAAAAAAAAAAAAGGTCGCTTGAACCCAAAACACGGGGTAAACAGGGGGTAGGCCTCTGCCAATCCACATTGGAGCAGTGTGGTGGAGTACACTCTAATCAATCCCCTTCGATTGGGGACCCCCGTATCCCTGCAGTAGGATGATTACGGGTTGGTATGATGAATTAATAAATCATTACATAGTATAAAATGAAGTCGCGCTCCGAATTCCGAAATTCCCATGGGAAAACGGGGTACAGTTACACTGGTACATAATACATCAAAGTTTAGGAATAGCAACTATCCGTAACCACACTTCACTAGCTTGTTTTGTTTACTAGTACATAAAAAAATATATGGAAGAAATTGCATAGTGATAAGGCCGCCTATTGCGTTCTCTTTACATTGTTACTTTTGTTTTTATGAAATTTATTGGTGCAATAAAGAGTTTGTATTGTATTGTATTGTATATTCCTCCAGGGCCACGGTGAATACACAGAATTAGACGGTGAGAAGGAATTCTTCACAGCATGCAACAAGAGCGAGAACCTGGTCTGCCATTTCTACAAGAATGGCACGGAGCGCTGTCGCATAGTGGACATGCACTTGAAGATGCTGGCCACGAGACACGTGGAGACGAGATTCGTCAAGCTGGATGTGGATAGAGCGCCATTCCTCACTGGTAAGATGGTATTTTTACATTTTATGCACTTTCACTTACAGAATTTTATTGAATATTGAAATTAAATTATATCTTGGTTCTCATTAAATAATTTTAATTAAAAAAATTGTTAACTTGACAATGGAAAGCTATTTTTTTATAATAAGTCCAAATTCGTGTAATCTATATACATATATATAATGCTTTGTCCTAATTGACTTGTGACTGAGAAACAATGCACAGCCCAAACCGCTGATCGTAGAGATCTGAAACCTGGTGTGTTCTTTGTATGACGTAGGCATCCGATGGGAAAGGATTTTCCGAAATTCCCACGGGAAAGCGGGATGCACGCGAACGAAGTAGCGCGGGTTTCGCTAGTTACTAAATATAATACCTATTTAAATTGTCCAGGTCGTCTGAAGGTGCGCGTGATCCCAACCATAGCACTAGTGAAGGAGAACAAGACGCGCGACTTCATCGTCGGCTTCACGGAACTCGACAACAGGGACGACTTCAGCACTGAACTGCTCGAGTGGAGGATTGCCAGGTGAGGTCCATTGATGAGTACCCTTGGACGAATTAACCACTGAGTACCGCTTTGGTTGTCAGACGGGAATTGTATCTGTCATCTGTCAAGTGTGATAGCGCCTTAAATACTTGGGTAGAGCAATTATGAAACGGGCTACCTGACCGGGGGAAAGGATACCTTTCAGCGAGAAATAGCAATGCGTTTCGTTCGCTGACCGATTGGTTTGGAAACCCAACTCCTTTCCTGTCTCTTCTCTCCCTTGTAGCGCGTAACGCAATGGCAGCGCCCCTGTTGTTACTGAGTTTGAAAATTAATATTTCTTTCATTCATTATTTCTTGTATTTCTTTGTCCTCTTGTCATGGTGTTTTAACTTTATTTATTTATAATTCAGAGCGGCAGTGATAGAATACAATGGAGACTTGTCAGTCCCACCAGCGGAAGCGAGGAAGCAGCGCAGCCTCCACATCCTGAGCAAGAAGGCGGTGCGCTCCAAGGACGACGACGACTCGGATCTAAGTGACTGAATTAATGAATGGGAGAGTGAATGAAAAATATATATTATGTTAGTTTTTCACAAAAATATAACAAAATAATAAAGTTATTTAAATTATAAATAGGTAGAATGAATGGAGATTGAATCTATGGCCAGCATTGTTGTGGCAGAGACGGTGAATGGAGAATGAATGAATGATAAGAGGGAATGAATGAAAAAATCACCAGTATTTAAATACTTTTACATAATATTGCACTATTTAAAAACTGAATTTGTGTTAGTTATAGTTAGACACCGAATCGTGACTTTGTCAATTTTAGTTTGTTCGAAATTCAGAAACATGGGACATATGTTAGATGTGTAGAAGGAATGTGGGAATAATTCATTGTCGAAATTCAAACTTCAGACACGGCGGTGACATCCATGCAAAGTTTAATAATTCCTGTACAATTTTGTTTAGTTTCGCTAGAATGTGTTAATAAATATTAATATTTTATATTTGTATTTTGTCTTTTATTAACCACTTGTAAAAGCAATATCATTTCAAAAAGACAAAATATTAATTCAATTTATTTATTTGCAAGTCTAGGTAGGTACATCAATCAGGTGTTAATACAGTTTTGAGTTAAAACAAATTAACGGCAATTACTTTAATTATTTATACAGAATAAAATGATCACGCAGTCTTTTGAAAATGTAAGAATTCCCGTATCTGCCGTGGTCCACTGAGTGGACCACGGACACTTTCTTGGCTGTGGTCCCCCTCAGTCCACCTAGGTGGGCCACGGGCACTTCCTTGCCGGTGGTACACATTACTTGTGGGTGTATCTGTCATTATGTCCATAAATAAAACGAATACATTAAAAAACATTCACATTTTATTTCAAATCGATCATTCATTTATAAATCTACAAAGCTTATTAAAATTTCTCACATTAACTTAATTATCTATTTATACAGAGATTACAGTCTCAATCGTAACTGCTGCGCCAGTTATTATTGTACAAAGACGACACATTCTTACTTCCGTTTTTTCGTGGTCCTGCTTTTTTTGTGCTATTTGTCATTGCAAATGGTTCATTTTTAATTCAATAAAGAGTAGAACGACAAGGAAGAACTGTTCCTCGTGGAATAGTAGGACCACGAAAGAACCGGGATTCCTAGCGCTCTGATATCACAGATTGACAATAAGCAATGAAGCTTACTGACGTCCCAGGGGAAAAACTACAGCTGTCTTGGAACACAACAAAAATATATACCTATTTATTGTAAAGTGTTTTCCTATTACCATTCAAGTGTTAATCAAATTTGTTTTTCATCGGCACAGCTTTGTACAGTCTTAACCTTGACTCCGATAAGGCAGCCACCACTGTATCACCGTTCAGCTGAGCGGAGCACACATCCAGCGCTGGCTCGGCTGATTGCATCGATATGGTCCTCGTACCATCAACACCGTGTAGATACAAACTTGAATCGCTCTCAGAATGTGCTGCGATCCAACTAGCTCCGCTAACGTTAACCCAACTCGGTCTAGACATTAAAGCAGACCGATTAGACCCGTTGAAAGTCTGCTCAATATCAAATACCACTTCATTATTGACTGATTTCAATTTACACATAGTTAATTTTGAACGTTGAGTTGTATTTGTTGCTCGGCAAGATATGACTGCTCGGTGGCTTTCTTTATCATAACATAATGACATAAAAGGACCTTCCAAAGGTAGACTGCGAGGTTCCCACTGTCTTTGAGCACCCGTCCATAGCCAACTCGAGTTTAATTGACAGGATAGTAGACCATATTCAGTAGAACAGAGAGAGACGACTGGAGATAAGTCTCCTGGTGCTGTTAATCTTTGTATGTATGTGCTGGGATTGCGTACGTCGTATTGGTGGACTACGCCTCCAACGCCTGGAATTACATTAATAAATTACAATATATTAGGGCGCATTTTGACAACAAGAATATTTTGAAACGCGGGGAATTTTCGAGTGGGCATCTCTATCGTTAAAGTTATATATGGCACCGTCTGCCACGAGTCTGATAGTAGTATAGTATGGGCTGAAATGATGATGATGACAAAAAGAAATATAAATTTACCTCCGACATAAAACTCATTGCTCCTCATATGATCCCAGGAACAGGACCACAATGGCATCCCACAGGTCACCGATAAGCTCTGTACTCCCCGTTCCACTATCCTCGCTGTGCTGTCCAGTCCCACGGTAAGCAGCAGGTCCCTTGGTTGAGAATATGTTATATCTCTAATTTGCTTCGGGTGTAAATGCACAAATTGTCCTAATTTGTAATCTACACAACTTATTTTTCGTATACCATAACCGGGGAATAAATTGTTTGTGCTTTTCTGAAATTAAAATGAAATTATTGTTTTTAGTTTTAGTTTAAGTGGAAAACTGTAGTAGGATCCCCCGGAGGATACCAGAGGAAGTGTCCTAGGATCCCCTGGTGGGTCCAAGTGGAAAAGAGTACTAGGATTCGCTGGGGGTCCAAGTGGAAAAAAGAGGTCAAGCGTCCACCACCGGTGGATCAAGTGGAAAAAAGTGTCATAAGATCCGCTAGAGGATCAATCGGAGTGTCCTAGGATTCACCAGTGGATATAAGTGGAAAACTGCCGTAGGATCCAAGTGGAAGTGTCCTAGGATCCCCTGGTGGGAAAGTGGAAAAGTGGTTTTGCATCCACCGGTGGATTCATGTGGTAAAAAGTGGTCTAGCATCCACCACCGGTGGTATCAAGTGGAAAAAAGTGTCTTAAGATCCGCCTGGAATTATCCAAATGGAAAGAGGTAATGAAACATTTACCTGCGACACATAAAATTCGTAGGTCCTACAGTTATAAGTCAACACTCTGCACCCTCTGTCTTTGCTTATTTCCAAATTCTTCTCCAAGGAGAATCTCCACGATTTCTTTATTGGTTCCTTAACTATCTGTGACTTCATTAATGTACCCCTTAATATGTCTAATTGTAGCAAACAGGCACGGTGCGCTATTTCAGACTTCTGCAGGGCGAGTTCTGTCCTCGATTTTTCAGTTTGCAGCTTGTCTAGTTGGGATTGGAGTGCTGTAAAAAATAATTATATTCTTACATATATAAATATAAAACAAAATCTTCCGCGGCGTCTGTCTATTCGCGATAAACTTTAAAACTACGGAACCTATTTTCCAGCGATCACCAATGTATAGAGTAGTTCATGAGGAAGGTTTTGAGTATATAATTTGTATAGATTGTATACATTGAATGAAATGTAGCTATTCAAGCTGTTTGGGAGCTTTCATCGAAAACGTTGCAATCCCTTGGAGTGGTGATGTTTACCTGTGATTTGTGACGTGTCAGCCGCGACCAGTCTCCTTGCGTATATGTGTCGGATGTCCTTGAGGCTTGCCTTAGTCTTACACGTTGGACATGTTCTATCATTCATTGTTTTATTTTTTAACCATCTGTGAAGTAAAACAAACATTTGATTATTTTCTGTTTTTCAACTTAGGGTGGCGTATTCAGAGAATAGGCCTTCACGGGCATCCCCTCTGGAGGTGCAGTGTGACGACACAGGCCCTCATTATTGTCTTCCTTAAACCTTGTAACCTTTCTATGTAGAACACCTAGATTGTTACCCTTGATCTGAGTAACCACATCAACTCGACAATTAAGACATTCTTCATTCAGTCCTAGTTCAGTCAACAGCAAGAACGTTGTTTCTCTTACACCCCCTCGTGCCGCATTATATTTCTGTATCTATTAAATAATAAATAAGCTATTCTATTAACTACCACCTTTCGGAAACAAGGCAAAATGTCCCTGGCACAAGAAACTGACAAAAGAAATCACGAAGGAAACCCAGTTACGGCCTTCTTGCCATTCAATTCATATTTAAGAAGAGACACGTTATTTTCCCTGATTTTATTAATTTTCGGACTATTTGTAATATTAGTAAAGATTTACCTTTCAACACACTGCGATCCAAACAAATGTCCACATTTCAATGCGACTAGTCTATGGTCTCCTGAGTTATCCCACGAGTCCAGACATATAGGACATGTCTCTCCGTCAACATCCTCATCGGGGTTCATCTTCCTGATCTTAGCTGGTGGTCCATCGTGGTCTTCTGTTCTGATATTGGTTTCTGGTAATGACATGAGACTGTTGGATTCCTCGTACACCGATGACTGTGCACCTACAAAAAGAAGGGAATTTTTACTTCCAACTACAAATAAATATTCTTGGACGAATCACGCAACACCATCTTGTCTCAAACTAAGCGAAGCTTATTCTTCCAAACCAATACAAATGGAAATGTTCATGACGAGCTACGTTTGGAATTTCTCTCTCATCCACCGGTGGATTCATGTAGAAACCGTGAGTTGGTATACTGCCCTTGCACCAACTGTCCAATTCAAGACTACTGAGTAGTGCAGTCAAATGAGTCCCGATTTGACCATCACACCACCAATAGAGAGTGTGCGACAGTTTAACATTATATTTACTCGGGAAATCTTGTAAATGGCCATTTTGTTAATATTATATCCACATTTTGTTAATATTATATACAAACCTTGAACTGGGATGGGAAAGGAATAAATATCAATGGTACATACCTACACCACCTCCGCTACGCAGACGACTTAGTTATTATAGCAGAGTCGGTGCAAGACTTGCAACAAATGATGCAAGACCTATATCAAGCGTCTCTACGAATAGGACTGAAAATGAATATGGAAAAAACCAAAGTGATGGCTTCGGAAGACATTAAAAGCCATCCCATTTCATTAGACGGTCAACCGTTAGAGCAGGTGCAGGAGTATGTCTACCTGGGTCAGGTGATAAAATTTGGACGGGACTCGTTGATGGCAGAGATCAGCAGAAGAAAACGGCTGGGGTGGGCAGCATTTGGAAAACTCAACTCTGTTTAACCAATGCGTGTTACCCGTTATGACGTATGGGTGTGAAACGTGGATTTTTACCAGCGGAATGGTCCACAACCTTAAAGTCACCCAAAGACACATGGAAAGCAGCATGCTCGGTATATCTCTACGCGACAGAGTAAGAAATGAGACCATACGACAAAGAACCAAAGTCGTGGATATTGGATACCGCGTAGCCAAATTAAAATGGGCGTGGGCTGGACATCTGGGGCGCCGAGAAGATGAGAGATGGAGCAAATGCGTTCTAGAGTGGAGACCTCGACTGGGGAGAAGAAGTGTTGGCAGGCCACCAGCCAGATGGGCTGACGATTTCACGAAGGAGCTAGGAGCGACGTGGATGAGAGACACGGGAAGCCGTGCACTATGGAGGAAACATGCCTCTCCAGGCATATGCCTAACGGTGGGCGAATACATGCTGCTGAAGAAGAAGAAGATATCCACACGAATCTTTAGCTATCCTTAAAAATAAATAAATATCGATGATGAATCATAAAGAATAGAAATACCTGTGCTAAAATTACTATCTTCGTTAATTGGCTGTGATCTGCTGGACTCCGCATTGGCACCAGGTCTCCAAACCTCGACATCTTGTGCTGTCGCTGTGTCAAATGAAAAAAATGAAATCTTTAATTTAATATACTAGCTTTTCCCCGCGGCTTCGCTCGCGATAGATTTTATGACATAGATCTCGTTTGACAACAAAACAATCTATACCGCGACTTGTGGCGCCATCTGTTGGCCGATAGCCCATCCCATACCGCGCTCTACGGGATAAAAAGTAGCCTATGTTAGGCTCTGTACCCCTGACAGTATACATCCAATTTTCATAATGATCGGCTGATTAGTCAAGCCGTTTACATCTATAACATTATAGTATAGTATAGTATAATATAATAGGGACAAAAATTCAGTATTGAATATTAGATAAATAAGCAAATGTATAAATTTTTCAATTTAATCTGAAACTAAACCGATAGATTGCTATTAGCAATAAGGCCGCCTTGTTAGGCCGATTGCACTAGTCTATAACTTTTCAATAGTATTAATATTTTTGTTGTGTATTGCAAATAAAACATATTCTTATTATCCTGGGTGAAATTATTCCAAAGTGTTATGAAGACATTAAAAATTCCACTTTATTCACCCAGGTGAGCATAGTGGAATAAACCTACTTACTGTATGAATTATAGAGGATGTTTGTTTTTGGCAATGAAAAACTATATTGAAAATGACAGGCCCGGTGGTCGAGTGGCCCCTTTTTCCACGTACCTGTACTGATATTACTGTCCTCGTTAATTGGCTGTGATCTGCTTGACTGTGCGTCTTCACTGAATTCCACATTGATACCAGGTCTCCAGACCTCCACATCTACAGTTTCTGTGAAATATTTATTTTTTTAAAGCAAACTAATATAATAACTAAATGATTAAATATTTAGTTGTAAAAATCTATAAAAATACTATAAAAAGGATAGATATGTATTTTTGTTTGTAACTACTTGTTACTCAAAAACTTATTGGACCGATTTCAAAGGGGCACTAGTATCAAATAAGTTGAAAAAAAGCACAAAAAATTGGGTAGTTTGAAAGAAAATATTCAACATAAAAATTATTCAATTGTTTGACAATTTATAATAAACTCTTAATGTTGGAATTTTTTTTTTTATGGCAAAGTAGCCGTTAAGACAGTATTTTGCTACAACACCAGGCGTCCCTGCTGCTAGCCCTTTACCTCTTAGATTATTTTCTGGTGTAAAAGTTTCACTATCGTCTTCTGGCTGTGGGGAGAGTTCCAGGATGTCAGGGCTGCCTGCAGACCCTCGCATCAAGATAGGGCTCTCACGGCCATCTGAATCAGCCATTCTTTCATTACCTATGAAATAAATCAAATATTTCTAACTAGCTTTTCCCCGCGGCTTCGCTCGCGTTAATTTTAGGACATAGATCTCGCTTGACAACAAAACAACCCATAGCGCGACTTGTGGCGCCATCTGTTGGCCGATACAGCGCCCTCTATGGTAGAAAAATTATTTTCCCATTGGATAAAAAGTATGTTGGGCTCTGTACCCCTAACAATATGTATGCAAATTTTCATAATGATCGGCTGATTAGTCAAGCCGTGAAGGAATAACAAACAAACTCACTCACTTTCTCATTTATAATATTAGTAAGGAAGGATAAGGATTAAAAACATATCTGGAGCAGTTCAGCTTTGAGTTGTTTCATCATCATCATTTCAGCCACAAGAAGTCGACTGCTGAACATGGGCTTAATTCAAAATATTAATAAATTATTTATTTTTATAAATAAATAAGGCAGTCGCGCTGACCGTTTACTTTGGCTCATAGATCGTTAAAAAAACACTCTTATTGTAAATTTTAGGAGAATGGATTATAGCACTACGAATTTCCTAAATGATTGAAATAAAAATACAAAATAATTACTAAATTAATACCTATTTATTCATGTAATTCAAACTTACCAAAAAATTTTGTAATACACAATCACGTCAATCACACAATCAAACGATTCTAACTAAACGTCTTCTTCTTTATACATCGTAGCAACCACAGCAATGCAACGACTTTTCACTATTGCATTCTTGAAGATTATTTCTGCCATATTCATTTTTTAAAGAAATGCTGAGTACACACCAACATGTAGAAAGGCCGAAGGCGAGCGATGGCGTTTTGGCTTGTGTAGATTACAAAGAAAGATTTTGTAAATAGTTATCATTTGGTCCTATTTAATTAAATATTTTTTAATAGAAATTACAAAATAATTCCTGCTTTACACTCTCACAAAGTTGAGTGAAAAAGATAACGTGGACGAGCTCTTTGTCTTTACTTTTCCATTGCCTCCTCGTGGCCTCCTCGTACTTTTGTGTTTTAGATCACTTCACTTCGGTTTACTACGCGACGCGAGAGTGTTGAGCCGTTATTATAATCGTTCGGTGAAAATTTAAATATAGTGCATAGCCGCATTAAATATCGGTGTATGAAATTTGACATTTCGAATGTTTCAAAAACTTCTGTTATTGACCACAATAACATGTGTGTCATGATTTCCACCAATAAGAAGAAACTTCTTTCAGAACCAACCAATAAAGTCATCTGTATTTGCCTAATTAATTTGTTAATGTTGGCAGATGTAGTATTTATTTATAATTTTGTGACGTTGGCAGTAGTGTCAGAATTAATGGAACGGGGACGGGCTAACGGGTCTTACCGTTCTTAGTTTTTATCAATTTTTCTATGAGGAGCTTAATTCTGTGACTTATTTGTGTAATAATATAAAAGCGAATCAATGATAGTCTTTTTAAGGTGATATACAACCATAATGGTTGTTTTGTGAAGTGTAAAATTGTGTTTTAATCAATGTACTATGGCGGTGAATAGCTAATAAAGTAAATAATGTTTTTGTGAAATTGCTCGGGAGTTTGTGTGCAATCTGCTATGATGATGTGCATTGCTGGTAAGCTATGTTTATTCGAATCAATTTCATCAACATAACAAGCAATCTTTTCACACCCAACTTATAGATTCTCGCAAAAGTGTAAATGTTAAACAAAAATTTGTAAATGTTTGCGGTGTTAATTTAATTTGTCAGTGGTTTTAGTTATACAATATTTAGTTTCTCGTTTTGTCGTAACTGTTGACATTTTGGTAAAATGTCGCAAGTTTAGTTTAGTATTTGGGTCAGCTCTGGGTCAGAGGCGCGCGCAGATACCTACGTCACGATCCCCCTAGTCCCGACTATCACTTTCGAAACACCCCGTATGTATACCTATACAGCCCTAGGTTATACACTGAAGATAATGCTCAGGTACCTTCTATTTTTAAATTGTCCTACATTTCATTTGTTTTGGTGCATAGACAATTTATTTTTTTGCAAAGAAACTAGGGCATGCGTCTTTAGAGGGTTTAAAATTTTACTAATCCTTAAAAATGGACTTTTCATTGTAATATTTATTCTTATTGGAATTCCTTTTTAAAATGAGACTAGAAAAAATATAATAAATAGTTGGACCATGTTTTATAATAATAAATATGGAACCTAATTTTGAGATCATATGACTGTCTTCCTCTTGCTAAAGTTCCAGTTATGTTTGAAATGAAATCATTTATTAAGAGAGCTATGCCCCTGTAGTGTGATGACACACATCCTCATTATTGTTACCTTAACGTTACTTAAACCTTGTCATCATTACAAGTAGAAGTCGGCTCGAGGATAGCAGGACCACTGTTAGGATGACTTCTGGTTCTGGTGCAACTTCCAAGATAGCGATTTCATGTTGACCAATAGAATAGCCCGAAAGACCATCACTAAAGTTTATGACTGCTCATTCATTCTTTTACATAAAATAAAAGATTCTTGAAAAAACCCTAGCCTTGTCTAGTGGACACATGTGGCTCTAATAAACAAAGACAAAAATTTCACTTACAAGATGTGCAAGCGATTTTGTTTTAAAATGGTCTTATCTTCGAGGGCACCATACCAATAATCTATTTCAGTAATTGTATATAAACCCATGTCTTTTACAATAAAGGATTGGCTCTATGCTTGGCTCGACTCGTTGTTCAGTTTGTCAAATATAAAAACGGCGAAAGCTCGATGTTCTGTTACAAGTGAATGCACAAGTCTATCAGCACCTTAATACAATTTACAGGTTTTTGTCCATTTTCCAAAACTATTTTAATCAATAAAATTGATAAAATGATATTTTTTATCAAGTTCGTTCAAGTTAGTTCATATCGTAGTAGTTAATATCTCCTTTGACTGAATTACGACTTGGATCCCTGCAGCGGAATTATTGTGGGTTGATACAGTGATGGCGAAATTGAGAACTCTTGCTAAAACTTGGAATACTTGTAATTTGAATGCTATCGTATGAAGCGACACTAAGGCTGTGTGTGAAATTCAAAACCTTTATCTAGAGTACTCTCTGAAGACCTACTGGTCTTTCTTTTTTCTTTATTTTCTTTGAGGCTTTTAGCCATGCTTGACTATGTCAGCCTCATAGGGAAGTTCGTTGGACAAACTACTCCTACTGGTCTTCACAGGTACTTTTTCTCGCCATACAACAATAAATTGTGTAATTATTCAATCAATTAAAACATTTATATGCCCAAAAATGCAGGTATTTACTAAAGATGTTACAGTAGTGATATGCAGTCTCAATTTTTTCACAAATCTGCCGTCTGAACTGGTGGTAGGAAAAAATTGTGACGATTCGAAAGAGCTTATATTAGGCCTATTTGAATAAAAATGTTTTGAATTTGAATTTGACAATATATTTGGCATGCAAATCTTTAAAATAAAAAAGTGAATAAACAATACAAAAATTAGATTAACAATTCGCTAGTGTAGTGTATTCGTTTTCCCGTGAGAATTTCGGAAAATACCGGAAATATAGTGTATAAATTTTAGTGCCACTGGTTTTCGAGTTCTGCATAATCTACATATTGCCAGCAGCATAAAATATTTTGTTATCGATTAAAAATTAAAAATTTTCATACGGCATGGACAATTTTTTTTGTAGCGGGTATCACTTTTGTTTACATTTTATGACTTAAATTAAATTTCATGGTTTACAGGCCCCAATGAGGCAACACTGAGTTGCCGTACGCGCCGCGTTATATGACGTCATCAGAATGCTTCCTTCAAATTCGGATGCCTACCGCACTTTACGAAATTTGGCGCGTACGGTGCGGGTGAAATGTGCGAGGTTTCACATCATTGCATACAACGAATTCAAAATTTCGGCGCGTACGGTGCTGACAAATGTGCTAATTAGTTTTAATCTACTTTATGTAGTACTAGCTGACCCGTAAAAGGTGTTCTAAAAAAGGAATAATGTTAATATTCCTTTCTTAGAACACCTTTTTTTCTCCGATTCATTTTGCAAAACCGACTACCACGTAAAAGCCTTTATATTTTCCGGTTTTTATTTAACCTATGACACTCAGCAATAATGTGGCTTTCTATTGGTGGAAGAATTTTTAAAATCGGTTCAGTAGATCCCGAGATTACCCCTTACAATTGAACAAATATAAAAACACATAAACTTTACTTCTTTATAATATTAGTAAGCAATAAGCAATAAGTGTGTATCATGCGTTGGTTGTATTTGTTGCAGGGCCGGGGGCTCGGGCGGCGCGGTGATGGCGCGCGCCCGATGAGCCGGCTGCTGTGCTGTCTGTGCGCGCGCCAAGCCGACATGGGCGCCGCGCTCTCGCGCGTGCAGGTCACCACACTGTTTCAAAGCTTGTTGCCACACCATTGTTTTAAATCCTGTAGGCTTAAAGTACTTAAATATGTGTGCGAACTGTTCCAGGAGGGCGAGGCGTGTGACGGTGCGGTGCTGCCCGCCGCGCCGCCGACCATGGCCGACGTCATCCGGTCAGTATAACAATAATAAATATAAATAAATAGGGACAAATCACACAGATTGAGCTAGCCCCAAAGTAAGTTCAAAACTCGTGTTATGGGATACTAAATCAATGATTTTAGTCTCCGTTCTTAGAAATGCCGAAAGAAACTGTTAAACTTCTTTTTCGTCGTCGATCGTTAAAACAACAGTTTTGTGTAAAAATGTGTGATACTATGAAACAGTAGACCAAAGCGAATTGCGCGAAAGATCTTATGCCGGGTACAGTGTAACAGAACCGCCATAGTGTGGACGCCTTGCACGCACAAACCGAGCATTCAACGCGTGCTCGCCGCGATCGATGGAGGAACAAAACACAGCGCTGCGTCCACACTATGAAATGCTCCTTTCATGTTACATTATATGTTATGTTACACAGTCTGTACCCGGCATTAGGACAAATTATTGAATTAGTCAAAAGAAGCCTATTTTCAATTAAATGTATTAGAGTGCTATAGACAATCGAGTTTGATCCAGTACCGCACCATATTCGATTATGTAGTACAGCACTTAGGATTAAAGAGTAAGTGTTAATAAGCGGTTTTTCCGTCCAGTGAGAGGAAGAAGAAGGCGGGCGGCGCGGCGCTGGGCACGCTGCGCAGGCGCCTCGCGGCGGCGGCGAGGCGCCCCAGGGACGCGCGCCCCGACAGAGGTCAGTTTCGGAAAATCCTTGCATTCAAATCCGTAGATTCCATCGGCAGTGACGCGACGCGCCATTTCAAAACAGGATATTATTACAATGTTAGAAATAAGATATGAAACGCTTGAACGCGCGCTTGCTCGCGTAGACGTCCGCGAGCGCAAGACGGTTGGAGCAGTTGCGAGCCACTTTATTGCCATCTTATTGGCAAAAAAATAAAGTAGAAATTTAGTTTCCAGAAACATGTACAAAAAAGTGTTACATGCAAGATGGTTCCAAGGTTCCAGCAAACAACATGGCATAAACATCTTGCCAGTAGTTGT
This sequence comes from Endotricha flammealis, assembly GCA_905163395.2. Classification (NCBI taxonomy): domain Eukaryota; kingdom Metazoa; phylum Arthropoda; class Insecta; order Lepidoptera; family Pyralidae; genus Endotricha; species Endotricha flammealis. The sequence continues at coordinate 10,027,254 of LR990879.1, read as the reverse complement.
GTGAGGAGCGGTTTATGTATGTTGGTGTATTTGATGGTGCAGGTTGCGAGCATGCTCGCTTCATCCGCTCGGTGGTGTCGTCCTGGCGTTTGGCAGAGGTATTCCTACTCAGCGAGCAACTGGAAGCGGGGGCCGCGCTGCGCGATCTCGCCACGCAGGCCGAGCTTGCTCGCGAGCCTGCGCCCGCGTTGCCTCAAGCGCTACTCCGCGCCTACAAGGTACATAATAATTCCGATGTTTTTTTTTTCAATGTATGAATTGTTGGTGGATTAATAAATAAATAATGATGGTGAAGGACCGATGGTGGTGCGACGTGGAGCTGGTGGGCGCGGGCTTCTCCCTCCCGGCGCACAGGTGCGTGCTCGCGGCCAGGTGCAGCTACTTCCGGGAGCTGCTGCAGCGGTATCCGCCGTGAGTACTCATAATCTATAAATATATAAAATTCAAAGTCCTGACTGACTGACTGACTTAACTAGGTATATATCAACGCACAGCCCAAACCGCTGGGTCCAGAGATTCCAAATTTGGCATGTAAGTAGGTTCCATATAAGGACATGGCCGACCGGACCGGAATATGTTTCTGAAGATAAACATGCTAATTGTTAGTAGGCCACGCGGGCGAAGCCGCGGGCAGAAGCTAGTACTTGACTAATATAAAATGGCACAGCCAAACAAAAGACAAAATAACAAAAAAGTGAACTACAACACTTTTGACAAATCTTTTCTGTGTAAAATTATAATAAACTAAAGTGGTGGCACACGCACACAGCCTAAATACAATTATCTCAACAAAGACAGAATTATGACACACAAGGAAAAAAAACTGCAAAAAAATCACGATTGTTGTATCGGAGAATATTTTAATTATAATAATAATAATAATTTATCTTTATTTCTCCCACAATGAAAAACATATACAGGCATAAAACTAATCAGATATGAAACATGTTAGAGCGCAAAGTTTAAAAAAAAAGAAGCAAATACAATCAATAGTGGGAGACTGGTGCCTAAGCTAGGCAAAGCCTGTGTTTCATGACACCAGGTCTCCACCCCAAGGAAACTAAATTGTGACAGTAACAAGTTTAAAACACATTTCAAAATTATTATAACAGAAACTATAATATAACTAAAATTACTTTATAAAACTTTTTTTTATTGTATTTGTTATAGCAACAAAGTCTTTCTCTTTCTAGCGGCGCTTGCCGAGTCCCTCTGGAGGGTCTGGGCGCTTCGCTGTCGCGCGAAGAGCTGGAGTGCGGCGTGGCGGCGCTGTACGCCGGCGCCGGGCTGTGCGCGCTCTGCGACAGTGAGTGCGGAGGCTGCGCTGACCGACGAAGGACTGGACCCGAGTTGAGACTAACCTCTCTTTTTCGTTTTCCAGAGTACGACCGCGGCGCAGAGGGCGATTTAGACATCTTGAACGTAGAGGGATCAAATTGTGAGTAGTACTCATTTTGAATCAAAATTTATAAAAAACAATACTTAACTTTAATATTTTTTTTAACTACAAAGATCTTAAGTCTTTTTTTTTTATAAATCACATTATTGATTTCTCGAACATTAAGATAAGTACGTATTTTATAGGAAACTTTGTTGTAATTTATATATTTCCTTTATTCCGATCACTAACAGCAAGAAATGAATGAAAGGTGGAAGGGCAATAACCTTTGCTCAGCAGTGACGGGTTCTTGTTGTGCAGTCCAAGACTGGACGCCTGTAACAGTTTTAAGTTAGTTCGATGTTAAATGATAAACTCATGAATTGTCACAAAAAACACTATTTATTTAATACTTTAAAATGATTGACGACCACCCAGGAGGTCCCAGGTTCTAATCCCGTAAGGGTCATGATGAAAAAAATATTTTTTTCTGATTGGCCTCGGGTCTTGGATGTTTATCTATATATGTATTTGTTATAAAATATAGAGTTTCGAACTTACTAATGGACTGAACGCTTCATAATTAATAGCGCCGTGCGGCTGCGGCGCCGTGGGCTCCGGCGCTTCGGCGCGCTCTTCGGCGCGGAGGGCGGCGGCGCTGCTCGGCGCCGATCTAGACGCCCTGCATCACGACATGCGCTATCTGCTGGACTCTGGTGAGACATTCTCATATTCACATTCAACTAGCTTTTCTCCGCGGCTTCGCTTGCGTTAATTTTATGACATACATCTCGTTTGATAACAAAACAACCCATAGCGCGGCTTGTGGCGCCATCTGTTGGCTGATACAGCGCCCTCTATGGTAGAAAAAATATTTTCCCATTGGAACGACATACTTTCACGGGATTAAAAGTAGTCTATGTTGGGCTCTGTACTGTACCCCTAACAATTTGTATGCAAATTTTCATAATGATCGGCTGCTTACTCAAGCCGTGAAGGAATAACAAACAAACAAACTCACTTTCTCATTTAATATTAGTAAGGATATGATAGGCGCGAAACTAGGAACTTTCCGTTTGGAATGAAATGGAATGCAAAGAGCACATTTTACGGTAAATGTATGAATGCGGAACGCGGTGTGCGAGAGAGACGGATGAGAAGGAACGACCGACGACGAAGGACGCATAATTTTATAATTCTGTTGATTAAAAGGAAAATAAGAGATTATTATAAAAAAGGAAAAAAAAAAAAGTACAAAATGACAAAAAAGGCCGTAACCGGTTTTCTTTCGCCATTTCTTTTTACCGGTTGCCATTTTGCTTGTGTCCGAAATGGTGGTAGTATATAACGTAGTTTATTTTCTTTATTTAAACAAGTAAATGACAAGAAAAAGTGCCTGTGAAGGTCTAATTTCTGAAATAAACGATTTCATTTCATTTCATTTCATATCTTTCATTACCACATATTATGTGTGTTTACATGTTGCAGGTGAACTAGCGGACACCCGTCTGGTCTTCCGCCTGGAATCTGGCGGCGCGGCGTACGGCTTCCGAGCTGCCCTGGAGCTGCCCTGCCACCGGCTACTCTTGGCTGCCAGGTCCAGATACTTCCGGTGAGGATATTCCACTTGAACTAGTGAAATCCGTTTATCCCGCTTTCTCGTGGGAATTTCCGAATATCCTATCTCATCGGACGCCTGCGTCATACAAAGAACCCACCCTCCGAGTTTGGTGATTTGATTCTCAGTCAGGCTCTAAGTCATTCATGACAAAGGATCTTATATACATTATATAGATAGATTTAAGGAATGTGTACTTTTTGTTGTATTTAAAATAAAAGAGCAAGTGCTAAGTTTCTTGCCGGTTCTTCTTAGCACAAATCTGCCGTCTGAACTGGTGGTAGGGAAAAAAAAGTGACGATTCGAAAGTGCTTGTAATATGCCTATTTGAATAAAAAATATTTTGATTTGATTTGATTTGAAAAAAAATCTTAATATATAAAGAAACTCGTGTTAGTTACACCATTGTGGAGAGGTAGCTCAGAACTAGGAGCAGGACATAAGATACTTTTTATCCCGTTAGGGTAGGGGTAGGGTAGGGTAGGGTAGTGCCTCTAAGGCGGGATAAAGTTCACCGGGTCAGCTAGTAAATATTATAAAGAGGAAAGATTTGATTGTTTCCATTGAATGGGGAGTCTTTTTTTATTAATATAGATGTAATGAAATTATAAATGAAAAATGCTTGTTCAGGAGCGTGATGTCCCGCCGCTGGGGCTCCGCGGCCGCGTCGGGCTCCGGGGCTCCGGGCGCCGTGTGCGTCGATGAGAAGGTGCTTCCCAGGAGGTTCGCCAGGGCGCTGCTGCACGCCGCTTATACCGACCAGGTACTGCGAAATCAATTCTTATAGTACGCGCCAACGCAATGGTCCTTCGAGACGGATTTTTCAGCATTTTCTGTCTGGCCGTACCAGGTGGACCTGAGCCTAATAGGCAGGAGTTCGTCGTCGCCGTCGTCCACGGCCGGCAGCAGCGCGCCCTGGTCGAGCGGATCTCGTGGACGAGGGACCAGCACGGCCATGCTCGAGGACGCGTTCCAGCTGTACGAGATTGCCAGGTGATTACTCCACCTTGCAGCATATTTGGCATGTTTTGCAAATGGGTTGACGAGTGATGTCTGCCAATGGGCAATTGGGCAGGTTCCTGGAGATGCCGATCGTGGTGCAGGGCTGCGAAGACGCCATCGCCGAAGCGCTGAGCCCCGAGACGCTGCCCGCCGTGCTGCGCTGGGCGCACGCGCCGCACGCCAGCCAGTGGGTCTACAGGTGATGATAGTTATACTAATTATGGCCACTCTCCGCCCCGCACCGAATCGCGTCACCTCACCCCAGGCGGGTATCGAGGCTGGTGAACTAATGTGTATACGTGTGCGCGTGTACAGACGACATTGGCCTATGTAGTGGAAATTGGGAATTATTTGACGCGCGTTGTATGGAGTGTCCGGGCTGTGCTTATGGTCTGTTTGAACTTTGGCATACAGGTTTATAATCTAAATTAATACATTGAATAGTTTTTATTCTGGAAATTTGTTGGGGAACGTTTTTGGATTTCTTTACTAAAAACATATAAGGTGTTTTGTCCTGAATGACTTAACCGAAGATCATCCCACAGCCTAAACCGCTGATCGTAGAGATCTGAAACTGGAGAGTGTGTTCTTTGTATGACGTGAGCATCCGATGAGAAAGGATTCTTTTTAAAATTCCCACAAGTAAGCGAGACATAAGCAGTTTTTGCTTGGGTTTAAAAAAAAAAATTTATTCACTGTTGGTAAATTGGTATCCATATGCTATATTAGGAAAAAGGGTATTATAAACAGGGGTGATTGGAAATGAGCTTCATAAAGCCTTTAATACTTATATTACAAAGTTCTGAATAGAACGGAACGTAAATTTTGTCTATGGTTGATGGCCTGCCATTTTTAGTGCATTTTATGTGATAAAAAGACTTCCTCCTGCAAATGACAATTGTAGTTTTATTTGTTCGTTTGTCTAAAAGGCAAGCGATGCGCTACCTCCGCGACGAGTTCCCTGCGGCGATGTCGCACGCGGCGGCGGCGCGTCTGCCGCGCGGGGCGCTGGCGGCGGCGCTGCAGTCGCCCTTCCTGCAGGCCAGCGAGGCGCAGGCGCTGAGGGCGCTGTTGCGGTGGGCGGAACGCGCCGCGCCGCCGCTCGGCGTGGACGCGCAGCCGCCCGACGCCCGCGAGCCCAACGTCGTGTGGCACACGGGCGGCGCCAGGCGGGCGCGGCGCCGGTCGGCGGGCGACGCGGCGCTGCGCGAGGCGCTGGCCTCCCTCTTGCCGCACCTGAGGCTGGACACGCTGCCCCAGGAGCACGAGCTGCTGCAGCAGCTGGTCAGGCGGGGCGTGGTGCCCGCGCCGGCGGACGGCGCCGAAGAAGAGCGGGGCGCGCGCGCCTGGCTCGCCAGGCCCGACAGGCCGCCCAGGTGCTTCCTGCCGTACTTGGACGAGATCAAGGTACATTGACAGGTCGACTTAAGAACTAGCCCTATATTACATGTGCGCGTACAAGCAGACATTTTTTTAAAACAAAACGCGGAGCTGGACGCAGTACTCGAAATCTGGTGTCTAATAAAACTAAATATTGTCAATAGAATATTTTGAAGTTGAAGATTAAAAATGAATAAATTAATGTGCAGGCCTTACTGGAAGACCAGCAAGTCCCCGAGGCGGAGTTGGCTCGGGCCCGTCGCCAGCGGTACATGCAGCGCATCCCGGACACGCTCTACATGGTGCGGGGTTCGATGCCCGAGGAGCCCCCCGCGCCGGGGGCTGCGGGGGCAGCAGGTACTGCTTTCATTTATAATTGACATTAATGTATGTATACTGTTAATCTCATTAGGGAAGGGAAGGTATCAGCATCTATCATAATATTGGTGGTATTTCGCAGGCGGCGAGGCGCTGTGCGTGTCGGGGCGCAAGCTGGGCCGGCTGCGCGCGCGCGTGCGCGAGCTGCGCGCCAGCCCCGCGGCGCAGAGGGCGCGCGCCCTGCACGCGCCCGACACGGCGCCCGTCGCCAGACAGGTGCTTCGCTCTACGTTCCTGACTCGTCGCAGCTCCATCTTTCATTGCACGTTACAAATGTCGTGTCCTATTCCAGATCGCGCTGCGCTGCGTGCGCGAGCTGTCTCTGCCCGACGCATGCGCGGAACTGCTTCTGGCCGACGCCGACGCCGAGCCCGACGCGCAGCCCAGCGTCGACAGGTATGCTTCTTCTTCTTCTCCCTGTCCAGTGTTCACAGCGTTCCCTCGTTGATGTATGCCATGTCTATTTGTGGTCTGTTTGTGGTCAGCTGCGGCTGGGCGCGGCGGGCGTGCGGCTCCCCCTTGCCGCGGCCGGGCAGCGAGCGGCCGCGCTGGCACCACGAGCTGGACGTCGTCTGCAGAAGCGCTTCGGGCTCGCTGCGCTACGCGTCGTCGGGCAGCCTGCGGGCGGGCGGCGCGCTGGGCGCGGGCGGGGGGAGGCGCGGGGGGGCACGGGGCGAGGGGGGCAGGGCGCGGGGCGGCTGCGGCGCCGCTGCGGGCGCGCTGCGGCTGTCGGCGCGCGTGCCCGACGTGGCCATGGCGCCCAACGCCAACACGCACCTGCTCACCGCGCCGCACTACTACCGGCAGCCGCCGCCAGGTGACGCACATTCCTCCCTTCACGTCGAAACTAATGAATCTTATCTTTGAAAGCGTTGCTCAAAAGTAGTCATAGTATCGAAAATGTTGGACCACCATTCTGAGATAGCTTTTCTTATATAGATACGCAAAATCGCATTGCAGACTACAGCGGCGGGGTGCTGCAGCTGGATCTGGGCGACGGCGCCACGCACACGCCGAGGCCGGGTGAGGCGGAACATATTAACTCTCTTAAATGCATTAAACCACTGTTAAAACAAATCACAGACAACATAACCCAAAGACGACGCTTACACAAACTTTACTACTGAAACCAAATCGCCAAAAGCTGGCGGGGAGCGGGGCGGGGCTAGTTCCTATTGGCTCGTTCAAGGACACGCATTTGCAAGTACACGTGATAGTTATTAGCTAGTGATGGTAAAAATTTCTCTTAACATCGATAAAATTATCGATATCCGTTCGTAGTGTTTGAAGTAGGCGAAAATAAAAAAGTGTAAAGTTTATATATTTGTTTATTAAAGTTAATTATTCAACGGTTTTAAACATAGGTACTAACTTTTACAAAGAAATAGATCATGGAACTCATGGAACAAATATGGCTGTATTTTGTTGGAATCCAATATTTTCTTTTTGTAGCTTCTATCCATTTTTCTTTTATTTTAGGGCACTTTGGAAACTACATTAAAACACAAACAAAAAGTTCCATACAAAAATGAAACCCAGCTGTTTCATACATTTGCTCGATAAAAATTGGCCACTTTGTATGAAACAGCTGACATTTTTTTCGCGATTTGACATGGGTCCACTTAGTAAAAGTTGTTTGGTGTTATTTATAATAAATTAAAAAATAAATAATTCTATTACTGACCATTATTATTTTGTATTGTGACGACACACGTCCTCATTATTGTTGCCTTAACCTCACATGAAACCTTGAACTGAAACCTTGTCATCATTACAAGTAGAACACCTATATTAATATCCTTGCTCTAAGCTCCACACAACAATGTACCCATAACCTACTTCAGTAATTGTATATATAAGTTGATGTATTTGTTTTTTAATAATTAAACTTTTGAATTGCTCTTTATTATTTTATTTGAGAAACATCAATTTAAGTTTAATAAATTAATTTTCACATATTATAAAAAAACACAAATAGACTATCACTTTTCAAAATAAAAACGTCATATGTCATCTTCTTCTTAGAACATAAAGTAAAACCTCGAAGAAGTATTTCTTTACATATATAAACCCATGTATTTTCCAATAAAGGATACATTCAGCATTCAGTGTACGACCAGCAAAGTCTTTCATTAAACACACCCCCTCGTGTGACAATACAATTTTTCTGCTGACATAAATATAAATATCATGATGACTCATTAATTAACACCCGTTTGAATACATAACTAGTTAATTTATACTTTCATTCGGTCATTCAATATTTTTTTTCGATCTCTTTGTTTACGTTGTGTTTTTGTCGCGTCACTAGCGAAAGTGATGCAATGAGAGAGTGAGATGGCGTTATGCCAATTGCGCGAAGAGAGAAAGGGACATTACAAAGAAGACATCAACGAAGACCCAATTTTGAATATGGAGCATATTTTTGTCATATTGAATTAACTTTTACGCTATTAATTATTACTTACCGGTGTAATGTGATGCCGTCCTTGGAAAGGCTAGAGATTTTTCTTGATTTTCCGCACAGTTTTACAACACAATACGGCATTTTGATCACTTATTTTATATTTTTTCGGAGAACACAAAGCACTGTTTTCGTATCTAATGTCTGCGGTGGACTGAAGCAGGCGAAATGCACGCTGGCGGTGTAGTGCCTAGCAACGGTGAGCGTTGTCCTTAGGTTATATCGTCCATGAGACAAACCATTTTCTTTTCATTTTAGCTTGTATAATGTTTAACATTAACTGCTATAACTCAAGGACTGCGGGTTCCAATCCCGCATAACATAAACATTTCGACGACCTCCGTGGCGTAATGGTAACCAATCCCGTAAGGGTCATAATGAAAAGCGAAGTTTTAAATGTATTTGTTTAAAATATAATATCGTTGAGTTAGTATCCCATAACACAAGTCTCGAACTTACTTTGGGGCTAGCTCAATCTGTGTGATTTGTCCTTATATATTTATTTATTGAGTATAAGACGAAGTTTTTGTTGTCCCGCAGGCTCGCGCGCGGCTCGCGCAATGGCGGCGCAGCACGGAAGGCACCTCAGAGACGCTACGGTATGGAGCTAATTCATTGCATCCATTATTCTATGACTGGCCGATGCCCGCCAAACCCCGTTCACGGGATAAAACTGTCCTATCCCTTAATCCATGTTTATATACTACCAAATTTCAAGCAAATTTGTTCAACCGTTTGTATTATTTACTTGCCATGTGGTGAACATGGTTGATAAGATCTTCCTAGTTGGAGTACTTAAAACTCCGTGTAAGGGCACTACACATTTTTGCAAGTAGATTTACAGGAAATACTTTTTCACGTCAATTATTTAATCGTACTAGCAACTTCCGACGTGAATGGCCTGTTGAACAGAAGTGCCGCAAGAAACTCAACGTTAGACATTTTTAAAAGCTAGTATTGTGGTCCCTAGACGATCAAAAATGCTTGACAAGCACATGAATTTTACGTGTCAAGCAATTTTGACCGTTTAGAAATGATGCTTGGTTGCTTGACAAGCATTTACGTGCTTGACAATGCTTGATGAAAAGTAAATCCGCATAAATTTTTGCAATGCTTGTCAAGCATGTTTCATCGTTTAGGGACCGCATATAAATAACATAAAAGTATTTCCAAGTTTTTCATACATTGCAATATAAGTTTGTTGCAGAGAAGCAAATTAATTGACCACAAAATTTTCATAAGAACTACTGCAATTCGCTTTGTTTGCTTGTGTCTCGCTTTCCCGTGGGAATTTTGGATAATTCTTTCTTATCAGTTATCTACAACATACAAAGAACATACATAATATATGTCCAACAGCCGAGCTCGTGTCGGCGTGGTGAAGAGGACGAACTGAGAGCGGCGTTGGACCTCTCGCTCGCACGCGGTAAGTCTATATTATTTACTAGCTTTTCCCCGCGGCTTCGCTCGCGTTATTTATTTTATGACATAGATCTCGTTTGACAACAAAAACCCATTGCGCGACTTGTGGCGCCATCTGTTGGCCGATACAGCGCCCTCTATAGTAGAAAAATTATTTTCCCATTGGAACGACATACTTTCAATGGATATAAAGTAGCCTATGTTGGGCTCTGTACCCCTATTATTATTATTATTTTTATTTAAAATTGGTTTTTCTCCTCACAATGAGGGTATTAAGCCATACGCGGGTTATTATTATTATTATTATTATAGGGTGGGACGCCTGCGGGGCACAGGCGGGTGTTCAAGTCGGTATTTGGACTCATTACACCCTATTCCCGTGTGGATACGGTTGTTACTGTGGCCCCGATGACCTCCCACCAGAAAACCTTAAACTCCTTTTGCAGAACTCCGCTATGCGACCAGTGTCCAGGTTACATAGTTCTCCTTCTTCGATCCTATCGGCTTCGAAAGTCTCCCACCTGAGCCTGCTGTAGTGAATGCACTTAGCCAGGAAGTGCTGGCTGGTCTCTGGTTCCCCGCATTCAGGACAAGCGGGGTCTATGCTGTTGTCTATGAGGGACATATGTCGGTTAAGTCTGCAATGGCCCGTGATGATGCCCATGACTATGCCCAGTCTTTCCCGGCTAAATGATAGTAGTGACCGGGTTCTTTTGTGGTTCTTTTCTTTTACAAACAATTTTGCTTGTCTGCAGCTGTTACTTCCGGCCCACGCGTCCTGTGCCTCGCATTTCATAAGTTCGTTTATCACTCCCTTAGTAACGGTGGCTGATATCGGAAGCTGAGGCTCCGGTCCTATGGGTCTCGAGCTGGCGCCTTCTCTTGCGAGCTCGTCTGCTCTTTCATTACCTAATGTTCCTTGATGGCCTGGAACCCATGCTATAGTGACCGTCGTTACTTGTGCTAGTTTATTTAGAGCAAGTTTGCACTCTTTGACCAGCTCTGATACTGTCTCTACCTTGGCTAGTGCTCTTATTGCCGCTTGGCTGTCTGAATAGATAATGTTGCTTTGCGTTTCTATCCCGGAGTCGGTCAACACCATTTCTGCGCATTCTTTTATTGCTAGAACCTCCGCTTGGAAAACGCTGGCATACATACCCAATGTTAGGACCACATCTTTAGCTGGATTACTGGGTATGTGTACCCCTGCTCCAGCTAATCCTGTGCTACTCATTCTGGATCCATCTGTGTAACAGATGAGCTGGGAACCCGATGTTTCAATTTCCCAGTCTGATCTTTTGCCTATGTGTATTCTATAGACCTTTTGTTTCTTGATTAGGTCGTTGTTTGTCATGAGTAGTGACATGTCTCTCCCTAATGCGTCTTCTATCGCAGCATGACCTTGGTCCGTACTCCGTGCCTTCCATTCTTTACAGGCAGTGATCCTGTACCATTGCTGCTCTTCTTTTGACCTCAGTGTGTACCGGATTTAGTCCTAGGGCCATATCCAGGGCCATCGTCGGTGTGGACGTCATGGCACCCGTGGTCATTAGATTAGCAGCCCTTTGTACTTTCCTTAACTCAAGTAGGTTAGATAAGATGTTGGCTCTATGCCACCATACAATCGCTCCATAGATAATCTTGGAAGTATGATAGCTTTGTATATCCACTGGCAGATGTTAGGTTTCAATCCCCGATCTTTCCTACAGCCCATCTGCATTGAGTGAGGGCTATTATTGCCTTTTTGCTCTGATTTCTTATGTGCGTATTAAAGTTCAGAGTTCTATCTACGGTTACTTCCAGATACTTTATTTCCTCAATGATTTCGAGTGTAGAACCTCTTATTTCGATAGGTTCCAACTCCGTTCTATTCCTTTTCCTAGTGAAGAGGATCACTTTTGTCTTGTCTGGGTTGAGGCCAAGACCCATGTCTTGGCACCAATCCGCGACCATCTTCAATCCTTTCATTGCTGTTGCTCTTACCGTGCTTAGCGCCTTTCCAGAAACTAAGATTACCCCATCATCTGAGTATGCTTGCATGTATACATGCTGTTTGTTGATGGAGCCCACCAGGTCGTCTATGAGAACGCACCACAAGAGTGGAGATAAGCATCCTCCCTGTGGGAAACCCCTACTAGCCACCACTGTTTTAGTGTCCGTTCCTAGTGTCGTTGTTATGATACGATTCTTTAGCATGGTGATAGCCCATCTAGCTAATGTCAGCGGTATGTCTACCCTGTCTAAGGCGCCTTCCACCGCACCGAAATGAGCTTTGTCGAATGCGCCCTCAATATCAAAGAAGCAACCCACCGCATATGCTTTATCTCTGCTAATCGCCCGTTCGATCCTTAGTACAAGATTGTGTAGAGCTGTTTCTGTAGACTTTCCCTCCACGTATGCATGCTGGTTTCCGTGTAATGGGAAGTTGCTTTTTGCAATACGAGATCGTATGTTTCCGTCTATTATCTTCTCTAGAGTTTTCAGAACGAAGGACGAGAGGCTTATGCATCGGAATGATTTAACTTCCTTGTAGCACTTCCTCCCTGGTTTTGGTATGAAAACTGCCTTTACCTTTCTCCATCTGGGAGGTATGTGTCCCAGAGCCACACTGCTTCTTAGTAGGTTGCACAGCATATCCTTTATGTGTTCCCATGCCTTTTGCAGGAGCATAGGGAATATCCCGTCTGGTCCTGCAGCCTTCATGGGGCTGAAAGTCCTTACCGCCCATTCTACCGTGTCTATAGTTATTGTTTCCTGAGCCATATTCCAGTCTTCCGGTTTATTGACTGGGAAGCAATCTCTTTCTGCATATTCCACGCACCCTGGGAAATGTGATGTCAGCATGGCTTCCATTACTTATTTGGGGTCGGATGTTACCTTGTCATCGACTTTAATGCTGCCTAGTTGACAGGAACTATCTTTTGAAAGAACCTTCATCAACCGGGCTGCGTCGGAGTATCTATTTATGCCTTCACAGAATCCCTTCCAGCTGCTTCTCTCTTCTTTCTGTCGCAGTTTGTTGAATTCTTGCCTAGTTGCTCTATATGCTTCCCAAAGTTCCCAACTGTAATCATCGTTGTTGGACAGAGCGATCCTTTGCGCTACTAGGTCTCTGGAACATATCACGCTTATACTGCCTAGTGTCTTAATATTGTTACTAACATATATACGTAGGTAACTCGATAAGTTTTAAGACAAGAAAAAACTAAACAAGATATTTACAATATTTATTTTAAATTTTTTAGAAATACACTCCTTAATTCTCTATACAAAGTTCCATTCGCCTAAACCAACTAATAAAACACTTTTGCCGGTCTTGATCAAATAGGTCCGAAATCGCGACTTCGTCGGCCGCCCCCGCCTCTTCGGCACACGAAAAAAAATTGTCTTTTATTTTTTTCTTGATTATCGGGAACAAAAAGAAATCACAGGGAGCTAAATCAGGACTGTACGGTGGATGGGGCAAGGTTTCAACACCGGATTTCTCAAGAAACGCCTTTGTTCTGAGGGACGTATGTGACGAAGCGTTGTCGTGATGCAGCATGATTCCCCGAAACCCAGTCTTTGGTCTCCCCTCTCGCAGAGCTTGGAAAGCTTTCGGCAATGCTACTGTTGTACACCATTCCGAGTTAACAGATGTATGATTTTCCAACATTGTTGTTGATACATGCCCGCTGCGAGAAAAAAAACTAGTCACCATTTTTATACCAACGTTACGAGGTCTTTGCAGTTTTGTCGGCAACTTTCCTTCTGAAAAGACCCATACTGACGACTGTCTCTTATTTTTCGGATCATATTGATAGATCCACGTTTCGTCGCCTGTGATGATTTCCGAAACACGTCTTGACGTTCCGTTTTCAAATCGTAGACGCATTTAGCGGCACCAATCCACACGTGCCTGTTTTTCAGCGTCTGAGAGCAAACGCGGGATCCAACGACAACAAAGCTTCCTCACTCCAAGATGCTGATGCAAAATAATGTTAACGCTCCCCGAACTAATGCCAAGAATCTTCTCGATGTCCGAGTAAGTAATTCAGGGGTCTTCTCGCACCATCATTTCAGTAGACCACACATTTTCTGCAGATACTGCCGTTAGCGAGCGACCACTTCTATGGTCATCTTCGAGGTTTGTTTTACCCCTTTTAAATTCACTGAACCATCTAAAAACTGTTGCTCGAGATGGGGCAGACTCCCCTAACGCTGATTGTAATCATTGAAGGCTAAGTTTTTCAGTCAAACAAAATTTAAAATCATAAAATATCATAACACGCAAATGTTCGCGGTTAATCTTCATCGTTGCAAAGAAAAACGCGGGAACAGTCGTAGTAAAATGACTGGAACATTATGTTTTTTTAAACCAGAAACAATCTGGCTACTTGCGTTCCATTTTTAAATTACGTCGCAAAACTTATCGAGTGACCTACGTACACGCTCGCGGGGTCAACTCACCTGGCCAATGACCCTGTTGCCGATTGTGTATGGTTCTTGAAACAAGCCAATATCAATCTTACTCTTCACAATTGTTTTGCAGAGATTTGACATCGCAATTTTGCAATGGTGCAGATTCAATTGACAGATCTTTAGTGACTTTTGTGTTGGTGTTTTTGTTGTGTGTGTTTTCTCATGTGTGTTGCTGTTGTTGTGTGTTATTGTCAGACGCGGAGACTAGGTCGGGTCCCCAAGAGCAATCCCAGGTACAGGGATTCCCTCATCCATGGGATTACTTTCGGTGGCCCGGTCCACCCCCCGCGTTCGCTCGATTGGGTGTGTGGTTGTTGTTGGGGCAGTGGTTTCCGCTACCCGTCCCCTCTGTACAATAAAATATGTATGCAAATTTTCATAATGATCGGCTGCTTAGTCAAGCCGTGAAGGAATAACAAACAAACAAACTCACTTCTCATTTATAATATTAGTAAAATGAATAAATAAAAAAGGGGTGCATTCCGGCCGGCAAAAGTGAAAACTGGAGACAGCAGGAGCATACATGTTCGCCGCGCGGTAGAAAGAGAAGGCTATGAATGTTTGCCATTGTTTCGCAGCGTACTCGTCGTTCCACCCTCGCGCGCACAGCCCGTCGCTGCTGCAGCGCCTGGCGCCCTTGCCCCGGCCGCGACCCTCGGCGCCCTCGGACGCGGCGCCGGCCTCGGCCTCCCTGCCGCAGCCCTTCAGGGCGCGCGCGACGCCCTCGCCCTCCCTGAGCAGCTCCAACAGCGGCCATCTCTCGGCGCGCAGGGCGGAGCTCGGTGAGTGAACAATTCAATACGGCATCTCTTTAAGGCGCCCTCCGCCTCCCTGCCGCAGCCCTTCAGGGCGCGCGCGACGCCCTCGCCCTCCCTGAGCAGCTCCAACAGCGGCCATCTCTCGGCGCGCAGGGCGGAGCTCGGTGAGTGAACAATTCAATACGGCATCTCTTTAAGGCGCCCTCCGCCTCCCTGCCGCAGCCCTTCAGGGCGCGCGCGACGCCCTCGCCCTCCCTGAGCAGCTCCAACAGCGGCCATCTCTCGGCGCGCAGGGCGGAGCTCGGTGAGTGAACAATTCAATACGGCATCTCTTTAAGGCGCCCTCCGCCTCCCTGCCGCAGCCCTTCAGGGCGCGCGCGACGCCCTCGCCCTCCCTGAGCAGCTCCAACAGCGGCCATCTCTCGGCGCGCAGGGCGGAGCTCGGTGAGTGAACAATTCAATACGGCATCTCTTTAAGGCGCCCTCCGCCTCCCTGCCGCAGCCCTTCAGGGCGCGCGCGACGCCCTCGCCCTCCCTGAGCAGCTCCAACAGCGGCCATCTCTCGGCGCGCAGGGCGGAGCTCGGTGAGTGAACAATTCAATACGGCATCTCTTTCAAATGGTAACATGTATATTCGTAACCTATTCATTGTAATCTTGTCTCGTTCCCCAGGCCTTGGATCGGGCTCCCGGGGGCCGAGCCCGGCCGCCGCCAGCCCGGCTCCCAGGCACGGCACATACAGGTATGGAGATACTTGGAGACCTAACCCAGGACATAGGATAGTGCTTATCCCGGAGACACTATCTGGAAACGGGTGAATAATGGGGTTCAATTTTGTGTAGATTTTTTTTAGTTTTTTGTTTTACTCGTTAAGTCAATAATGTTTTTGTTTCACAAAGGGGCAGGGTACTGTCATATCATCCGCCATTTTTGTCGTGATTCTGACAACTCTCTCGCCTCGCTACACAATACACAAGCTAGCCGCTATGGACAGCGTGTGTAGAGAAACATGTTTCAAAAACAAAGTTTTGTGTTTTTGTTGAATGTTTTCAAAAAACTTTCGCTGGGCCGGCTTTACTCTGAGCTTATAAAAAAATATATAATTAAAGAAAAAAAAAATAATTTTGAACTTGGAGAGGAGAGGTGCGTGATGAGGGGGAGAGGAAATAGTCAAGAGATTGGGGGGGGGGGGGGGGGTAGATAAAGAGCACACCAGTAGACTGTTCATCATTATAGTCTTATATCGTAAGCTGTTAGTTTGCCAATAAATAAATTGATCCGCCTGTGTTGCAGGTCAGAGGCTTCGTTCGCGTCCCGCGGCAGCAGTCGCTCGCACAGCCCCAGCGACTACGCGTGAGGTGCGTTAACACTTGTCGCGAGCCCATTTATTTAGATACCAGACCTACACAGGCCCTTTCTCTACTCATTTACAACTTGTATACTTAATCTTATTAATATAAAATGCTACTTTATAAACAACCATTTCGAAAACAAGCAAGCCACCGGTAAAGCTAATGGCGAAAGAAAACTGGTTACGGACTTTTGTCATTTCAAATGAAGGCCGCAAGATTTAAAAGTTCAACTCCCAACAATTAAATGCGACTTCAACAAGATTCACAATCATTGTTTACCACCTTTATATCATAAAAATAATTCTCTTACAGGACCGCACAAGCCTTTACTAAGGTACCAGTCACTTGACGGCATTTGAAACGACTATAAACTCCAGGGAGGTAGACAGAGGCCACTTCAAAGGACAAACGCTATATACGGACCACGTTTTAGTTGATAATTTAAAAATATTAGATTATTACGCCTTCACATTTGTATAGTATGGCAATATGTCGGTTACAGAAGAGAAATTTAATGGTACAGGTGTGTGCGTATGCGCAATTAGCCACTGTTGCGACGTCGCAACTATGTTCCGTTTTAATATATTTGGCACAAAATATAAAAACAGTTGTCCAATCCATACAAACATCATAAACACAAATTAAAAATATACATCAACGCGAAATAAACATGAATCGAATATAAATCTGGACGATAAAGCATACAACATTCATCATGTCAACCCATAATCATCCCACTGCTGGGATACGGGTCTCAGGTGATTAGAGCGTACTCTGCCACGCTGCTCGAATGCGGATTGACAGAGGTCGTACAACATTATGTTATTACAATTAGGTATGACAAGCTAAAACAGACACAATGGTTGAATTTCACTGAAATTTACTGTTCTGCGTATGCGATGTCGCTACTAAGTCAGAGGCATAATATCTTTGTTATATTGAACGTATAATTAACACTTCCAATAGCTAATCCAGGTATATTTGCGGTAGGTAATTGTTTTTGCACTACATAAGTAATGTATAACATGTTACATAATATAAATTGCGGTGTAAAAATTTTGGCAGACCTAATAAATAAACACACTAATAATTGTGCGTATGCGACGTCGCAACTACATAATTTTTGACACGTTACTGCCTCTACACGTCGTATCAAAGCAAAAGTGATTGGTGTCATGGTTGTTGAAAAAAAAATCTCAATGCGTCCACGCAACCGAAGACGAAAATTTATAATGGACGACGCGAAAACTCAGTTAAAATTTATTAAAGCCGTTCATTTGATAGAAGTGGTTATTAATTTTGCCCGATTTTAATCTTCGTTTAACTTTGACAATAGACTTTGGCGTCCACTTGAGATAATTGGAAGTTTAATTTCTGTGTTTCAAGGTTTGATTCATATATAAAATAGGTGAAGTAAACATTGGTTAAAGTGATTGGAGTTTATGAAACTAATAAAAATTTTAAACTACTTGTGTTGACATCAAAATGCTCTGAAGAAATTCTATCATTTTTCTTCAAGGCTTGACTCAAGACTGTATACCGAGTCGAGACAACATGAATACGCTGCTATTACATGACACAAGCCATAACTTTTTTTTTTAATTGTCAATACTCGCGTAGTCTATACAGGGAGGAAAAAAACGACGAACACAGCCGAAAGTTTGATGATATGTACCTTACATACATGCGTTTTGTGCAAGTTTAATTTAAAAATAGTTTATTGTAAAAAAAGGCACTGTCCTGCTAATTTTCTACGTGTAGGTATCCCTAATACTACAACAACAGTGCATAGTGTGCATACGGCAAAAATACCTACACGGACAGAAACTACTACGCTACGGACAGTCCGTAGGCCACGATACACACATACCTGCCTACCTATTCATTGTAATTCTTATTATCACTTAAAAAATCTAAGTTTTTACATTAAAAACCGAAGTACGTACCGGAAAGTATCTACTACACACAATGCTCGATGTGTACGAGCGCCTCTTATGCAACACAACACTCAAAACCACTAAAGAACTCGTAAAACACTAAACACCATTCAAAACACCTAATCCATTTAACAAAATAACAAATAAAACTAGAAATTTTCATAATTTCGTTTTAGTATTTTACCTATTGACAGAAGTTTATTTATTTGTCACTATGGTAACCGTGACAATTACTATGCATAGCAGGTGCACGTCGAGCTTTATACAATTTTGGCTCCTATGTCATAGAACTTAAGAACGGTACAAAGTCCAATATGTAAAGGTGGACCTGCTCTTGCCTGTACGTAAGGAACAGCTGATTTAGGGATGAAAACACACAGTTATTCAAGGAATGTTTGTTAGTCAATTACTCCGAAACTATTACACTTAGAGAAAAAATCTTTCACGAGCATAAAGTAGATGTATAAACCTCCTAAGATATTTCGGGAGTGTCGGTCGCTCTCAGGGCACCCTGTATAAGTTGTCGTTTTCGGTCGTGACGTAATAAATTGGTAAATATTGATCTCAGAGGTGCGACTGAACTAAAAGCACTGTGAAAGTCAGATGTAATTATAAAATATGTTATTGTATGTGCTTTTACGAGGCGTAGGGATGTTTCCACAGGTGCCAGATAAGTTGCAGATAGCGTAACTATTACATAACATCGAAATTTAAACTGCGTCTTGACGATGACAATGTCATATCCTAATTCATATTCTTGAAATAGTAATCTTTAGAAGAGTATTACTGCAGGGTAAATACGTTTATATTCGGTTAAACCGAATAAGCCGACCGTATTCGACTGAAACAAATTCACAGATCACATTCGGCTAAAGTGAATTCGCCGATCGTATTGGGTTAAATCGAATACGCCGACCGCTTTCGGTCAAACCGAATTTCATCATTGTTTTTTTCGTCAAAGTTTCAATAACTGCTTACACAACGTGGAATGAAAAGCTGTACTCGTAAAAGCACATAAAGCTCGGTTTTTTTTTATTGGCGACATGCGACATAGCCGAAAAGTTAAGAATTTGATCGAAGACTCGTTTTCGGTCGACTTGATAAGTCTGATCAGTCAGCTGCACAGATACCTACCCCCGAACGAGGTAACAATTAAGTTGTCTCATGTAATTCTCAATGTATTTAAACGAAAATTAATAAAATGTACATTTTGACTGAGTCTAGTATTCGATGAAATGTTGAAATCTGGTTTAGAGTTACCTAAAAAAACTTAATTATAACTTCATTTGGGGGATTTGTCTGCAGCTGTCCTTGTCACTTCCAATCTGTTATTTCTATGGATGAACCAATCGAAGTGTCGTAAAGAACCAATGTCGTATGTCGCAAAGTCGTATGTCGCCAATAAATAATAAGAAAAAGCGATATTGTTGTATATGTATGTTAAATTATAAATATTATAATGTAAATATATATAGCTGAACTATATTGGATAGTGGGGGCGTCTGTTCATATTATCGCGCCTATAAACCATGAGGGGATAGGCAGCGTCTAACTTGCATGTTCAATAAACTATTGTGAATATATAAATTACTGTCAGCTACGAAATACGAGTTACTGCAAAGAAAATTAATTTTAAAGATTCGTTTATGCAACTCATAGTAAACAAAATGTTTAATATGTAAAAGCATCATGAATTATTGTAGTTGGGGGCACAGAGCTTGGTGCTATGTGACCACTGCTTCGACCATGCTGGTCTTAAGTGCCCTTTGTCTAAATTTCCCTGTCCAGACCGATTGCTTCTAAGAACTTCCAGGGGCCCGATTGTACTAAACAAATGCACCAATGGACTCTCAATCATGTCTCAATAGAATGACGATTGAGACACGATCGTAATCGGGCCCCTGATGTGCTGGGACTTGTTGTATCTCCTCCGGAAGCAGAATTATGATTCAGAGCCGTTAATATGACTTTCCTAAATATTGTGTGAAGTACTCGAATTTTTATTTGTCAATATTAACGTTGTACAATGTGATTGCAAAGTTTCATAACAATGCTTGTATTATTAGCATAAATATCGTAGTTCTCTACAACGGATACCTATTTTATTAGACGACTGTAAAACACGATCGTGTACACGACATACAATGAAATTATTTTTGTGGTCTTTTAAAAAATAAAACTCAAATAAATCGAACAGGCGCCCCATATTGTAAAGTTGTTTTTTGCTGTAGCGACGGGAATTCATAGAGTCGACCAATGTACCATTCCTGTAAGATTGTTGGGGGGGGGGGGGGGGGGGGCTTGTCAGAAATAGGGGTAATTTCATTCATTCACTCTTATCATTTTGTTTATACTATGTTTAACAAGAGTGAATCAATGGAAAATGTAATTAATAATGTCAATATTTTAGTATTTATCATTCGTTCATTTAAACTTTACAATTTTAGAGGGATCCATTAATTATAATAATTTTATTCACCTTTTAAATTCGTTCATACGGAGACCAAGAATGAATCAATCGAAAATGTATTTTGAATATTTTAGTCATTCATTTTATCATTCGTTCATTTTATTCTATTTTGATTTTAAATAAATTTGTTCGTTCGCGCCGAAAAAGCGACTGTATATAAAGATATTCTTAACCGAATTAAAAATGTCAAAAATTGTAGTACAGTCAGCCAATGTAAGAGATGACGATGACAACGACGCTTACATTATTCGCATGAAAATTATTCTTTCGCTCTTTCTTTCTTAATTAATGGCGTTTCTGTCGTCATACTTAACGACACATAGACAATTTCGTACACTTCATAAAGGCAACGCTGTACGGTGAGGATCCGAGGTCGCCATCTTGACGACCTTGGTTGACGAGGCGGCGATCTCGAATATGCTCACCTCTTCTCATTGGTCGACTGTAAACTGACATGGTCCCTTTTTTCATTCGTTCATTTCATCTCATTCATACAATATTAAAAGTAAATAACTGACAAGGCCCCGAATTCGAACCCAGAACTGTTTGATAGTTTTCAAAATGTAATTTGTATAATTGACTTTGTTTTAAATTAAAAAAAGATTATATTAAATATGTTTTAATAACATTTGCAGTCAGCTAGCATTTATAGTTACGGATTAAAAAAAAACCTAAGAATCTATTCTAGTAGTAAAAACATTTAAAATCTAATATATATCCATCTGAAGCGCTATTTCGCTCATACAAAATAAAAACCGAGCGAGATAGCACGATGAGATTGAGACCAGATTTTTAACTGTTCTTATTACGAGACCCGCCCATCTGAGGATTCTATTATACTAATAGAAATCCCATTATAAGTGCAAACAAACTGTAATACTAAATCGTGCTATCCGTGCAAAATGAGTAAAGGAATTATATGAAGATTTCAAATTACCTAACTTTAAACTGGAAAAAAAAACTTTTTAAAATTGTTTTTGACCTTTCTCTGGCAGTGTAAGGTTCATATTTTATTTGACCACCGACAAAATTACAGCAGGTTACAGATCTGTGTATTAGCAACAAGGCGGCCTTACTGCCAACGGCAATCTTTTCAAGGCGACCTTCGGGTTAAAAAATACATGTAAATAAATTCCGATTAAAACAGCGATTAACTACGAGAAAGTCAAGATTACTTCAAAACCCATCCTCAATCACAAATCCAAATTGTAAATATAAAATTTGTTCTAAATTAAGTTTTCTGAACCTTGTTTTTTTTTTTCATAGAATCGCAATAGTGTTTAGGGGTTTCTAACAAGGGACAAATCACACAGATTGAACTAGCCCCAAAGTAAGTTCGAAACTTGTGTTATGGGATACTAACGCAACGATATTATATTTTTAAACAAACATATATATAGATAAACATCCAAGACCCGAAGCCAATGAGAAAAAGTTCGTTTTTCATCATGACCCGACCGGGATTCGAACCCGGGACCTCCTGGGTGGCGGTCTGGCGTGGTAACTATTACGCCACGGAGGTCGTCTACGGCATGGATAGCAAGACCACATTCCTATTCTCAATTTGCACGGAGAGTACGTGAAAATAATTTAACCGTTAGGACAATTTAGACATGCAGTATACTCTCCCCATATCAAATTTTATCTCAATGGGCTGGGCCGTTTTAACGTGAAGGGGTAACAGACAGACAGAGTCACTTTCGCATTTAATAATAATACTCTGGATTGCACCAAAAAGACTTAAAAACGAAGATAACAAAGAAATTCATTAAAATATACAATATGCGGTCTTAACGCAATTTCTTTCATATAATTGGCCCTCTGTTGTTCTTTGCTGCATTTCTATTTTGTCCGACAACATATTATCAACTTAATTTTTTGTATATTATGTTGTTATAATGTATCTTGCCATGTCTGTTAAATTTAATACGATCTCAGACGGTGTTTGAGGGCGCGACCGCAACCAGACTAATCTAACGTGTTCCGCTTTCCAGTGGAAATTTCGAAATATCCTTTCCCATCGGATGCCTACGACATACAAAGTGCACACCCTCAAAATTTCAGGTCTCTACGATCAGCGGTTTGGGCTGTGCAAACAAAGCATTAAAGGACTCTGTGCTCCAGGAACACGGCGGCATGCTTGTTTGCCAACTTCCTTAAAAAAAATGGATTGAAACTACATTTTTAAATGCTTTTATTACTAAAATTAAATGAAATGAAATCGTTTATTTCAGAAATTAGACCTTCACAGGCACTTTTTCTTGTCATTTACAACTTGTTTAAATAAAGAAAATAAACTACGTTATATACTACCACCATTTCGGACACAAGCAAAATGGCAACCGGTAAAAAGAAATGGCGAAAGAAAACCGGTTACGGCCTTTTTTGTCATTTTGTACTTTTCTTTTCTCCTTTTTTTTTCCACTCATTAGTTACAATGTAGGTATAAGTACATTAAATTTATAAGAAGAATACGCGGAATGTTATACACAAAAATTGACCTATTATCGTAATAGGAACAGTTATATGCAGCAAATTAAGATATTCATTAATAAAAAAATTGTCTGAAGCGCTATTTCGCTCGTTTTTTTTTATCTTATATGAGCAAGAGACGAGACTTGAGATTGATATTGTGTTTAAACTGTGTTTATTCCTGGTCTGGTTGCGGTCGCTCCCCAAATGCCGTCGTCGGTTCGGCACAGTGAAGACTGACAGTTTTTTAATTATTATAATTTTTAATTAGCCTAAACATCAGTGTACCCAATTGACAATGTGTTTATCTAAATATCGTCCTAATGCGACCGGTTGATTTTGCAATAATTGTACGATCACATCTGCCTAACATCAAATTATATTTGGCGAATTAATGTAGGGTTTAATTCCAGAAGAAATAAATAAATAATTGTATTATATCTAAGCTAATTTCTTTGAAAATATTCGTTTACTTCTGTATATATGGACTGGACATAGTGAATATACATACCTATAGATAGCTGAGGAGCAGATCCATTATTTTTCGTTCATTAAGCACTAAATTCGGCATACATTGTATTATATGATTGATATAAAATATTGTTTGTTATGTATGTAATATGTTGTCATATGGGTGCAATGAAGTTTTAGCTATGTTCTTACTTTGTACATGATTGAGAAGCGCGCCGCGCATGCTCGCCAACCTGTAAATATTCTTGTACGATACATGGCTAACGTAACTCAACGGTTTTTAGAAATGTAAGTATTTTGAAGCTAATTAATTGCAAAAGTGATCGACCAGTCAGCGACCGGTTGCTTATGTAAAGCATCATTAGCAACTACTCGTTATGTTACCCGCGTTTTATTAACCTACACATTTAGTGTACGTCATTAATTTTATGCACGGCAGCGCCATTGACTGTCAGAATTTTGACCAAATCCTACGGGAATCGCGCACTTTTCGGGATAAAAAGCACCCTATGTGTTAATCCAAGGTATCAGCTACCTACGTATCAAATATCAAACAAATTGAGCAAGCCATTTGAGCGTGAAGACGTAACGAACATACACACAAACTTTCGCCTTTATAATATTATAAGTATGATTTGCCATTTCTATCGTTGCGAAAATGACAAGACACAGATCTAACAGTCGGAGAACGGTCGCTTACGAGATGCAATTGTTCTACTATAAATTAAAGTTGTCATTTCATAATAAAATAAAAAGAACTTAAATCAAATTTGGCGGTTTTTCCCCCAGTTTTTTTAAATAAGACCAATAGAAAAAGTAGGACCATGCTACTTTTTTGTCCTATTAGTAGGACCACGGAGTTGATTATTTTTTGTGATCCTACTATTTATCGATACAAAAATGAATCCTCTATAGCTTATATTGTTTTGCCCGTTTTCCCCCTATCCTGCAGCAGGATAATGGTGGCTAACTGATGCGCCGTTTCGTTGGCCATGTACTGTACGTTATGTTATCTGCAATAATGTAAGCCTAAAAATGTAAACATTCTAAATATTATTATTAAAAATATATTGAAAAAATAAACGTTCGTCTTTTTGTTATTATATTCAGTGTTTTATTTTTATTCTCTTGTGCGGAGATCGAACCTGTGCCATTTTTTATGTTTCATTCACACAGCGCCACCTGATCCTAAAGTAAGCTAAAGTACAATTCATTCAAGTTTACGACTTGTACTCACAAAATCATTAACGATAAAATCCCACAAATAAAAAAGGCACTGACTTGCCTTTTTGCCGGTTTATAGCGATTATTGTACTTTTGAAGAAAGGTTGACAATTTCTACTATGAACTTGCATGACCTCCTACCCTGTACCAAGTTTATAGTGTTTACATAATTTTGAGATACTTTTCATACATTCCGAATGTGTCGTTTAGAAATTGAAAAAACTTAGTACGCAGGTGTCAATGGACTTTATCGCCAACGTAAATGAATGGTACTTTAGGCCAAGCTGGTCAAGCAAGTTATGCTTGACCAAGCAACGGATATAATATTGTAAATATATACTTATAAAACAGAAAACAGCCACACTCTACTAACACAAATGACGTCACATAAATGTTGTTGCAGGAATCGACCCCCGCCCTCTAGTGCTAAAAGTAAGATAACCAAGGCACTAATCAAATAAAACTACATATGGAATAAACGCTATTTATTAATTTATATTATAGTTTTGCATAGTATTGATGGCTTCCCGTATCGCAAGTGGTCCACCTGCTCAGTACACCTGGGTGGACCACGGCCACTTTTGTCCGTGGTCCACCTCTGTCCACGTAGGTGGACCACGGCCGTTTTTTGTCCGTGGTCCACCTTCCTAATGGCTTCTAGCCCTCCTCATAACCCTCCGTCTTCATGTCATTGAGTCCCAACTCTTCGTTCTGTTCGTATGTACGATCATATCTTGTTATTTTCACACCTTGAACAACAGAAATTTCACATAAATTAAACACATTAGAGAAAAAATCGCCGAAATAAGAATACCTATCAAATTATCTACCCAGGAGGTCCCGGGTTCGAATCCCGGTCGGGTCATGATGAAAAAACTAAATTTTTCTGATTGGCCTCGGGTCTTGGATGTTTATCTATATGTGTATTTGTTATAAAAATATAATATCGTTGGGTTAGTATCCCGTAACACAAGTTTCGAACTTACTTTGGGGCTAGCTCAATCTGTGTCATTTGTCCCTGTATATTTATTTATCTCGTACTAGCCCATTTTCACGGTTTTAGCCGCAAAATCCTGTTCTTCCCTTCCCGGGCTAATAATTATCCTATGTTTTAAACCTAATTTCAAGAAAAATCTATCAATCTGTTTTTGCGTGAAAGAATTACAAACATTCATACATCCAACGTTCGCATTTATGTTAGTAAGAATGCTTTATGATAAATAAACATTATTATTAGGTATCACTCGGCTCTCTCATACAAATATCTAGACTATAATAAAGAGGAAACATTGTATTCTTGTCTTGTTTGTTGTTAGTAACGAATAAACTACTGGACCGATTTCAATAATTCTTTCACCGTTGGAAGGTAATTACCCCCGGGCAACATAGGCTATAATTATATCCTAAAAAAAGTAGGGATTCTAAGTAAGACCCGTGCGAATCTGATCCGGGGCGCTAGTATGAAATATTTGCAAAACTTCCCGTCCTGTCTGTATAAAAACCCATCACACAGCAGTATTAATCTTACCGTCATCCGGTATATTGGGGTCGTCGTTCAAACTCTGCACGTAAGAGTTCCCCGCGGGGTCGTCCAGCACGATAGTGATCTCTCGCTTGCCGTCAAGAACCTCCTCAAGTTTTTCTATAAACCTGATAATAAGAAAAAGAAATAAATGCAATTTGAAAAAAAAAACAATCTTTAGAACTTCACAGATGACAAGAAATATGGTGAGAGGCCCAAATGCCAGCAGTGTTCTGATACCTGTCCATCTCCTTCCTGTTGAGCGCGGGCGCGTCCCCCTGCGCGCCGGGGCAGTCCTGCAGCTGCTCGGCCGTCGCGCGCAGCAGGCCCTCCGCCGTCGTGAAGCGCCCGCCCAGCGCGCGGCCGCCCACCTCCAGCTCCAGGGCGGGAATGGCCATGCTGCAGGTCTCCGCCTTCAGGATGTCTCGGGAGAAGTCCGCCCTGCCCGCCACCCGCACCTCGAACTTCACCCCCTGCTTTTCCACACCCCCGCCTGACTTCACCTGGACAACAATCAAATATTTCATTTAGCAACTAAATTAATTAAATCTAATCGGAAACAAAGCCAAACGACCACCGGTAACAGAAATGGCGAAAGAAAACCAGAAAGCCTTTTTTGTCCAACAGATATTTTGTCAACATAGTTCTTTCTTGTCAGACATTGATTTAAAAGCACCGCATTATTTCTGCCATACAAAAAAACTATCGCCATCTTGCATCTCCGTCCTTCACGTGATAAGCATTATATAGTGCATCACTTTCGCTCTCACGACACGAATCTAATCGGTCCTAAAATCTGTGTTTTAGGACCAATCGCATGGAGACAGTGTAGCGCGCTGGCCGGCCAGTCCTTACGCTAGTAATAAAATGAGTCAATGTTGTCAGAACGAGTGTATTCAAGGATTTCGTACTGCAAGCAACCACAATTTATATTTTATTTTTACAATAGTTATAGGTATCAGTAAGTGTCTGCAATGTTCCTAGTGTGAAATTAATTCAAATGGAACCACGTAACTTGTAATGTTCGTTACCTCGTTGGTGCGGTGCCCACAGACGTCGCAGGTCGTCGCCATTATAACCACT
Source organism: Endotricha flammealis (assembly GCA_905163395.2). NCBI lineage: Eukaryota > Metazoa > Arthropoda > Insecta > Lepidoptera > Pyralidae > Endotricha > Endotricha flammealis. Next base: position 9,999,862 of record LR990879.1, on the reverse strand, counting down.
TCTTTGAAGTGGGGGATGTCTGAAACAATATACATGATGGTTTGAGCACACGGGAGCAAAATTTTATAAAATAGGAGCAAAATGTTTAGCATTTGCACCATTCTCAAAAGTTTGAGCAACTTGGAGTAATTTAAGTAAAAAGGAGCAAAATTATGTGAGTGCAAGAAAGCTAATTATGTGGATTACAAGTGATAAAATCATCATTATCACTTGTAATCCACATAATTAGCTTTCTTGGCGGTATTTTAGTACAGTTGGACACATGGGAAGCAAATTTTAGTAAGAAAAAGATACAATTTTAGTAAAAAAGGAGCAAATTTTTGTTAAAAAGGAGCAAATTTAAGTAAAAAGAAGCAAATTTTTGTAAAAAGAAGCAAAAACTTACTCGTGATCTTCATATTGGTGTCGGCTGGCGCGTTGCACTCCGGACAGTTGGTCCTGAACATCAGCACCTCGTCTGCTGCCAACTTGTCATACATGTATTGTGATGGGTCCACCGGGGACAGGAGTGAGTCTGACTGGAGTGGTCCTGGTTGAGGCTCCTCCGACACCTTTGATACCTGGATACATGAGATTTGTTCAATATCTTAGAGATGAAGTCTGTTGTAAATAGCGTGTAAAGTGAAAAAATTATATCAACAAAACAAAATATAACTACAATTTTTCCGGCAGATAAAAAAATACACTAACTAGATCTTATAAGTTTGCTGCGTCAATTTTTACGATATTTGCTATGTAGGTAGCTGATACCTTGGATTAACACATAGGGTACTTTTTATCCCGAAAAGTACGCGATTTCCGTAAAATTTGGTCAAGTCTGATAGTCAGTGGCGCGTTATAATATAGGTGGCGCTACTGTGCATAAAATTAAACGCGGGTAACACCGCGATCAGCAGCTAGTTTTTAATATATGGAGTAAACTACAATAGAGGATTGAGATCACATATTGGGTTCGGCTGCAAGAGAGTAGATTTGGCACTTTCTCCAGTCAAAGATGGATTAAAAAGGCGTCAATCTCTCTGCCTTGTCCTACCTCGTCCGGCGTGAAGAAGCCCAGCGCGTGATCCTCGTCCTTGGAGCGCGAGAAGTCCGTCCGGTCGCAGCGCGGGTCCCGCCGCGGCGCCATTGGGTTCTCCACGAAGCAGTTGCCTGAACAAACATTTTTCAAAATACTTAAACTAGTATTAATATTATACTCAAAAGCAAATGAGGGCCACACAATTTTTTGTGCCTTAAAATTTTTTCAAATCAAATTCACACTTGAAACATTACAGACAATTACATCAGCCTGTGACATACTAGAAATATAGAGTAGTACAGCCTAGCCATAATAGGGTTGTTTCCAGGGTCAAAATAATTACATTATATTTAGTCCGTATTTTAGATTATAAAAAAATATTGGAAACGTATTTTTTCTTTTTTCAATTAAACAAAAAATAACAAAGATACAAGGCATAAAAATTTAGGAGTGGGGGCCTTTGACGTCACCCCGTGCGAAAAAATGCCACACGGCGTGACGTCACACGTAACTTTAATGGACTGTCTTTGTCATTTTTGGTCTAATTCACAAATGAAAAAATGAGTTGCCCTTATTTTTGAATAATCTAAAAGACGGACTAATTACATTTTTACAGCAACTAACCTATTGTAAAACTGGTGGTGACTTGTAAATAGGCTGGCTCGACTGTTGCAGTACCACCCTCTCAAAAAATATCGACTTGAAATAGCAATGATATTGTTTCACTGCTGTGTTTCGTACGATAAGTGAGAGAGCCGTAACCCTAATACTTTTCCAGTTTCCTTCCCCCATCCTTCCTGAGGACCAACTCATCCAAGATCTTGCAGTCGTGGATGTCCATGGGCAGCGGTGATTGCTTACCATCATGTGACCCGTTAGCTCGTTTGTCACTCTATCATAAAAGAAATCTTACCACTGATATCAGAGAGCTGCAGCGTCCAACTCTTTTCCAAATTCCTCAATTCCTGCAGTCTACTGACGAAGGCCTCAATCTGCTGTGCAGCCTCGGGATGGGCTTCCCGTCTCGCATCTTGGTCTTGTGTTAGACCAGACATGGCCCGAGATATAATACCTTCAACTGTTGTCACTTCTGCAAAAGGAAATGGAATAAATTGTAAATAATTCACACAGCGCCGCCTAGTCCAAATTCCCAAAATTAAACTGGGCTTGTTAAAAAATTGTGGTCACTGTAATTTACTCCTCTGCACTCAATACTTATTTTGCAATGTATAAAAAATTTTACTTTCGAACGTGGCTATCTGTTGCGTTTCTTGCAGCACTTCGTCTCAACAGGCCATTGTTGTCGAAGTGCTTGTTTGATAAAAAAAATATGACGTGCACTCATTTCCTGTAAATTTTCTCGCAAACTAAATGATTTTAATTTATTATTAGTTATATCTCCAAACTGTATTATTAATTACAATTTAAAAGCTTTTTGCATTACATTGATTTTGATTGATATACATTTAATTCAAGTTTCATGTTTGTTGTGACTCTCAATAATTTGGATTATTATTATATTAAATTATTATTAGAAACTAGCTGACCCGGCAAACTTTGTTTTGCCTTAGAGGCACTACCCTACCCTACCCCTACCCTACCCCTACCCTACCCCTACCCTACCCCTACCCTACCCCTACCCTACCCCTACCCTACCCCTTTTCTTAATATTTTTTTCCGTAAGAACCTTGTACAGAGTATTAGAAAACTACAAAAAAAAAATCAGCCAAATCGGTCAAGCCGTTTTCATGTTATGTCGTGACAACGGAAAACGGGTTTCATTTTTATATATATAGATTAAAAGTTTTTAATAATATGGTTGGACAGTTTGGATTTTCATGTTTGGACATTATTTATTTAGCAAGAAAAATATAATCACCTCCCTTCTGGCTCTGCGCTGGTATCTCAAAGTCCAACTCTGGGATATACACGCTGGTGTAATCGCTCTTCACAACCTGCCTGTTCAGATCAGCTGGATCTTCTACACGGAGTTTCCATCTAAGTGAGAAATATATATTTTAGCAATCAAAGGAAGTAATTAAACATGGTCTAATCGAGACGCAACGAGCCTATGCATGTTTATGACTTATCTCTATTTTACTATCATAGTCCTAGCTAATATTATAAATGAGAAAATGGGTTTGTTTGTTATTCCTTCACGACTTGACTAATCAGCCGATCATTATGAAAATTTGTATACATATTGTCAGGGATACAGAGCCCAACAGGCATAGGCTATCCCGTGAAAGTATGTCATTTCAATGGGAAAATATTTTTTCTACTATAGATGGCGCTGCAATTGCGATGCCGGTCACCAGATGGCGCCATAAGTCGCGATATGGGTTGTTTTGTTGTCAAACGAGATCTATGTCATAAAATTAATCGCGAGCGAAGCCGCAGGTAAAAGCTAGTGTATAATAAATAAACTTTTCTTCAGTCTCAGTAATAAAAAATTAAAGAAAAAAATCTGACAAACAATAAGTAATGGTAGTCTTTCCCCTGCACTTCAAGACTAGAAAGCAGTCTTTCTTTTAGCACTTCCAAATAATACACTGCATGTGGACGCGGTGAACGTAGATATGTTCCTGTGTAGCGCGACCCTCAGGACATTGTCGAATACCCTCATTGAAATGTTATGTATTTGTTCTAAATTAATTAAAATCTTACTTGACTCCTTTGTCGGCGAGGACACCTCCTGGCTGTATCTCGTTGTTCTCATATCCGCACTCCTCGCAGGAGAAGGACATCAGCACCACATTCCTGTAGTACGGTATACGGGTGAGAAGTAGACGTGTCATACCCTGAAACAATTTAAAAAAAGTTATCCTACTTTCCACTAATATATTAAAAAGGCGAATGTTGCGAGTATGTTCGTTACTTCTAAAATGGCTGGGACAATTTTTATGATATGTGACTTCTTTACACATAGGGTACTTTTTATGCCTGTAGGATTCGGTCAAGTCTGATAGTCAATGGCGCTGCTCTGCATAAATACACACTAATAAGTTGCCGGATGTTGCTAGTAATACATAAAAGCCCCTAACGCGACTCTCTGACCATCTCTTCTCAGAGAGTGGCGTTACATAGGGCAAGGATTTTATTTTAAAATTTTAAGTAGGTATCCTCTTTCGGGTGATATAATTTCTCGTATCATCTCATACAAGGAACATTTCGTGCGCGTGTGCGACTCGCACTTGGCTAGATTTTTTACTGTGAAACGCAAAAAGTGGTAAAAACAAGATATTCAAAACAGTTTAACTCACGTTAGAATGACAATTCATACACAAAGACTCTATTTCTGTGACTTCTGGGTCCTCGCCCGTGAGGTCCCTGAACAACGGCTTCTGTTCCACAGCGCTCATTATCAATAATATTTATTTTCAAGAAAACCTGGACAATGGATACCTACTTCAATCTACGAAAAATAGAAAGAAAAACACGTTTTCTTTTCTTTCCGAGCTGTCATAAGTTTGACAGTGAGAGTTGTTTTTTTTTTGTTGTTCGTAGAGATAGATTACAGTCAGAGTTACATACAGCCTAAAGGCTTAGCTATCGTTCGCCAGCAAATCATGCATTTAGTTACATTGCCATGCCACGAATAACAAAAGCAAGCAAACAAGCAAGACACCTAAGCTCGGCTATAGCTTGGCAAACCTTTTTGATTTAAATACCATACGCCTGACTGTCCACAAGCAGCAATATTAAGGGAAAGAGAATAATTGCAAAGCCGGCCGGCCGGTATATAAATACAATCTGAGGCACACTTGCACATATTTTATATATTATATATTTACGAATTAATATAATATAATATCTCTGTGTATATGTGTATAATAGTCGTATAATAAAAATCTAAGTAAATATTAAGTACGTTTTCATTTAAAAAAATGTATGATGTACAATAAACTTAGTTAAAAGTGCCTAGGCTTCACACACGCTTCGCATTAGTAGATAAACACATAGGTAACAATGTAAAGAGTTAAGGAAATAAAAATATAAACAAGACAATTGTTTTTTTATATTCTCGGACGTGACGAACTGAATAAAATTCTTGTAAAAAAATTGAATTATCATAAATTAGGATTATGTAGGAAGCGTGTGTTGCTAATAATTTTACCAAAACAATCTAGAAGGTCAGTAATCTCGTCCCATTTCGTAAAATGATGTCATTTTATGAAATACCTCGACCTTCGGCAAGAAATACGATGAAGTTACGTCACTGCTGTATTTTTGTTCAAGCGTGTATTACCCGACCAAACGCAGAGGAACTTGTAAAGTTAAAATCATCTGTGTTGCCAGGGAAATATAACAGTTTGCGTAACTTTCTTATGAATTATGACTCTTATGGAAATTCCTTATCTGCCTCCTAACGAAGTAAAGTCGGAAGGTTGCCTTGAAATGATTGCATTTAGCAACGAAGCGACCTTGTTGGATCTAAACACAAACAAATGTTGTGTCGATAACGAAAAAAATTTTTTTTTTTATTGTCTTGTTAATGTTGTTATTTTCTTTCAACACACATCATTTTGTTTTAGTCTTCTGTCAGGGCCCAGGGGTCTGGTGACCTGTAATACAGGTGGTATTTATACATACATATCACGGGCACAGTTCTCTCCAAGTAGGCTTTATTTTCATGCCTGATGATGTGTGATCGGCTCATAAAAGCCATGTTTGTGGCAATATTCAAATAATAAATATTCTTGGACGAATCACACAACGCCATCTAGTCCCAAACTAAGCAGCTAAGCTTGTACTATGGGTACGAGATTGCTGATAAATACTTTAATACTTTTTTTTTGTAAATAAATTCTTATATACATAGAAAACAGCCAACCAGACCAAGGCAAACAGACATGTTCATGCATACAAATGTTTGCCTTGCGCATAATTCGAACCCGCGGCCCTCGAGATAAAGTGACCATTGGCTAGCCACTCGACCACCGGGCCTGTCAAAATCAAAATAGTTTATGTGCCCCTTTTTTGTTGTAGTATGCTCGATCCTCTCTTTTTTTTTCTTTAATCATTGCCAAACATGCATTTAACCTGCCATTAGAAAGAAAATAGTAAATAAAAAAGAGTAATTTTCAGAATCGCAAACTGGCCACACCGAACTTGTTTTGGTACCAAATAATTTAGCCGGGTTATAACAGCATTTCTTCACGCGATCCGTAGACAGAGAACGACGCGATCATATTTGATTCGAAATAGTTCAAAGTTTGTGTTCAGACATTATATTACGTTTTATATAAATTAATCTAGTGTAGTTTATAACGGAATATTAAAATTAAATCAAAGGTAAGTTGTTAATTTTAAAAAGTAAACTTCTATTAAAAATCCTTTTTTTTAATTATTTAAAAAATAACCAACTTTCGCACAGTGACTCTCAAACTTTAAAACCATCGAATTTAAAACCATTAAAGTTAAAGTTTTTCTATCAATGAATTAAATACTACTTAAAAAAATTAAAACAAATTAAAATTTGCTCGCATTTTCAAAATATTTATAGTTAGCCTATGCTTTTTATTTAAATCTACTACATAATTAAATAATGAATATTATTTTGCTTTACATATATAAAACCAAAATATGTTGTAGAAATTAGATCGAAATTTCACAAAAACCTGTATTAATGTAAACCTAATTAATAATGTTTAGCGTACCTAATCATTTCGTAGGTACTCATAGCGAGTAGTCGCAAAAATATTTAAATATCTAGTACTACTCTACTGGTAAAATTATTCACGTCACGTATGTACCTGTTACTTACTCGGAATTATTACCATAATTTATCTGTACGGCGGCTCTAGAATATACAACGTGTGCAAAGTTTAATAAAATTATAAAAAAATACTTTTCTCTAATCTATGTACCTACCTAATATCTATAAATCGTTCATTAGATTAATGAAATAGAAAAATACAGAAATCGTTCTAGATTTTTGATCTAAGAAACATGGACCTAGAAAAAAGGAAACCTTCATTGAAAATAAAAAGTGGAACACCCACCCATAGTAAGCCACCTCGCGTATACGAACGAACCGGCGGCGGCGGCCGGCTTACTATGGTGTGAATGCTGCGTGCCGGTCAGCCATTTCCAAGGAGGTTTAGATATAAAGTCCTTGGCCATTTCACACACACATAGTTACGCCGCCGCCATTAGGGTGCTTCAATTCTTTCTTAGCAAGACTTTTTTTCTAGGTTCATGCTAAGAAAGATCTAGTTTCGTTTGTTTTGGCCTGAAGATATTTTTACATAGAACCAGGCTGGCGAGTTCTATGTAAAAATATCTTCAAAATCAGACCTAGGTACCTACATCCGAGACTGCTAATCTTGTGCCTATGTAGACTTTTCTGGTAAACAACGTGAAAAAGTTTCGTCTTTTTAGAAGACGATTTTCTTCTTCATCCCGCTAACATTATTAAGGCGAAAGTGTGAGTATGTTTGTTACTACTTCACGCTCAAATGGCTGGGCCAATTTTTATGATATTTGGTATTTAAGTAGCTGATACCTTGGATTAACATATGGTACTTTTTATCACGAAATGTACGCGATTCCCGTAGGATTTCGTCACAAGTCTGATAGTCAACAACTTTTTATGGCTCTGCTCTGCATTAATACACGCAAACAAGTTGCGCGGGTTCCCTAGTTTAATATATTTCAGACCAATTAACTCCTCGAATACAGGATATAGCGATGGGAATGTGTGGTGGGTTAGTCTCGGCTGTGAATCAATAAAATAACTAGTTGACCGCTAACGAAGTATGTAAACACAGTTACGAAAGCGTATGACATCATGCCAAGGTTTAGAGATCCGTATCGAAATGTTTAATATTGATATTTGCAACTCAAACATTTGAATTAAATCTAAATTTATGTATGATGTATTAAAATTTTAAAGCAAGTCCTTACTTAGTCACTAATATTATAAACGCTTAAAATATATAATAGGGTGGATGTTTGTTAGATTTCATTTAGTATAACATTTCAAAATTCAAAATATTTATTCAGAGAGTGGATGCTCACAGACATTTTCTCACGTCAATGATTACATTACAGTATTAAATTGTTTATGTATTTATTCTATTCTATAAACTACTACCATTTCGGAAATAAAAAGCAAAATGACCACTGGTAAAAGAAATGGCGAAAGAAAACCTGTATTTAACCTGGATTAACACTTGGTATAATTTATATCCTGGATGTCCTGCTAGGTTACTCTGCATAGCAATCGCGATTTTAATTTCAATTCTGTATAATTTTAAATGCAAAAGTAACAGTAAATCCTAATTCGTACCATTTAAATTGTATACTTTACTAACTATTTGGTTAGCATACAATCCGATTTCATTAAGTTTAGTATTTAGTTAGCGCTAGTTTAGCTGTAAAGAGTACCTAAAATTAACAATCCAATGGCGATCGTGCGGAATTATCTTCAAGAGTAAGGGGGCTGTCCGGGAACAGGAACAAGGAACAAAGATAAAATCAGTAGTAAGAATTTTATTAATGAAAGACCACGAAATAGGTACTATGTTTGCGAGTGGTCCGGGTATTCCTTGCGTTTGCAGCTTTGGTTTTAATACGTAGTATTATTCTGTGGTTTTAACTAGAAAATTAGAATCGTGTGCTTACTACCTAATTAACTAAAGAAATATAGACTTTGCAAAGACTATTCTTGTTTGTAAAGACCCTCACGAGCGCCAGTGCTATGATAAGTTAATTAAAAATAAACAGAACTCTTTTTATTTTATTTTCTGTTAATTAACAAAGTACAAAGCAAAATAAGGTTGACTCCCTCATTTGAGTGTTAAATACACACCTGTGTTAGAGGAAGTCGCTCCTCCATATCATAATTAAAAGATAGGAACCCTCTTTACAAATGACATGTCACGCTTCGTTTGTTGGCCTACAAATAAAAATAGACAATGTAACGACGTGAACACATTATCAGTACAATACGATCTACAAAGTTTCCAATAATTTATTAAGCTTTATACTTTGTTATTTTCTTCTTCCTAGTATTGTATAGTAAATTCTAGTAGGTACCTATTGTATGAGAAAACGTTGTTTAATATTCCATAAAGTATATACTTTGTTAAAATACAAATGTGTAAAAACGTGTTAATATCTGATAAATTTTTTAGGGTTCTGTAGAAATTTAAAACCTATAGGTACTATATATACTAAAACTGTCTCAAACCTTCCTCAAGAACTTATTTAGTGAAAACCCCACGAAAATAAGTTTATTCTTTTTTTAAGTTTATCGCCAACAGATAGACAGACACGCCGCGGAGGACTTTTTTGTCATGAATAAACTCAAAAACTTTACGATTTCAATAATTCTTTCACCGTTGGGATTGGGAAGGTGAACACCCCCGGGCAACATAGGCTATATTGATTGGATTCTTGGTAAAATCATGAAGCCGGGGCGCACCGCTAGGTATGAGTTCATTTAATTTTTAAACGATATAAAAAGCAATCATCAAATGTTTAACCAAAAGTAACATGCAAATATTCGCAAGGCCATTACGGTTACGTAAACCGTGTAAATATGCAACATGATTATAATAGGTGTATGGCATCACTACTACGCTTTGTATCATCTATAAAAATAATGTTGTGTGCCTATTTACTTGTTTCGGAGACGGCACGTTACCACGCGATGGCCCCGGCCCAGCGGTTGTCAAAGCGCAAGCCACACCGCCACCGATTGCGAAGCTAACTTAACATCTTTTTAGGATCGTTTATCAAAAGTTGTCTGTCCATCTGTCTGTCACCAGATATATACATTATATATAGATATATCTGATGAACCGTGATTACTGGACAGTTGAAATTTTCAAAGACCATGGTATTTCTGTCGGCGCTATAACAATAAATAACTAAAATAAAATATTCAGAAAATATTTAAAATGATTTGTGAATATTTCAAGATTATGAAATAAAATAAATATTTTTATTGAACAATAAGTGATGGATGTTTTTCTTTTTTCAAGACAATGGGTAAAGATGAAAAAGAGGACACCGGTTTCGGCTTCAAGGACAGGGCGAAGGCGGAAGACACACTCAAACTACTGGAAGAGCACGACATGAACTACAGGCGGTTAACTGTCAGGGGGCTTCTGGGGCGGGCCAAGAGGGTGTTGTCCAGTAAGTTATAAGTGATTACTTGTATAAATATAAATAATTATATAAGGACAAATCACACAAATTGAGCTAGCCTCAAACTCCCCAAAGTAAGTTTGAGACTCGTGTTATAGAATACTGACTAACGATACTATATTTTATAACAAATTTTTTTTATTTTTTTTCGTTCCCGGAACTTCCTGAGTGGCGGACATGCATGGTAACCATTACGCCTCGGAGGTCGTCTTTAAAATGGAATAAGCAAAAAAAATTTTGCTATAAGTAAGAAGCCTAATACCTCTCTGGCTTCCTACTCCCTTTTTATTTTTTCCCCCTGTTCTTTTTTCATTCCTTCATAGGTGATTTAGGGTTATGGCTGTCACACACAGCACACTAAAATAAGATAAAAAGATATAGATAGAGATAATCTTGAGCTTAATGTGGAATTATGGTTAAAATGCATATCTTACAAATAGTATAAATAAATAGAACGACAATAGAATTTAGGGATCTAACAATTTGTTACTTTTTTCCAGTGACCAAAGCAGAAGACAAAATTAAGAATATCAAAGAGGCAATGGAAGTATTTGAGAACTGGTTAGCCGAACTCGACAAGAACAAAGACAAGAAGACAGAGAAGAAGGCAGAGAAGAAAGAAGAGAAAAAAGAAGAGAAGAATGGTGATGACAAGGTCATACAAATATTTTTATTCAAATATAATATTATTCAGAAACTGGTGGCGGAGCATCATCTGTAGCCTGTAGGTAAGGCCACGAGGTCATGACCCTCAGCACTGAGGATAAAGACGCAAGGAGAAGGATAATAATAATAAATTTGATACAATTCACACAGCAGCGTCACTTACCATAATGTCTTAATAGCAGTATTATTTCAATATTAGGTACTTTTGAAATTCGTACCATGACACCTTAAGCTGCAGCAGTTTTGATGACGTCACAGTAAATTGTTCATTCAATTTCGTACCATGAGCACACCATGAGGCATGAGCTGCAATTTGACATTATTTTAGCAATATTGTTTTTACGTCAAATTAAGCGATCTTGAAAAAGTTGGTCGTTCGAAGGTCGTTCGCTTATTATTTCAAAGGTTTTTTGTAACACAAGATTACAAAAAACCAGGTAAAATTCTAACTTTATGCAAAAGAACATTGGTTTGTGTGTTGAATCTTCCATTATTAAGTGTTAGCCAATGGTGTTAGCTGTGTTCTGTGTTACGTTGCGTTGTATTTGTTTAAATAAACAGTGAAAAACATTGCAAATAGAGATGGCGAATGAATACGAGATCTTTGAATACTTGGAAGAAGAAGACGAATATGAAGATAATGTAAGGACGAAACAAGAAGCGACGAAGCGCCATAGACGATTACAGGATCGATCATCGATCTATTCTATCGATCTATTGGTTCTATTCTAATTCTATTGGGATTGATGTGATCCGTTTTAAAATACCGATACTCAATTTATTAAAACATATTTTTTACGTAGCACGCTTCGTTCGCGCGGCTCGGGTTAAGGATTATCGATTGGCCAAAAAACTTAAACAGACAACGCATATATTATTGTAAATAGATACTTATAATACATAGAAAATAGCCAGACTCTAAATCAAACACAAATGCTCATCATATAAATGTTTGCCCCAAATGGTAATTGAAAATGTCTAAGTATCCGCGAGGGCCCACAGAATAAATTATTTTTGACTTTAATGATAATGTTGTAATTATCAGGAGTCATCGGAATCAGACGTGGAAATGGAAGAGAAGCCCAAGAAGAAAGAACTACCTGCTGATACTGTACCAGGACTGGGGTTCAAGGATAAAGATACAGCAGATGGTACCTTGAAGGAGTTGGAGGGACGGGACCCTGATTATCAGAAGTTGGCTGTCAAAGGACTGATCGGAAGGGCTAAGAGGGTGCTTACTTGTAAGTTTATGGGCAAATTTTAGATGTAAAAATATAACAAGTAATAGTACGTATTAATACTATTTATTATTCTGTGGTAATAGCGGATTACGTTATTTCTCATTTTTTTATATATTACAAAGGTGGCAAACAAGCATACTGTCGGCCTGGGGGTAAGCCGTCACACTTGCAATGCCGACATTCCCATAACAATATAAAAGATATATCTGAGAAATCACTTATTAAAAGAAACATATTAAGTGTGAAATTTTGTACAAAGCAATTTTGTCATTTTTCATATTAAATTAAATGAGATTTATATGAAATGATATAAGATTTATTCCGTTTAATTAGTATGTAGGTACAAATATTAGGCAATTATTGCAATTTAGCAACGTTAAAGTTTTAATTATAAAACAAAAGGAACTAGTGCTATATTGGTTTTCTTTAGTCTTCTCTTTGCCGGGAGGCGGTTAATCCAGAAAAATCAGTCTTAACCTAACTGACTTCTTCCTTGACAAATCCTGGCTAAGCCCAAGAAATAGTTACTTAATTTGTCGATTTCATATGGTATATTATATCTTACAGGTACCCGTGACGAAACAAAACTGTCCAACATAAAAGAAGCAATATCCATATTCGAGAAATTCCTCGACGATTTTGATTCAATGCATCTTAGTAAACAGAATAATCCATACTTGAGTCTCGGGATCGTTAGGACTGCTGTTGACAAAGCTGGTGATAGTGTCACAGAACAACAGGTAATTATGTCATTACCATCCCCTGCCTTATAAGGTTCCGTACTCAAAGGGTACCAACGTGACCCTATTACTACGTTTCCGCTGCCCATCAATCTGTCTGTCACCGGGCCGTATCTAATGAACCGTGATAGATAGACAGTCGAAATTTTTACAGATGCTGAATATGTATCTGTCTGTTTCCGCTATAACAACAAAATATAATAAAATAGATATTTAAGGGGGCTCTCATAGAACAACAGTAATTTCTTTGCACTTGGCTGGATTTTTCCATATTTCTCAGTCACTAAGTCCTAATAGTAATATAATAATAGATCGCGGTGCTCGACAATCGAGCCGCCTCACTTGATTTGCCATCTCTCTCGGCAAAAAATTTAAATAGGCTAAAGTTTTAATATTGTTATTTACAGAAATCATTCATTGCTGCATACACTTCAGTGAACGGCGAATACAAACGTCTTAGAACTGTGCAGGAATCCGACGGTGGAAAGACGTGGGATATAGTGAGGAACGCAGAGTTGAAGGAGCTTAAAGAGAAGGTATTATCATTACCATCTTCAAACTAATTTACCGTCAGTTTCTGAAACGCATTTTAATTTCACAAAGTCATTTCCTTTTCATTTCTTTAGTTTGACAGTGACAGTTTCCGTAATTTTGAAAAATTGGTTTACCAAGTCAACTACTTCCAGGTATGATTTGAAAAACTATTAAAAAGCACACAGTTTGAGAACCATTTTAATTTTTTAAAAACAAATAGGACCATAAAGGTCAGGATAGCATGAACTCGCTGCTTTGAATTACTTATAAATTTACTTATGACTTGGCTGTATGGGCTCAAAGCCCTTTGCCTGCCCTAGAGCGAAGAAAACAAAAAAAAAAAAATCTCTTTGGCAAAATTTCACATTTAAATTATTACTGTTTTTTTCAGCATGCTGAAGCGAAACTATTCAACGACAAAGACGAAGCAACGTCGGAACATCTTGAAATGCTCTTATGGGCTTATTCGCCGGAGCCTGCGCGCGTAAAAAAGTTAATACCAGAGACAAAGGATGAGAAACAAAATGACAGCCGGAAACGTAGATCCAGTGGGCGGGAAGATTCACCAAAGAAGAAAAGGGAATAACATTGTAATAAAAAAATACGGGTAAATATAGTGTCACAAACTTAACTGTGCCGGTGGCCAAAACTAGAACTAATGAATACGCCTTAAATTAATGCTTTCATTAACTTTGAACCCTAGCGCCCCCGACAGCGCCATCGGCACATAAAAGTTTCTGGCACTGTAATATTAGATCTAAACTCGTGAACAAGCACTGTATGTGTTGTGACTTGTGATTTAATTTTAAGCATTTATATAAACTGTAATTTGAATAAATATTTTTTTTGGGATGTTTTGTTTTATTTACTAAAAAGTTAAATAGAGGGAGGCGAGGCCACATACCGTCTTCATAGTCCTATAATTTTTTAAATATTTTTTAGTTTAGTTTGATTCTAATATGTAAATACTATTAGGTACTTACAATTTAATGTTTATCTCATTATTATAATTATTTATTTAGCATCTAACGGTGGTGGCGGCGCGCGTGCAAATTTGTAAAGGTAGGTAAAATTTAAAAAATCTAGACGATTCCTGCTCACTACCTAAACGTCCACTTTGTTGTCCACTTGCACTCCCTACTCCCTCCCATGCCTCCGTCCGTCTGTTTCTATACTGCGTTCCATTATGGATGCTGATTTCAGTCTGATGGTATTATCGTATATGTTTTCATAATAAATTGAAATTGATAATTTGTTATATATTCATATTATGACTTACATACATGAATTTAAAAAATGTGGAATTTTCATAAAATTAAAGAAAAACGGCAGACAATCAATTTTAATAGTAACAAAATATGCGTCAAACGAAAATTGACAAAATGGAACAACTCCACATAGTAATTTTGTAAACAATGAGTACATTGAACTCGTAGTATTTCTGGCGAAATAAGTGTAAAAATTAAGAAATAATCAATTAAACTTATCTTATTAAGTGCCTAATAATCATATAAAATCAATTTTGTGATAAATAAGACTTTATTTGTACAAAATTTCGTGTTTCAAAAAATGGGCGTATGTCAAATAAAATTTCATTAAAAATTTGTTAATAAATCAGTATTTCTCGTCTTAAAATTAATTTGTGTGTGTTATTTTAGTGATATGTTGTGTATTTAATCAATTTATGATGAAACAAACATAAATAAAAGTGAAAATACAAAATTAAGTGTCGCTACTAAAAAAATATTTTTAATATAGGTAAGTACTATGTTATTCAAAGTATTTATTATAATTTAATATATATAGTCAATAAATTATTCCATTGTTTCAATTCCTAGGGCAAATAATAATATAGATTTCCTATTTAAACACTGCACATTTCCACAATATTATTTTAAAAGTAGTAAAAGAGACAAGTTCGTTTGTGTGGATCCCTACCTGTGGAAATTTCGAAAAGTCCCATCTCACCCCTTTTGCTTAGAAACGTAACTAAATAAAAAAAATGTTTGAAGTGGTAGAAAAAAACCGATTAAATTGGGGATTCTTCTTTCCCAACTGATTACGAAACAGTGAAAAAATTCTTCTTTCATAACTGATTATGAAAATGGAATAAGGGACATAATGCATAGACTATGCTCGATCAAGAAAGTACTATCTTCTCACACAATATCGGCTTAAAATCAGCGATGTGTTTCGTTCGGTGAGTGAGAAATCCTACAATATTAAATATTTTTAGAGCATTTTAAGAGAGGTAGTGCTCTGATACCCCTGCCTGCTTACCATCACGTGGACCATATACTTGTTTGCCATCTTAGTGGTATAAAAAAAATTGAAAGACATTTTATAGTTAAATCTTGTTGTTACAGGTGATGAACGAGTTATGCAGATGCAGCGCAGAAGTCTGGAAGCCAGCAGTGATGCTAGTTACTGTTAGTATTACTTATAAACTTATTAATTTGTAATAAATAAATTAATTTAAAAAAAATTGTCTTATAAGTCACCTTTTTATATTGTCTGACTGAAGGTTGTGGCAATAATTTAGACTTTGAAAATACTACTTTTTTATTAGAAGCTATTAATAAACAAAGATGAGTCAATATATTTAAATAATTAAAATAAAATATTGTTGCAGGTGAAAGGGAGACTTGGGACGACTGGGGAAGCCGTTCCTCGCTCAGCCAAGTTGAGGAGGCAAGTGGAAATATAGTCGACCAATGAAAGAGATGACCAGGAGGGTAGAGAACTAAGAACAAAGATTTTTATCACTATAATTTATAAATCATTATGAAACTTGTACAACATGGACACTATTGATAAATAAAAATTCAAGTTAATCTCTCAGGCAATGTTAAAGGAAACTTTATAACCCCGGTCACATCTTTCATTGGCTCACTATCTTTCAAATATGAATATAAGATAATTTTTAAAGCATCTTGAATGTCACACAAAGATAGAACTTTCATTTCTTTTTTTTATTAAAAGAAAAAAATGATTCCATTTCGAGATATGTGTTATGTGTCTCTGTTATATTTTAGTGACCAGTCCGTCACGGTATGATATCCAAATGCTGGCACAAAACAGATAAAAATGAATAAAATCAAATCAAAAATAATATTTCTATGCGTAAATAGTAGTAAAAGTCGTTTGAAACTAGAATCGAGTGAGATATGAACTCTTGGTAGGGGATTTGTATTGTTGACATATGCAGTGTTGCTAGCAATAGAAATTTTTCCCATATTAATTCAAGATTTTATTATTTTGTTACATGAATTTAGCTTTCGATTTTTTTGTTAGCTGTTACCAGCGACCTCGCTCGCGTAAATATGGTATTTTTTAATGAGTTTATTGCTACATGTGTTTTTTGTTGTTGTGCTAAAAAAATGAGTTTCAAATTAAACATCTGGGATAAAAAGTAGCCGCTGTCATTTTCCAGAACTTAAGATATTCCCCAAAAAAATATAATAAGTAAAAGTATTTAATTTAAAAGTTAAGTTAAGTTAAGTGTTGTTATCCTGGACAGGTTATTGCAATTTCGGTGGCTTTCTGTGTGTAAGGTGTAACTTTAGTAGCAAAATGACTACTGGTAATAGATATGGCGAAAGAAAACCTGAGACAACTTATAGTCCAAATTAAAATTACCACTATGGCAACACCATCGAAATGCGCCATTCCGCGGCGCGCTACGTCACAGGCGCCAGTGCTCTCCATTTCCACTTATAAAACGTCAACAAAACAAAATAAAAAGATATCCTCCGCGACGGAAATAACGCGGATATACTAAGAATAAACTTTAAAGATCGATTTCAAGTGAAATATTAAGTGTTTTTAAGAAAATATATTAAGTTTTTACGTGTCGTAAGATGTTGTGAGTGAAATTTTTTTGTGCAAGTGACCTACTTGAGTTCAGTGCAACGCGTGACGTCATACGATTCCCTTTTCAAAATGTTTTGATATAAATATTGCGGTCATGTTGGTATATTGTGGTAATTTTTTAAAGGTCTTTCATAGTAGGTAGGCTTTTTAATGATTCTATTTCGGATGATTTCGAAGGAATGGAATGTTTTTGTAAACGTGTGGTATTTAAAAACCATATTCTATGATGATAGTGGTAGAGCCTAGCCGTTACTATGAACTGGTAGTGGCTCGTAAAATGGGCTGGCTCTACCAAGGCAGTACCACCCTTTCACAGAATATCGACGTGAGATAGCGGTGATATGCCGCTCTGTTTCGTGTGATGACTGAGCGAGTTGTAAACCACTCCTGCTTCCTACAAAAATTTTCACTTTCCCCAGTTCCTTTTTGACTCCTTCATAGGTGGGCAACGCATCCATGATCTTGTAGACGTGTACGTCCATGGGCAGTGGTGATGGCTTACCATTACCCGCTAACTCATTCAGTCCAGCTCTGGACTCAAAGTAAACCAGGCTTTAACCTGCAATGTTTGTCGAGCGAACTTCCCTATGACATAATCAAACATCAAACATGGTTAAAAGCCTCTGAAAAAATTGAGAAAAAAAACCTGCTATGTCTTGGGTAACAGACAAAAGGGTCCATAACCTTTTATACCTATCCCTAAACGATTGTGTAAATGAGACCTCTCCTTATGTCATGTATTGCGCTGTCTACCTTACGCAGCCGTTCTTGTTTTGTTTTAAGCGGTCATGATAGGGCCCCAGCCAGATATTTTAATATAAATTTATTTTACATATAAATTTTAGTGTGAATTTTTAATTATTTTAATCACTACAAAGTATAAAACAAAGTCGCTTTCTCTGTCCCTATGTCCCTTTGTATGCTTAAATCTTTAAAATTACGCAACGGATTTTGATGCGGTTTTTTTAAATAGATAGAGTGATTCAAGAGGAAGGTTTTTATGTATAATACATTCCAAAATTCCCACGGGAAAGCGGGATACACGCAAACGAAGTTGCGCGGGTTTCGCTAGTAATAATTATAATTTTTAAATAGTAATTAATATTAAATATTTAAGAAATTAAGATTTAGTAATATAATAATTAAAAATAAATGAATAATAACACCCAGACAGGAAACAACATGAGACAGTCATTACATAAATGTTTGTCTCGAGCGGGAATTGAACCCATACCCTCTAGTAGGAAGGTCGGATCACTACACAATGCACCATAGGACTATCCACAATACTGTTATGTCGTTCGTTTCATTTAAAAAAATGTCTCACACAAGGTTTTTGTAACCTTGTACATAACATTTTTGTATGCAAAATTCTATTGTTTATATTTTATTTAACAAACCAGTTTCAAAATGAAGTTGTATTAAATATAATTATGCATCTATACATACATTGTAATGTCTGTTGTGCTGACTGAATAATAAATAAATATGTATATAGGGAAAAATCACACAGATTGAGCCGGCCCCAAAGTAAATTCGAGACTTGTGTTATGGGATACTAAACCCCTTCGCACACAAGGCGACGCAAGTCTCCGATACTCGGCGATTTTAGCATCCAACGACGCGAGTGTACGTACGAACCTCAATGGACTTGTATGGCGGTAGTCGCTTGGATACTAAAATCGCCGAGTATCGGAGACTTGCGTCATCTTGTGTGCGAAGGTGCTTACTCAACGTTACCATATTTTATTACAATATATTATAATATACAGAATATATTATTCTGTATTATGATACAGAATTATTACAATATATAATATACAGAATACATTATTCTGTATTATGATAAACATCGAAAATCCAGGCCAATTGGAAAAAGTTAGTTTTTCATCATGACCCAACTGGGATTGGAACCCGGGACCTCCTGGGTGGTGGTACTGGTGGTTAGGCACGGTACCCAATACGTCACGGAGGTCGTTGTTGAATGTATATTCCGTCCATTATACATTTTAGACACTTGCATAGTTAATGTGTGTTAAAGACATGCAAAATTATATTTTAAAAAAAGGTTACTTCTTAATTACGTGGATAAAGTGGCCCGACATTATGAAAATTAAGTTCCTCAAAACTTCACTAGATGTCACTGACTCGGATTTATCCATAGATTTAGTATATACTTACTAGCGTATAGATCGGTAATGGTTTGATTGAGGCGAGACCAAAAACAAATTACACTAGTGTGCGTGTAATGTACATGTGTGCAAGCAAGATAGGTATATAATTTTGTGGATTTTCCTTTTTGTTTGAGTTACATTCAGGTACTCCACAGGTAACCATATTTAAGCACGTCTAATTAACGCCATCGTCAGACCGATACAGGCCGATAGCGTGTATAGGAAGAATGGTCTCGCCTATCTATCTCGCTCTAAAAAACGCGTATGCTATGATCTATCTCTTTTGCATTGCCAATTTAGCGCTAGTATTTAATAAATCTATTGATTTATCCTTCGATACTATTTTAACCACAAATCCAATAACACGCGTGCGGAGCCGTGGGCACAGCTAGTTGTAAATATAAGTATATTATACTTATATTATAAAATACCCGGACATGAGAAAAAACAAATGCCATCACATGAATGTGTTCTTTCCATCTGTAGACGTGTATTTCATTTTGGAGAAAATAAACACATTTTTACCTCTTTTTTTTTTACTTTTTCCCCGAGCGGGAATCGAACACGCACCTCATCAGTATCCTACAACATCCATCCATCCAATCCTTCATCCATTTACTCTATACTAAAATCCTCGCCGATTTCATTAAATAAATCCGTCTCGTATAACGGAAACTAGAAGATCGTAAATTTTAAATGAGTGAGCAAAGATAGAAATAGTTTTGGGAATCGGGACGTGTGACGTAACATTTGGCATTTTGGTATTCTAGCGAGTTTTTATAGGGAGTAGGGTAAATGCATTTTCTTTTGTATTTTAAAAGAACTAGGATGCGACTTTGATTTTGATTGGGCGCGAAAAAAAGGTTAATCTTTTTTTCGCGCTCAATCAAAATCAAAGTTAGGACGGACTTGTTGGGGTATTGAGCTTTCGACTCTCTCACTTATTGTATGAAACACAGCCGCATATCACTGCTATTTCACGTCGCCGGTATTCTGTGGGTGGTACTGCCACAGATTACTTAATAGTTACGTACTGCCAGTACTTACGGTCGAGCCAGCCCTTATACGAGCGACTACCAGTTTGTTTTATTAAAATGGTATGTTACCTTTATTCCATTAAAGTTAGGGGGTATGTTGATGTGTAGTCAAATGTAAAGATAATAAAATTGTCGATGTACAAGTGGTTGTTGGTTACGTAAATGTACGCCTCAATATTCTACGTTATCGACCAAACTTGAGTTCAAGGTCTAGAATTCTGGAACGTAATAGGTCTGTTTTACCTAAAATTAGGACGTATAAATTTATGAACAGATTTTCTTTACATAGTATATATAATGAAGTCGCTTCCCGCTGCGCTGTCTGTCTGTCCATATGTATCCTCTTAAATCTTTAAAAGTTCGCAATGGATTTTGATGCGTTTTTTTTAAATAGATAGACTGATTCAAGAGGAAGGGTTTTAGATAAAATACATTCCGAAATTCCCACGGGAAAGCGGGATACACGCAAACGAAGTTAGGACTCAAACACATAAGCCCAACTATAGTTATTTCAGCCAGGAATCGAACAAGCTGATATTGTAAATTCATTCTGTATGATTCGCGCCGCGTTCCGTACTTTTCCGATCGGTTTGTCTTTTAATAGTAGATTTTACAACAAGTGCACAAAACGAATCATTTCTATCCGAGACTTTTAGCAGCTTAGGTTGATAGTAATGTCGAGGATAGAAATGGTTTTGTGGACAAGTTATAAACTCTGCTTTTCACTTCGATTGCGAGGAAATAAATAAATAAACGCACGAAAAACAAGACCTGTTTCCCCTTTCCCGCCACTTTTTTTTAAAATCTTACGACATTGAAATTAGGCTTGGGCTGCAGACCTATACAGCCTACTATTAAATTAATTTTGTAATAAAATAATTTTCTTAAATTAATTAAATAACCTACCGTACTTTAATTTAAATTTTAATATCTTTTATGACTTAAAAAACCTTAGAGCAACGCGGGCCTTCCGTCCCGGAAGGGAGTAGGCTTAGCGATTTTACTCTATACAAAGAGTTCTGGCGTTTTTTGCGGGGGGGGAAGTTGCACACAAGTGCAGTTCCGCATACTTACATACAAAAACAACACTGTAATGACGACACTAACACATAAAAAAATAAACAATACAGCAACAATACGTGTACGGATAGACACATTTCACAACTCACACATTGCCTCGTTATCAACGTAAATAGGGCTGCACTCAACTGTCGATGGCCCATGCAGGAATATCGATAAATTTTAATGTCGGAAGAAGGAATAAAGGTGACTGAAACATTTTACGTAACTATTAAATAATTTTATTTACTGCTTGGTTATACATTTATTATTTAATTTCTAATAATAATTATTAAGTATTTATGTAGGATCTTACTAACAACTTTTGATATTATAATATATAAAAATCTCGTGTCACGATGTTTGTGGTCGCGCTCCTCCAAAACGGTGGAATATTAGTGTGGTCCGCTAATATTCTCCTTTTGTTTGGAAGGACTTGAAAATCGGATGACAGAAAATGGGTTGAGCAAATTGCACTGGTCCGCTTGGGATCCCAGGTTCGCTTATTATTGCAAAAAACTTTTCATATATGTATTCCTTAATTCTGGATTCTTAGGGAAGCTGTAAACACAAAAAGTGCGATAAATCCTACCAATATTATAAACGCGAAAGTTTGTGAGTGTGATATTTGTTACTCTTTCACACAACAACTACAGAATGGATTTTAATAAAACTTTACTACATAAATCAGACTAACACATAGGCTACTTTTTATCCCAGTCCGATAAGTGGTTCCCGTGGGATAATCGAAAAACTGCTATTTCTTACCATTTACGTGAACGAAGTAGCGGGCAACAGACTATTAAATAATGAAATCAAAATGTGTTCATCATATTTTGTCAATCAAATCAAATTTTTATGGCATATAATATTTACTTACAGTATTTTTTTTTTACATTTATTACTATTTTATAAACAATTCAAACTTAAAAACATTATAACATTGATAACAATGATTTGTCTAATACATGAGAATTCATGCGAATAAATAAAGTCGTCGCCAGCCGCCATCCAAATTTATCGACAAACATTATGATATAACGGTAACATCACTATGTCGCCCATCGGCGGGGAGAAATCGGATTTATCGCTCGACCGGTATGAGATTTGTACGGGCGAGCGGACCTGATGTTGCTAAACAAATCCGACAATTAATCCGACAATTTTAAAAATGAAATATGCGAATTTAGTGTTTAAATGTAATTAAATAGCAATAATACGATTAGAATTTACTTACATATGAAATGTCACACCATCTTTTTGTAAATTTGATGTTCCAGACCTCTTTTTACAGCAAAAAACTGAGCAATTCGGCATTTTTAACACTGCTTGTTCACACTTGCGCGACTGGACTCGGTCTAGGAAGCAATCCGAGCACAACTGGTTTTTATAAACGCACATGCCCATTTGGGCTTGTACTTTGACAGAGGGGAAACGCTTCGTATGGCTACTCCCTTCCGGGACGGAAGGCCCGCGTTGCTCTAAGTAAAAAACACATAAGGCAAATAAATTAAAGTAAATATTATAAAATAACAAATTCTATCTCTGAACTTTTTGTTGTGTTTGGCTGTATGGCTTATTTCCTTTGCCTTAATATAGATACATTTATGAGTAGATACGTTTTTGCCCTTGTGCACAAAATTCGAATTTTGTGCAGCCTATCCTGCGCAAATAAGCATTTTCTGAGCATGAGAAGTGAAAACGTTATTTTTGTATTCGGAAATAACTGAACTTCGTCTAAAAACGATTCTATGTTTTCTATATCTGGATCATATACTTTATTTTGTAATACATAAGGTCTATATTTGTAAAAGATCATAGAAAAAGTTAAAATTGGACCAATTAGAGCAGAATGGTTAGCAGCTCAATGAAGTGACCAATGCCTGTGTTCTCGGTAACCGTAGAGAGAGAATACTATATAGGGTGTTCTGAAATTATATGTTGCATAATGAAGTGGGACATAGTATCCGTTTCATAGATTTTATTTATCCAGCAATTATCAATTTTTAAGCTCATACAATTTTTCATACACACAAAAATAATATTCGTGTTCTGCCTCTAAAGAACATAACTTTTAAGCGGCATTCACATTATGACCGGAGCACGCCGCGTCTTAGCCGTAATTCAAAAACCGCGCGAGAACCGTTGTACTGTTTAGCATTATTAGGCTCGCGTGGCTTTTGAATACAGACAAAAGTTCGCTTCGCTTGTAAATTTAACTTTAAGTGGTAGAAAACATGGCTGCAGGTACTAAAAACAGGCAAAAAACGGGCAGATTTCCGCCGACAAACAGCGTCATATGTAGATGCATCTTTACCGCATAGCCACATCTATCTTTCTCTGTCACTCATTCGATCTCTGTCTTTCATTCAATAAAATGTAAAGTTATGAATGAAGCGGGGAAACGACTTACCTATCATATGCATTTACTTACCTTTACCTACTAATTACTATCAACCAGCTAAATTTAACAAAAAATAAATCGAAATGTTCACAGCTGATAGTATTAGTAGATAGATAAGTACCTACTAGATTTCAAATAACTATCGTACAGTAATTTGGCGTTTAAAAGTTCAATAAATACATTTACAAAATGGTACCTAGGCATAAAATGTCAAGGTTACTTACAAAAAAAGTATCTTCCTCCGTTGTTCTTCACCGAACACGCCGACTTAACGTGCCAACAAGCACTCACTGCACTCACTATGACCACTGCTGTCAAGTCAAGAGCGCCCATCAGTCCATCGACTACACTCGTCACGCAAAGCCTTTATCACTCCATCCTCAGTGCTCGCATTCTCTCAAAGAAATCCAGCAAATCCTAAATCCAACTGTAGGTATTCGAAAGCGGGAGTTCTCCGCGTCTCCAGTGACCCAATGCCGCTCCAAGAATACTCTCTGTACACAACATTGACACTATGTTCAAACACTCATCATTCATTTGTTTACGTACGGCAAGATGATAAATGACCACAACACAACACAACCGTTTACTCTGTCTGACGTAAGTAAGAACGAGAGAAAAAAGCAAAAAGAATGAAATAATATTTTTTGCGAAAAATCGTTGTCGCCGCGGTCAAAGGTGCCGCTCGTTTGAGTTGAGTTTGACCACGCCGCCACCGCCCTCGTCCCGCCCGCGACCCCGCGTGCTGCCCGCGACGCCCCTTTCCCTTATTACTAAGTAAGTGTTACCTATTTAGACCAGTCAATCGCGTGATTCGGTTCGGTTAAAATACAAGTTAAATAAAAGCTTTTAATAATGCTATTTCGATACACAAATCAGTACCTGCACTACGAGGCAAGCAGTGTTTATGTCCAACTAGTTACATCAATGTAACTACAATGTAACTAGGTAAAATAGAGGTGAAGAACGGGCCTCTTTTTCTCTTTTAGTTAGACGTTGGGAGCCCTGTTATAAGGTGCCATTATTACTTTAAAATGTGTTCGTGCAACTCACAATAAGAGATTGTTTTGATAATGTAATAGTGAAATTTGTAATACCTGTAATTGGTGTACACGTGAGAATAATACTGTATCATTAATTTAATGTACGTAATTGTGATGTGTACGTACACTGTTTATTGGTATGTCTGAATGAATAAAATAAAAATCTATGCATTTCTTTGTCGAGTCTGATCAAAGAGTAACGCGACCCGACCGTGGTGACGGCATCAAATACAGGCTACGTACGTACGCAGTTGTAAAATCATCTATCAAATCAACCATCATCCCACTGCATGGATATGGGTCTTCCTTCCTTCAATAGAATAAGAGCTTACTCTGCCACGCCCTTTCACTACGGATTGGCAGAGGTCAGTGACCGTGTTTGATATACGCCATCGCGGGTGCGCGGGCGCGGGCGGCGGTGCGGGGGGTATCAGGCGCGGGAACGCCGCCGCCGCCGCCCGCCGGCCGCCCTCGACGCCGACACAGACAAGGACGGGGCGTATAGCTCGCGTAGTAACAGCTGTTATAATGAATGAACGCGGTGCCCCCACGCGGCACCCCGGGTTTGTTACAAAGGCAGAACATGAATATTATTTTTGTGTGTATGGAAAAATGTATGAGCTTAAAAATTGATAATTGCTGGATAAATAAAATCTATGAAACGGATACTATGTCCCACTTCATTATGCAACATATAATTTCAGAACACCCTATATATACCATATTTTGCATCGCACTCACTTAGAAAGAGAACGACTTATGTGCTTACGATATAAAGAAATGAGATAGTATATTGAGTTTTCTTGTCTCAAAGCGCATGTCGGGCGTATTTTAAAAGCGCAGAACACGCGCGTATCATTATCCATCGCGGAGTTGCAAGCATTTCATTGGGAGGTCTAACATGCAAAAAGCTCAATGTAGCACGAAACGCGCGTCCACTGCACGTTTAAAATACGCCGTGTGCTTATAAAGCACACGGCGTATTTTAACGCGCGTTTTCGGCGCGGTAAATGCCGAGATTTTTGCGTTTGCATCGAAATACGCGCGCACAAACACGCGTACGAAGTACAAAAGCGGAGGGGCGGAGGAGAGTATCTGTATATCTGCACGTAAACGCGTAGTAGATGCGCGTTTCACCATTACTTCGTTACAAGGTTGCGTTTAAATCTCATTTGAAGATAGTATACGCGCGTTATCTGCGCGTTTAAAAATACGCCGTGTGCTCTTAATTTTGCTATATGCCGGTCATAATACGAGGGCTGCCCAGGGACTTCTCTGGCGGCTAGTGTTCTCCATTGGGCTGGTATTAAGAGTCCTGGTGCAAGACCGCGGACAGATGGACATAGCAAAACTAAAAGGCTTCCTTGTTTACGAACGTACTTTAAAAAAAGTCGAGTAGGATAAAAATAAATATTGACGTATTTTCGGCAAATAGCGTAAATTGTGCGAGTTAGATACAAATTACTCAATTGACACAACCAAAAAAAAAATCACCCGTTTCAAAAGTTAATTCGCGTGAATAGGACACCCCTTCAACCCCAGAGGGAGGTGTATAGGGTGGGAAAAATCACCCTCACTTCTTCGTCCTGACGGGCCGGTAATGCAATCAACTGGGTTCTGGCGCAAACATTCGTAGGTTCCAAGTATTAGCGGTTTATATTTTAACCTTTTCATATTCGACATGTACCCATAGAAGTTCAGGATTTTCGTGCCCTCCACGCCACTACTTCTATAGAATAATCTATTGTACTACTATAGATCGTTATACTGTGGTAACGTGATGGTATGCATCGTAGATGAGCATACCTCGTCCATGTCCGACCATTCCTCGGAAGACCAGCTTTGTGGTTACAACAACCACATTATGCTGAGAGGAGGCCTCTTTGACGTAGGCACATATCATGTTAGTTGTAAGGTTAATGTAATGTAAACCCTGTTAAAATTGGTGTTTTACGTCAAATAAACCATTTTTCTTTCTTTCTTTTACCAAACGTTCGTGATATTAAGAATCTACGTGTTTTACGCACCTCCGTGTAAACGATGGCGTCCCGATAAGACGTGTTATTAAATTAGTATATAAGATTCACTTTGTGAATAGGTTGAGAGTTGTTATACATAGGAGTAGGTAACAACATGTGTACATAATAAAGTACATTCTGAGGCTCTCCGTTGCCGTATGCCTGTCCTGACTTCGCCACACCATAAGACACCATGCTGACTGAGAGGTCCAACATCACATTATTGAATGGTGACCTCTCGTTATTGGAATACATTGTACGTTGGCGTACAGGATAGATAATTAATTAATAATTTATTTCCCAAACAAAATGTTACAATACAATGGTGATTCCCAGACTTCACACTAGGATTCCCTGTGTCGTGAAGTCTTGGGGCCTCTTGTTTAAATTTAAGTATATATATAGTTAAATTAATTACTGCTATTTTAATGCTAAATTGTTTCTTGTGTACCCCGTTAACTTCATTAGGGAATGGAAGGTATTTGTGTCTATCGGTCTGTCTGTATGTTTGTCATAGATGGGCGTGGAAAGTTTAAATATTTAAACTTACAGTTTCTGAAACGCATTTCTAAAGTTAAACACATGAAATTATACCTGACAGAAAGAAGAAAAAGAGAAATAGCTTGAGACTTCGTGGATTTAAAATGTTTTTCATCTCGTTTAGAAAGAAAAAATTCATGATAGTAGGTCATAGTGAACTTGCAAGGAAAACAAACAGGGCTAAATAGGCTCTAGTAATTAATGAGTGATAGTTGACGAACTTATAAAATTTCCTTGATTAATACGTACAAATAATTATGGAATATGACATTGCAAAAATCGTAGCAAATACCCTGTCAAATACGGTCTTATTGCGAATTTCAGTGCTAGCAGTGCCACCCCACCTCATAATACAGGCGACCTTGACCTCCAGCTGTGTTACAGGCGTTTCAGCGTGCCCCAGATACCATTTAACACCCTGTAGATAAGTACAGGGCGCTAAGATTTCAAAGGAGAATATCTAAGATGATAGTAATAGGTATTTGAGTTGTGTAGTGTTTAAAAAATGGCAAAAAATATATTACTCTAAATTGACGACAGAACGTGTCTGTGAAGTCCGACTCTTTTAGAGTTTTGAATTTTGGGTTATCTCGATTGGGTAAGTACCTACCATCTTCTCAAAGAATATCGGTAGTCAATACCTACTTGTAAAATGTTTTTGAAGTGAAAACTTCTTTAGCGGCGCTTGGTAAAATATGTTAAACTCGCGTCAAATCCGTAGCCTGATCGAAAAAGCGTAAGATTCCCTAACCATTCCAAAATATTCAAAAATGCACAATGTTGATGTTTAAGTTTTCACTTCTGCCGGCACTCCCGGAGTGCAACCCGTAAATTTTTTATAGGTGCGTATAGTATACAGGGTGCCCCGTCACAAGTGCACAAATGGAATTGGAGGATAGAATACCTACTTCAATATTTATAGTAATAAAAAAATACAAAAAAAAACAACTATGTTTTGTTTTTTTTAAAGCTATAAGATTTCGAACTTCTCTTGTGAAAAACAGGCTGTAACTTTTGAACCACTAAAAAACATTAGTGACCATAAATTTGTTACTAAAAAAAATGGTCTGATAAAGGTTATGTATGATGTTGTCTGACCATCTCATCCTTGGTCTTCCATTCTTTGTTTGTCGTGTGGTACCCATGTGGTTAGAGTGCGAGCTTTCTTCATACGGCAGACGTGTTAGCCTGGCCGATTTTTTTGTTATTTCCGTAATAACTCTCAATAATATCGTAATAGTGTAACTTTTCCCCCTTCTATGGGTCGTATATGTCTCATGTTTATGGGTCATGAGGTTACATCACATGAATATCATTATTTTAATATTTATACCCGGTTCTTGTTACAGAGTGGTACTGTTTATGTAACTTGTTGTGTTCCTGACAGCATGACGCGTTGATGGTGACCTTACATTTGGCACTAGAGGGCGCGGCTTCGATTCCATGGTGACAAACATTTATTTGATGGGATTTGTGTTTGTTCTCGAGTCTGACTGTCTTCTATGTAAATTTTTTTAAACCACAAAGATGGCAAATAAGCATACGACCGGCCTGATGGCAAGCCGCAATACCGGGAGTATCACTCACGCGTTGCCAACCCCCCAAATGGAGCTCTAAGACCTTACTCACCGTAGGAACACAACATGGCCGAGACCAATGCTATGGGCTACGATCTTCTGCAAGGTGGAGGTCCTTCCCCAGACGGGCTGCTCCGATGTGAGCGGATTATCCGCTGTGCCCTACCTTTCTTTATATAATATACTAACTTCGTTAGCGTCTATCCCGCTTTCTCGAGGGATATTTGAAAATCCTAACCTTCCTCTTGGATCACTCTATCTAGTGCGGTGATCCGTAGATTAATTCAAAAGATCTAGGCGAACAGACACCGGAACGGACTTCATTTGACATTTTATACTTTCGGTATTATTCAAATATGTTAAACAAACACAAAACAATTTGTCATTACCACAATCTACCAACAAAATGACAATACAATAAAAAAATATTGAGCTTCACTTTGGGAGTTGAAATCGTGTCTTCTCTCTCATTTCACATTTTGTGTGAGCGAGACAGCGCTTGTCAAGACTAGCAGGTCTATTCTCGTAATAAAAACGTCAAAATCTAGTCTCAATCTCAAAGTCTTATCTTACACAAAATATAAAAATCTTGACAGAACTTCAAGTGCTGTTCGCACTTGAAGTTCTGACAAGATTTTTAACGGTTTTCGTTATAATAGATCTTATCGTTGTGACCTGAAGACAATGTGACAAATACAACAACTAACCTCAAAACAGACATAATTTCTAATAACTCATAAGAAGAACAAAGAAAAGAACTTAAAAATGAAATGAGAATCAAAATGGCCGGAACAAGAACTATACAGAACGAGCCGCCACGATCAACTGCATATTACTACGCTGATTTAGAAAGGCTAAAACGGAAAGACCAAAAAGACCAGAATCCAGATGAGCTATCAGAATATGTCGAATCTAACGAAGTTGTCAACGATGGTGCTGTGAGAGAGATACCACCGTTCCGTGACAGAAGACAGTATAGTCTTCCAGAATATTCCACACCAGAGAATGCTAGAAAGCTGGAAGAGACTTATTCAACAGCTGGTACGTTCCCAATGCCAGAACAGAAGGAGAAAGAACCGCTTCTAGCGGAGTTGGAAGTAGTTGGAAGGTTACCGCTAACGCAACTAGATTCGACAGGAGTAAGAAGAAGTAGAAGTTGGTATCTCTGTTGTCCAAACGTAGCAGATGAAGAAATATCAAGGGAGAGTTCTTGGAGGTATTCCAGCTTGAGACCGGTCACGGCGCCACCTTTGCCCGGACAGAATGGTGTTTTGGTAGGTTGTTCTGTAGATATTTAGATTTTTCAAGGTGGTAGTTGGAAATTAAGTCACTTTACCATAGGTAATGCCATAACTAAGTCGTAGATACAAAAAGTGAGAGCTATCTGCACTGTTAACAGAAAGGAGAAGCTCGGGAAAGCGATCAGCCTCTCCTTGTCATCTTGAAAACCTTTTTTTATGATCCATTTAAATATAACGGCCAAATCAATCGAATCTTTTTATTCTGTGGACCCTCGCTGGCACTCACATACGAATTAGATGTATATCCAGAATTTCGAAAAGAAACTCTGTCAATATAAGTCTGCCTGGAACTGCCCTTTTCTCGTTCTGGCTTTCTTCTTTGCGTCTTTCTTGTGGTTAATATACTACCAGACAGACGCTATCTAGAAATTATCAGATGTGTAACTCTAAAGCCGGGTCGCCAGCGAAAGTTTTGTGAAAACATTCAACAAAAACAACAGAAAACTTTGTTTTTGAAACATATTTCTCTACACACGCTGTCCATAGCGGCTAGCTTGTGTATTGTGTAGCGAGGCGAGAGAGTTGTCAGAATCACGACAAAAATGGCGGATGATGTGACAGCACCCTGGCCCTCGACCCGCAAGGGGGTATTTTGTGTACGTGTTTTCCATCGGGCATGGAAAACAAAAACATTGTTGATGTAGACAAAAATGTGTATTGAAACAAAGTTTTGTATACGATTTTGTTGAATGTTGACATGTTTTTGTTGATTGTGTAGAGCAAAACACGCGCTGTGGACGCGACTTAACGTAAATAATATTCACAGGTAGCAACACAGAGCAGTGGCAGAGAAGACTTGGGCAGTTTACGCGCCGAGCGCGACGCACTTGCTCGCGCGCTCGCGTCGGAGAGGCAGCGAGCGGCGACAGCGGCGCGAGCGCACGACGCTCGGCTCGCCGAGTTGCATGGAGTCATTGCCGAGTTGGTGAGACGTCGTGCTGCTGATGGAGCGAGGGCTATTCCCGAGGAGGAGGGTTCAGGTAAGAATTGAGAAACTATTTTTTAACGACCAAGTTGCAAGAGATATTGTTTTTTTTATGCCAGAGAAGGAAAAATGAGCTAGCTGGTCACCTGATGGTAAGCAACCACCGCTGCTAATGGACATCCACGACTACAAGATCTTGGAGTGTTGCCCACCTATGAAGGAATGAAGCTTCCGGATCTCTCACACATCGTACGAAACACAGCGGCATATCATCACTATTTCACGTCGATATTCTGTGAGAGGGTGCTACTGCATGTGGTAATCTAAAATGAATGACAAAAAAAGGCAGTAACAGGGTTTGTCTCTCGCCATTTCTTTTCCCTGTGGTCATTTTACTTCATTTCCGAAATTCGGGACAAGCCCACCACACATTCCCACCACTGTGTCTCCTGTGTAGCCAGGATCAACAACGGCGACCTCAGATAGACAATAAGCAATGAAGCTTATTGACGTCCCGGGGAAGAAAACTACAGCTGTCTTGGAACTCACAACGAATTTAATCAGAAAGAAGATAGTCGGAGTAGGAAGTATTGAAAGGACTCATTTCCGAAATGGTAGTAGTTTATAGAGTAATAGCTTATTTTACATTTAACACAGAAGGACAGTATGATGTAAATGACGTGCCTAAGTGCCCGCGTGGGCCTACGGATTAAAGTGTTTTTGATTTGATCCATACTTACAATACAGATGAATGCGAATCAACAACTCAACCGGCGGGCGAACTAGACAATGATGCAGACCAATCGAGGACGGAGCAGAACGACACATCATCCATATTAAGTCCGGCAGAACTGCCTACTCCGCACGACAAGGAGGCGAGGGGTGATGATACGACTGACACCAGTGAGAATAGGTGAGTCAATAGAAAGTAAGTTCACCTATAGTGGTATAAGACATTTCCAGGTGACCCTGGCGGTTGTATCCCAGTTTCCCCCGTGCCCCGCCACTCAGGGCAAGAGGCATCCCGTCAGTTTTTTAGGTAAGTGGAACTTAGTCCCCACCGGGTGCTCCCCGGGCGGTGGGGCTGCCACGAAGCATTATTCTGACGTTAAAAAAAAAGGGGCAGTGTAGGGGGGGAGGGGGACTATATATATAAACGAAATAGGCGCCACAAATTTTGAGCGTCTTGAAAATACGACTGATGCCAGTGTAGCGGGTGCGATGGCGACGTGCTCGACCGCCACAAAGGGAAGATCTTCCGGCCAGGCTGGGTGTCATGCCTGGGGAACCGCGGCTCCGACAATGTATGTGTCGGAGGTTGT
Source organism: Endotricha flammealis (assembly GCA_905163395.2). NCBI lineage: Eukaryota > Metazoa > Arthropoda > Insecta > Lepidoptera > Pyralidae > Endotricha > Endotricha flammealis. The sequence continues at coordinate 9,967,231 of LR990879.1, read as the reverse complement.
ATATATATCTCCATATCGTAGAAACTTCGATAGCGCGATTCAGGATTTCTAAGTGTCGTCGTATATGACGTCATGTGTTCGCATTGTGAACTTTTTCTTCACTCTGTAGTTCTTCTGTATGGCGGTAGGTGTCGCCACACCAGTGAAAATAGATGAGTCAATAATAAATAGTAATACCTACAGTGGATTAAGTAAGACTGACGTATGCAAGGTGGGCAGTACAGGGAGTACTATAATTATATTATTTTGGCGACCCCCGTGGCGTAATGTTTACTACGCCAGACCGCCACCCAGGAGGTCCCGGGTTCGATCCCCGGTCGAGTCACGATGAAAAACGAACTTTTTCTGATTGGCCTCGGGTCTTGGATGTTTATCTATATATGTATTTGTTATGAAATATAATATCGTCGAGTTAGTATCCCATAACACAAGTTTCGAACTTACATTGGGGCTAGCTCAATCTGTATGAATTGTCCCTATATATACTAGTTAGAATAGGTGAGTCAATTGTATATAGGCATACTTATAGTGGTTTAAAACGGTAAGAAGGTACGGGCAGTGGAGGGAGGGAGGGGGATATATTAGTAACTAGCTTTTCCCCGCGGCTTCGCTCGCGTTAATTTTTATAGACCTCGTTTGACAACATAACAACGCATAGCGCGACTTGTGGCGCCATCTGTTGGCCGATACAGCGCCCTCTATAGTAGAAAAAATATTTTCCCATTGGAACGACATACTTTCACGGGATAAAAAGTAGCCTATGTTGGGCTCTGTACCCCTGACAATATGTATGCAAATTTTCATAATGATCCGCTGCTTAGTCAAGCCGTGAAGGAATAACAAACAAACAAACAAACAAACTCACTTTCTCATTTATAATATTAGTAAGGATTAGTAAGGATTCTTTCATATAAATAAAAATACATAAATAATGAAAAATTATGATTTTTAATAGCCCGGTTGTGACCCCACGGCACCAGAGGGCGCGGTTTGATTCCCCCATGATGTGATATCATCACATGAATGTTTCTCCCATTTGTGTATGTTCTTGAGTCTGGGTGTTTTCTATGTACCATTAAATATAGCATTCAAAATCAAAGGGCCACGAATTTAAAGAAAAACATATTTTTCTATTCTAACATTCATCCTAACAATTGATGTGTCGGCCAACAGATGGCGCCACAAATCGCGCTAGTAGTACTCCAAAACTTTTCAAAGTCAATCCTTGTGATATGTTCTATATTTATATATTACTAATGAAACCCGTGCAACTTCGTTTGCGTGTGTTTATGCACAGCAGCGCCATCTATATCAGATTTTTGACCAAATCCTACAGGAATCGCGTAATTTTCGAGATAAAAAGTACCCTATGTTTTAATCCAAGGTATCAGCTACCTACATACCGAATATCATAAAAATTGGGCCAGCCATTTGAGCGTGAAGAAGTAACAAACATACACACAACTTTCGCCTTTATAATATTAGTATTATTTATTTAATTTTAACCATTTCAGGTTGGATCAACCCATAGTGGAGGTGACGTCGCCGCCGACCCATCCTGTAGCAGACAACTGCGACACCAGCCTTAACTTATCCGAGAGGGATTCGGAGATATGTCTCAGCACCGCTAGGTATAGTATTTTTTAAGGTTTTCTAATGACAGGAGGAAACGAAACTATTACCTTACAAGATGGACGTATTAAACGTCCGTGCACTTGTTTGCTACCTTTTTTATCCATACTTCCATACTAATATTATAAATGTGAAAGTGCGTTTGTTTGTTTGTCCTCCCTTTCCGTCGAAAGTAATGAACGAATTGATATGATTTTTTTATTAGGGGTAGTTTAAGTTCTGGAGAGTGACATAGGCTACTTTTTCCCCACGTGATAAAGAGATTCCCATGGGAAAAATATTGATATTTTCCATTGACCACGCGGGCGGAGCCGCGGGTAACAGCTAGTTTAAAATATCTTTTATTTGTCACTCACAAAGTGTAGATGTATTTTGTTCATTTTGTCCGTATGACCAAGTAAAATGTGAAAAAATGTCTTTTTGTTGACGTGGACGTGCTCACGTCCGGGCGCTTGTTTGCTACCTTTTGTATTATTAATAAATGTAATGAAGACCATGTCGTACAGATGCTGCCAGTTCGCGCGCGGCAGCGGCGCCGGCAGCTGCGAGCGGGAGCACGGCTCGGCCGACGGGAACGGCGTGTGCGCCGCTTCACCGGGTAAACAATTAATATTATACTAATATTATAAATGAGGGGCTAGCTCGACCGGGGAAGTACCCACCCTCTCACAGAATATCGACGTGAAGCAGCAATGCGTTTCGTTCGGTGAGTGAGAGATCCGGAAGCCCAATTCCTTTCCTATCCCCTTCTTCCCCCTTCTTCTTTCCCTTCCTTGGCGGACAACGCATTGGTAGCGCCCCTGGTGTTTCTGATGTCCATAAGCGGCGGTAACCGCTTTCCATCAGGTGGCCCGCTTGCTTGTTTGTCTACTGTATGACATAAAAAAAAAAACAAAAAAAACGGCTTGACTAATCAGCCGATCATTATGAAAATTTGACATATTGTCAGGGATACAGAGCCCAACATAGCCATACTTTTTATCCCGTGAAAGTATGTCATTCCAATGGGAAAATATTTTTTCTAATTTAATTGGCGCTGTATGGGATGCTATCGGCCAACAGATGGCGCCACAAGTCGCGCTATGGGTTGTTTTGTTGTCAAACGAAATCTTTGTCATAAAATTAACGGCGGGCGAAGCCCCTGGACGGAGCAGAGGGTCCAAAGTCCTTCGCCATCCCGGTTTCGTTCTTGTTCCGGGTCGATCTTGAGCTTCGCGCTTCATTTCGCCCCAAGTCTTCCTTTGCCTTCAGTCCGCCGCCAACTCTGTTTTGGACGACCACGTTTGCGCTTCCTTTGGCGATTCCAGACAAAGGCTGGAAAATGAATATACAGTGAAGCTTATGTAATAAATTCGGTGCCTACTTTTTTTTTAAATAGCCGTTATAAATGTCCTATTTACATGTGACGTTGTTAATGTATGGGACAGGTCGCTGCGAATCCCGACAGGCGAAGCTGGCTTCGCGCGTCCGTTTGAAACGTACGGAGGACGATACCAACGAACATATCAACAGCGAGGTATGTACAACAAAAGGCGATTATAATAGAAATATTAATTAAATTATTGTTAAAATGACATTTACAATATTTGTTGAGTAGTTCTGCGAATGGGTCTGTTTGGTATAATTAGCAAATTTTTATTTTGACACCCGGTGGTGTGTTGGTAGTCTCAGTAGTGTTTCTTCGGCACCAGAGGCTGCGGATTCGATCCCTGCTTGGGGCAATTAATGTTTAAATTCAAAGTATTTTGGCATGTACATGGTGCACATTCCCTGCAGGCCTGGGGCGCGGCGCTGGACGTGTGCGCCCAAGCTGACCTGCGGGAGGCGCTGGCGGCGGCGGCGAACGACGGTACCATATTTATTTGTTTTCAACCTTTACAGGCTACAGCTAACATTTATCTGATGCGATAATGTAGAGAATTAAATAATATTGACTACTAATTACAAAAGTCACCAACAATTCCTAAAATTTAAATCGATGTTTAGTTTTTAAACATTTGATAATTTTATATGTTTGATTTCGGCGCCAACTACGATAGTAATTTATGTGTATTTCAAAGTTTGATTCTTAGTATAGATAATGACAGGTCCGCTGGTCGAGTGTCTAGCAATGGTCACTTTACTCCAAGGGCCGCGGGTTCGAATCCTGCGCAACGCAAACATTTGTGTGCGTGAACATATCTGTTTGTCTTGGTCTGGGTGTTTTCTATCTATATTTAATACTAGCTTTTTTGCCTAAGACTTCGTACGCGTGAAGTTCCGGACCCGTTCCCGCGGGAACCACATTGAATTTCGGGAAAAGCTATAGCCTATGTCACTCCCTGATAATGTAGCTTTCTACTGGTGAAAGAATTTTTGAAATCGGTCCAGTACTTTCGGAGCCTATTCAATGCAAACAAACAATCAAATCTTTCCTCTTTATAATATTAGTATAGATAAAGCTAAAGAGTTTGTTTGTTTGAACGCGCTAATCTCAGGAACTACTGGTTCGAATTGAAAAATTCCTTTTGTGTTGGATAGCCCATTTGTCGAGGAAGGCTTTAGACTATATAACATTACGCTGCGACCAATAGGAGCAGAAGTAAAATGTTGCATAATATAAGAGAAAATTATTCATATCGCGATAGTGTTTTTGACAACCACGCGAACGAAGTCGCGGGAACACCTACTGTATAATAAGTATTAATAAAACAAAAGTATTTAAGTATATTTATCAGCAATCTAGTATCCATAGTACAAGCTTAGTTGTTTAGTTTGGGACTAGATGGCGTTGTGTGATTCGTCCAAGAGTATTTATTTATTTACACAGGTACACTATTGTCTGCTTCGCTCTGCGCCTGGAGATCGCGCTGCTCGCGACTGCAAGCTGATGCCAATGTATTAGAAGCTGCATTGTCCAAGGCCGCCGACACTGCTCACAGGTATAATTTTTTTTTTTAAATTGTAATACTGTGGCGACATCTATCGCTATACAGAAGAACTACAGAGTGAAGAAAAAGTTCACAATGCGAACACATGATGGCGCCACTTAGAATCCTGAATCACGCCATCGAAGTTTCTACGATATGGAGATATATATATAACCTCCGACACATACACGACGACAACCTCCGTGGCGTAATGGTTACCACGCCAGACCGCCACCCAGGAGGTCCCGGGTTCGAATCCCGGTCGGGTCATGATGAAAAACGAACTATTTCTGATTGGCCTCGGGTCTTGGATGTTTGTTTATCTACATATGTATTTGTTATAAAATATAGTATCGTCGAGTTAGTATCCCATAACACAAGTTTCTTACTTTGGGGCTAGCTCAATCTGTATGAATTGTCCCTATATATTTATTATCTATTTATTGTCTGTCGCAGGCTGTACACGGTGTGCGCGGTGCAGGAGTCTGCGTCCGTGTCGCTGTGCGGGGCGCTGGCGGCCGCCGACGCAGCCCTGGAGGCCTACGACGTGCTGCTGGCGCTGGCCGAGAGCGGGGAGCGGGAGACGGAGGTGAGTGTTAGGGTAGTGCCTCTAAGGCGGGACAAAGTTCGCCGGCTAAGCTAGTTTCAAATAATTTGAATTCATTGTAAGTAAATTTTTTTTCATGTGACTAGTCTGTTGCATGTCCGCCGTGACCCAATGTGTGAGACATTGCCATGACTTCCACATTTTAATGGAATAAAGAAAGAAAGAAAGAAAAAATATTTATTTGGAACACTTAACACTAAACAACAATAACTTAAAATTACTTATAGCTAATTGTGTCCCAAATGGGTCTCCATTCAGCATATGTCGTGGCACGAGTACCACGACGCTGGTTTTCTGTGTGAATAAAATAAATCATTTCATGTGTTTAGTGTAGTTTGCAGACTCTAAATCTTATTCCATTTGTCTACCGGCTCTTTCTAAGCCCGCATTTAGAGCCACCGCCCACTTGTGATTTTTAATCGGCCGATAATTCAGTCGCAGTCATTTTCGAATTTTTAATCGTCAAATGGGCGCACTGCCATATAGCTCCATACTGAATCCCAGAACGATCAAACTATCGGCCGATTAAAAATCACAAGTGGTAGCTCTTAGTGTGTAAAATGTTACCATATGCGAAAAACCTATTTTAAAGTTGTTGGTTTTCATAAGAAAATAATATAAAAATATGTTTTTTGAATGAAATAGCGCGCTGCAGCTGAGCTGGTGGCCCGCCAGCTGCTGGCCAGACTGGACGCCGGGGCGGCGCCGGCCATCGGCCAGCCGCTGCTGCCTCCGGGGCCCTGGCTGCAGCACGACGGCATGTAAGTCGCCGCTACGGTTGGTCTACATTTCAAAAAATACTTTCCAAGTCGGAATCCAATCTAAAAAAAACATTTATAGTTACCATAATTTGCACCTCTGTTTTTTTTTCTTTTTATAGATTACTAGCGAAGTCCGCGCAACTTCGTTTGCGTGTATCCCGCTTTCCCGTGGGAATTTTGGAATGTATGATACTTTAAAACCTTCCCCTTGAATCACTCTATCAAATAAAAAGAACCGCATCAAAATCCGTTGCGTAGTTTTAAGGATTTAAGCATACAAAGGGACAAAGGGACAGAGAAAGCGACTTTGTTTTATACTATGTAGTGATTTAATCCTAAAAAAATGTTTTATTGTATTTTTTTTTAAATGATTTAAAATGTTACTTAAGGCTCAATTTTTTTTGCACACGCCTGTTTTATTGCATCATTTTTCAGTACTATATATAGATATTTGGAAATGTCCTTCTTACTATGTGCAAGAAAAAGATCTGTTTTCTTGAAATCACACACAAATATAATTATATAGACGTCTTGGTGCAATGTGTAGTAACAGATTGATGTGCAGGCTCTGCTCGCCCTCGCCCTGGTCTCCGGAGCTGGAGGCCAGGCTGCGGGCTCATGCAGCCAGGCTCAAGGCCGAGACCGTCGCGCTCAGGGCGCACCATCCGCCGCCGCACATATTCTCCTACCACGGTCAGTTTCATTAATATCTATTTAAATAAATAAATATATAGGGACAATTCATACAGATTGAGCTAGCCCCAAGTTAAGTTCGAAACTTGTGTTATGGGATACTAACTCAACGATATTATATTTTATAACATACACATATACATGACGGCGTCAGGGATGGCTGGGCGACACCGTCATCGCCACCCGGGTTAGTTCCCCGTGGTGGTATAGAATCCATAATTCAATCAAGAAGATCAGGATACGATAAACAGACAGTTTCGTGAAACTCGTGAACCGACCGATGCTTTTCAAAATCCTTCTCTTAACTGTCAGTGTCACTGTCACGACTCTGTCCAGTGCCGCCACAATTAGTTCCCGGCGCCACCGCGTTTTTCGTACCACAGATTACATAATTGTTGCCAGTATTATGACATACTAATTAGTCGCGTTCTACGACATACAGATAAACATCCAAGACCCGAGGCCAATCAGAAAAAGTTCGTTTTTCATCATTACGGGGATCGAACCCGGGACCTCCTGGGTGGCGGTCTGGCGTGGTAACCATTACGCCACGGAAGTCGTCAATTTATCTGATGATAGTAGCCAAATAACATTGGTCTCGGCCATGTTGTGTTCAGGAGGTGTCATCTTTTTACAGAGTTCATAGGTCAACGGTGAGTGCTTACCATCAGGCATACCGTATGCTTGTTTACCACCTTTGATGTATAAAAAAATATATATATTTTTGATCAGACCTATTTCAAAAATTCTCTCTACGTTAGGCAGCAGATTTAGTCATTTACTCTAGGACCAATTGATGCAGTGTGAATTGTGTATAATTTACTTATTATTATTAATTAACAGAAATTGATGACCTTGACCTGCCCAAACCTATCGGAACCTTCAACATGACGGACATGGAGACGGCTGTCATGATGCAGGTATGGGTACAAATAATCCAACAGGTGGTCGAGTGGCTAGCAATGTTCACTTCATCCCAAGGGCCGCGGGCTCGAATCCTGCGCAAGGCAAACATTAGTGTGTGTTAGATACATCCCTAATATGTCAGGTTACTAAGATCATTAAAAGGAAATAAGTATCAAGAAAGTAAATTAAACAAAGTAGGTAATTAGTAAATTATATACTACCACCATTTCGGAAATAAACCAAAATGACCACCGGTAAAAGAAATGGCGAAAGAAAACCGGTTATGGCCTTTTTTATCGATCAGGTATTTTAACACATCTTTTTCATACAAATACAAAATTACAATAATAATAAAAACAATTGGAACTTATCTTTAATGTCCGGCGGCCTCACAATGAATGCCGCCTAACGTTCTACCATGTCCTTATATAACCTCGCTCCCCGCCAATCGTCACCTCCCCGCCAATCGTTACAACAAGTCAAAATAGCAACTCAGTTTACTTCTAATTATAAATTAAATAAATTTATAATAAACGTAAAACAATTTTAACATAAATTTAACAAGGATTTAAAACAAATAAATAAATCGTTAACCAAGTTATTTTCAGAACGGAAGTACGACTTGTAACATTTAACAAGTCGAACCGGAAGTGCAGAGTATCATTTATTAATTTTATTACATCATAAGTAATAATAATATGATTAAAGATTATCACTTGCATTTATCATTTGTACTAATTTATTTGTGACTAAGTGACATTCAAGTTAAACACTTGAAACACTAATTTATTTGTGAACCGGAAGTGCCAACTGACAATCCAAGTCTATACACAATATCATCATATTATCATTTATCAGTACTATTTGAAACATTAGCTAACATTTACTTGTGAACCGGAAGCGCCAACTGACAATCCAAGTCAATACACAATATCATCATATTATCATTTATCAGTACTATTTGAAACATTAGCTAACATTTACTTGTGAACCGGAAGTACCAACTGACAATCCAAGTCAATACACAATATCATCATATTATCATTTATCAGTACTATTTGAAACATTAGCTAACATTTACTTGTGAACCGGAAGTACCAACTGACAATCCAAGTCAATACACAATATCATCATATTATCATTTATCAGTACTATTTGAAACATTAGCTAACATTTACTTGTGAACCGGAAGTACCAACTGACAATCCAAGTCAATACACAATATCATCATATTATCATTTATCAGTACTATTTGAAACATTAGCTAACATTTACTTGTGAACCGGAAGCGCCAACTGACAATCCAAGTCAATACACAATATCATCATATTATCATTTATCAGTACTATTTGAAACATTAGCTAACATTTACTTGTGAACCGGAAGTACCAACTGACAATCCAAGTCAATACACAATATCATCATATTATCATTTATCAGTACTATTTGAAACATTAGCTAACATTTACTTGTGAACCGGAAGCGCCAACTGACAATCCAAGTCAATACACAATATCATCATATTATCATTTATCAGTACTATTTGAAACATTAGCTAACATTTACTTGTGAACCGGAAGTACCAACTGACAATCCAAGTCAATACACAATATCATCATATTATCATTTATCAGTACTATTTGAAACATTAGCTAACATTTACTTGTGAACCGGAAGTACCAACTGACAATCCAAGTCAATACACAATATCATCATATTATCATTTATCAGTACTATTTGAAACATTAGCTAACATTTACTTGTGAACCGGAAGCGCCAACTGACAATCCAAGTCAATACACAATATCATCATATTATCATTTATCAGTACTATTTGAAACATTAGCTAACATTTACTTGTGAACCGGAAGTACCAACTGACAATCCAAGTCAATACACAATATCATCATATTATCATTTATCAGTACTATTTGAAACATTAGCTAACATGTGCATGAACATGTCTGTTTGCCTTGGTCTGGGCGTTTTCTATGTATAATAAGTATTTATTTACAAAAAAAAGTATTTAAGTAATTATATTTATCAGCAATCTAGTACCCATAGTACGGGCTTAGTTGCTCAGTTTGGGACTAGATGGCGTTGTGTGATTCGTCCAAGAAATTAGGCAAAGTAAGACAAGTGTTTTCTGTAAATCTTTTTATTTAAGGCTTATGTTGAGGATAGTAATAATAAATTGTTATATTTTATAAAAATAAAAACAATAAAATATAATATAAAAAGCATAAAGAGTCACTATTTGTGATGTCGTTCGTCAACAGCCTACACTCTGAATAATCGATTTAATGTCATTATTATTTGATATAATTTACTTAATATGTGTAAATTAAACCCACTTCGTAAATACTATACCAATAAAATAATCAATTTACAATGATTTGCAGGAGGTGCTATCCGCTCGCGAGGCTCGTGCGTTTGCTCGCGCGGCCGACGCGGGCGAGCACAAGCACGAGCACGAGCCTGCTCGCGACACCGACCACGATAGGGACTACAACAAACATTATAAGGTATTACATAGTTTATTTATTTTTATTTTAATCACAAAATCCACAGTACTTATATATTACATAGGTTTCCTTATATTATATCTCTTAATGCCAATAACGGATTTACATTATATACGTTACTTGACACGTAACAGAAAGAGCAAACTGATTTTGAGCTTAACATTTATGTTAATATTAAGTAAATAATTAACAGCAACAAATAAATAAATAAATATATAGGGACAAATCACACAGATTGAGCTAGCCCCAAAGTAAGTTCGAAACTTGTGTTATGGGATACTAACTCAACGATACTATATTTTATAACGAATACATATATAGATAAACATCCAAGACCCGAGGCCGGGACCGGGATTCGAACCCGGGACCTCCCGGGTGGCAGTCCGGCGTGGTAACCATTACGCCATGGAGGTCGTCATAACAATAAGTATATAAGTGAAATTTATGGCTTATGTATATGCTTGTGTATGGGAGTGAGTGTATGTGTGTGTCTGTGTCTAATTTATTGGGTTATTCAGATTTATTATTTTTATTATTTGACGACCTCCGTGGCGTAATGGTTACCACGCCAGACCGCAACCCAGGAGGTCCCGGGTTCGATCCCCGGTCGGGTCATGATGAAAAACGAACTTTTTCTGATTGGCCTCGGGTCTTGGATGTTTATCTACATATGTATTTGTTATAAAATATAATATCGTTGAGTTAGTATCCCATAACACAAGTTTCGAACTTACTTTGGGGCTAGCTCAATCTGTATGAATTGTCCCTATATATTTATTTATTATTTGATTTTTAAGTTTATTGAATTCCGGCTATGAATTGTGTACGACTTATTTATTTATTTTGCAGAGCGAGTCGAGTCGCAGTCGCCGCCGCGAACGCCACTGGTTGGAATCAAACGAGACGGAGCTTTAAGGACATATCGCCACACAGACAGACACACACACTTAAAAAGACATCATCGTTGTACCCGGTTAATCCAGGTCAAATAAATAAAATAAAATAATTTATTATGCAAGTAGATTTACAAGAAATACTTTTACACGTCATTTTTATCCTACTAGCACTTGAGACGTGAATGGCCTGTTGAGAAGTGACGCAAGATACTCAACTGTTGAACTACCTATTTAAAAAAAAAAAGCTGTTGTGAACATGTACCAAATAATATATCAAAACGTTTTTGAATAAAAGAATAACAAACATACATACATCCTTACAAACTTATACTTATTAGTAGTTTTTTTATGATATCGAAAAAATCACTGAACAAAATAAATCATAAAACATTTATTGATGAATTGAGATATCTCAATTTAAAAGACGAACTTATTGACGTGTGGTTTCGTGTGTGTGTCTCTGTCGTGTATTAACGGAGAGTGCATGAATATCAAATAAAATAATAATATCAATGTGTCATATTAGAATAATATGCTTTATAGAAATGAGAGAATATTTTGATTAAAAAAAAGCGTAGGTAGGCGAACTGTCGTGCTATCAACCCATAATCGGTCTCCCAATTGGGACGTACTCTGCCACGCAGCACCAATGCGGATTGGCGGAGGCCAGTGTTTTCAAGGTCACCGACTTGGCTTAACGACTGTCATCCATCGATAACAGCCGGGACGAAGTGCGACAGTTAAATAAATCTCAATTATATGAATCTCTATGTATTAGAAAAAAAACGCGGCGGTCGCATTCGGTTTGACGGAATTGAGTCATCATCGTATTGGGTTCTTTGCATTAGGTCGATCACCGAATACAACAAGATTTTCTAAATAGATATTTTGCTAAATGGACATTTTGCGAATTTGACATGATGCTGATTGTCATTTTGCGGAATGGTCATTTTGCCTCCTAAATTACTTGTTTAAACTATGTAAAGGAGAATGGATCGGTCAAAATGATATAATGTAAATGAACCAATAAGTCTCAGTTTGAAATTATCGGCATTAAATTAACACGAGGCTAGTACAAATTCCAATTAAGTTGAAAAATTAAAATAATATTGAAAACTTATTTTCAAAGGTTTATGCGATGAACTTCAGAAATGCAAAAAAAATCTAACTCATGTGTATTTTGTTACAAATGGTTATTATCGTAAAATGACAGATTAGCTAAATGACGCCACATGACTAAAATAAAAGTAATATTTTCTGTCCTACTAGCAGGTAGGTTCGAAGTGAATATGACAGATGGAAAATATGCTAATAATCATATTCTGAATTAAAAAAAAAAATCAATTTTAGATCGATGTCATTCTGCGAATCCGTCATTATGATTTTCTGTCATATTGCGATATACTTGTCTTTATTCTGACTTTCATCGTCTGTCAATATTTTACAATAACGAATATGTATATGCAAATGCATTTACTGTCATAATTTTAGCAGCCCAGCCGACGTAGACGGACCGCTCTTGCAGTCATAATCAACAGCTTGAAGCTTTAACCGCACGAAGCAGTTGCAACTGCTCGGGCGGTCAGTGTATGTGTGTGTAAAAGACTTCTTCAAGCTGACTGCTTCAAGCAGTCCGCATATGTCGGCCATTATGCCCTAAATAATAAAGGCATGTTAAAAAAATTAAGCATTTCGTTATTTTTATGAATAATATTACTAATCTATTTACCAAAATAATGTTACTGTATAAATAGTGTATAGTTGTATAGAAATATTATTGTACAGTCATAATGGGTTGCTTTGAATTTAAAGTTAATAGTTTGGTTTCGGAGTTCATAAAGTTGTTATTTTAAATTGGACGTGAAGCCAGCATGTCTACCGTAATAAAAGTTAAAGTCTAGTGTCAATGTCAAGCTATATGTTGCTCATACAAAATATAATATGAGCGAGATAGCTTGAGAGACTAGATTTTAACTGCATTACGAGAATCGCAAACCCACAGGGGCCCGATTCTACTAACACAAATGCACCAATGGACTCTCAATGGTGTCTCAATCGTGTCTCAAAACAATAACCTTATTGTTTAAGTCCATAACAAATGTCAAAAACTATTCCACTGATACACTATCGGCATTCTTTTGAGACACGACTGAGACACCATTGAGAGTCCATTGGTGCATTTGCGTTAGTAGAATCGGGCCCATCTGCTGCAGTTCTGTGCCTCATCGGGCAGGCACGAGGGCTACTACGAAACCTAAATCCGATACTTCGACCGAAGTACTGAAAGAATTTTAACCTTGAAATACAAGGTATTTCATGGTTATTCTAGTAATTCCTTGAATTCTTCCCATGAAATACCTTGTACTTTTTGGTTATTTTAGTAGTTCGTTGAATTATAACCATGAAATACCTTGTATTTCAAGGTTAAAATTCTTCGGATTTACGTTTCGTGTAGGGCTACAGTTTCGGGAACGGAAAGGTCTCACCATTTAGGTCTCTGAAGTCTTCGGACAAACTCATAGTAAAATCTTCAATTTAAAAATACAATTTAATTCAAAGTGAACCCAATAATGACGGTAATCAAAATTGTGCTATCGTATTGTTAATTGGCGACGCAGCTTCGCTCGCGTGCATAGTTTAAAAATAACATCCGTATTCGCCCCTCCCATTTCGGAAGAGTTTTTATTTTATTTGTGAATAACATTAAACTACTACTTAAAGGTTTGTTCTCGTATTAAAAACAATTTTAGTCAAAGTTTTTTAATTACACTATCTCATTCAAATCTAGCTCAGAGTAACGTTGTTTCGCATTGGCCTGCAGCCATGAGTCTAACAGCTGGTTTATGTTACGCATTTTTAAAGATAATTATGCTAATTCTGTTGTACCTACATTTAACTAGACTAAACTAATTTTGACAGGACTAAAAGTGTTGCCACTAATTGTAAACCAAGAAAGGACAACAACACCTTTGGTCCTGTCAAAATTAGTTTAGTTAAATGTAGAACAGAATTAGCACCAATGACAAATTAATAAGATACTTATTATTCTCTGTAAACTTGTTTGTGTATGAATAAATAAATAAAAATATAGCTGACACTATCAAACTAAAGATGAAAGAAAGAGATAGCTTGGAGTTAATGTGGAATTAAAATGCGTATTAATTTCAACTACATTTACAACCAGTTCACAATTTCTGAACTGGCTGTAAATCTAGTTATGTAGATGGATACAATATTTTAAACGTTTTTGATACGAGAATGGACTCTCAAACGTGTTCAATTTTATAAATTTTGTTATAAGTTTGTCAACGATATAATGTAATTAATAACCGTGATATGTACCCACTACCTATTTAATGTAGATACTCCTAAAAATATATTGTTGTGTAAAGTTGTATATAATCTGTGTGGAGGGGAGTGGGAGGGGCGGCTGGTGCTGTATATCTAATAAATAAATGAATTATCAAATCTAAAATATTTTTTTCACCCAGACCTCTTTTTCATGCAAATAATACTTTCAAAATAAATTATTTTATTATTTCCAATATTCGTTGACAGCTTAAAAAGTTCTTACAAAATTGAGAAAAAATAAGTAATTTTTTTAACAAAAAGTTGCAGCAAACAATTTTGGTAAGATGCTGTGCTGTAGCATCACATTTTATTTACAAAAACGAAACTGAGAACCTGCCATAGGTTATCCGTGTTCCAGTTTTAGAAAACTGGCAACACCGCGACACTGAGGTGTCAAGTTGTCAATGTCAAATCTGACAGTAGCCGACGAAGTTGTTATTGTTTTGTGTTGGTTGATTTCATTTTCATTTCATTCCAATCTGAATTTTTGAAATCATTTTAATTACAATACAACAAAAATTCACTATTTAAAGTCTTCCTTGCGGCATTTATTTTATAATTTGTAATTATGGATGACGATAAGAAACAAAAGACAGAACTCCCACATCACAAACAGCAAGAACTATGCACAACGAGATTACAGTACAGACAGGGACGGAAACTTACTGCTGTCAAGGTAAATAATATTTATGTGAAATGTGGCTCTTTCGTATTGTCACAATTTTTTCCTACCACCAGTTCAGACAGCAGATTTGTGCTAAGAAGAACTGGCAAGAAACTTAGCACTTGCTCTTTTAAAATGGTACAAATAAGTTACAATTACTATGTATAGCAGAAACCATTATTCTTTTCCAGGTATATACAGTAAACAACGAATCAAACCACCTCTTAATATTTGGAGTACCATCTCTAAACCTACGGCAGGAAGCAAAAAATCTATTTTTAAAGTTCGGGAAACTAATGCACTTCACACAAACAACAGATCATCCCGCTGAAGAGTTCACAGAGACGTACCATGCACGATACGAGAAGATACAATCTGCACGAGTCGCTAAAAAGATGTTAGACACAAAGAACTTCTATGGAGGTTCTTTACATGTATGTTATGCACCAGAGTTCGAACATATAGATGAGACACGATACAAACTGATGCAACGCAAACGAGATGTTGCATTTCGTTTGATAAATTTAGAAAAAGATACCAAAAATACTGACATTAGTAATAAATTGCACGAACAAAGTAATCATAACGATTCAAATATTAATATAGATCATAGTACCACTGTTAATATGAAAAATGATAATGCTATTACCAAAAATGATGGCAACACTGAAAAAATCAATATGGGTCATATAAATACAATTATTTACGATAATAATAGTATTATTTCTGTAAATAAAAGAAAATTAGATATACCAAGTACAAGTAAAAAATTTAAGCCATGTTTTATTAAAGATGAAGTTATTTATGATAAGAATATAATAGAGAAAAGTAGTAAAAATAATTGTAATAATAGTGTTACTATGTCGACTAATAATAATATTAATAATACAAATATAGAGAAAGATAGTAATAATTGTACTAATGTAGAAATAGTAGATTTTACATCAACAGAAAAAGAAACGATCAGTAACATTAATGAAGCATTAAATTATAAGAATTTCGGTAACGAAATTATAAGAAAAATACCAAAAAAAGCTGTTAATACTATTAATTTTAATGTTGGCAATAAAAGTTGAAGAATATATTTTTTTTTTTACTTGCTCCTATAAATGTCGCCTAGGATCCATGGAGGAATCAAATAAAGGATCCAAGTTGAATGAGGGTTTTTTATTTCGATGAGCGCGACGTCGCCACTGTGTGTCGCGCGAACAACGCAAAAACTCGCTCGGGAACCAAGCGCGTTTGTTTCGTAAAAATGTATGAGCAGCGCCATTTAGTACGGCGTGCGGCGGGTTCTAACGACCATACGAACGGTTCGGACGCCCGTTCCATTTAACACACAGGACAAACAACGTCTTAGCCAGTTTGTAGTCTCCAGCTTCTCTCTGCTTCGGAGGACACGTCACGCCGTCGGTGCCGGTTGTTGGTGAATGGATGAGTGGTTGAACTGAGTCGGAGGCCTTCAGGCTGCTTGAAAACGGCCTCTGCCAATTTACGTTGGAGCAGCGTCGCAGAGTACGCTCCAATCCCCTTCGATTGAAGGGAGACCCGTATCCCAGCAGTGGGATGATTATGATAATATAAAGTTCAACTATTTCATAAATGGGAAACCCCCAAAAGGGCATAATACATATTATAAAAATAAAACAATTTTACTATTTTCCATGATTTATTTATATATCGCAATCATAACAACAATATCAAATCAACAAACAAACAAACAATATTACTTATACATTTATCATTGACTTATAGTACATAAATCTCAATGTACGTTATAAAATAGACCATTCTATCCAAAGGTGATTTTTTGAACACCAAACTTATAATTGCGTCATGGGACGGGCTTAGTGTTACAATTAAGTTTTATTTTTATTTTGGCAATGGTCTATTGATTTTCTTGTACAGTCGACAGCGCATCACACATTTCGATAAAACAACCGTTCATAATTATAAGTTATATTTACAAATAACTAATAAATACTTAAATTTATTCTACAGGATACTCTTCGCCGGGCATCTCTTCCTGCTCGTCGAAGTCGCCGTCTTCTACCCCGACCTCCTGTAAAATTAGATACGAGAATCTTTACTATCAGCCCCTGTCTCGCCTCACATTATTTAGTAAGTTGTCGTTATTAGGAAGTTGTCGTTTTTAAGGAGTGGTCTTCTTAGGTAGTTGTCGTTTTCAAAAGTTGTAGTTTTAGGTAGTTGTCGTTCACAACTTGCGACTTAGTACAATTTTTTTGTAAATAATATAATAGTCTATGTCATCCGGCCTTTGTCATTCTTCTTATATATGGATTATATAGCATCCCAATGGTGGAAGAATTATTCAAATCGGCCCAGTGGTTTCGGAGTATCAGTAATTAATTCTTATTCGTTACACATCAGCCAAACAGGAAAGGGTGCCTGATGGAAATCTCACCTCGTATTGTTGGTACTCGGAGACCAGGTCGTTCATGTTACTCTCAGCTTCCGTGAACTCCAATTCGTCCATACCCTCGCCTGTGTACCAATGCAGGAACGCCTGGGATATTGAATATGAGTAGTTTAGAATATAATCGCCATTTCTTTCCACAGTGGTCATTTTGCTTTGTTTCCGAAATGGTGGTTTATAGAGTATCTAGCTTATTTATCTAATAAAGATTAATTGTAAGTGACATGTCTAAGTGCCCACGAGGGCCTACGGAATGAAGTATTTTTTGATTTGAATTGAATTAGGTAGTTACCTATGTTAATGTAACGAGCTAAAATTAACGGAACTTAACAAGAGCGTTAACATTTATTGATGTTAATTTAAAAGTTAATCCGTTGAGCAGATTGCTTACTTCATATTAACGAGTTAATTATTTATTTTATTCTGTGTTTAATAGGTATCTGTTGTTAGATAGATAGATAGATAGATAAACACATTTATTCATAGCAACGGACGGATTACAATGACGAAGTACATAACATTCACATTAATGACACACTTTACTTTTAAATTGAAAAGGTTGCACCTCAGTGAATAAATATTGCTCAGAGTGAGCTTGTTATAGTGGTCTGGTGAAAATAATTGTCTAGGTATCACGGTTCATGAGAATACAGTCTCGTGAAAGACCGACAAAGTGGATGCTTAACAATAGGGTCCCGTTGGCACCCTTTCGGTACGGAACCCTAAAAATAAACAATATGTGTTACCTTCCGCCTGAACATGACAGTAAACTGTTCTGATATTCTTTTGAATATTTCCTGTATGGCTGTCGAATTGCCGACGAAGGTGGCGGCCATCTTGAGCCCGCGAGGGGGCACGTCACATACCGCTACCTTCACGTTGTTTGGGATCCATTCGACGAAGTAACTGCAATAGAAAATTCAAATCAAATCAAATCAAATTCTTTATTTGCGAATATGGGTAAATAATACATAGGTGCGGTTAATCTACAGGTAGCCAAGCCATATTCAACCTAATGGCATGCAAATTTTAATAATTTAGATACAAATAAAAATAAAATTTAAAATAAATTTTAAAATAATATTCAAATAACTAATTTTACTATATAAATCTTACATTTCTTTGTCTTCGAGGTAACTTTTGACACAATAATAGGCCTTTTTCAGCAACATATCAAGTAGTCTCTGTTTAAATACATATAGGCTCTTACTGTTGATAATGCTGTTAGGGAGTTTATTGTATATTGTGGGAGCCATACAGAAGAAACTATTACGGTACAATGAAGTCCTACATGGTGGCAAGCATAATCTATTTTTTTGACGAGCACTTTGGCGTTGCGTAAATAAGCTCTTACTCCGAACAAATATTGCACTTTCATAAATATAGAGGCATGGTAAGGTAAGGATTTTCAGCGATTTAAAATATGGTTCACAGCTGTCTCTCCTAGTAAGTCTACAGATAGCCCTTATTATATATAAAATTAAAAGTAATGAGCAAAAATCTGAAATTAGCCTATTAATTCATAAATTCCCCGTATTATTTAAATCTAAAATCTAGTTTACTTTATAACAAGCTGTGCCAGGGGCTTCGTCCGCGTGGAATTAGTATTGTGGGGATTTAGCGCGATTCAGAATCTGCACAGTGACATCTAGTGAAGTTTTGAGGAACTTAATCATTACGTCGGGCCGCCACTTTGTCCATGTAAATGAAAACAACCTTTTCACTTCTCATGCTCAGAAAATGCTTATTTGCGCCGGATATAGGCTGCACAAAATCGAATTTTGTGCACAAGGGCAAAAACGTATCTACTCATAAATGTATCTATATTGAGGCAAAGGAAATAAGCCATACAGCCAAACACAACAAAAAGTTCAGAGATAGAATTTGTTATTTTATAATATTTACTTTAATTTATTTGCCTTATGTGTTTTTTAAGTCATAAAAGATATTAAAATTTAAATTAAAGTACGGTAGGTTATTTAATTAATTTAAGAAAATTATTTTATTACAAAATTAATTTAATAGTAGGCTGTATAGGTCTGCAGCCCAAGCCTAATTTCAATGTCGTAAGATTTTTTAAAAAAAGCGGCGGGAATGGGGAAACAGGTCTTGTTTTTCGTGCGTTTATTTATTTATTTCCTCGCAATCGAAGTGAAAAGCAGAGTTTATAACTCGTCCACAAAACCATTTCTATCCTCGACATTACTATCAGCCCTCGCCTTCGGCTCGGGCTGCTAAAAGTCTCGGATAGAAATGATTCGTTTTGTGCACTTGTTGTAAAATCTACTATTCCTGATTTAAAGCCTATATTTTGCTCCAAGTCATGCTCTATCTTCCTTAGCAAACAGCATTAAATTCCGTTCTGTAACTACGAAGATGTGCGCGTACAAATAATCAAACAAAAAAAAATATTAAAAGTTTTTTATATGTAAGTATACCTTACGGTTGCCATCCGTCCGGGTTTCCCCGGATTTGTCCTAGTTTGGAGGGCGTCCTGGGAGCGTCCGGGCGGGGTTCTCAAAAAGTGCCCGGGTGAAACCCGGACACTTTTTTTCGAATGATATATTTTTTTAAACATTGTTACCTTCTTATTACTTTAAATAAAAAAATTGTCGGGAAATCGTTTGTCAATTATTTTTTATCACACATTAAAGTGCTTCGCTTCGATTTTAAAAGTTCTCTCTCTCAAGATTGTGCAGCTCGTCTTCAAAAGCTTTTGGCAGGACAGCACCTTCTCGATGGTTTGCTGAATTTCAGAGGTCGGGTTTCTTTGCACGACGGATTTCGTGAAGGGCGGCCTTCAACTGCCATCAACGAAAGTTGTGGCTACTGTTAAAAGCGGCTAATTG
Source organism: Endotricha flammealis (assembly GCA_905163395.2). Taxonomy (NCBI): domain Eukaryota; kingdom Metazoa; phylum Arthropoda; class Insecta; order Lepidoptera; family Pyralidae; genus Endotricha; species Endotricha flammealis. The sequence continues at coordinate 9,947,001 of LR990879.1, read as the reverse complement.
ACGAAAACCGACGGGTCACCTATGAGACGATTCGAGGGTTATTTTGCGATCGGTATGAGCTAAATTCAGAAAAATTTTCACGAAGAATTAAAACTTTGTTGTCACTGGATCCCTCGGAAACTGACGGCGGAGCAGAAGCGGGCTCGCGTGTGATGGTGCTCGCATAATATGTTACTGAAGTTCGACCACGGACATTCAAATGCTGTTTATAACATTGCCACAGGAGACGAAACGTGGATTTTTTGTTTTAAACCCGAAAAAAATAAGCAATATTGTGAATGGGTGTTTGAAAGTGAGAAAAGGCCAACAAAAGTGAGGCAGGCGAGAAACGTGGGTAAAAATGATCGCGTCTTTTTCTCGGCTACGGGTTCCGTCTGCGCAGTTCCACTCGAAGATCAAAACAGTGTTAATGCTGAGTGGTATTCTACCAATTGTTTAACCTGGTTCTTAGAAAAAGTTCGAGATAGACGATCAAGAAGCCGTATTCTCCTACATCATGACAACGGTTCTTCGCACACGACCAACAAAAAAAGTAATTTTTAGCCTCCGAAAACGTAGAACTGGTCACCCATCCTGCACATAGCAAACCTGTGATTTCTCGATTTTCCCTAAAATCAAAGATTTCATGAGAGGTTTCACTTTTACCAACTCTGATCTGAAGAGGCAGTGATGGCGTTCAATCAGCACGTAGAAAACTTGTCTTCGGATACAGATCAGACCACAGGGTCTGTGGACCTCCTGTTTTCAAAAATGGTTTTATCGAATGAAACTGTGTTTAAAATGTAAAGGAGAGTACTTCGAAAAACAATAAACACAATATTTTGGTTTTAACGTGTTGTTTTTTTAAGTTACGCAAAACTTTCAGTGTGACTTACGTATTTAATAATTTCATTGATGCCAAAAAAAAAGAGTTTCTAATTATGTTTGTTACCAGAATATATGAGGTTTAAGTTTACCTAAGTAGATTTTCTATAATTACTTAAATAAAAATTTGATAACTATATTTTTATTTTATTGTAAATTTTTTTCGAGGGAGTCCGGGGACAAATCTTTATATCACCCAAATGTCCGGGGTTTTTGAAATTTTTGTCCTGGTTCCGTAATTTAGCTGATGGCAACCCTATACCTAGATATCTTTATTTCTCGACTATTAAACATGTTAGTCCACTTACCCAGAGTTCTTGTCCTGAACAGTGAGCATCTGTTCGTCAACTTCCTTCATGGACATGCGTCCCCGGAAGATGGCCGCCACTGTCAGGTAGCGGCCATGACGAGGGTCGCAGGCCGCCATCATGTTCACTGGACTGAACATCTGCGAAATACGCCAAATATAAATAAACTGGGAGCTCGTCGCTGTGTGTCGCACTCTAATATGAACACGCAAGTTAAGCGACGTCGGCCCTAGCCAGCGTTTGGATGGCTTTCGTTATCGGAGGGCACGGTCCAGGCTGTTGTCGATAGATAACAGTTGTTAAGCTAGTCGGTGGCCTTAGGGCGGTTTGAAAACACTAGCCTCTGCCAATCCGCATTGCAGCAGCGTGGCAGAGCACGCTCCAATCCCCTTCGATGGAAGGGAGACCCGTATCCCAGCAGTGGGATGATTATGGGTTGATATGATGAAATAAACAGCGTACCGCCCCGGCTTTTCACGGGTTTTTACTATCGGGACAAGCCCACCACACATTCCCACCACTGTGTCTCCTATGTAGCCAGGATCAACAACGGCGACCTCAAATAGACAATAAGCAATGAAGCTTATTGACGTCCCGGGGAAGAAAACTACAGCTGTCTTGGAACTCACAACGAATTTAATCAGAAAGAAGATAGTCGGAGTAGTATTGAAAGGACTTTCCTCCTTAACAACTACGTGAGACTCGTGAGAGACAGCAATTTGAAGCAAAAGGCATTATACCCTAGAGAGATGGCAAATCAAGTGATTTTTTGTAATCGGTTTAATACTTTTTGAGTTTATTCGTTACAAACAAACATACAAATCTGTCCTTTTTATAATACTAGCTTTTTTGCCCGCTTCGTCCGCGTGTAGTTCCGGACCCGTTCCCGTGGGAACCACATTGAATTTCGGGAAAAGCTATAGCCTATGTCACTCCCTGATAATGTAGCTTTCTACTGGTGAAAGAATTTTTGAAATGGGTCCAGTAGTTCCGGAGTAATCAAACAATCAAATCTTTCCTCTTTATAATATTAAGTACTAGCTTTTACCCGCGGCTTCGCTCGCGTTAATTTTATGACATAGCGCGACTTGTGGCGCCATCTGTTGGCCGATACAGCGCCCTCTATAGTAGAAACATTATTTTCTCATTGGAACGACATACTTTCACAGGATAAAAAGCAGCCTATGTTGGGATCTGTACCCCTAACAATATGTATGCAAATTTTCATAATGATCGGCTGCTTAGTCAAGCCGTGAAGGAATAACATCAAACAAACTCACTTTCTCATTTATAATATTAGTAAGGATAGATTAGTACCTATAGATAATATAAGATAACAGAGGTAGGGCACATCGGATAATCCGCTCAAATCGGAGCAGCCCGCCTGGGGAAGGACCTCCACCGTACATCGCATTGTAGCCAACTAGCATTGGTCTCGGCCAGTTGTGTTCCTACGGTGAGTAAGGTCTCCAGAGCTCCACTTGGTATGTTGGGAGGGTTGGCAACGCGTGAGTGATACATCGGTATTGCAAGCGTCTATAGGCTACGGTGACGGCTTACCATCAGGCCGGCCGTATGCCTGTTTTGCGATATATATATGACGGCACGGGTGGTGGAGAACAACACCGACCGATGAATCATTGGCAGCTGGCGGCGCAACGTCAAAACAGCACGTGCGCCGTGAGTCATCGGTTGCACCGGGCGGAGCGGTGACGCACTAGCCACAGTATAAAAGGCGTGGAACGCAAATGGAAGGGGCATTCTCGCCCCGGCTCTGGCGCGATGCACACGCTGTCATAACGCTGTTCTATTGGCTTAATCTATTGTTTAAATTATTGCTTATAGTTTAATAAAGTTATTTAAAGTAGAACTAAAACTGTTGTTTCTCTCATACCACGATTATCCTCGATACGCCCTTGTGATGTTGAATTGCACAAAGAATAACCGTTAGGCCATCCGACATCAGAAGTGGGATACATGTCGTGGTATTGAGAGTTTAACAGATTAGGTAGGTGTGACATGTAAATTGGATGGAGTTATTTCCGAGTTAAGAAAGTGAGTTCAATGTATGACGGAGATTTTGCTGTCGTCGACTACGAGTAGCGTAGTTTAGCGGACTACGAGTAGAGGAATTCAGCGACAAAGAGTATCGTATGGTGGGTACTTAACCTCAACGTATAGGGATTTTAAAATGTGTAATTTCAGGTGTACGACCGTCTGATACTCGACGGTGTGTGACGAATGGCGGAGGCTGGGCAGCGACGCGCACCGAGCGGTGGCGGTGCAGCAGTGTAGGGTCCGTTGGTGCAGCCGAGGCATGCGACATGCCTCGGGTCTGTGATCTCAGGCTGGGCGAGATGTGTCAGCAGTGGCGGATTGTCCTTAAGGCAAACTGGTGGAGCTGTTCTTATGGTGCCGTGGTTTTCATGAAAACCAAATTGATGGTCAGGTATTATACCGTCAAGATGTTGTTTCATCTTTTTGAGCAGAATCTTCTCAAACAGTTTTTCAGTAATAGGTCTATATGAGACGACTTGTCCTGTGGTGGTTTGCCGGGCTTGAGTGTCATCACTACTTGCGCTATTTTCTATTGCCCTGGGAGTTGTGAGGGTTGTAGGCAGGCATTAAACATGTTCTTTGGGGCCACAACACTCGGTTTCTTAGAGGCGTGCTGTCGGCCAGGTCGAGGATTTTTCTTCTTGTGCTTGTTTTATTTCTTCTTTTATTTCCCTAGGGCTGGAGTATTTTAGTGGTGGACACGGCTGTAGTGGGTTTTGAGGATAGCCGTTTGTCTCATCCTGCTGAGGGTGTGATCCTGGGAAAGGCTTAGACACTTAAATGCTCGGCGAGGACTGTGGCTTTTTGGCATCCGACCCATGCACCCGTTGGTTTCCTGATCGGTGGGACCTGAGTTATTGGCCTTTTCAGTTTTCGCGTGGCTTTCCACAGTGAGTAGTTGGTATCAAGGGAAGAAGCCAGGTTTGTCGTGTGTCGTTTGATGTTCTGATGAGATCATTCAATTCTTTAGAGCATTGATTGAGAGCTGCTTTATCCGTAGAGTAGCCGGGTTTATGCTGTTCTTTCCTCAAATGTCGACGTGCTGCCTTTTATCTTTAATTATTTTTGGGTATTCGTTTGATCTTGGGGAGCGCCTTCTGCTCGTCCTTGTGGCCTCAGTAGCTGCTGTGTAAATGATCCTGTTAAGGTTTTCGACGGCTTGCTCGATCTCGTAAGTGTTTTTTATAGTCTTTCTGAGGTTGACCATTGACGATACCATATCTTGATATAGTTTTCGATTAGTGTACCTGTTGAATAATTTTTCCGAGGTTGGTCAGTACCACTTTTGAATTATCTCAATATGGCTGGAGTGTGTTCCGGCGATAGGTCTGTTCAGTACGTGGTTCGACTGTTGGTATAGTTGCTACTAGTGTTGCTCGTGATGAAGAAATCGAGCAAATCAGGAACCTTACGATTACGATCTGTGGGCCAGTATGTTGGTTCGTGAGTGGTACTGTACTCCAGTTGGAGGTTTTGTATGGATTTGAGTAGTTGTCTTCCTCTTTGAGTGATAAGCCTAGAGCTCCAATGTGTGTGCTTTGCATTCCAGTCACTTCCACTTATGAATCTAGGCCCGAGTTTTGCGAAATATGCGTTATATTTGTAGTCATCCTCTGTGATTGAATGCATAAAATTGGATGGATTTCCATGTTCGTTCTGTCTGTCCCTGTTGCTTTTTTTTTACTCTTATCACATATTTCATTCACGGCTCACGTCGATAGTTGGGTCGGTCCTGGCCTCTCTTGGAAACAATTCTCTCTACTAATATTGTCTTGGAGTGATAGAAACGGAGGCTGTTGTTGTTCTTTAACATAAAGTGACAAGTTTAGACTTCCAATTATGCAATGAGACAAATAAAGACCTCTACCATACAGCACATGTATGTGGTGATGCTAACTATAGTCGCCTATGTTTGCTATTACCAGTGCTATTTAGTTAAAATTTGTAACATGGCCGCTAAGGGCCCATGAGATGCTTGCCTGGGGCGCTATCGACATTTGGTCCGCCTCTGTGTGTCAAAGATAAGTGATGTTCGGTTTCCTTGTATATCTCACTCTGGTTCAGAATACAGCCTCATTTGGCGCAGTAATTGAGACTTACTTAAGGGTTAATGGTTTCATGAACAAGTGGTTCTAAAAAAAAAAAAAAAAAACTATATACAGGATGTTAGATGAATATCGTAACGAGGATGTTCTATTAGGTCGTGATATTTTGGATGAGGGAATTTCCGTTGTAATTAACAATATTAAGTTAACTTGTTCAGGAATTAAAGCTTCTTCTTCTTGCTCAAAATTGGTAGAGCTATTCAAGGTAAAGCCATTTAAGGTAGATCATTACAGGTAGAGCCATTAGAGGTAGAGTCGTTCGAAGTAGAGTTATTCAAAGTAGTCATTCATGGCAGGGACAATTAGGCGACATCCAATTGACTTTCAACACTACTCGATGTAGAGTCACTGAGTTCACTCCAATAAAACCAATTTTTAGTACTATGGGTAATTCGCGTGTATTATCAAAAAAATATATTAACTCTCTAGACACCGATAGATTAGCTCGTGATCAGTCAGGTCAGGCTGTTCGGTACAATAGAGGCAAGACTATGGTACGCTAACATTTCTCCGTTTGTTCTTATAACGAATCAAACCAAGGTAGATCGTAAATATAAGGGGCTTTTTAGAGTAACTACAATTTTAGAAAATTATACGTATGAGTTGAGTGAGACATATTAACGGGAGTAATGGATAAGTCCTCCTCCTCGCGTCGTGGTCCTCATTACTAGGGGTCGTGAGCCCCCTTGTGAAGTGAAAATTTTTGTTTCACGATGTCCCTCCATCGACATCGGTCTTTAGCACTCAGGTGTTTTGGTACTCCAAGTTCATTCAATATTGACCACAGGTCAGCCCAGTTGACACAGTCGAAGGCTTTGCTATAGTCTATAAAACACAAGATTAAAGGAGTGTTAAGCTCGTAGGTCTTTTCGATCACATACAAAGGAACACATCGCTCAAAACTGAACTGGCAGCGATGGAAAAACAGTCCGAGCAGATCGTTCTTGAGCGCGACCAACTTCAGCTTATTGCTGATTCTCAGGATCAATGCCGGGATACGTATGAAGCTACCCTACAGCGCGTCATCCTTCTAGAACATCAGCTGGCTGCGGCAAATTTAGAAATTAGTTCTTTACAAAAGAAAAATATGATAAATGAACATCAAAACACTCTAAATTTATATTCTGAAATTATGAATAGTAATCAAATTACTGCACACAAACCTCCTGCTACACCTAGCTCCAATAGTAGCAGTAAAATTTTAATAAATGGCTCGAACAAAATTAAAAAATATGTTAAATTAAATAAATTTATTAAAAAATCAGAAAATATTGTAAGAAAACATAAAACTAATCATAAAACACTACCTCTAAATCAACAAAAAATAAATCTAAGTAATGAATTAGAATCTTGTCAAAAAATTATTGAAGAACAATCTTTAGAAATTTCAATACTCGAACAAAAACTCACTTCTTTACAGGCATCGCTCGATAGCATGACCACCAAATATAACTCTTCACAAAATGAAATAAAAGAGTATAGTTTAGCAATAGACAATCTGATAGGAATTAGCACATACAACTTAGAAAGGTTTGACTCGCTGACCAGTAAGCACAATCATATTAATGTATGTGTGCCTTCTGTTGTAGGATCTCCCAGTGTTCCATCACAGCAGTCACCAATCTTGTCCCCCCCCACTGATGGAGGTGACCACGAGCATTCTCTAGTGAAGGCTGCGACTACTGACATACAGACACAACAAACAATTGTTCATAAGACAATTGTCCTATCAGACGAAATGGGAAGGGGCTTAGGTAGTATGTTATCACATTTAACAAACCATCAAATTTGTAATTATTGTAGGCCCGGTGCCAGCTTAACTAGTTTACTTGCCAGTATTAAGCATGAGTCACTAGACAAATCTTGTACGATTATTATAGCTTTAGGTAACTCTTGTAATACATCTAAACAAGATCTCATAGATGGCTTCAGACAAATTGTTGAGCTTGGGGCAGGTAAAATAATTATTTGTGCTCTGCCATATATAAACAACAACAAATATAATTTATTAAATAAAAACATATATAATTTGAACTTGCATATTTATAATATGACTTATACTGATAGTAGGATGCTATATCTAGACACTAATAAATTTATTAGTTATTGTTTTTCGACTGGAGGCAATTTACACCTCCATTATAGATTTAGGATGAGTATTGCTAAATTGTTAGCATATAATATACAATTTACAAATTATTTTACAAACACAGTCATTAGTATAAGTACTAATGACTTAAAAAACTAGGTTGTAGGACAATGGTAAAACCTTTATCACAATTACATCTTACAAGGTTTAACCAGCAAACAACTAGAAATAGAATTGTTTTTAGAATCAAATTATATAGATATTCTATGCGTCACTGAGCATTGGCTTAATAAAAATCAATTAATTAATATGAGCAATCACGTTCTAGCTAGTGCGTTCATCAGGAAAAGGGCTATACACGGAGGATCTTGCATTTTACTAAAAAATAATATTTCATATAAGAAACGTAAAGATATTGCCTCTCTTTCTATTGAGCGCATTATTGAAATATCATGTGTCGATCTTGCTGAATATATAATTATATGTGTATATCGACCGCCATCTGCGAATTATGATGAATTTGAAAATTGCATGGAAGAGGCTTTAAAGCGTGCTACTAAGGTTAGCAAACCTGTAGTGGTATGTGGTGACTTTAATGTAGATATTTTGGTTTCGTCAACGAACAGCATGAGGCTCTTAAACTTGTTTAAATCATTTAATTTGAAAAATGTATTCCTTGAGCCAACTAGAATATCGCCCACTTCTGCCACCTGTCTTGATAACATCTTTTGTAACTGTGCAGTCACTGGTGAGAAAATAATAAACTGTTTGGGATCGGACCATTGTGGTCAACAAATCTCTTTATTTGACAAATGTATTACTGAAAATAAGATTGGATCTTTTAGAATAATTTCTCAATCACGCAAAGATAAGTTCAGAAGTAACGTTAAAGAAAAAACTGATATTCCTTCGGTAACTTCAAATGATCCTAACCATTTATTTAAAAATTTATTCGATCTTATCAGTAGGGAATTTAATGATACATTCCCAATTAAAAAAGTTGTAATTCGCGATAAAATGAAATTTTGTGACTGGGCAACGACGGGTATATATATTAGTAGAAGAAATCTTTATGATTTATACGATCAGCGTCAATATAATCCTAGTCCACAATTTGATAAATATGTGAAGGATTATTCTAAAACATTTAAACTCGTGTGCACGGCCGCTAAGGCGCTTCATTTAAGTAAAAAGATCAAAAACTCCACTAACAAAACAAAAACTACGTGGAATATTATTAACAACGAAACCGGCAAGTCAAAGCGGAGCACTAATAAGTACTCGTTCCTTATAAATAACCATATTGTTTCCGCTGATGATGAGGTAGCTGATGCTTTTCAGGACTTTTTTGCAGATATTCCTATACAAACGACTAAATTCTTGAACTCTTCCCACACACTTGCGGATGAAATTCTTAGGTCGAACGTTCCCGAGCCTACAACAAGTTTTTCGTTTAATTTTATAAATGCTGATACAATCCTCAAAACTTTTAAATCTCTGAACATCAAAAAGTCAGAGGATATATGGGGAATATCTGTAGCTATCTTAAGTAATATTATAGATATCATAGCACCACATTTGGCTTTAATTTTCAATGAATGTATTTCAGCTGGCATTTTTCCTGATTTAATGAAAGTTAGTAAAATCATACCACTTTTCAAGAAAGGGTGTAGTAAGGATCCTAATAATTTTAGGCCAATATCTATTTTGCCAGCCCTCAGTAAAATTTTTGAAAAAATAATACTTGACCAACTACTACCCTATTTTCAAAATAATCGGTTGCTTCACCCGCGTCAGTATGGTTTCACTAAAGGTAAATCCACAACGGATGCAGCTGCCATGTTATTTAAAGTTATCGTGGAAGCTTGGGAGGAAAGCATGAACGCCGTTGGTGTTTTCTGCGATCTTTCCAAGGCTTTTGACTGCGTTGATCACAAGACCTTAGTTAAGAAGTTAAAATTCTATGGCTTGGACAGTTATTCAATCAGTGTCATGTCCTCCTACCTTAACGCCAGAATTCAGAAAGTGAGAGTAAATGAAGCGACCTCTGCAGGCTGTCCTACTAGTATAGGCGTTCCCCAGGGCTCAATTCTAGGCCCTTTTCTCTTTTTAGTCTATATTAATGACTTGCCTTATGTAACTCATAATTTATGCGACACTATTTTATTTGCAGACGACACTTCTTTGATTTTTAAAGTAGACAGAAAAAATTCTAATGTCGATAACATTAACAAGACGCTGTCTCTTCTACTACAATGGTTCACTGTAAATAATCTGGTACTGAACGCCAATAAAACCAAATGTATAGCCTTTACACTCCCGAATGCAACCCAAGCTATTAGTCAGTCATCAGTCGTTATTAACGATGAAAAGTTAGAAATGGTTGAAACGACTACTTTTCTGGGCATTGTACTTGACAGTAAACTACAATGGCATCATCATATAAAAACCCTAGCAGCTAAACTTAGTGCGGCTGCTTTCGCTGTTAGGAAAATTCGACTGTTCACCAATGTCGACACGGCACGACTAGTTTATTTTAGTTATTTTCATAGTTTGCTGTCGTACGGCATTCTACTCTGGGGTAAAGCAGCGGAAATCGATTCGATTTTCGTGCTGCAGAAACGTGCAGTGCGTTCTATTTATAAACTTGGTTACCGGGTGTCTCTACGCGAGTTTTTTAAAGCCACCAATATCCTCACGGTGGCATCACAGTGCATTTTTGACAGCATCATGTTTGTTCGTAAAAACATTCATGATTATAACCAGGTGTGCGATGTTCATAGTTTTAATACGCGTAATAAGAACAAATTAGCTGTTCCTAAATTTAGGCTGAGAAAAGCGGGAAAGTCTTTTATTATTCAAGGCTTGCGTATGTATAATAAAATTCCCGATTACATTAAAAACCTCTCCAATAATAGCTTCAAATTAAATGTTAAAAAATTCTTAATCAGTAAAGCCTATTACACTATTAATGAGTATTTAAATGAAAAGTCTCCATGGCCCCTATGCGAAAATGAAATGCTCAAACTTGTCATTAAAAGCCAGTCAATGTTCGATAAACTCCATAAATAATAAATGTTCGTTATCATATTTTTTCTCATAATATCAATGGACACACGTCGTGGTGTCAGCTAAATAGTGCTGCATTTTCATTATAGTACTTTTAATTCTTTTTGACGGGGTTGTTTTTGTGAATGGGCTCTTCCGGGATTACGGTCGCATCGGGAGTCGGGTCGCTGTGTTCCCTCCAATATTGTTCATAATATTGTTGATGGTGAGCTCAGTGATGGAGGCTGGCGGGCCGACTCTCAGTTGTGGTTGTCATCTTGGGGGACTGGTCTGCTCGCTTTATTAACATCTACATATTCGACATATTTAGGATTTGACCATAGCGCTATTTGGATCGACATCCCGCGTTTTTAGCTTGATTTCTGTATGTACCTGGATCTGTATTTTATTTATTCTTATAAATGTACTTATACATTGTAACAAAAGAGTGAAAGGAAAAAAAAATTGCTAAATGACAAAAAAGGCCGTAACCGGGTTTCTTTCGCCATTTCTTTTACCGGTTGCCATTTTGCTTGTGTCCGAAATGGTGGTAGTATATAACGTAGTATATTCTCTTTATACATATATACAAATTGTAAATGACAAGAAAAAGTGCCTGTGAAGGTCTAATTTCTGAAATAAACGATTTCATTTCATTTCATTTCATTTCATCTGGCGAATGTTCAAGATTTGTTCACGCCTTTGCCTTTAACAAAGCCAGCCTGTTCCTGCGGTATTTGCCAGTCCTGAAAGTGACGTATCCTGTTATTGATAATGTGCAATAACACTTTGCTAGCAGCTAGAATTCTGTAGTTGTCACATTTATACGTAGAACCTTTTTTTTTTTTGTGTAATGGCAGAATTATTGATTTTGTCCAATCGTCGGGCCATTCACCGGTACGCCAGATGCTGTCACATATTTTTTGTATAGCGCTAGCTCCTGTCGTTCCCGTCGCTTTTAAGATCTCGGCTGTTAGTTGATCTGACAGCTATTGCAGCATTGATTTCAGACAGCAGAATAGAAGGTTCTTGGGTTATGTTCTCCCATGTAATTGGCATATGTGGTGGTTCATGATCGTCTGGGTTTTCGAAGGTTCTCACAATATTTCCGCCACCTTTCTGCTATTGCATCCAGATCTTGTAGTCGTGCGTCGTCCTGTAGTCTTAATCTGATTGAAAGTTATAGTGATGATGGCGTGACGGTACGTGATGTTAATAAACGTGTTCATGGAACCGGCCACCCGACTATTGATACTGATATCTAGGACCCTAACTGCCAATAGTAATAGTTCCGAGCACTGTCATGTGCGGAGTATGTCGGTAGACTCATTAGTTATAGGACCAAATTAGTGTTGTAGGAAATGCTATATTTCATAGTAAAAAAAAGAATAACCGTTAGGCCATCCGACATATATAAAAAACATAATTACCTGTTGCGTCAGTTCGGGAACTGTTAGAGCTCTGTATCCTTGACTGTTTCTTGCTGTCAGTGGTGCGAATCCTGTAGGAAAAACATTCTGAAGTAGTCACATGGACTTTTACTAGTATAATACCTAAATAGCTAGGTATTAATATAAATTCATTCAAACTATTTTTTGCATATTCCAGCACGGTTACGTACGGCCCTGTTAATCATGTTTTTTATACCACTAAGGTGGTAAACAAGCTTACGGTCCGATGATAAGCGGTCACTGTAGTCTATAGACGTTTGCATGTTATTTACGGTTCAGTAGGCAGAGCCCTTAAATGGTACATGCGACAGGGATTTGAACCAGGGACCAGTTGGTCAATAATCCAGTTTCTTATCCACAGAGCTATCGCTGTTTATCACCGCTCTGCTTCATTGTTTGTCTGTTACCTATCTTCTCTTCATAGTATAAATAACGTCCCACTATCTGCCTGTCTGTTCCTATGCTTAGTTCTATAAATTTTATTATTCATCTATTATCAGAAAACAGGTTCCATATATTAATTACATCACAATTATTCATAAGATTAATATTTAAAATAATAAAATAAAATTTCCATTACAACTAATAAATAAATAAATTACAATTAACTTTTTGAATAAATTAGAATAGAATTTACAACAAGAAATTAAAGATTTTATCTAAGGTATTATTATCCTCACCGAACCATGGGCTCGATTCTACTAACACAAATGCACCAATGGACTCTCAATGGTGTCTCAATCGTGTCTCAAAAGAACGCCTATAATGTATCAGTGGAATAGTTTTTGACATTTGTTATGGACTTAAACAATAAGTTAAACATTATGTTATTGTTTGATTCCATAACAAATGTCAAAAACTATTCCACTGATACACTATCGGCATTCTTTTGAGACACGATTGAGACACCATTGAGAGTCCATTGGTGCATTTGTGTTAGTAGAATCGAGCCCCAGGACAGTCGTCCAGTGATGGTTGATAGGACACTCGGCCTTACCTGCCACAGCTCTCAAGATACTGTTGACAAAACTACGCAAAGAATTTTGATGCGTTTTTTTTAATAGATAGATTTATTCAAGAGGAAGATTTTTAGGTATAATACATTCCAAAATTCCCACGGGAAAGCGGGATACACGCGAACGAAGTTGCGCTGGTTTCGCTAGTACCTATGACATAAAAAAATCTTAGCAAGTATACCTGGCATGAAGAAATGCAGTCTTGGGAAGGGCACCATATTGACAGCCAGCTTCCGAAGATCAGCGTTCAGTTGTCCAGGGAAACGGAGGCAGGTTGTAACTCCGGACATCGTTAGCTGTAATTATAAATTGTACTCAATTCACATAGCGTCAACTGGTCCTGGTCAAACCCGTGTACCAAATGTCAAGCAAATCTATGGAGCCGTTTTTAACTGAAAGAGTAAAGTTGCGCTAGTACTTTTTATTATAATGTAGTAAAGTCATAAATACTGGTATGCTACATAGGCGAGCTACAACAAAGGCGAGTTACAAATGCACCGTTATTATACTAACTCCTTTATTCTATAGACCCTCGTGGACACTTTTATTTTACACAGATTGAGTTAGTATCATTTCGGTGCATTTGTAACTCGCCTATGTATCAACTGGTCTATTTATCAACTGGTAACTCTTATAAGTTGTAAATCGCCTAAGTTGTAAAACGCCTATTTATCAACTCGCCTATGATTTCGCAATATATGTAGGTTGGATTTAGATTATTTTGGAATGTTTTTGGGATGGAGTAGGATTGACTTTAGGATAATTTTTGAATGTTTTTGGGATGGATTAGGATTGACTTTGGGATTGACTTTATGATTATTTTGGTTATTTAGCCATGTACATACCTAGCAGCGTGTAGCAAAATATAACAATAAAATTATTCTTAACAAAAATTTATAGGATGGATTATATTGGAAATTTACAGGGTTGGTTTAGTAATAATATAGTTTAGTGCTTTCGGTACCTTCCCCTCAGGTAACAGATGCTAAAGCTACTGCATCGTGTTTTGGTGTTTTGTTAATATCAAACAAAGCAACAGGAGTTCTTGTTTTTAGTTTGGTTGAGCTGGCTCCAGAGCCAGTTCGAAACTTGTGTTATGGGGTCTCAACGATACTATTTTTTATAACAAACACATATACCTAAGTATAGATAAACATCCAAGACCCGAGACCAATCAGAAAAAGTTCGTTTCTCATCATTACCCGACCGGGATTCGAACCAGGGACCTCCTGGGTGGCGGGCGGTCTGGCATGGTAACCATAACGCCACGGAGGTCGTTGCACTTTAGACACGTCATTTACAATGAGATAGTCCTTCGTGGAGGTCGTCGTCGTATTAGATGTAACAATATTTTATGATGGATATAAAGAAGAATTTAATTTAAATAATGTATTACTCGTGAGATATATTGTGTTTTCATGCGATGGCCGAGCCAATATACTTATTTAAAACGTTAAAGATTTTAAATAATGTATTACTTCTGATATATTGTGTTTTCATGCGATGGCCGAGTCAATATACTTATTTATTTATTTATTTAACAAACACATGAATTTACAGCTAAAACCAAAACATCCATGCGTTAATACAAAATAGAAAAAAAAAAACAAAATATGCTCCCTTAAATATTAATGCGGTTACAAAGAAAAACAAAAAAAAAAACAATAAACAAACAAACCAATATACTTATTTATAACGTTAAAGATTTTAAATAATGTATTACTTCTGATATATTGTGTTTTCATGCGATGGCCGAGTCAATATACTTATTTTTGAATAAGTATTTAAAGATCTTTAATATTGATTATGGTCATTATAAGATGTTGTTAGATTAGATAATTACGTAACAACTTAAGACAGAAGGTCCCTTAGGTAGGGACTGAATAAATTAATAAATAACCCACTTGGTATTACATGGATCTCACAATTTTTTACGGTAGAACAACGCGAGACTTGATTTTTTTGACAAGTATTGTTTTTTATGGGATAATAAGAACAAATTAGAGGTCATTTGCAACGAATTAGCCCCCATTAATAGGGGGTCGAAAGATTCGATTCGATTATGATATTTTGAGAATATCTATCATACCTTCCTTACCTATTAATACATCATAATAAATATAATATATATAGGGACAATTCATACAGATTGAGCTAGCCCCAAAGTAAGTTCGAAACTTGTGTTATGGGATACTAACTCAACGATATTATATTTTATAACAAATACATTTATAGATAAACATCCAAGACCCGAGGCCAATCAGAAAAAGTTCGTTTTTCATCATGACCCGACCGGGGATCGAACCCGGGACCTCCTGGGTGGCGGTCTGGCGTGGTAACCATTACGCCACGGAGGTCGTCATCAAGACCGACAGAGAGGTTAAATTGGACCAACACAACTTTGTTTCAATCCATATTTTTGAATGGTATACCAAACAACCATCGGATCTTTGGAATACCATTGAAAAATTGATAGATTGAAAAGAAAAGATTCAAAAAAACGACGAAACGTTTCGAGAAAAAGTATCAGAGTTGAAACATTACGATGGATGAACCAAAATGGGCAAAAGGTTCGATCTTACCTTCCTTACAAATCAAAGATAAAATATATGTGTACTCGCGACAACAAACCATAGCGCGATTCAGGAACGAATATAAACCTAACAGCGACATCTATCGAACCACTGACGAACTAATGAAACTGCTTAGAAATGTTGGGAGGTTTTCGTTCGCCATTTTCTTTTACATGATCATGATCATTTTGCTTTGTTTCCGAAATGTTGATAATTTATAGCCCCCGTTCGTCTTAGGACAGATTCTGGTTACAACAGATTCTTGTTACGGCAAGTAGTTTGTACATAATGTATTATATAAATTATTATTTAATGTTATATATGCATAAGAAGAGAAGGTGAATAAGGGTCTATTATCTGAATAAAATATTTTTGATTCTTTTAATGAATATGAACCTAACAGCGACATCTATCGAACTACTGATGAACCAATTGAACCTAGTTCTTATTATTTTAGAACGAAAATCATTATTTATACGATTTTATCGTACGTAAATACTTAATTATGAAAACAAACAAAATAATAACCACAAAGATTGTATATTACTTGATACATATACATACAATGCTATCTTGGTTCAGTATACAGTCTCTGAGTCAAGAAAAAGGTGATCTTATGAGAGGTACGGCACAGCGGATAATCCGCTCAAATCGGAGAGTGAGTCAGAGCTTGCGGGGTTGGGAGGGTTGGCAACGCGTGAGTGATACCCCGATTTTGCAAGCGTCTATTCAAAAGGCTACGGTGATGCTTACCATCAGGCGGGCCGTATGCTTGCTTGCCAACTTTGTGACATAAAAAAATACTTTAAAATTACTTACCGAAACCAAGTGATTGAGATCACCATACGTGGGCGAAGCAAGGCGAAGCGTCCTGAAGCATATGTCGTAGAGTGCTTCGTTGTCTATACAGAAAGTCTCGTCTGTGTTTTCGACCAATTGATGGACGGATAACGTCGCATTGTACGGTTCTACCACTGTATCTGACACCTGAAATATTATTTTTAAAGATACTTATTTTTAGTTAAGTTATAACCGCTTGGTTTGCTTATTCATTAAATAATAATAAATAAATGAATATTTGAATAAATCATCATCATCATCTCAACCACAAGAAGTCCACTGCTGGACCTTTCCCAAACTAAAATATATATGAATAAATATAGTTCTATAAACTTTTTTTAATACTAAAATAAATTTCGAATAGACAAGTAGCGTTATTTGAAAAATAAGTTTCGAGTTTTTTCAATATTCACTGACCTTAGGCGATGGCATAACACTGAATGTGTTGACGATGCGATCAGGGTATTCTTCACGCAGCTTGCTGAGCAGCAAAGTGCCGAGCCCCGATCCAGTACCACCGCCAAGAGAGTGGGTTAGCTGGAATCCTGCAAAGAAATTCTATATTTACTCATCAAAACTAATATTATAAAGAGGAAAGTTAAGGGTGCTTTCAAATAAGGCTTTTTGTTGTTTCTTGCGGCACTTTTTCTCATCTGGCCATTAACGTTGAAGTGCTGATAAGATTTTTAAAAAAAAGTTTATTTTATTTATTTTTTAACATACATTGGCTTTTGGATTGAATTGAAAATATCTGATACTGAATCGATTTTGAAAACCAATAGAAAGCTAACGTCATAATTAACCCGAAAGGGCAATGCAGGCTGCCAGCGCCAGTACAACAACCTAAGTACCTAAGTACTCTACATAAGCGTTTCAAAAAATTTGAAATGGTTTAAATAATTATGAAATAAAAAAAAAGAATATATATAGAAACAATAGATACAGATTGAGCTAGCCCCAAAGTATGTTCGTATTGTTGACTGTAATCTGTATTGTGTACCTAAATAAATAAATAAAAAAGAGGAAGATATAATCTACTGCAGTTTAGATGGAAAATTTAGCAGTCTCTATAGATCGTTCGCAGTTATATTACCTCTGACAGATGTCAAAACAAGTATAATTGTCTAAGCACATTATGCCGAAAATACGCGACCGAAGTTCCGCGGCTGATTTTACGTTCGGCTCTTATTCGGCGTATTCGGCTGATATGACACACCATAAGCGCCGAACTTACGCGGCTGAAATTCGGTTGCGGAACTTTGTGTGTGTATTGTCAGTGTCAGTGTCCGAGCGCTGTCGTGGCAATCGAACCGAACTTCAGTCGCTTATAATGTGTTGCTATACGCCGAAACGCTGCCGAACTTACGCCCGACCGAAGTTCGGCTGTACGCTATAACGCGACGTTATTTCGGCATGGTGTGTCGTCAGTCATTTAAAATACATTGCAGGCGTAGTCACGCCGAACTTCGGTCGCTTATTTTCGGCATAGTGTGTTTAGACTAATACTTAAAATAAGAGCGATCGTGTATGTTGATCAATGGTTAACTGCTCAAGTACCTACTAGTCCTTTTATGTCGATTCAAACATTATTTCTTTCAAATCAAATCAAATCAAATCAAATAATTTATTTGTGATCCACAGGTAAATAAGATACAGATGTTACAATACATTATTTTAGAGCAAGCTGTGATCAGCCTTATAGGCATACAAATTTGTTGCAAATACATAATTATGCACTCAGTCGGACATCAACAATTTAAAATTTAGATTCCAGGAAGTCATTAACGGAATAGAATGCATGCTCAATAAGGAATCTATATAATTTACACTTAAAAAACCGTTGTACAGTGCAATCTCTTATACTGTGGGGAAGCTTGTATAGACTCTAGGAGCCATAGTAAATATACTTTTGTTATACAAGGTGGTTTTATGCTGATACCTATTAGCATTTTGCAAAAAATTTCGGTTACGAGATCTATGAGTAATCTTAAATAATTTCGGGTAACGTCGTACAAACACGCATATTTCGAAAATATATAGTGAAGGCATGGTTAAAATATTTAGACTTCTGAAGTATGGGAGACAACTGTCGCGTTTCTTTAGGCCGCACATGGCACGAATACAGCGCTTCTGACTTCGGAATACTTTATCCCAATTAGTTGCATTACCCCAGAATATTATCGCGTATCTCAGGCGAGAGGCAACATAGCCATGGTACGATGTAACCAATGTTTGGAGTCCAACTTTTTTGGAAAGCATGTATAGACTATAAGAGGATTGAGCCAGTTTTTTACACACAAATTTTATATGACTTTGCCATTTCAAATTATAATCAATTTGTAAGCCTAAAAATTTAGCTGTTTCCGTAGTTTCAACTATTCGACCATCGTTTTGAATTCATCGTTTCTGCTGTAGAATTATTCCTCTGACACTTATTTTGAGTCATAAACACTGTCAGAGGTAAAATAATTGCCTTCCTGACACATTACGCGGTTATTTTTCAATAAGTTACCTTGCAAACAGTCACAGGACTCCGCCTCCTTCCTGACGACGTCCATCACTGACTGGACGAGTTCTGCACCCTCGGTGTAATGACCCTTCGCCCAATTGTTGCCTGCAATTACAAATAACAAGATTATTCTAATTCTTCACTATTCTCTTAAGTAAAAAAGAAATTTTAAACTCCTTCGTACAACGCCATCTATTATCAATTATCGTAACTATTTTATAAAAAAGTTAGCTCAAGGGAGGACTTTCCATTTTTATTTTCGTAACCAGTTACGAAAGAAGAGTTTTTTTCGCTGTTCCATAACTAGGTGCGAAAGAAGAATTATTTTTCAACTTTCACTTATGTACCAAAATTGTTTACATTTTGTAATTTGAATAAATCAGTTTTTATGCAAAAGTTCTTTGAATGACATAAGATCTAAGATATTAATTCCGTATATAATAGGAATATATTTTTTCAAAAAGTTCATTAAAATCAGTAATATTAAAGAAAGTGTAAAACGTGTAAAGTTTTGCCCCCCACCACCCGGGGTAAGACTACCAGTGGGGCAAGACTACCAGTAGATTTTCTTAAATGCTTACTTCATACATAAATGGAAATTAACATACCAGCACCACTTTGCCCGAAGACGTAGTTGTCAGGGCGGAATAGCTGACCATAAGTGGATGACCTGATTGCATCCATGGTCCCTGGCTCCAGGTCCACGAGAACGGCGCGGGGCACGAACCTGTTACCTGTTTATAATCAACAATTAATTAAAATAAATAAATATTTAGTAAGTACATTTATTTATTTCCCATGAAAGAATTACAAATTTACTTGAAATGAGAAATTATCCCCCACAAATTACCGAAATGTAGGGTCTTCACTTGAGTCTCCCTTGACAGAGAGGCGGACAATGATTTTATAAAGGTTCCGTTTTCATTTGAGGCACGGAGTCCTAAAAAGAGCAAAAAGAGCTAACTAAATCCATCCAAACACTGAGTAGGGTTGACGTTCCTCAACCTGTATGTGCGGTATAGAATGCGACACAGCGACGCCATCGAGCTCACACGCAGTTACGCCTAGGCAGTTTTATATAGGTAAATACAATTTTACTACATATTGTGTTGGTACTGAAATGAGTCTATGAAGATTGAAGAGTCCTCTAATAGAGCATGACCATAAACAATGGATAATTTGTGTCAAATCATCGTTACTCACAGACATATATTACAGAATACATTTCCACCGCTGTGTCTCCTGTAAATCCAGGATTAACAACTACAGATTGACAATAATTAATGAAGCTTATTGACGTCCCGGGGGAGTAACTACATCTGTCTTGGAACTCAAGACGAATTTGCACAGAATAAAAATAGTACGACTGATTTTTTCAATTTTCTTGCCATAGAGGAGGTTGGGGGGGGGGGGAGGGGACCACCACCTTGTTTAATAAGTTTCTAGTAGGCATTAAGCGTTTCAGTGTTAGACCGCGGAGAGACTGACATGGCGAAACTATAAGGCTTCCTTCCTTGTTAGCCCCTTCGCCCACAAGGCGACGGCGACGCAAGTCTCCGATACTCGGCGATTTTAGCATCCAACGACGCGAGTGTATACGAACCTCAATGGACTTGTATGGCGGTAGTCGCTTGGATACTAAAATCGCCGAGTATCGGAGACTTGCGTCGCCTTGAGTGCGAAGGGGCTTAGTTTACTACGGAATCCTAAAAATGTACGTTTATGAGAATTTCCATTAAAAAAAATTGACAATCGACGTAAAGGGCGTTAAATGTATGTTTTTTGAATGTTTACTTATATATGTATACAAACGAATTATCACACTCGACGCTGAAGGAATCGTGAGTAGTGAGGAAATACCCACGTACTTAGTACAAACTTACAAGAAAATAAATTTTGAAACGTGATTTTGTTGGTCCAACAGGAAATGGTGATTTTTTTCATACGGCGAACAGATTGGCAATCTGGTTCAATCGATGAAACCATTGCCGTAAATGTGATTCAAATTTCCTAAATATTGCTCGAAATAGTTTAAATTGTATTCATATTGTAGCACAGAGAACGATTAACGCTCGAGGCGCGGCTGGCAAACATTTGTGTGTTTGCTCTCGACTCTCGGTGTTTTCTATATAATTATAAGTCGGTTTATTTATTTAAAATAATAAATCCGTTGTTCTGAAAGCCTATAGGCATATGTCCTGCAGTAGATTTGTTGTGGCTGAGATGATGTATTGTTAATGATATCCGTTGTCTGGTAATAAGCCCAGCTTACTTTGGGACCCGGCGCTGTGTGAACTGTGTAAAACAGAAATGAGGTGTTTAAGAGCAAAGGTACATACCATCAGCTGCTTCGTTGTAGTACACCTGGATCCTTTCCAGCTGCAGCTCGCTGTCCCCGACATAGTTTCCCGTCGTATCGATGCCATGCTCATCGGATATTATCTCCCAGAACTGAAATTACCATAAGATACTTAGAAAGAAAGAATATCTTGCTTCTCCGATGCGTACGCCGGGCGCCGCCGCCGGCCGCCGCTGCTGGCCGTGCCCAGTGCTTGAACTCAGCTGCTGCACCGCGCTCCGCTCACGCGCAAGCTGGCTGCACACTCTCAACCAAATAGCCGAGAGAACAGACATGTTCACTTGTTCTTTGAGCGAATTCCAAAATATTGGATTGCATATTATACCTACTTAATATAAATGAGAAAATGAGTTTGTTTGTTTATTTGTTTGTTTGTTATTCCTTCATGGCTTGGCTAAGCAGCCGATCATTATGAAAATTTGTATACATATTGCCAGAGGTACAGAGCCCAACATAGGCTACTTTTTATCCCGTGAAAGTATGTCATTCCAATGGGAAAATACTTTTTCTACTATAGAGGGCGCTGTATGGGGTGGGCTATCGGCCAATAGATGCCGCTACAAGTCGCGCTATGGGTTGAATGTCAAACGAGATCAATGTGTCATAAAATTAACGCGAGCGAAGCCGCGGGGAAAAGCTAGTATGTTATAATACTTAGATAATAATGATTAGTTGCTTCGCTATCGCATTTGTTTTAAAACTGTAATGGTAGACTTAAGCTGTGATGTAAAATAAATAAATAAATAAATCTTTTATTGAGAGAGTAGGCCTCCACAGACACGTTCTCTAGTCATACATTTAATACTAGCGAAACCTGCGTTTGCGTGTATTCATGCAGAGCAGCACCATTAACTATCAGACTTTTGACCAATTCCTATGGGAATCGCGTTTTCTTCGGGATAAAAACTACCCTATGTGTTAATCCAAGGTATCAGCTACCTACATACCAAATATCATAAAAATTGTCCCAGCCATTTGAGCGTGAAGTAGTAACAAACATACTCACAACTTTCGCCTTTAGAATATTAGTGGGATAGGTCGACAGCGCGGTGGTGGTGATCCTACCTTCTGCATCAAGGGTGTGGGTTCGATTTCCGATTGGGGACAGGCGGTGGCCAAGAGGAATAATAGTAACATCCAAGACCCAGGCCAATCAGAAAAATCATGACACGACCGGGATTCGAACCCGGGGCCTCCTGGGTGGCGGTCCGGCGTGGTAACCATTACGCGACGGATGTGGTCATTACGTAGGAGATTTTTCCTAAATGACTGACTGCGAATCAACGCACAGTCTAATCGTAGAGACCTGGGCCTACCATGACCGCTTAAAACAAAACAAGAACGGCTGAGTAAGGGAGACAGACAGCGCAATCCATGATGTAAGACGACGACGTCTCATTACACAATCGTCTAAGGATAGATATGAGGCCTAGTTAAATAGGGCCCCTAAAACCTAGAGTGTGTTCTTAGAATGACGCAGGCATCCGATAAAAAAGGATATATTGACAAAAGTACTAATTTCAATTAATAATTTATTGTTTCATTTTTATTTAATGTATTTCACCTAAGTAGGTATGTTTGCTTTGTATAAATTAACTTTTATTATATTTGCACACCGTGAGGTAAAATGTAGTCGAAACTTAAACTTTATCAAAACATTGTTGTACCTACCTACCTACATTTGCAAATAAATGAATTGATTTGAAAAATTGATTTTTCGAAATTCTCTCGGGACAGTGCAAACAAAGTAGCGCGGGTTTCGCTAGTAGTATGACAGATGAACTCCGTGGTGTGGTGTGATGGTTACCACGCCGCCACCCAGGAGGTCCCGGGTTCGAATACCGGTCGGGTCATGATGAAAAATTAACTTTTTATGATTGGCCTGGGTCTTGGATGTTTATATTTAAATGTATTTATTATAAAATATAGTATCGTTGAATTAGTATCCCATAACACAAGTCTCGAACTCTTTGGGGCTAGCTCAATCTGTGTCATTTGTCCCTATATATTTATTTATTTATGTAAGTACCTAAATACATAGGTACAACCTACTTAAGGTTGTATGTATTTAGGTACCTACCGGTAAGTATAATAGTGTGTCCGTTTTGTAGTTTGATCACGACAAACATTTGTGATGCAAACACAACCTTCACAATATAAAGTTGGTTGAGGCCTCAAATATTAACTAATTGTTAAAGCAATTAGAACCATATTGTTATTTTATATTAATATGTTTACTCATTTGTTATAATGTAACAGCGTCGTCGGCCATTGCAGAAATAATTTAATACAAGAATTTTTGTCTTATTCTCTATATAATAAAGTTGAATATCGTTTGTATGTTTTAGTGTTTACGTGTGAATACGTAATAGTTGGTTGGTAATAGTGAAGTAATTTATTGTTCCAGATTTGAAAAATTTCAATGTCGTATTTTTTTCTGTTTACTTTTTAAAATATTTAAGTATGAGTATGCTTACATTATTATGTTTTAAATGTTACTGAACTGAGAGAGAGCATATTTTATGAAATGCATGGGCTATCTTTAATGGCGTATCCACACGCTCGGCAAACAACGGCGAACAGCGAACACGAACAGCAAACACGAACAGCAAACACGAACGTGTGGACAGCTGTTTGTCTGTTTTTGTTTGTGTTTGCCAGTGTTCGGCGTCGGTGTCGGTTTTTGTGCACGAATCAAAGGGTGCCAAACATGTTTGCGATGTATCCACACGCTCGTGAAGCAGTCAGTAGTAAAGCTTTGTTTCCTTCTTTTTCTGATTATTATTTAAAAGTAATTGTAAAAATTATTTAAATTTCAATAAATAATTATCTAGGTACTATTTTTTATTTATTTAATTTTATATATTATTGTATCTACTCCTAGTTTTTTATATTAAATTAGGAATAATTTTATTTATTGAGTCAGTTTTTTTTTTATCTTTTTTTTGTTGAGCTTTTTTCTACAGTAGTTTTTAGGCAACTAGCCGTTCATATTTTGAAATTGACTTTTTGAAAGAAAAATTTCACCCCTAAGGTGGGATTTGAACCCACGATCCCTCGATATCCGGCCGATTGCTCTCCTTCTTTTTCGTTTAATTTCACTTTCCTTTTTTTATAACAATAAGTCATGCCATACATAAGTGATCGCTGCCACCACAAGTTCGTCGTCCGCCATGTTTACTAAACCGGGCATAGACTGGCACGTTCGCGTTCGCCAAGCGTGTGGATACCGCGTTTGTCTTCGGTGGTTGTAATCGGTGTACGGCATATATAGTGTTCGGTGTTTGGTGTTTGTGGCGAACAGCGAGCGTGTGGAGACCCCATAAAGGTTTAACCAGTCTGTTATAGTCTGAATATTAGTCCGAGAGTGGGAACAACGGGACTTTGCGGGTAAAACCATGGGCACAGATAATATATACTTAACAGTACCGCGGGCATGAACTAGTAAGTATATTCTTGATGTTAAAAAAGCGTAAAGATCATAACCAAACAACTATTTATTAATGTAACGATTCAATAAATCGTGCACCCATCGATCATTAAAGAGAAATCGTTTTATAAATTATTTTAATACATTACATTTCAAATAAAAAAATAATAAGATTATACTGAAGTAAAATTATCATATTATTAATTAACTTTAGTTTTTAGTTAATATTGTTTAGAGAACTGTTAAATATTTAGACTTTAAAACAGCTAAAGAAATAACTACAGTAAAATTATTAACACGCAACATACTGTTTATCTATAAAAAAAAACAAATCATTAAAAAAACAAAACAAAACGCAACAAATTAAAATAGTAAAAAAAATTACAAAATAACTGTTTAGTTACGCATCCGCGCACCGCTATACCATTTATAAATAGAACTGTATGTAATGTAACACTTTTGCATTTTGAATTTTTAAAACTATATTACCTTAGATCCAATTTGGTTGCCGCATTGACCCGCTTGTAAATGGACGATTTCTCTCATTTTTTATAAATAAATTCACTTTTAAGCACGCGTAAACGTGTGCACGACTGATTCAAGACTATTTTAATCTTGGCTAGACAGACGGCGGCAGCGCCTATTGCGTTTTTCATTCAACGAAAGAAAAGTGTATTATATTAAAATAGGCGTGAAGAATGAAAACTAACTTAATTTGACAGATTTAATTTATTTCGCGTGTTTATTTTGTTGTTAAATAATGATTATACATTTTTTACGCATTAATAAATAGAATAAATTAACAAAATTATTGTCTTTTACGTTACTTTCAAGTGGCTATGTGCGTGGGTTTAGAAAATTATGATTTATCTTTATTAGATAAGTAGTTTAAATGAAGTCGCTTACCGCTGTCTGTCTGTCCCTATGTACGCTTAGATCTTTAAAACTACGCAACGGATTTTGAAGCGTTTTTTGAGAGGAAGTATGTATAATACATGCCAAAATTTCCACGGGAAAGCTGGAAACACGCAAGCTTAGTTGCGCGGGTTTCGCTTGTATTTATAAACAGTAGTTCAAGTAGGTCAATATTTAATCTGTGCTGACCCCATCAGAGATAAGAGACGTGATGCGATTAGGTACTTTT
This sequence comes from Endotricha flammealis, assembly GCA_905163395.2. Taxonomy (NCBI): domain Eukaryota; kingdom Metazoa; phylum Arthropoda; class Insecta; order Lepidoptera; family Pyralidae; genus Endotricha; species Endotricha flammealis. Next base: position 9,921,207 of record LR990879.1, on the reverse strand, counting down.
TTGTCTTAGTATAACTATAAAATGAAGTCGCTTCAGCCGCTGCTCCTCTGTTCGCTTAGATATTATAAACTTCTCAACTGATTTTATTGGAGTTTTCAGTAATAGATAGAGCGATTCAAGAGGAAGGTTTTATAGTAATAGCCAGTAATAGGGTTTTTCTGAAATTCCCATTGAAAAGCAGTATACATGCAAAAGAGGATGTGCGGATTTTGCTAGGAATAATAAATGTATTTCAATGTTTTTCATATTAAAGTAATTCTCCGATCTGAGCATTTTATAAAATGCACTAGTAGTTCGACGGTTAGTACCACCCCCTACTCACAGAATATCGGCGTGAGGTATGCGTTTCGTTCTGTGAGATCCGCGGAGGTCCAACTATTTCCCCTTTTCTAATCCCTTCTCTGCATATTCTTCCTTGTAGCAAACAACGTATAGGAGCACCTGGTAGTGCTAATGTTCATAGGCGGTGCGGTGACACTTTCCATTGTGTAGTCCGTCTTGTAGCTTGTCTAGCTGCATTGTCATATAAAAAAAATAAGTCCGGGATCGGAAACAACGAGAACTCGCTGGTAAAAAGTAACCTAGGAGAGTACACAACACAGCGCCATCTCGCCTCAAAATAATCAAAGCTTATGCTGTGGTGCCCGCAATGTATGTTAAGTTCGGTAGATGTTATGCAGTCCCTAGACGATCAAAAATACTTGACAAGCACATGAATTTTACGTGCTTGTCAAGCAATTTTGACCGTTTAGAACGACGCTTGGTGTGCTTGACAATGCTTGATGAAAAGTTAAATTATTGCAATGCTTGTCAAGCATGCTTGATCGTCTAGAAGTTTGTAGTTTGAGTTATGGCGGAAACACACTACCGTGTCGGGGCCTGTCGTGTCGCGCCAGAAGCATATCGTGTTCATACATTTTATATGGTTAGGAGCACATTTGTAGGGCGTGTCGTGTCGTGACTCGCTCTGTCGTGGCGCGGACTGCTGGCCGCCGATTGCGCCACGGCGGTGGTGGGGGTTATGACGCGACACGACACGCCCTGCAAATGTGTTTCTATACCCGCGCGTGGTTCGTGGCGCGTACAAGTGGACGCTTTTTTTTTTTAATTTGTTTTTGCAGCGTTATAATGAGTTACTAGGTAATAGATTCCTGATAAATATACTTAAATACTTTTTTTTGTAAATAAATACCATTATACATTAAAGAAAACACCCAGACAAAGGCAAACACTGCGAGCTTCTGTTCAGAAATGAAAGAAATAAAGGTCTGGCGTTTATTTCGTTCATTTCTGAACAGAATCGCGCCCCGACACGACACGTAAGTGTGCACACCCACCGTCACGACAGAGCGCGACACGACAGGCCCCGACACGGTAGTGTGTTTCCGCCATTATACTGGGTCACTCTGTGGCTCGGACCGCTGAAATGAGTGCGGATGTTTGACAGTCATGCTTGTCGTTGCATTTAGCCTCATCAAGCATGCTTGTCAAGCATTTTTGATCGTGTAGGGAAGGGACCGCATTAGATTCTTTTACAAAGAAAAGAAAAACAGTAATATATTGGTGACAATATCTTAAATTTTAAAATATCATACATTTAAATTAACAATAAGCAAATTAACGCATTTTAACAATGAAACAATATCCATTTTAGGAGCAACGAAACGCGTTTAATTTGACTGACAGCTCTTCTAGCTTATAATGTCAAACATTGGTAATTTTTCGTCGGAATTATCGTGAATTCCTATTGAAATTATAATTATAATCGCGATACGGTTCGATAGAGTATAATATAATTGTGTATAATCATTTATTTTGTAAGACAAGCACACAAACGTTGGAACGAAACGCCATGGTGATGGTTTGTTATAATGCCCGCAGGGAATATGGGACTATTAGCTGAAGTGTATAATTTTCGTGTTGTTTGCAGTATTTACTTGCACATGACGTGTTAGTGTAATAAAAGTGTACATCGAAGCACATTTTTAATACGTGTAAGTATTTTTTTAAATTATTATATTCTTTAACATATTTTTTTTTATTGATAATGTCGCAGCGGCGTGCCGCCTTCGTGTCAACTACAATAAAATTTAAAAATAAAAAAAACATATCCCTAGAATTTATTCCACAGATTGTAAAAAAAATAACCAAATAGAGTTCTTTTTTTAAAATTCTTTTACTAACTTTAGTAAAAATGATCATGATTTTTATCATGAAAAAATCTACATTCGCGTACATTCTGTTATCTAAGATTATCTTAACAATAATAATACCTACTTGGGTGTTGTAATGTATTTTTTTTGTAAGTTGTAAACAATAAGAACCGTAAAACAGAAAAGCTTCTAGAATAGTTATCTCTTTTAAACTATGACCACTATTACAAGGAAATTTATTTACTGTGCCACCTACGTTTCAAAGTAACGTTCCTTTACGCTCAGGTTCTTGTTTTAAGAGAGGCAGGGCACAGCGGACCTTACATCGTATCGTAGGCAAATAGCATTGATCTATAGGCTACGGTGATGCGTACCATCAGGCATGCTGTATGCTTGTTTGCCAACTTTGTGGTATAAAAAAGTAAAAAAAGGTTGCTGGGAAGAAATTGCATAGTGATACTGATGAGGCTGCCTGTTGCGTGTAATAAGTTATTGCATTACGCTATTGCATTAGGCTAAGCATGCCTTTAAAAATAGTTGTAAGTGTAGAATGAATAAATAAATAAAATAAAATAAGGAGTTTGTATTGTATTGTAATAATCCACCGTGATACCCATCAGCCACTCCAATCAGTAAAATTACAACCCTCCAACAAACATACTGTATCTTCTATATGACTATACTCAATACTCAATATTTATTGCAGACCATAAAGACATAGAATGACATGACAATTTCAAATATAAGATTGAGCACTTCATGGACTCTGTTGGGCACACGTTTGGCCTATTGGTTTATCTGTCTAGTAATCTTAAGCAAAAGGAATTGTGTATAGAAGCTTTATTAATTCTCTAGTCCTGGTACTCATGGTGTACAGTTATTATTATTCTGTATTAATTAAATTTGACTACCTCCGTGGTGTAATGGTTACCATGCCAGACCGCCACCCAGGTCCCGGGTTCGAATGCCGGTCGGGTTATGATGAAAAACGAACTTTTTCTGATTGGCCTTGGGTCTTGGATGTTTATCTATATTACGTATTGTTATCTGTGTGAATTGTCCCTACATATTTTATTAAATAAGGTACTTTATAAACTACTTACCAGGCTACCACCCAAATGACCACTGAAAAAATAAGTGGTTTTGGTGGAACCCGTTATTTATTTAATTTTTTATTTTAATAATACATTTACATTCCATAAACATTACAGACTTCTGTCAAAGGCGTTTATAAATCATAGATGATGGTGATGTTTAGGTTATTTCAGTGGCGAGGGGTCCTAATAACACGATTCCTGTCGGCTTCCCTTTTAAAAATAGTGAATTACCTAACAGCATCGACTCTGCTAATAACATGATTTCGATTCATACATAATATAATAATGATATCCAAACGCCTATACAATAATAAATAGCAATATCGCGTAGCTGTAATTACCGGCTTTCGACGAACAGGCGTTCGTCGAAAGCCGGTAATTCTCGAGTTGTAGTCGCATACAGTTTTAGGAGCGGCTGTCTCTTTCTGACGCGGATATTTTGTTCCTAGCGCGGTCTCTTTCTCACGCCGATCATATGAACTTAGTAAAGCCGGTAGTCGCCGAGTTACGACAAAGATGGCATATATCAGATTACGTTAGTGCGACAAAGATAAACAGAGGTATTAACCTGAGAAGTAAAAAATATAGTTAATTATGTGTTTAGTGCTTGAATAATAAAACAACTATAATTTTGTCGCGTTGTAATTGTCAAACATATGACATTTTTTTTTCAATTCACTTTCGCCGGTGCTTGATATTGTGTGTATTGTGTTTTTTTAAATTTGTTTGTTGTTAATTTAGTCAATTTGAATAGATTAGAGTGAATTGGACAGGGGTCGGTGTGAATTGTGTTATAGTTATAATAATAAGTTATAGTTAGAATAAATTATTTCCTTCTTTTTTTTAGTCGCTCAATGCAAAAATCAGTACCTCCACCAATTCTCAAGCTTAGGTAATGGACTCCACCAATGCTTACAAATTAGGAAACATAGAATAACCCTGGGAAGATGTCTTATATCGCACTTACACTATTTTGGACTGTAAACTCTGCACATTAGCTTTTTCAGCTCCGCACGCCTGCTTGGCTGCCTCCAGACTCTCTCTCAATTCATTCTTCTTAGATTCCGATTCGCAAAGGTTATAACTATAACACATAGTAGAATTTATCGGATTCAGGTGTAAGTAGTTAATTATTTATTTTGGTTTAGTCTGTTTTGTTTACATTCGTAATGGCTGCAATTTTAGACGTGGGTTGTTGTCTCACAGACTTTTTATTAGATAATAACTTTCAAACACACAGTTTTGAAAATAAAAAAGATATTAAACAGCGCGGCCGTGCTTGCCCTTCTATGAAAATAGATTATAGACGGAAAGATGGCTTGACAAAACATTTTCATTGTAATTTGTACGAAAAGTATTCGTGGCTCACAGGTAGTTGTAAACTTATAACGCTGTTTTGGTTTTCCATATTATATCAGTGCTTTTATGTATGGTAATGGATAATTTGCAACTTAGATTCAAGACTTGATATGGTATTCGGAATTCTCCATCCCTGTGGTAAGAAAACACTGTTTTTTTTTTGCTCCGGCTTCCCCTGAGTAAAATTTCACCCTTCGCCACTGGGTTATTTTTGTCTTTCAATTCATATTTTAATAATTTTTTGTGTATTTTGTAATATTTGTAACTCGAATGGCTACCAATTCGCCAACGCAGACAACAGAGGATTTTGTGCACTCTCTTTTCTATACTTTCCAACGCTCACTCTCCAGAATATCTGAAATGTAAACTTCAATATCTCTCTCACTCCCATGACCGTCAACTTCGCTTATAATTCCCTTAAACTTTTCACTTCCCTTTTTCATTCCGGTTTCATGACCTATTCTTTTACTCGCCAAGCTTCGCGACTCTGGAATGCGCTGCCGTACCATATAAGAGACACGCATAACAATTTCATTTTTTAAAAAAGAGTACGATCCCATTTATTTGATATCTTGCCAAAGTGATTAATCATCATCAACATTATTTATTGTCTCAGATAATCATCAGTTATATTATATACTAGCTGTACCCGCGGCTTCGCCCGCGTGGATACTGCCTTTCCCGTGGGAATTCTATAAATTGCCGTCTTTATCCTTGTCAACATCATAAAGGGAACCCATAAACAAAATTCCAGCTTTCTAGGTTGAGCGCCTGCGTTAAGACACTTACAGTCCTATTACTCCCTTTCCCTTGGGAATTCTATAAATTGCTGTCTTTATCCTTGTCAACATCATAAAGGGAACCCATAAACAAAATTCCAGCTTTCTAGGTTGAGAGCCTGCGATAATACTCTTACAGTCCTATTACTCCCTTTCCCGTGAGAATTCTATAAATTGCCGTCTTTCTCTTTATCAACATCATAAAGGGAACCTCTATAAAAAATTCCAGCTTTTTAGGTTGTGCGCCTGCGATAATAGACTTATAGTCCTATTACTCCCTTTCCCGTGGGAATTCTATAAAACCCCATCTTTATTCTTGTCAAAAGAATTTCTAGACAAAATTCCAGCTTTCTAGGTTGAGCGCCATACATATTTTTTGGGTAACTTGAACCGTTTAAGCAGCGCACGCAACGGAAGCCCTAATAATTTTCCCCGTTTTTGCAACATTTTTCACTGATGCTTCGCTTCTATTGGTCGCAGCGTAATGTTATATAGACTAAAGCCTTCCTCGATAAATGGACTATCCAACACAAAAAGAATTTTTCAATTCGAACCAGTAGTTCCTAAAATTAGCGTGTTGAAATAAACAAACAAACAAATTCTTCAGCTTTATATATTAGTATAGATTTTTAAACAGCGCAGCGCCACCTAGCGTAATAGATTTAAAGTGCTTTAATTTTCGCGCTATATTTATAATTTGATTTGATGAAAACGTATCCATAGCGGCGCGATGTAACTTTGAATAGCGCCATCTAGCTTAGAATAGAAAGAACTTGAATTAATTTCGGCAAGCGCGTAAATTTTTTGCTATAACTTCTAAAGTATCTATTTAAGTTATATGGTGTAAAGATTATAATAATGTACATGAAATGCTTAAGGTAACTTACGTAGTTAATTGGATAAGGATTAATACTGTATACGTCAAAATCGGTTTCCAATTTCCGCATTATTACTCGGAAATCGCTTTTTATTTTATAGTAAGTTATCCGTAAACGATAAATATATGCTATCGCGGACTTTTTTGGAGACCTAAAAATAAGAGGAATATCCTATAATTTTTGTTTTGTTATATCTCAAAGCGTTTAGACAGCGTTTTCGTCGACAGCTTCCAAGCGGGTCGATTTTTTCCGACACTCCCAACAAAAATCTTTATTAAATATTTCAGCCATTTACACAAAATCCCGACAAATTTTATACATAAACCTTACTCATGAACCAGGCTATCCGTTGGTAAAAACCGCAAGAAAATCCGTTGGGTAGTTTTTGAGTTTATCGCGAACAGACAGACAGACAGACGCGCGGGCGGACTTTGTTTTATAATATGTAAGGATTTGTATGTATTATATATATCTATATATGTATTTATCTATGTATTTATTATAATAGTTTTAGTTTGTATGTATGTATATGTATAAGTAGTCATGTTTTAAAAACCATAGCCGCTTTCGTGTATTTTCGCACTTCCCAATGGGGTTGACTGGTAGAGAATGCGATTAGCATTAAGTCCGCCAATTGTATCATTACTTTGTATTGTGGTCAATAAAGTTAAATAAATAAATTTAATTATGCTAGGGCATATTTTAACGAATATGGTGGATATATGATTAAAGAATAAAAAAACGTGTGGCACTCGGGGACTGCCGCGGTAAAGCTGTTGCATAGTCGCGGGCTCGAACTCACTCGTGGACGCGGCCAAATAGCACGCTGTCTCACCTAGCATCGTCACATCGTGTCTAAAAGAGATAGAATCAGTTATGAGCAGTTAGCAGCTAGTCTACACGCATACGTCTAGTCGCACGCACACAAACACCGTGCCGAAGTCTGCCGAACTGAAACGACGTTACGTTACGATGCACGGCTTTCAACGCCGCGCGTGGGATATCTTATTTCGTTACGGAATTTCTTGATTCGGTCGCCGCGCTCAAAGCCCGCCATAAAAGCTATGCAACAGCTTAAAAAAAGTGTAAAAAAAATTGAGTCAAATAATTTATTTAAAGATAAAAAAAATGGCGAAAAAAAAATCGAGTAAAAAAAGTTTTCTAATAAAACTTTATAATTTTTCAGGGCAAAAATGGAGGAGCTGCAACAGCTACTGCCGCAACCTTCGCAGATGCCTCTAACCTTACCACCCTCCCTGCCGTTGCCACCACCGCCTCCACACTTACAAACGGATACAAAGGTAACAAAATTCATATCCGTAACAAGCTCACAACTTACCGAAGAACAACGGGAAATGTACGAATCAGTACTATCAACATGGAAGCCAATAATGTATCCCAAAAGAATGAAACGTTACATATGCCAGAAGTGCAATAAAGAGTTTAAGAATTACCAAAATCTGTACTTGCATACGACTAGAGTGCATTCGTCCGAAGAGTCGGCGGTTATTTGTGATCGCTGTGACAAAACATTCAAGAATAAGCACTATCTATACATGCATAGGATGAACAAACATTACTCGGAGTCAGAGAAATGCTACTGCCAGTTCTGTCTGCAAGAATTCCGTACGAGACGAGCGTTACACATGCATGTAAAACGTATTCATCCCAACACGTTACCAGAAATAAAGTGTCCGGAATGCGGTAAGCAGTTTGCTGTACCGTACAAGTTAAGGTATCATATAGATGCATGCCATCGTCCAGATAAAGATAAATACAAGTGTCATATCTGCCAGAAACTATATAAAAGTCATTTAAACTTGAACAGGCATCTGCATTTCCAACATTCACAAGTCGAGAGGCATCCTTGCGTGTTTTGTGATATGACATTCAAGTCGCGTCATCATATGAAGCGCCATATTTTAAATATCCATCCACCGTTGGAATCAAAAGTGCAATGTCCGGAATGCCTGAAAGAGTTTAAAAATGATCAATACTTGAAGGAACATATGCAGATTCACTCAGCAGCCGATACTAAAGTCCAGTGCGATCTTTGTGATAAGTTCTTTCACTCTGCAGTACGCTTGAAGAAACATAAGAAGATAGTGCATCCTACTAAGCCTAAAATACGCTGTGAGAAGTGTGATAAAGAGTTCGCGCATGCTCATTACCTGCGTCGACATAACAACTCTGTACATGTTGATGTTGATGAGAAAAACTACGAGCACGAGTGCGAGCAGTGCGGAAAGAAATTCAAACTAAAGAGATACTTAAACAATCATTTACAAAGACATGAACAACAGCACTTAAAACGTATTTCACAGATGGTGAAGACCGTTATGGACGATGGAAAAGAGAAGAAGAGAGGTAGGCCGAAGAAGAAACCAGTTGAGAGGAAAAAGAAGATAAAAGAGATTGAGTTTATAAAATGTGAACCGGTGTCAAGCAGCGAGTCTGAGTCATCCGGTGAGACGGAAGAATCAGACTCGGAGTAAATTTATTGCTATGCTTGTTGGTAGTTCGTTAATTTAGATTTAATAATGGTGACAGCAGGATAATATTTGGATTGAGTCAAAAAGAAGAGTGTTGTCAAAGTTTTATTGGTTGATTGGGCAACAAGAAGCTTACTAATGAAAGTGCTGATAGACGATCAAATTTGATCCGGGCCGCACCACAGACGCCGCCGTCCGGTACCGCAACAATTCGGTGCGCCGCATTATTATTATAATTTGTAGTTCGGTCGGTTCGATCGAACTGTTTCTCTACAATCAGTGGTGCGGTGCAGTGGTGTGTTGACCGCACCGTTCAACCCCGCACGGCTTGGTGGTGCGAGCCGGGCCAAATATAGCACTTTTATAAAACACAAATTACTATTCGTTTCAACTTTGACAGGAAATGAGAGCAGTCAACACAGAGACAAGTGTCAAATTCCATTTGTAAAACTAATGTCATTACTGTCAAATTGACACTTGAAATACTTTTTTACTATGAAGTTTGACATTTGACACCCTACTGCAGTTCACTTGAAAACTTACAAATGAAACGCTACAATTTTTATTTCATATTTCGGTTAGTTTTTAATAAAAACTGCCATATTTTTTTATTATTGTAAAAACTACCTACTGGCAAAGTGTATAAAGAATACGTTTTAAGTAAAAAAATAAATAATAACGTTATTATGAGCTGTATTAAGGGAAATTGATATTTGGCGCTAGTGGCGTAGTACTGAACAAACGAGTAAGCAAAACTTAAGTTAAATAGTTGCATTCATAAATTGAACTTTACGCTGCAGAAATAAGGTTTTAAAACTATGGTTGTGTTCTTACGGTTAGTAAAGTCTCCAGAGCTCCACTTGGGGGGGTTGGGAGGGTTGGCAACGCGTGAGTGATACCCCCGGTATTTCAAGCGTCTATAGGCTACAGTGACGGCTTACGGCGTTTTTCCACTACTCCGGCATCCGATTTTTATCCGTCCGGTAATTGCCGGTCCGATGTAGAAATTCATACTTTAGTATACGCGCTTCTCCACTACTCCGGCATCCGGTTTTATGTCTAAAGTATGAATTTCTACATCGGACCGGCAATTACCGGACCGATAAAAATCGGATGCCGGAGTAGTGGAAAAACCCCCTTACCATCAGGCCGACCGTATGGAAAAATAGCGTTTTATACCAGTCAGTATATCGTTGGGCTACATTTTGAGATTTGGAAGACACGTACAGGCAAGTACGCACTAACAATTTTAACGATAGTTGGTCTACTGTGAGAGTGAGTGAGATAGCTATACGAAAGCAAGAGAGATAGACATATTATTATAATGACAGGTGTTTGATAGACAATCATGATAGATACATTAATGTGTAAATGTCTGAAAATGACAATTTTTTTCTATTCAGTAACGACTTTTATTTTATAGTACTTTTATACAGCACATAATAACGTAAAACTATTCGATGTTATACTATTAATTATAGTTACTATTAAATAATTAATAGATATTAAATAATCATTTGGAATCAATTGAGAAAATACTTTTAAAATCAGTAAATCCTCTTTTTACAAGTATGAGTCAAAATGATGTATCTGTCGATTTTACTAACAAGTAAGGAAGTAAAACTTGTGCCTGTTTTCACCAACGCCCCCTAGCGTTAGCAATAATGTCAAGGTGGTAGCGCTGAGCATAATTATGGGTATGCTTAAAACCATAATGCTCCGCTGCTGTTTTGCTGCTGCACATTAGCCGTTTGCCATCAATAAGAATGCTAATTTTAATCATGCACCTTCACATTTATTATTTTATTTTATTTTTATTTATAGACGAGCAGCATTATGCTGATGTGATCACTGGTTAAGTCTCTTCACTAAGATCCATGTCCATTCATTTAATTTTACCCTGTGCTATTTATATAGTATGTTTATTTAGTTTATGGTGTTGCTCTTAAGCCAATTGTCCAACCGGTTGTAAACCCCTTCCACACGGGCCAACTAGATTGCCAATCAGATTGTGAATTGGCTACAATCTAATCTTCCGTCCACACGTACAAAACAAGATCGCCAATTTTAGTTTTTTCACTACCTCCAGAGTGATATTTTTGTCAATTGTTTTCCATTTAGTGAGCAATATCTCTAGGGAATTTTGTCTCGCTTGCCTATTTTATATAAAATTATTTGACGAATCCCACAGGCATGGCAAATCTTTGTATAGATCTGAAATCTCCTCCATTATTTGCCGTTTGCTACGAATAGACACATCTTCGTTGCCATTATCCTCATGGTCCATCCTTAATCTACAAACAACAATACGCACAACAATGCAAACAGCCGCTCTGCACGCCGCTTGCACGGTGACTAAGTCGAAAAATTGGCCAACTTGCATCGACACCACCCAATTTGATCAGGCCCAATCGCATCAGGCGGTCTCGACCATCCGATGACCTTCAATTTCATTTTTCTATCCACACCATACAATTCGATCGCTAATCTAGTCAAATTGGGCGAAAATTTCCCCGTGTGGAAGGGGTTTTAAACGCGTTCACAGATAGTTCAGTCAAAGACGTAGTTGGGAACCCCCCTTAAATATTTATTTGTTAGCAATAAGCATCAGACGAGCCCAAAGCACCACCCGCGCTACAGGTAGCGTGCTCGAAATAAGCAGACACTAGCAAGTCATGGACACACTTGCTAATAAGTAGCATAGCTCATTAATAGCTAGCTTTCGTGCTATTACAAAGCAGGTCTGTAGCTTGACTAGACAAAGTATGATATTTGATGACATAAGGTTATTCCTACCGCCAGGTGGCGTTGGTGAAAACTGTTTATTTGGTACAATATAATAAAAGAAATCCCATGGGACTTAAAACCATTTTAAGTTTTTAACATTTTTAATTGATTTCAAATTATTTAAAAAAATTATTACTTATTACTATTAATAAAATAATATATTTGTAAATATTTCCAAATTACCATTTTCTTTGAATATTTAATAATTCGTGTTTTTTATAGATGTTAAAATAAAATTTTAATGTTATTAATCTGTCGTTTGCAATAATATGTATTATGTATACAGATTTCATTCAAAGAACTTCGTTACATCGACTTAAGGACAAGATATATACATAGCAATAAGGCCGCCTTGTTGCTTAACTAGTCTGTAAATCCATTGTATTACTTAAAGTTGTGTATTGCAACATTGTTAATTAAACAATGATCAGTCAATTAAAACCGGCGGGAAAATTATAATATTTCTATCTCTTATGCCATCTCTCTCATACATCATGTGAAATGAGCGAGATAATGAGATGGCGCATGACACCGTTTCTATTACTACAAAAGAACTGCTATTTGTCACTGTCTTTTAACCAAATGTAAGACTCTCCTAGAGAGAAGCCCTAGGAGATTTATGGATGGTCTTTTTTAATAAGAATTATTCATACAATTGTATACATATTATTGCAGGCGTCTTGCACATTGTAAATATTATACAGGTCAGTATGAGAATAGTTTAAATACGTTTTTTAAATATTACAAAATGATATAAGGTTAAATTTTAACTACAGTTATTCGAAGCTAATTGTGAGTTTTAAAGTAACAGCTTTTATGCAATATTTTTGCTTTAATAGACAACTGTCACATGTCAAATTCAAGTTTGACGTTTGACAATATTGTATTGTGGTTACGTCAAAAGGAAGGTTAACAAAGAGAGAGTTAGATAAGAGAATTGTTTTTTTTTAAATAAAATGGGCTATTAAAAATGGGTAATTTTACCAAAAAATATGTCAAAGATTGGCAAAAATATGGACCTAATAGACAGTTTCTGATATGCTCATTAGTTTTTTGAAACGCCATTACACCTTAATTTATAATTAAACTTGCAAAAATCATAACATTTCCGTCAGTTCTGTCAAAAGTGTCATAGCGCCTATAAATTCGAGTGTCAGATTTTTTGACGTTGACGCTTTTGACAGCGCGGATTATGGTTGGGACCTCTTGCCAAAGTGGCGCCATCTAGCGGCGTAAATTTTCGTGAAAACCCTCAAACTTATTGTTTTTGAACAAACTGTGGTTAGTGTTTTTTTACAATAAAATAGTTACGTTTCCTACAATAAAATTTAACCTTATATTCTAGCTTTATTAATAAAAAAAGATAAACCATGGATTAACTAAAACCTGTTTTCTGTCACAAAAAATACATTTGAAACAGCCATAATTCATTTCGCTGGCATCAAATGGTTTATGTTTTGTGGCTGCAAATAAATGTTTTTGAAGTGATTTACAAAACAAGTTTTACTTTACCCATGGCTGATCTTTGGTTTATTAATAATAGTGTAAAAGATTTTACGATATTTTTTATCATAGTTATAGATAGTTTTAACTACTCCTATCTTTACGTCGTTTATCTAAAACCAGAATGATTTCTCTTAAAATTGTGTTAATTGTTTAAAATACATATTGAAAACGAACAGTTGAATTAAATACTAGTCAACGCCGCGAGATGGCGTTGTTAGAATTATGTAAGCTCAGTCAGTTTCTATTTTATAATGTGAAATAATTTAAATAGCAGAATCAAGAAAGAAAACGGAAATTTTGTATACTTAAAAACGGACTAGAAAATATTTATAATGTAAAAAATATGACAAATTTTTCTTAAATTAAAAGAATAATCTAATTCTAGTAGAATATTAGAATTGTAAATAAAATAAAAGTACAAGTTTTTGAATTATTAAATTTTTATGTAGTTAAAATTCAGCTTCGTTGTAAATTATTACTGTTTTTTGAATACACTAAAAATGTGTGATTTTTAACTTAAAAAAGAAAGTTGGCCCGTTCTTCCACGACGCCATTCACAAGCGACTCGAGTAGCAAACGCGTTTGATCTTTAGCGACACCTAACGCCACACAGAAGAACCACAGAACACATGGCACCACTAGGCACACCAAGTTTTCACGATCTAACCTCCGACATAGAAATTGTCGGAGCTGCGGTTCCCCAGGCATCACACCCAGCCTGGCCGGAAGATCTTGTCTTTGTCGAGCATATCACCATCGGTCCCGCTACAAGTCGCTCAAAAATAGCTTTCATACAAGTTCTCCTATGTCCGCACACGACGCAACTGGTCTTCTGTCCGTCGGATACAGCACCTTAAAGTCAATTGAAAATAAAAACAGTACAATGTGATAAATATTAAGTAATAGCAGAACGCACAAATTTATTGTAAAATAATGATTTTTATAAACGAATTTATATTTGACACAAGTTGGGCGCCATTATGACTAGAGGTCTTATTTCCCATAAGTTTCAACTTTGAGAGGGAAAACTGATAACTACAGAGACAAGTGTCAAATTCCATAGTAAAAAATGTCTTTAGTGTCAAATTTACATTTTGTTAATCGTTTAATGAATATGTGTATGTCCATAACGAAATATATTTAATTAAACATGACAGACAAAAATGTTAATAATATTTATTTGCCAGAATACACACACTTATAGGATCTAACGGCCGCGCAACAACTTACTCGTACGTTCCGAATCATGCAATCACAGCTCCCAAACACATGCAACGAGAAATCTGTATCTTGAAAAATCAATTCATACTTTACTTCAAGATTAACTTATTTATGTTAGGTCATTTGTACGCAACAATAAAAAGCTTGGAAATTCTCATCTCGTACAATGCAATATTTTTATATCACAGTTCACTGGGCACAAACTAGTAAGCCTGATTACATTCATGTTTATATTCAAAAATCTTGGCTTTTTTCACGCATTATGAACATAATCAGAAGAAAGCCACGTTAAACTCCTTCGTTTCCAAAAAAACACGGCTGGTTTGCTCCGAAAATCCTTTATTCAGTACAATAAAATAATAATTTTTTATCGCGGCCACGTACAAAAAAGGTTAATTTGAAAATAATTCCAACAAATCTAACATAAACAAAGCCTTTAATAAATAATTCATTCTACACAATTCAAGCCAACTTCAAGCCACTTGGTCCCAAAGTACTTATGTTGTGGGTATCAGACACAGGATATATTATTGTAAATGCTGTACAGTCGGGTGCACGTCGAGCTTCACAGTTGCAGTTGCAATTCTGGCTCTTATGCTTAACTTAAGTACGGTACAAAGTCCAATATGTAAAAGTCGACCTGCTTTTGACTGTACACTCCGTTCAGTTATTTTAACTCTAGTTGTTTTGTTGACTATGACTGCAAGAGCGATCCGTGTATGTTGAACTGCGAGCAGTCGGTCAACGCCGGCTCACACATATCTGCTAAAGAATTAGTCCTGTGACTTATTTTGAGTGTTTTAGGCATCGTCCTAATAGAACGCAAATCCGCGATCATCGCGCGAGTAAGCGATGCGACCATCGCGTGTTCAACGATTGTCAGTTAGGACACCCATTCGAGTTCAATATGTTTGATCGCGAGTTCGTACGAGTAAAATTCGCGCGAACCAACGATGATCGCGAATTCGCGTCCTATTAGGACAATGCCATTACCAGTTTTTACATCTGTCAGAGGTAAAATAACTGAACAGTAGCTTTCCTATGTGACAGTGACATGCAATAATTAAAAAATTAAAATAATGTTTCTATTAAAAGCAGGCGTCTTTTAGTGATATTAATGAATTAAGTAGTTTGAAAGCACGTTAGTTGCAGAAGAAAACTGCTCTTTTAAAATGTTTCTAAATTAGACAAAGAAAATCTAGTTAGCATTTTTGACAAACGAATACTGTGCACAGTCATTGAAAAAGATGAGCGTTTAACTAAGAACAAATATTTTTATGCTAACAATGTAAGGGTCGTTATAAAACTTTGTTGTTACATAAAATATGAATATTTTTGATAAATTCATCGAGATAAAAGTAAAGACAAGCTGTCCGGTACTGAGATTTTGCGCCATTTGCGTTGGACATGGACAATTTATATTTAACAGATCGTTTTTTGTCAATTGGACACCACTGCTTCTGTCGCTCGCTCGCAACTGACTGAAGGGTGGTGGTGTGCATGTGCACCATCACAATGCCGCAAAATCGCAGTGCCGGACAGCTTGTCTATACTTTTATGTCGATGGATAATTTCGAGTAAATCCCTTCATTTAGAAAACTTGAATCATAACTTACTGGCCCTGCTCACCTCTTTCATTTGCTCTCTCGCACAATTCCGATATTGAGAGAGTGAGATGGGTCACTGTATCAGCCAATAGCAAAGCTTGTAATATATCCAATAGCAATGATTATATGGACCAATAGCAACGAAGCAAAAATTTTCGGGAAGTATTTGTTTGTTAAAAAAAATAAAGTATAGTTTGAAATTTCTAATATAAATCTAATTTATTGTAAATATATTTTGTTGATGCTCTTGTTGTGTTAAATAATTGTATATGGGCCATCTTTATTGCGTCATACGAAACAAATACGTCAAAATCAAATGACAGTTCAAATTGACACATTATGTTTCGTTCAAAAATATTCAAATCAGTAATAAAACAATTTAAAAGATTTAATTTATTTCCATGTAATAATATTATTATTAACAAATATGTTTTTAATGTTATAAGGATTTGAATTCTAATCTAACAAGTAATATATTTTTCAAGTATTTGTCAATCAATCAAGAACTGTTACCCTGTTGTCCTGTCCGTTTAACATACAAATTATAAAGCCGGGTTATGGTGTACGACCTTAAGTAATATTGTGTTTCTGGACATTATTTCAATTTCAGTTTTATTTATAATAATCCATTTATTTCAACTAGTATAAATACATGACCTCATATTTAAGACATGTTTTAAATTGTACTTAAAAACTGCACTTCAGGGATTTTATTCCTTGTCGGTTGTTTAAAATGACAGATTGGAAGGCCTATAATATTGTCCACAAGTTTTTTGCCGTACGGCGAAACGAAGGCACGGCGTACGTATCGGCCGTGCATGCATTCAGCAAGCTCGAGTAGCATATTACGCATACCAGTCGTTCGAGTAGCTTTCATAAAAATTCGATCTGCAAACGACGTGACGACTACCTGTCAGATACCAGTGGCCAGTGAGATAAGTAATGTCCAGAATCACCGTGGTCCTTTTATTTTAACAACAGGTGTCTATTGTAAATAGTAAAATTCTTTATTAAGTGTGCAAATAAATGGTTATTTGGATTATCAACTTGTATTTTTATTTTTCTCTACTAGACAACTGATCATCTCGGCGACAAGAAATCCACTGCTGGGCATAGGCCTCAACTTATTTTTAAAAAGAATATATATGGACAAATCACACAGATTGAGCTAACCCCAAAATAAGTTCGAGACTTGTTATGGGATCCTAAATATAACAAATACATCTATACATATTAAACAATACCGTGACTGGGTGACTGACAGGTAACGCACAGCCTAAACCCTTGGACCTATAGACTTGAAATTTGGAGAGAATGCTCCTTGAGTATTCTAGGGGAGCACTAAGAAGGGATTTTTTGAAATTCCACCCCTAAAGGGGCGAAATGGAGTGCCAAAGTTTGTATGGTGAAACAAAAACGCGTAGCCCGATTCAAATAAAACTTGATGTAAATACTCTACAAAGCAAACAAACACCTGTTTCAAGATTTTCTGATAATTATTTGCTAAGAGGGAGAATTGGGGGTAGAAAGATCTTAAATCTGTAAATCGTAACCGTGACTTACGGACAACGCCCAGCCCTGAGGCCCAGCCTAAACTACTGATAAATAGACTTGAAATTTAGACAGAATATCTCGGATGGCCTAACGGTTATTCTTTGTGCAATTCAACATCA
The DNA here is from genome assembly GCA_905163395.2 of Endotricha flammealis. Classification (NCBI taxonomy): domain Eukaryota; kingdom Metazoa; phylum Arthropoda; class Insecta; order Lepidoptera; family Pyralidae; genus Endotricha; species Endotricha flammealis. The sequence continues at coordinate 9,903,655 of LR990879.1, read as the reverse complement.
CAAGGGCGTATCGAGGGTAATCGTGGTATGAGAGAAACAACAGTTTTAGTTCTACTTTAAATAACTTTATTAAACTATAAGCAATAATTTATGGAACAGCGTTATGACAGCGTGTGCATCGCGCCAGAGCCGGGGAGAGAATGCCCCTTCCCTTTGCGTTCCACGCTTTTTATACTGTGGCTAGTGCGTCACCGCTCCGCCCGGTGCAACCGATGACTCACGGCGCACGTGCTGTTTTGACGTTGCGCCGCCAGCTGCCAATGATTCATCAGTCGGTGTTGTTCTCCACCACCCGTGCCGTCAAATATTTCTTGAATTCTCTAGATGAGCACTAAGGATTCTTCAAAATTCCCACGGGAAAGCGAGATTTACGCAAACGTAGTTGCGAGGGTATATCAGTGCACAGCTTAAACCGCTGCTGGGTCTAGAGATTCCAAATTTGGCATATGTAGGTTATATGGACCGGACTGAACCGGACCGAATCGGACCGGATGGAACCGTACCGTGCCGGATCGGATCGAACCGGACCGGAATTTGCTAATTGTTAATAGGCCACGCGGGCGAAGCCGCGGACAGAAGCTAGTATATAGATAAACATCCAATACTCGGGCTAATCAGAAAAAGTTCGTTTTTCATCATGACCCGACCGGGATTCGAACCCAAGACCTCCTGGATGGCTGTCCGGCGTGGTAACCATTACGCCCTGGAGGTGATGGAGGTCGTCATTTCCACTTTTGTATTTTTTTTTTAATGGTCATTTATACAATATATTTATTACTGCACGGTGATATCGGGGATTGAACCCGTAGTCCGCTCCAGAGGTAAAAGTTGTCAAACTGAATCTACAAGCAACGGAATCGTGTCAATAAAAATAAACAATATTTGATAAAATTTTATTTACATATTCAAAGCACACTTAAATATAGGAATCACTCGTTAAACATATCATGCGACTTAATTAAAGCATTTGTACAAATAAAAATGTATTTTTTGTCAATACTACATTTTGCTCTTAGAATGAATGAATTTATCTTTCCATTATAAACGCGAAAACTTGTGAGGATGTATGGATGTTACTCTTTCACACAAAAACATCTTGATATAGCGGGCACGTAACTTAACCTTGGATGCGCAGAAATCGAAAATAAGGTATCGTGTGGGCAGTGGCGTAATGGTTCAGTAGCAAGGCAAGCCAGATAGGTAGACCGTACTAACTGTGAACTCCTGTCTGGCTTGCCACTATTGACGCGCAAGTTAGGCAAGGAGAGAGAGGTAGGGCACAGCGGATAATCCGCTCAAATCGGAGCAGCCCGTCTGGCCCCTCCACCTTACAGAAGATCGTAGCCAAATAGCATTGGTCTCGGCCATGTTGTGTTCCTACGGTGAGTAAGGTCTCCAGAGCTCCACTTGGGGGGGTTGGGAGGGTTGGCAACGCGTGAGTGATACCCCCGGTATTGCAAACGTCTATAGGCTACGATGAGGGCTTACCATCAGGTCGACCGTATGCTTGTTTGCCACCTGTGTTGTATAAAAAAAAAATAAAAAAATAAAGGCAAGATGTTCTATGGTAGACCGGTCTGGCTTGTCTTACTATTGAACCCTAGGCATGCCACTGCCCACACGACGACCTCCGTGGCGTAATGGTGACCACGCCAGACCGCCACCCAGGAGGTCCCGGGTTCGATCCCCGGTCGGGTCATGATGAAAAACGAACTTTTCTGATTGGCCTCGGGTCTTGGATGTTTATCTATATATGTATTCGTTATAAAATATAATATCGTTGAGTTTAGTATCCCATAACACAAGTTTCGAACTTACTTTGGGGCTAGCTCAATCAGTATGAATTGTCCGTAAATATTTATTTATTTATTTGTATACCTTATTTTCGATTTCTGCGCATCCAAGGTCATGGCTAAAGTTACGTGCCGGTATTTCTTGAATTTTGGTATGCGGGTATAAATTCATTTAACACATAGTTTTAATACACTGGCCTCCAATCCGCTTCAAGCATTCCGCGTGCCAGAGTACGGTCTAAACCACTTCGATTGAAGATGAAGAAGAAACCCAATGATTGTGGGTTGATATGACAGCTGCTGACTGGATTGTTATTTATTACCTAAATAGTATTTCTCGCTTACAAAATTAATTAATGTCATGAACACAATTTTACATAAACGAATAACTTAATTACGTAAATATTATAAATTGAGATCAAAAGTAAAAAATGTTAAATACATATTTATAATAAAATCTAATTAAAGTTTTCGTGACCTTTGACCTCTAGGGTCACTTCAAGTTCGCTGTGACCTTTGTTGCATGTTGGTTTTAAAACCGTGTAACACAGGCTCAAAGAAAGGTATGTCTTGACAAGTTTAGTATAATGACGTCATCAAAGGTCAAAGTTCAAGTCAATGTGAACTCAAAGTGCCAATGTAACAGTAATGCAGTTATAGTTGGAGTAAAAGTATAAATGTCGTTAAGTCTTGTGATTTTTTTTCCGCCCACTTGTGATTTTTAATCGGCAGATAGTTTGATTGTTCTGGGATTCAGTATATGGCAGTGCGCCTATATGACGATTAAAATCGGCCGATCAAACTATCGAAAATGACTGCGACTAAACTATCGGCCGATTAAAAATTACAAGTGTGGCTCATAAGGTCTTAATAAGTATGTATATATTTTCCTCAAGGTCAAAGTTCCAAGTCAATGTGAACTCAAGGTTCCAATGTAACAGTAATGTAAACAATGAGGTTATTGGAGTAAAAGAGTAGATGTTGTATCTCAAAAGATATTTTATCTTTTTTTTTAATTAAAGTTTTTTTTTTGATGTAATTAATAATCTAATGATGTTTTTAGATTACCTGAAGTGTCAGGTATGACATGAAAGTTGAATGGAGACCATAGAATAAGTAATTTCTTAAAATTTTAAATTAAATGTGAAATTCTGGGTAAACTTCAAAAAACCCTAAAAATTCGAATAAACAACTAGAAACAACTAGACTTCGCCCATACATTGGGGTGGTTCATTTTGTTGCTTTTGAGCCACCGAATACGCATGTTCCGGATATACGTCGAAATACAAGTAACCCTGTATTTTCCTTAAAAAGTCAAAGTTCGAGTCAAGGTCAATTCAAGGTTAAGTCAATAAGCGATAAGTAAGGCCTTAGATGTCGTTTTAATATATTATAATTATTTTCCTTAAAGGTCAAAGTTCAATTCAAGTTCAAGTCAAGGTCAAGGTCACGTCAAGGTCAACTCAAGGTCCCGCAGTGACAGTGAAATACACTTCGCACGTCTGCAACTGCGGCCTGTTCCACACTTCGAACACCAGCGGTTGGTCATCTTTGACGTACATGTCCATTTTCGGTTCGCGGACCTCGATCGGCACTTCCGGTTTCACCTGTAATTATTCATTTTAAAGTTAGCCAACTGATGTGATAGTAAATTTGCAATTACGAAGTACAATATTTGTATAATAATTCGTTACCCTAAGGTTGCCTTGAAAAGATTGCTTTGAGCAATATGGCCGCCTTGTTGCATACACACTAGTTTGTAACTTTTACTGTTTACCGTATTACTTGATTGTGTGTTGCAAATAAACCTTATTCTATCTATCTACCTACAATATTAATATCTATATATATAAAAGAAAGTCGTGTTAGTTACACCGTTAATAACCCAAGAACGGCTGAAGCGATCTGGCTGAAAATTGGTGGAGAGGTAGCTTAGAACCAGGAGCAGGACATAGGATACTTTTATCCCGTAAGGGTAGGGTAGGGTAGGGTAGGGTAGTGCCTCTAAGGCGGGACAAAGTTCACCGGCTCAGCTAGTTATTGATAAATAAAATTTCTAGTAAATTCATTTACGCAATAATAAGAAATCTTTAATCATATATAAGGGTTGCGTCGACTCTTTCCACGTACATCCGAACCCAATATGCGATCACAACCCTTTTTTTTTGTCAGATTGAAAAAAATGCATCTCTCTAACCAATCGATGCTATGTATCCTAATTTTCTACTAATTCTTCGTTACATCTTCGCGCTCAAATGGCCGGGCCGTAGGATTTGGTCAAGAGCTCACCTTGGCCTGCCTGGGGATCTTGAGGTGCACCAGGTTGACGTGCGTCCTTAAGGCCGTCCTCTGGCTGAAGCGCCTCCCGCAGCGCGCGCAGCCGAACGGCTTCTCGCCCGTGTGCGTGCGCACGTGGTTCGTCAGCACGCTCTTGCCCTGAACACAGGTTCAGGTCAGTACGATTGGTTACATGAGTCTGTGCAACTGGCAGTGAGAGGACACTAGGGTAGTTCAGTAAGGTCGTCAGGGGAAACCCTGCAACTTTATACATGGTCCTTCGAGCCGGATAATTGGCTAATGGAAAGTTGTTTCTACAGTGTTATGGAATATCTAGATTTTTGTGTCAATAATTTATTTACTGAATATTTGCAAGCCTGCATGCAGGCTGAATACGAACACTAACATGGTAATATAAGATCTTATACAAAAAAAAACTTGTATTCTTGCAAATAAAAGATGATTTGATTTGATTTGAAAAATTTCACCTCCCCACCTACCCAAGTGAGATTCGAACCCACGTCCTCTTGATATCAGACTGGCTGTTACCACTTAAACAGATTATGATGCCGAAGGTGGAGTTGCTACCAACGCTAGCTATACTACTAATTTATATTAAATTTAATATTATAAAAAGGAAAAAATTGTATTTTTGAATTTTGGTTTGTAACAAATAAACTCAATGACTAATTCCTTCACCTTTTTTTTATTTTTTATAAATAAATAAATAAATATACATAGGGACAATTCATACAGATTGAGCTAGCCCCAAAGTAAGTTCGAAACTTGTGTTATGGGGTACTAAATCAACGATATTATATTTTATAACAAAGGTCGGGGAAAAAGTTTCTTCGTATTTTATATACAAATTCAAGACATTTTTTTTTTAAGTTTAATTTAATTTAGTTATAATATTTAAGTGCCATTTTGTTTGATGACTTGTTGCCATCTCGTAGGTAGTGACATAATCCCGTTACTATAAAAATCTTGGAATTTTTGATTTAAAAAATGCGACAAGTAGTTTTGACAGTCCTCTCTTGATGTTAACTATACTACCCAAAGAGTTCTGAATAGACCGAAACCGGTAGAAATCTGAGGGTGCAAGGACAGGACTATATGGTGGATGCATTAACACTTCCCAAGCAAGCTCTCTCAATTTTTGCTGAGTGGCCAAAGGTGTGTGTGGTCTTGCGTTGTCATGATGAAAGATCACTCCTTTTCTGTTGATCAATTCCGGCTGTTTTTCTCAATTTCTTTGCTTGAGTCTCATTAATTGTTGGTAGTAAAGATCCGAATCGACGGTTTTGCTCGGCGGTAAAAGCTCATAATGAACGACGCCCTTCCAATCCCACCATACACTACACACAGCATCACTTTATTGCATGTCAAGCCGGGTTTCGCTACAGTCTGAGGAGCTTGACTACCGTTTGATCATGATCTTTTCCGCACGTACTTGTGGTAGGTGATCCATTTTTCATCACCAGTGATCAATCTTTCTAAAAACGGTTCGGTTTCATAACGTTTCAATAGAGAATCGCAAATTAGTACACGAGTCATCAGGTTTCTTTCAGTGAGCTCGTGTGACACCCAAATATCGAGCTTTTTTGTGTAGCCAGACTTTTTTAAATGGGTCAAAACTATTTTATGGTCAATCCTCAGTTCCTGGGCTATGTCGTGACTACTGATATGCCGGTTTCGCTCCACTTTTTCAAATATTGCATCGACTTTATCCGTGTGAGGACGACCAGAGCGTGCTGCGTCTTTGACATCAAAATTCCCGGACTGAAAACGCTTGAACCAACTTTGTGCTACTCTAACTGACGCTGTATTAGGTCCATCTACGTCACAAACTTTTTCGCTTCTTGAGTCGCATTTTTCCCTTTTTTGTAATAACACTTCAAAATGTATCGAATTTCTTCGTTAGATTCACTCATTTTGGCGGGCAGAAAAACAAATGAAAAATGGCGGGAATGTGTTTATTATGTTTAATTTGTCTTTTTCTTAATGTCCTAATAGCGAATGATATTAAAATCAGCCAGATACAAACAGCACAACCAACGATATTTTTGTTTCATTTCGTACATACAAAATACGAAAAGACTTTATCCCCGACCTATTAGATAAACATCCAAGACCCGAGGCCAATCAGAAAAAGTTCCTTTTTCATCATGACCCTTACGGGGATCGAACCCGGGACCTCCTGGGTAGCGGTCTGGCGTGGTAACCATTACGCCACGGAGGTCGTCAAATAAAACAACCTTATATCGTATCTTGAAATAAATAGTAGATTTTACAACAAGTGCACAAAACGAATCATTTCTATCCGAGACTTTTAGAAGTAGTAATGTCGAGGATAGAAATGGTTTTGTGGACGAGTTATAAACTCTGCTTTTCACTTCGATTGCGAGGAAATAAATAAATAAACGCACGAAAAACAAGACCTGTTTCCCGCCGCTTTTTTTATTATCTTACGACATTGATATTAGGCTTGGGCTGCAGACCTATACAGCCTACTATTAAATTAATTTTGTAATAAAATAATTTTCTTAAATTAATTAAATAACCTACCGTACTGTAATTTAAATTTTTATATATTTTATGAATTAAAAAACACTTAAGGCAAATAAATTAAAGTAAAAATTATAAAATAGCAAATTCTATCTCTGAACTTTTTGTTGTGTTTAGCTGTATGGCTTATTTCCTTTGCCTTAATATAGATACATTTATGAGTAGATACGTTTTTGCCCTTGTGCACAAAATTCGATTTTGTGCAGCCTATATCCTGCGCAAATAAGCATTTTCTGAGCATGAGAAGTGAAAAGAACATTTCTCACCCGGAATGCCTTCCCACAAGTATCACAAACATGCCTCGGCGGCGGCCTCTGCCCAGCATGCACGGCCAGGACATGCTTCGCCAACGAGTTCCTCGATGCCAGAGCTGCAGGGCAGTGGGCACAAGGATGGGGTCTTAGACCTTCGTGTTGTACCAATGTGTGGCGGGATAGTGACGATTCTGTATCGAATCGTTTGTCACAACGGGTGCATGCGAATCTGTGAAATAAATAATAGATAAATACTCTTGCACGAATCACACAACGCCATCTAGTCCCAAACTAATCAACTAAGCTTGTACTATGGGTACTAGATTGCTAATAGATAGATATTAATAGGTTTTTTTTGTAAATAAATACATACATAGAAAAGACCCAGACCAAGGTAAACAGACATGTCTAAGCACACAAATGTTTGCCTTGCGCAGGATTCGAATGTGCGGCCCTCGAGATAAAGTGACCATTGCTAGCCACTCGACCACCGGGCCTGTCAAAAATGACAATAAGAGAAATAATCTTCTTAGCACAAATCTGCACATTATTTGAACTGGTGTTAGGATAAGAAAAGATTTGAAAAAGCATGTGGGTATTGGGCCTATTTTAATAAAAGAAAATTTGTATAATAAGCCGTACACAACTGGTTCCCAATGTAAGCATTAACACACAACGTAAAATATTATTGAAAAAATATTTTCATTTTAGGAAACCATTTTTATAAGGAAAAAGACTCAATTTTATGATAGTTTACCGGAAGTGACCTCCTGTAGAACGCGTCACTTTCGATAAAATATTTTCTCTTTTAATTAAACATATTCAAATAACTATCTTTTCCACGCGGCATCGCTCGCGGTAATTTTATGATAAAGATCTCGTATAGCGCAACTTGTGGCGCCATCAGTTGGCCGGCAATTGCGAATTGCAGCGCCATCTATAGTAGAAAAAGTATTTTCCCATTGGAATGACATACTTTCACGGGATAAAAATTAGCCTATGTTGGTCTCTGTACCCCCTGACAATATGTTTACAAATTTTCATAATGATCGGCTGCTTAGTCAAGCCGTGAAGGAATAACAAACAAACTCACTTTCTCATTAATGTTAGTATGATTATAGAAACAAATAAAAAATCAACAAAAAAATTGTCTCTCTTGAAAATTAACACATTATACTTACTTAAGACTCTGCTTGTCCTTGTGTTTTAAACTCTTAAGCAGATGCTGCCGAAGGCTGTGCGCGGATTTAAATCTAAAAAAATAAGAATCATTTTCTATTATCCACAGTTTATTTAACTTTTTATAATAATAAAAAAAGCTTTTTAATGCGAGCTCGCGGTAATTTTTGATTGATATATTATACAGCGAGCTGCTTTCATACAGGTTGATGCGAGGGTCTGTAAGTGTTAAATTGATTCAAAACGATTCACCAAACATTTTTTTATCGTTTTTTTTTTAAGAAAGGCACAGCGGATAATCCGCTCCGCATCTTTCGCAGCCCGTCTGGGGAAGAACCTCCACCTTACATCGTATCGTAGCCAAATAGCATTGGTCTCGGCCATGTTGTGTTCCTACGGCAAGTAATGTCTCCAGAGCTCCACTTGGGGGGGTGCGAGGGTTGGCAACGCGTGAGTGATACCCCCAGTATTGCAAGCGTCTATAGGCTACGGTGATGCTTACCATCAGGCAGGCCGTATGCTTGTAGCATAAAAAAAAAGAAAAAGGCAACACCCTTGTTTTGTTTTCACTTTTACAGTCAGGTGCACGTCGAGCTTTACACTTGCAATTACAATTTTGGCTCTTATGACATAGAATATAAGAATGGTACATGGTCCGAAGTGTGAAGATTGACGTGCTCTTGACTGTACATCTTGACAAAAAATAGTTTGAAGTAGTGACAAATGTAAATAAATAAATAAATAAATAAAATAAATAAAATCTTTATTCATAAAACTTACGGCTAGTGTAACATTAATTAACAGTATAAAAACAATTAAGGTAAAAGTATAACATTATGTGCCTGAGCTAGGAAAATCCTGTGTTTCAGGCGGTAAAAGATCTAATATAAAAAATCATGATAATCACTTTAAATATGATACAAGGTAAAAGGTGTCTTATAATTAAAAATTAATAATAAATTATAATGTGGTAGTATTTACAGGTTTATTTCACGATCGTCATTAATTCCTCTGTATCTTTGTAGGACATATTTTTGAGTGCTGTTTGAAGAGCTTTTTTACAATTATATGAATTAAGGGGGTAGATACATAATTTGGCGTTTAATCTGTTATAGAGCAATGGTCCGAGAAATATAAAGAATCTAGATGATAGGGCGCGATATGTTGCAATGGGTCTAAAACAAACTATATCTTTCCGTCGTTTATTAGTAGTTTCAGTGCAAAAGGGCAAAACTGCATGCTGTTTAAGTACAATGTTCATTATAAATAATTGTCGAACGTTCAGTACATCACAGGATTTATAGAGTAGGTCAGTTGGATAGAGATACGGTTTAAAAGTGGAGACTTTTAAAACCGCTCGCTGTGCTCTTTCAATTTTTATTAGAGCTGTTTTAGCTGCTCCACCCCACGTCGTAATGCAGTAAGTTAATATTGATTGACATAGGGCCAGGTACACCTGTTTAACGATTTTAAAATCAGAAATCGAACGGAGTTTCTTGAAAATAAATATTAACTTCCGCATTCTGCAAGTTATTGCTTCTATATGCCTTCCGAATGTTAGAGTTTCGTCAATTATAACACCCAAGTACTTAATGTGGTTTGTGTTAGTAATGAGAGGACACTCGCACAAACCATTTGCGGGATTACAATTATGCGCAATCAAAGTCAATAGAGTAGAGTTTGATTTACGCGATGAAAACTTAATGAAATTTGTTTTATCCGCATTTAATGTTAATAGATGATTCTGAAGCCAGTTATTTACAACATTAAAACCCCGTTGTGCCAGTTCATAGACTTCTTCGTCTGTTTTTGCGGAATGTAACTAATACATTTTTTAATGGCAACACCAGTTTGCTGTTAATTGGTCATCACTATTCTAAATGAACAAAGATCAAAATCGTTTGCGTTATAGATATAGGGTGACCATAGGGGTGAAAGAAGCGCCCGCATTTTCCTCAAAACTCTTTCGCCAGGCTGTATTGTATACAGGGTTATTTTTAAAACATTGAAGACCCCTTAGCAGGTGATTCTACTCTTCAATACGAACAATATTTACTATGGGACCAATTTCGAAATCACGAAAAAAGAAAAACAGCTGTTCCATAGAAAATATACATACATACTCGACAAAATGTATGAAACAGCTGATTTTTGTTTCGTGATTTCGAAATTGGTCCCATAGTAACTATTGTTCGTATTGAAGTGTAGGATAACCTCCTAAGAGGTCTTCAATGTTTTAAAAATAACCCTGTATAAAAAAAAAATAACCTTGGGCAAAAACGTGTATAATATATTGTCCACTCACCTTACATCGCATTCCACACAGTAATACTCCTTGACGTCCGTGTGCTTGAGCTGGTGGTGCTTGATCTGAGTTCGCGTACGGAACCGCTTCCCGCATGTGGAACATTCATAATTTTTTATACCTTGGTGAATCCTAAAAAGAAATATAAATAAATACACTTGGACGAATCTCACAACGCCATCTAGTCCCAAACTAAGCAACTAAGCTAGTACTATGGGTACTAGATTGCTGATAAATATACTTCTTTTTTTTTGTAAATAAATACTTATTATACATAGATGTTCGGGGTGCAAGGTTGCGGTTTAATGGAAATGCCACAGGTTATTGTAAAATTAAGTTTAATAAAAGTTCTGAAAAGTTAGAATAAAAGTAAAAATGTTAAAAGTTAAAGTTATGTTTGTTATGTTTGAATGCACCCGGTTCGGTTCGACCGATGGCAATATGTGCACTGATTAGAATATAAATTTTAGGTAATTACACTGATGTAGCGTAAAGTGTTTGGTTGCATTTGTACTGCAGCGAACAATAGAAAACACCTAGACTACGGCAAACAGACATGTTCATATGTTCATGCACACAAATGTTGGCCTTGCGCGGGACGGCTTAGCGTGCCCTCCGAAGCACGGAGAAGCTCGAGATAACGAAACCCATCCAAACGCTGGCTAGGGTCGACGTCGCTTAACTTGCGTGTTCATATTAGAGTGCGACACGCAGCGACGTCATCAAGCTCCTCAATTAAGGGGCTATGTAAAAAAGAAGGGTTCTTAAAAACTAAATATCTTCTAAACAACTAAAATTTAGACTTAGATTTTTGGATATGTATTAATTCATCATATAATCGAAAATTTGGAAAGAGCCAAAACACGATTGTGACACATTTCCTCGATAGAAAAAAAATCCGAAGTAACCTCTGTTTTTTTTTTGAGAACTCTTGTAACTTCTAAACGGTAAATAATAGAAATTTTAAACTTCATATAAAGAAAGACCTTAATGTTTTCTAGATATTGTAAAGACAAATATTAAAAAACTCAATCAATTAATTTTAAATAAGCCTAAATGTGTTTTGGCGCTTACGGTGTTAAAAGTTCGCCGGGTTCACGGTGTCCCATCTCTGTCTCTCGAAGCAGGGATTGATATATGGCCGCAATTATTTTACGACGTAGGCCCTTAAATGTGACAGTCCAAGGAAAAATAGAAATAATTTTACAACATTACATAGTACACAGGTTTAAATAATATAAAAAGTCCAGCTCACAAGTGCCTAAATTAGGACGAGGCTGTATCTCGGGCACTAGGTCCTCCCTAAAGCAGATAATGAACTAATTCAGTCGTATGTACAGTCGCCTCGAGGATAGCAGGACCATCTTTAGGATGATTTTTGGTTGCAACATCCAACATCCTAGTGGACACATGTGGCTCTAATAAACAAAAACCAATAAGCTGCCTGATAATTTTAAGAGTTTAGACATGCTGAAATTTAAGAATAAATTAAAAATGTTTTTGACTGATAAATGCTATAACTTAAAAGAATATTTAAATGATAATTTGACTCAATCGAAATTTTTGACATTTAATTGATATGTTTTTTTGTTTATTTTTTGATTTATGTGATTGTAGTATAATTTAATATAAATAATATATAAATAAATAAATATTATAAATTTATAGGGACAATTCATACAGATTGAGCTAGCCCCAAAGTAAGTTCGAAACTTGTGTTATGGGATACTAACTCAACGATATTTTATTTTATAACAAATACATAAACATAGATAAACATCCAAGACCCGAGGCCAATCAGAAAAAGTTCGTTTTTCATCATGACCCGACCGGGGATCGAACCCGGGACCTCCTGGGTGGCGGTCTGGCGTGGTAACTATTACGCCACGGAGGTAGTCATATTTTATTTATCGATGATTTCGATTTAATGTAATAATATAATAATTTAAATTGTTGTATGTCTGTTAAAGACAGGCCACAGTGTTACACATACACTATTTAAGATCCTTATAACCCGTGTGTCTACAATAAAGAATATTTGATTTTGATTTGATAACAAAGAAAAGGATGGAGCTGACAAAAAATCCTCTTACAGGATATGCAAGCGATTTTTTTTCTAAAATGGTCCTCCTATCTTCGAGGCGACCGTAGATAGCGCCGTGTGCGAAACAGACGAACGAGAGTTGCGTCGCAGTCGAGTCGATTCTTTCGTCGCTGTTCAGTTGGGGAGCGTCGTGGGAGAATGGTCGTAGGGCCACTACCAACGCCATCTAGTTGTCAAATAGTGTACTCACTGTTGGTGTTCGGCGAGTGAATCCTTGTTGACGAACGTCTTCCCGCATTCGTCGCAGCGCGGTCTGTCGCCACTGTGATGGTTCCTCATGTGACCTCTGTGGGTTTTGTTGTTGCTGAAAAATAAATAAATATTCTTGGACGAATCACACAACGCCATCTAGTCCCAAACTAATCAACTAAGCTTGTACTATGTATTAAGATTGCTGACGAATATACTTAAATACTTTTTTTTTTCTAAATAAATACTTATTATACATAGAACACAAGCATGTTCATGCACACAAATGTTCGCCTTGCACAGGATTCGAACCCGCGGCCCTTGGGATAAAGTGACCATTGCTAGCCACTCGACCACCGTGCCTGTGTATTAACTAGTCTGTCTGTCTAGTAACTTAGATCGGTTGATAAATAAAATTTCAAGTAATCCCTACAATGTCGATAAATAGACATAAATATTTATTTTACATAAAAAACATGCAAACCAGGATTTACATATATTTTCATACATACAAATGTTGACTGTGTTGATCAGTCAGTCATTCGGTATATCGCACTTTACAAAAAACAACCGCGAACGACAGTCACGTATTCACGAGCTCCGCATATTTAATTTAATCGCGAGTGAAATAGTACAAATAACTGGTAAAAAACTATACCACAGTGTGTGTTACGTTTAAGTCTCACTAATTACATAGTGTGATGTTCGAGGTTTCGCTGTTTTGAACTATATTTCTCAAATTAATTTGGTGTTGAACTGTGAATGTGAACTTGGTGAATGAATCGAGGGTAGTTACAGTGTAATATTCGTAAACATAACTTATAAACAGCAGTGTTTCTAATTATCATCATTAACTTTATCGATTGCATTGTGTAGTGTTTTTATTAGTGTAGAATTGCTCTCGCCACTACGCACTCAACTGAATTATTTCTTAAAACTGAATTTAAACAAACTGTTCTGATATTATAAATTGGTGAAAAACGCCTGCCTGTTCTCACATAGCAATTTGAACATAAGTGAAAATTAATCTAATAGTTCCTAAAGTAATTTAAAAAATACATAGCAATTTCACATCAGGAAGCAATTGCTCCCAAATACTCACCAGTCACCCATTACATTCTAAAGAAGCAACCTATCAAAGGAAAGAAGTGAAAGAAAAGAGAGAACCCTGTAAGTTTTCATTAAGAATCATGTCAAAGTCAAATCCCTGGGGTTGTTGCGGCGGTAATACTGCAGACGATGGAGGCTCTACAAAGTGTAATACGTGTGGCAAGGCCTACCACCTGGCATGCCTGTCTCTGCTAGAAGTTCCTGACAAATCGGATAAATGGAAGTGTCCTACATGCGTAAGTAAAATTGGGAAATGTGTAAAACACGATACAACACCAATACGAAACGTGCAGTCCTCTAGAGCAACTAAAAGGACCGCTCTTAACTCACCACCAACGCCATCCACCAGTACGGCTGCCGTCACTGCAGAAGATGTCCGTACAATTGTTCAGGAAATATTTAAACAAGAACTTGATACCATGTACAAGAAACTAAACGAATCTATGGTAAAGAATCTCAACGAACAACTAGCACCAATTAAAGAAGAAATGGGGCTTATCAACAATTCTATGTCATTTATGAACGAAAGGTTTGATAATATAGAGGCAGAACAGCGAGTTGCAGCCAGCGTTATGAGTGAACTGAAGCAAGATAATACCAAGATGAATGATAATATGGCTGAATTCACTCAGCGTCTGAACTATCTTGAGCAGCAGGTTAGATCCAATAACATAGAAGTTCAATGTATCCCAGAAAGCAAGAGCGAAAACTTAATTAATATCATTTCTCAATTGGGAAACATTATTGATTGCAAGCTGAACGAGAGTGACATCTTGAGTTGTACTCGAGTTGCCAAAATTAATACGGGATCTAATCGCCCCAGATCTGTGGTGGTGCAGTTCGCTTCACCCAAAACTCGTGACCAAGTTCTTGCCGCCACCTACAATTTCAATAAAAACCACCCGAAGGACAAATTGAACTCAAATCAGCTAGGCTTTGGCGGTGAGGCAAAGCCAATCTTCGTGGTCGAACACCTATCCCCCCACTACAAAGCCCTACATGCTGCGGTCAGACTTCGTGCAAGAGATAAAGGATACAAATATGTTTGGGTGAGAAGCGGAAAAATACTTGTTAGAAAGAACGACGGCTCGGGTTATCTAGTAATCAAGGATACAAGTGATCTGAACAAGATGGTCTAACTCATCGGTGTTTTATTTATACATTTTGATTGTGCTTGTATACTATTCAAATAACATTAAAATTCTATAAACTAAGAATTTACTATCAAAATTGTAGAGGCCTTCGAACCAAAACCCAAGCATTTTATAATAATATGAGTTGTAATAATTATGACGCGGTAGTTTTGACAGAGACTTGGCTCAATAGTTCCGTATTTGACAGTGAGCTCTTTGATACACGATACGTAGTTTATAGACGGGATAGAAAATCAGTAGGATCAGTGCGCAGTAAAAATGGAGGTGGTGTTCTGATTGCCATTAAAAAAAGCATTCCATCGAATCGTATTCCGGAGTGGGAAAGTTCTTGTGAAGATTTATGGGTCACAATAAACTGTCATATCTCAAGTACTGTTAGTCAGTTTGCTCTGTGTGTGGCTTATTTGCCTCCCCCTCTTCAACCTACATCTTTGAAAACCTTCACAAATAATTGTAGCAAAAAATTTGAAAAGTATGACTCGCCCATATGTATTATGGGTGATTTTAACTTGGGTCAAATTGACTGGAATATCATAAATAGCGATAATATACCTCGATCTTTGCCCAATATCTGTAACAACTTGCTGGACTTTGCTTTCGTAAACAAACTCACACAAGTAAATCAAGTTACTAATAAATCGGGTCGTATTTTGGATCTTGTTCTAACTAGTATGGCATCATGTGTTGTGAGCGAGAGTGTATGTTCGATGACTAAAGTGGATCTTTATCATCCACCACTGGATATAGAATTTGGCTCAATGGATGATAAGAGACTGTCTTATAACCACGTTATCATAAAGAGAAGCTTTTATAGAGCAGATTATGCGTCTATTCGGGAGCACCTAAAGCAACTAGACTGGGAAATATTGTTTGGTGGAAATAAGAGTCTTGACGATATGGTATCTGCATTTTACAGAGAGGTTAATAATACAATTGAAAAGTTTGTTCCATTGGCTAGACCTAGAAATAATTGCTACCCACCTTGGTTTACCCCAAGTTTAATAAAAGCCCTTAAAGAAAAAAATAAGATTAGAATCCGTTATAAAAAATATCGAAACCCACTAGATAGGATTGAACTAGATATTATTAGTAGGCGATGTAAGAGTTCGGTTACCTTATGTTACAATAATTATATAAGAAAACTTGAGGAAGGCCTAGCAAAAAATCCAAAGTTATTTTGGTCATTAGTCAAATCAAAAAAAGGTGGCTCAAGTAGATACCCGGCTGACATGACTGATGGACATAAAACCTCTTCGAATAACAAAGAAATTTGCAACATGTTTGTGGGTGCTTTCTCCAAGGTTTATGAAGATAATAATCGAGATGAAAGTTACCATATTAGATCTAACTTCCTTGAAATGTTAAGTGTAAATGCTGTCTGCCTGAATGCCCCTATCTTAAGTCGTGACACTGTTCTGGGAAAAATCAAATCTATTGACAGTAATAAAGGTCCAGGCCCAGACGGTATACCACCTGCTTTTATTAAAGCTTGTGCTAATGAGTTGGCTGAACCATTGACTACCATTTTCAATATGTCCCTATCCGTAGGCGTCTTTCCCACATTATGGAAAACAGCTAAACTTGTTCCAATCCACAAGGGTGGTAATGAGACACACATTGTGAATTATAGGCCAATATCGATCTTATCTACCTTGGGAAAGATTCTCGAATCACTTATTTGCCCTTATCTGCAAAGACATTTTCAACTATATATAAGTGATCACCAATACGGGTTTGTAAGTAAAAGATCTACCGGATCAAATTTAGTCTGCTTTACTGAGTCTCTGTCAAAAGCTATGGATGCTGGTAAACAGGTGGATGTTATTTACACAGATTTCAGCAAGGCTTTTGATAGAGTCTCACATTGCATACTGCTCCAAAAAATATCAGCATATGGAATTACCGGTTCTCTTTTTAATTGGCTAGCGTCTTATTTATCTAATAGAGATTTTTACGTAGTTGTAAATGGATTCCAGTCAGACACTCGCAATGTATCTTCTGGTGTGCCTCAGGGGTCTCATTTGGGTCCCATTTTGTTTAATTTGTTTATCAACGACTTACCACATCGCCTACAATTTTCTCAGCCTTATTTGTATGCCGATGATCTAAAACTGGCTAAAGTTATTGACTCAAATGTTGACGCTGAGTTGCTGCAGAGGGATATTGATCGGGTTGTGGAATGGTGCAGTGCTAACAGGATGCCACTCAATTATAAGAAATGTTATCACATGACATTTTCTAGGAAAACCCGTGAGTTGCACTACGATTACCTAATTAACATGGATGTTATTCAGCAGGTGGATGAGGTGCGGGACCTTGGCGTCCTATTTGATAAAAAGCTCACCTTTAGACCACAAATTGAGAGCATTTGCAGTAAAGGATCAAAAATGCTGGGCTTTGTACTACGTAATATCAAAAGTCTTAAACACAGCAAGACAAAAATTTTATTATACAATAGCTTGGTTCGTGGAATGTTGGAATACTGCAGTACAGTATGGCGACCACACTATTCGGTGCATATATTGAGATTGGAGCGCATTCAAAAACGCTTTCTGTGGCATCTTGTATTTGCTGAGGGTAGGGCCAAGGAGCTAGTATCGTATAACGCCAGACTTCAATATTTTGGAATCTTATCATTGGATAAACGCAGAGACCTCATTGATGCATTGTTCGCTTACAAAATATTTAACAACACGATTGATTGTCCTCATTTGACCAGCTCATTTGGTTTTCGTGTCCCACAGAGAATACCTAGGACGGCAATTGCTCCTTTGTGCCCTCCATTCAGAAGAACAGTTTTTGGTTTCAGCTCTCCTGTGCCAAGATTAAGTCGACTCATAAATTGCCTCTGCGGACTGACTGATTTGCACTGTGATACCCTGGTTGCTTTCCGTAAGGCAACCATTAAATATTTGTCTGACCATAAAAAATAATAAATGCTGGTTTTCGTTTCTTTGAGCTTATGTTTTTATTCACTATCTGTTTTAGCTTATATGCATACTGTGTAATTTAGTGAACTTCCTTCGTCTTTTTTTGTTGCAATATGTACCACTTAGTATACTTATTTCAAATACCTATACCTAGTTCATATCTTTTGTGCATGCGGTGTTTACCTATAATTAGTTGTCACAATCTATACATATAATAAAACAGTAGACCCCGATATGTCTGTACATTGAACATATTTGGCAAAAATGGAGAGAGAACAGTTAGAGAAAGGTAATAAAAGCGAAAAAAATTTTTTTGGATTTTTTTGTCTGTCTGTCTATCTGTCTGTCTGTCTGTCTGTCTGTCTGTTTGAACGCGCACATCTTCTAAGTTACTGAACGGATTTTAATGCAGTTTTCACAGGAAGATAGAGCACGGCTTGGAGCAGAATATAGGCTTTGTTTCATTTAAATCGGATGTCAGGAAAATAAGTTATGTTCATTTAAAGGTCTCCTCCCTGTCAATGTAAGAAAAAAAAATTCTCGCACTTACAAACTTGAGACTTGGTACACCATACCTACCGACAACAGACTGTACCGGACCGGACCGGACCGAACCGGACCGGACCGGATGTCAGGAGAAGAAAAAGAAGAAGTTACACTCATTTAAATTTTCAACAACCAAAGAATTTTAAAATTGTCACTGTGCAGAGTCGGAATCGCCCGACCCCTGATTACGACCATTTTAATATTCAATAGCACTGTGTATGAAAGTTTTTTATTTACTTGAGCTGACCATTTTGAAATTTAGTTCCTCAAAAATTCACTAGATGGCACTGTGCAGATTCTGAATCGCGCTATGAAAGTTTTTTAATAGTTTACCTGAGACCTGATTGCGACGCGCCCGCGCCCGACATAATGGAAAACTACATTTTTGCGTATATCTTACTGCTGCTACGTAAAAATAATATTTCATATTGGTTTTCGATAGTTAATTATTATATTCACTTTTTCATTTAGATTTTTTTCGTGTTCTAGATTAGATAGAGTATAAGTTAATTTTGATTTTCATTATTATTATTATTTTTAAAGTTATTAGTTGTATTTTCATTTTTTAATTTTGAGTTTTCGTTAGTATTAGTAAGTAGGTACCTAGGTAGTTAGGTAGATTAGATTAGTATTTTGATTATTATTAGTATTTTTTTATTTTGATTTTCATGTAGATTAGACTGATAGTTTTAGTGTTCTTTCGTAGGTATAGGTGTATATTTTGATTATTATTCGTTAAGTTTTGATTTTCTTAGTTATAATTTAAATTTATATTTTGATTTACCTGTATAGTCTATCTATATATAAAAGTTATATATCTATATATCTCTTTTATATAAAAGAGAAAATCACTGACTGATTCATCACGAAATCTGCGAAACTACAAGTGCCAGGAGTCTCAAATTTTGCATGGGGGTTCCTTTTGGGGCGTAGGTGCTCACTAAGAAAGGATTTTTGGAAATTCATCCCCTAAGGAGGTAAAACGGGGGTGCAAAGATAGTATGAAATTTTGCCGTTTTTGAAGTAATTCGAATGAAATTCAGCATGAAGGTTCTTTACTGAAAAGCATGAAACATAAGTAAAATATTTTTTTCAAAATTCACCCCTTAGGGGGTTAAACGGGGGTGCAAAGATAGTATGAAATTTTGCCGTTTTTGAAGTTATTCGAATGAAATTCAGCATGAAGGTTCTTTATTGAAAGGCATGAAACACGAGTAAAATATTTTTCTCAAAAAACATCCCCTATGGGGTTAAACGGGGGCGCAAAGTTAGTATGAAACTTTACCGTTTTTTTTAAGTATTTATATGAAATTCAGCATTAAGGTTCTTTATTGAAAGGCATGAAACACGAGTAAAATATTTTTCTCAAAAATCATCCCTTAGGGGGTTAAACGGGGGTGCAAATTTAGTATGAAACTTTGCCGTTTTTTTAGTTATTCGAATGAAATTCAGCATGAAGGTTCTTTATTGAAAGACATGAAACACGAGTAAAATATTTTTCTCAAAAATCATCCCTTAGGTTAGGGGGTTAAACGGGGGTGCAAAGTTAGTATGAAACTTAGCCGTTTTTGAAGTTATTCAAATGAAATTCAGCATGAAGGTTCTTTATTGAAAGACATGAAACACGAGTAAAATATTTTTCTCAAAAATCATCCCTTAGGTTAGGGGGTTAAACGGGGGTGCAAAGTTAGTATGAAACTTAGCCGTTTTTGAAGTTATTCGAATGAAATTCAGCATGAAGGTTCTGAAGGCATGAAACACGAGTAAATTTTTTTTTCATAATTGATCCCTTAGGGGTTAAACGGGGCGCAAAGTTAGTATGAAACTAGCCGTTTTTGAAGTTATTCGAATGAAATTCAGCATGAAGGTTCTTTGCTGAAAGGCATGAAACATGAGTAAAATATTTTTCCCAAAAATCATCCAGTAAGGGCGGTAAAACGAGGATGCAAAGTTAGTATATAAAAGAGAAAATCACTGACTGATTCATCACGACATCTCAAAAACTACGTGCCAGGAGTCTCAAATTTTGCATGGGGGTTCCTTTTCGGGCGTAGGTGCTCTCACTAAGAAAGGATTTTTTTACATTCTCACGGGAAAGGGAGAAATAGGACTGCAAGTGTATTTTCGCAGGCGCTCAACCTAGACAGCTGAAATTTTGTATAGAGGTTCCCTTTATGATGTTGACAAGGATAAAGTTGGGTTTTTTTTAATTCCCACGGGAACGAAATTATTGGCATTTTCGCTTGACCACGCGGGCGGAGCCGCGGGTAACAGCTATTAAAATAATAAAACAACAGGATTTTGTACACAGTAGGTAGCCAAACAGCGGCGAGCAAATAGACAATGAGCAATGAAGAACACTGACGTCTCGGGGAAGACTACAGTAATAGGAGACTGTTAAATCCGTCTATACGATTTAATTAGTCACAAAGTCACAAGTCCAATTCCACGCGGGCGAAGCCGCGGGCACAGCTAGTTAGTTATAAGAACCTAGTTTGTAAGTAATCATGCAATGTATCTTTGTGAACAACTGTTGGTAGACCATATAAATAAATAAATAAATAAATAAATAAATATCGCATTCGATATGTATAGATTTGTAGCAACTTATGTAGGGTAATTCAGCGACTGACACTACGAAGGATTGGAACCATGGTGTCAATCGCAGAAGGACTCTTTTTGAATTGACTGATTGACACCATGGTGTCAGTCGAGTAACATATAATTGGGACGTAGTCGATTGACACCATGGTGTCAATCACGGCAGGCGTTTTTTGACTTGCTTGATTGGAACCACGATTTTTTTTATTTTAATAATGGGTTTTTTGTACAGTCGAATAGAAAATACATTGAAATGAAACAAATTATTGGTATAAAATATTGGGGTACGTACTTGGACACTTTCCCGCAGACGTGACATGTGTATTGCGTCAATAGACCTTCGTGTTGAGTTCTGGAACAAATATTAAAGTTGATTTTTGTGTTTCATCTTCTGATAGGGTTGAGTATGTCATGCTCGCTTAAATGTCCAAACTGGTGGTGGCGTTCCCTCTAATATGGTTGAGCACAGCGATGGCTGACTCTCGCGTCAACTCGTGAACGGGTGCTGCCTGGGGGGACTTTTTTATTTTATTGTAGATTTAAGACTTGTTCATTCCACACCATTGTGTATAACACTCCGCGTATTCTTCTCATAAATTTTAAAGTTCTTATACCTACATTGTAACTAATGAGTGGAAAAAAAAAGTACAAAATGACAAAAAAGGCCGTAACCGGTTTTCTTTCGCAATTTCTTTTTACCGGTTGCCATTTTGCTTGTGTCCGAAATGGTGGTAGTATTTAACGTAGTTTATTTTCTTTATTTAAACAAGTTGTAAATGTCAAGAAAAAGTGCCTGTGAAGGTCTAATTTCTGAAATAAACGATTTCATTTCATTTCAAACTTAACTAAAAATTATATCAAACTAGTTGACCCGGCGAACTATGTTATACACAATGGTGTGGAATGAACAAGTCTTAAATCTACAATAAATATAAAATAAATAATATAAATAAATATATATATTATATATATATTGACGACCTCCGTGGCGTAATGGTTACCACGCCAGACCGCCACCCAGGAGGTCCCGGGTTCGATCCCCGGTCGGGTCATGATGAAAAACGAACTTCTTTCTTTATAATAATAATCTATATAATGTATTTGTTATAAAATATAATATCGTCGAGTTAGTATCCCATAACACAAGTTTCGAACTTACTTTGGGGCTAGCTCAATCTGTATGAATTGTCCCTATACATTCATTATTATTATTAAATAACTTACTTGTAATGGTCCAATATAGACCCCCTGTCGATCATCCTCCTGCCACAAGCCCTACATTCGTATCGGCGCGTGTGAATAAGCGAATGCACGCTATGGCTGTACGAGGTGGGTAAATACATGTAGCACAGTTTGCACTCGAACGGACCTCGGGACTGGAACACAGATTAGAAATAAATATACGACCTGCGTGGCCTAATGGTTACTATGCCCCCACCCAGGAGCTCGCAGGTTCGAATCCCGGTCGGGGCATGATTAAAAAGGTACTTTTTCTGATTGGCCTCGGGTCTTGGATATTTATCTATATGTTTTCTTGTGAAATATAGTATCGTTGAGTTAGTATTCCACAAGCACCATTAACTATCAGACTTGTGACCAAATCCTACGGGAATCGCGTACCTTTCGGGATAAAAAGTACCCTATGTGTTGATCCAAGGTATCAGCTACCTACATACCAAACATTATAAATATTGGCCCAGCCATTTGAACGTGAAGAAGTGTGTTAAGCTTAGCTTACTCTGGAACCAGGTGGCGCTGTGCGAGTTGTTTTTTTTTATACCACAAAGGTGAGAAACAAGCATACGGCCGGCCTGATGGTAAGCCGTCACCGTAGCCTATAGACGCTTGCAATACCGGGGGTATCACTCACCTCCTGAACACAACATGGCCGAGACCAATGCCATTTGACTACGATACGATGTAAGGTGGAGGTCCAAACCCAGACGGGCAAGAGAGATGCAGAGCGGATTATCCACCCAGCCCTACCTCTCTAAAATATTTTTTGATATAAACACTTACTGGACTGTGTTTCTTCATATGATTCTCGAGTTTGGCTTCAAAATTGAATCCTTTGTAACACAAATTACATTGAAATGGGAACTTCAAACCGGCTTTGCTCTCCTCCTGTGACAAAATATTTTTTTTATATCATACAGCATACAAACAATAAGTTAAGAAACCTATATGTTTAATTACTTAAAACTTTATTAAATTCTACGATTAATCTTTAATTGTAAATAGGTTATGTAAAGCGCATACCAAGTAACCGCAACATTTTAAACGTTCTCTTGTCATATGTCACTTTGACAATGACTTTCTTTACATTTTTGATCTCAAATTCCATTTCGAAGTATGAAAGTTTGCTTGTAGAAAAGTGTTTGGAGAAAATTGGGGCTCTTCTATTACACACAACATTATGTACAGTGTAAAAATGAGATAAGTAACCATTTTTGGTGAAAAAATGGTTACTTATCTCATTTAAAGTTATCTCATTTTTGCACTGTACTAGCTTTTTTGCCCGCATCGTCCGCGTGAAGTACCGGACCCGTTCCCGTGGGAACCACATTGAATTTCGGGAAAAGCTATAGCCTATGTCACTCCCTGATAATGTAGCTTTCTACTGGTGAAAGAACTTTTGAAATCGGTCCAGTAGTTTCGGAGCCTATTCAATGTAAACAAACCTCCTTCTTTATAATATTCATAGATTTAGTATATGTATACTAGCGTACCTATAGATCGGCTTTGGTTTGATTGAGATTTTTTATTTTCCTTTTTGTTTGAGTTACATCCAGGCACTGCACAGGTAACCATATTTAATCACGTCTAATTAACACCAAAACTACACTTAAAAACCATAAATTTTGTAAAAATAAGTAGGATTTGTTTTTAACACGACTGACGTCAGGCCGATACAGGCCGATAGCGTGTATAGGAAAATGGTCTCGCCTATCTATCTCGCTCTAACCAACGTGTATGCTATGATCTATCTCTCCAATCTTATGCTAGTATATAATAAATCTATGATAATATTAGTATAGAAGTATACATAATGGTCACCCCATATACTATGAAGCAAACGATTTTCAAGCAGTCAGTAGGGTGTCTTGTACCCTTTTGGGGCGCGTGCGGGCCTCGAACTTTTGGGTATCTTCACTCAGGGGAAGCTACCCCCCGGTTTTTGTTCCCTCTGAGGGTTGGATCTTCTTCTGTGTTCTTCTAGGTCTTAGGTAGTTGAAGACTAAACTAGTTCGGGTGTAGGACGCCCAATGTTCTTCATTGGGTTGCCCTCATCCAATACCATGAAGCCATTTTTTCGGCAATGGTGGAGCCCGTTTAATTTCCCTCCGACATGCCAGTAGATTTCAAGATTTTTTTTATTTAGAATAGAGATGACCAATTTACAGCAAACTAGTGTTGCTATTAAAAAAAACTATAAGTACCATCTGTTACCACTTCAAACTCTTTTTCCAAGCTGTATAGTGGCTAGGCTCTGCCACTCAACAAACGGGTAGGTGTTAAAAGAACTAACCTCTCTATGCTTAACCTGCTCCTCGGGGTTAAGAATGACCACTCTGATCTTCGTGGGGTCCAGATCTATTGATTTCCTCACCGATGATTTACACTTTTCTAATTCAGCATTGTCTGCGTCTATACTGTGGACAAAAGGTAACGCTGCAATGTAGACGTCCTTTTTAAAATTAATTATTAATCTTTTTTTTTTAATGTCATACAGTAGACAAACAGCAAGCGGGCCACCTGATGGAAAGCGGTCACCTTGGCCTATGGACATCAGTAACATCAGGGGCGCTACCAATGCGTTGTGCACCAAGGAGGTTGGAGAAAAGGAAGGGAAGGTAAAGAAGGAGGGGGAAAGAGGGGATAGGGAAGGAGTTGGGCTTCCGGATCTCTCACTCACCGAACGAAACGCATTGCAGCTTCACGTCGATATTCTGTGCGAGGGTGGTACTTCCCCGGTCGAGCAAGCCCATTTAATAATAGATGCTCTACCACTCCAGAAAATCATTTCCAGAAAAGAATTTTTGAATTCAAATCTCTTGATAGAAATATAAACTAAATATTACAAGCGTCTACCTTTTGACGTTATTAATACAGAGCAAAAAATCACGTTTGTTTTATGGGAGCAACCGCCCGCGCCCGACGCCGCTTGTATATGTTCCGCGCCTTAGATTATGGAACCCTAAAAACATAAAATAAATAAATAATAAAAAAATATAATGAACCTGGTCTTCTTCTTTTTGCTCTTCTCAGGTTTCTTCTTCTCCTTCTTCCTCTTCTTGGGTTCTGGCTCCTTGAGCTCCTCAGTCTGTGTGTCCTGTAACAATATCTTTATATCCTCCTCTGTGATTTGATTTACCGTTGACCTGAAATATTAGAATTAAGAAAGTTATTGGGGGGGGGCAACTGGATTTCGCGGGTAAAAATAAAATACCAGGTACAGTCAGGAGCACGTTAAGCTTAGCCTATATGTAAGGATGTGCTCTTGACTGTATATACAAAAGTTACAATACGCAGCGGAATGTCAATATTGTTGAGATAAATCTTATTTAGGCTGTATGCGTGTATGTTTAGTTTAATTGAAGTGGGAATTTCGTAATGTATTATACATATTAACCTCTTCTTGAATCAGTCTATCGCCTGATGGTAAGCATCACCGTAGCATATAGACGCTTGCAATACCGGAGGTATCACTCACGCGTTGCCATTCCTTCAAACCCCCCCCCCCCCCCCCCGTGTTGGCTACGATACGATGTAACGTGTAGGTCCTTCCCCAGAAGGGCTGCTCCGATTTGAGCGGATTATCCGCTGTGCCCTACCTCTCATGTAATTAACTGTTTTTATTTCATCAATAGGCCCGCTGGTTGATGTAAAGTGCCTGCGATGGCCTGCTCTCTGAATAAACTCTGACTAACCTATATTCTTCCAATGTTATATTATCTTCATAATCGGAGAAACCAACTTCGTCTTTGACGTCATTGTCTAGACATTGCCCTGTGTCTATACCATGATTTATTATATCTATGGTGTCCAATTCGGATTTCTGGATTTTTTTCTCATGCTGTAATTAAAATGACAGAATACAATATACTTTACTTGCAAAATACAAACGAATGATACATGATTAAAGAAAAAAGAGTGGATATAGCATACCTACAACAAAAAGGGTTATACCTAAACTATTGTCACAAATATTGCTTCTATGAGCAGACCAATCACAAGCCGGTATTAGAGCTGAACTGACAGAACACTGACAGTTTGAACTGACAGCTTCATTCACCCAATCACCACAGTCGTCACAGTTGTCACAAAAATGGCGTCAGGTACCAATGTCGATGCCGCCAGAAATAGGAATGTCAATAAGTTAGTCATCCCCTTTTGTCATACGAGAGATGACCCTTTGTTAAGCAAAGATAAATATATGTCACATTATGCGTTTCGTAAAAGCACGATATTTGTATAACTAATTATGACTTTATGTATTAGCATATGTACTCCATATGGTCTCAAGCGGTTTCTTTTCTCTTCTTTAGTTTGACAGAGCTTTTACCAGGTCATCAAAATACGTCTCAGAAACTGTTAGAGTAATGTAAAAAATTACATACCTCTAATGTCTTGTGGAAGCCCAATTTAGCTCGTCCTGCATTATCGAATGTGAGTGTTGATGTGGCACAGATGTGGGGACTCGCATACTTGCTAAGTTCTGGGTCTTGTGCGTCTATTGGAAACTGTTAATAAATAAAAAGAATCTTTTTTCTCTATTTTTTTGAGGCTAAAAAAAATACTAGAAGTCACATTTGATTATGTCAGCCTCATAGGTTGAATCAACTACACCATGGGAATGACAAAGACTTTAAAGTTTCTTTGCATCACCCAAAAGACAATCACTTAATACTCTGTTAATAAAACTAAT
This sequence comes from Endotricha flammealis, assembly GCA_905163395.2. Lineage (NCBI taxonomy): Eukaryota > Metazoa > Arthropoda > Insecta > Lepidoptera > Pyralidae > Endotricha > Endotricha flammealis. The sequence goes on along the minus strand of LR990879.1, from coordinate 9,876,716 downwards.
ATTCTACAAACAGATATTTTCTGTGGTTGTGTCAAGTTAGGTTTGTCTTCGAATAAAGACAGCTACAGTGTAAGGTATGCTAAACGCAGTTATAATTATAATGTGAGGCTGCGACCACATCCCTTACAGGACGGAATAAAGTCAGTGCGCAAAGAGCTGTCTGGTGTACTTATCCGCTAGCTCGCATATTTAACATACAGTAGATAATTCCGTAAAAGACAAACTTACCGGTGCACACCGAGTAAGATACTCATATAGCATGCTATGAGCCCTCAGCAACTTGTGTTTGAACCGTACTGCTTTCTGTAGTAACGCTGCACACTCATAGCATAACCATTGCGGAAACCCGTCTGACTGTGTTACCTGAAATGATTTTTTATTATTGTATATACACACAAATCGCATAGCACTATTTTGTCTCAAAGTTATCTAGACTTCACCTGCTTGTGTATCAGTCATTGGTGCTAATTCTGTTGTACATTTAACTAGACTAAACTAATTTTGACAGGACCAAAGGTCGGGACAAGCCCACCACACATTCCCACCACTGTGTCTCCTGTGTAGCCAGGATCAACAACGGTGACCACAGATAGACAATAAGCAATGAAGCTTATTGACGTCCCGGGGAATAAACTACAGCTGTCTTGGAACTCACAACGAATTTAATCAGAAAGAAGATAGTCGGAGTAGGAAGTATTGAAAGGACTTCCCTCCTTAACAACTACGTGAGAAACAGCAATTTGAAGCAAAAGGCATTATACCCTAGAGAGATGGCAAATCAAGTGAGGCTCGATTGCCGAGCACCACGGTCTATTGTTACATTACTATTGGGACCTAATGCTATGAGCTGTTGTTTACTATTTTGATTCCAATAATATGTATTGCAAAACCTTCTAAAGCCTAATAATTCTCTCTGCTTGCTACGAGATCAGAATAATAAACTACGCCCGAAGTGAGTGAGTGAGTGAGTGGGATAGCAACACTTTTAGTCCTGTCAAAATTAGTTTAGTCTAGTTAAATGTCCAACAGAATTAGCACCAATATTACACTAAATTTTGGCTCTAACCGAGAATTTTGACAAAAGTAAGAGTAACCAGAAAGGGGAAACTGGTAGGACATCTTTAAAGACACGACTACTTTATCAGAAACATCTTGGAAGGAAAGATAGAGGGTAGAATAGGGAGGGGAGGGCCGACAAGAACTTACATGGAACAAGTGACGGAAAAGGTAGGCGTCGTATCTTGTAGAGGGGTGAAAGAGTTGGCACAGAAGAGAGGGACATGGAGGCTGCTAAACCGACAAGAGCGTGGCTCTTTCAGAAAAAGATTCACTTGTGGGCACTAAAAATCTTGTTAATTCTTTACAAAGCTGCTACCTTCTAACTTAAGTTGGTAACTCGTCACGTCGATTTTAAAGCAGTTTAACTCGTGTCGTACTTTAACCAGAGTATTAATATTTATAAGAAAGACAGCGTGGATTAATAAAATTATTATGCTTACGTTTACGCCGGCTAAATCATGAAAATGTGTTACAAACGAAACTACACTTTTCATTTGACGTTCCGTTGATAAACAGCAACGACATATTTGTTTTGCAATGTCTAAATCCGGCTTCATTTCAACGTTTACATCATAAGTTATATTATCCATTACTAAATTTGAAATAAAAAGGTTTTGGTAAAGTAAAACAGAGAAAAACAATCTCGCTCGCACAGATGACTGACAGACAGGACAGGACGGACCAGTAGGTAGGTAATGTAAACAATATGGCGTCGTTAAAAAAAATGCACGTTTCGTTATTTACTATTGTGAGCATGTAAAAATATTTTAAGTAAACGCTGTTGGGTAATTTAATTTAGTAATATTTTATTCAGATATAAATGTAAGAGTAATAATTTGTGAATATATATAAAAGAAGTATATTGTTTTGTAATGCTTTTTAATAATCATTTTAATAAAATTATTTAAAATGTTTGTGAAATTATGATTGTATCAAAACGCATTCTTAGTGTTGCCACTTGCCTGTTCAGTCAGACTTCTACTTCTTATTTTATCATACGGAAAAGAAAACAGCAGCGTGCTAAAAAAGGATTTACTTAAACTTCTGCATTTAAAAAAGCAGTAACGTAATTATTCAAAGTAGCGTATTCATGTTGTCTTGAAATCTTGAATTAGTATACAGTAAGTCAAGATGCCCCGAAGATCGTTGCAAAACTTCAGAGAAGGTGAATTTTGTAGTTTTCCTGATTATCAAGTTCATCATAGTTGGCGCCAAAATCCTTTATACTTATCGTAGTGAAATAAAACAACATGTGAATATTATGTACAATTTTTTTTCTCGATTTTGTCAAAAAAATAGGACATGAGTGGCTATCATTTATTTTGATTATGATCGCATGCCAACACGTAGATAGGTGGTACGGATAAAACAAAAACAGGATGATCTGAAAAAAAAATAACAAGATTTTTTGAAAATGAAAAAGTCTTAAAAAACAGGTTTTTCTTCCATTTTAAGTTCAAAAACTTTATTTTCTTTGTTCAAAGAATACTTCTAGTTACCATAAGCATATTAGTGGTTTTATACTCAAGTTATAATATTTAATAATATAATGTATTATGCACAGCAATAATGTCATGTCAGCAATACACATCAAAAAATTGTTACATTTTTTATTTGTTTTTTAAAATATTGGGAGTAATATAATTAGCTAATCCTACTAATATTATAAAGGCGACAGTTATATGTATGTTTGTTACTTCTTCACGCTCAAATGGATGGGCTAATATTTATGATATTTGGTATGTAGGTAGCTTGGATTAACACATAGGGTACTTTTTATCATACACTAGCTGACCCGGCAAACGTTGTTCCGCCTTAGAGGCACTACCCTACCCTACCCCACCCCTACCCTACCCTACCCCACCCCTACCCTACCCTACCCCTAATTGAGTTTTCATTGTTTTTAAGATGTATTCTGCTATTCGGGACGGAAACAAATCCAACAAATCAAAAACCATGGCAATCGGTCCAGCCGTTCTCGAGTTATAAGTGTTGTAACAAACACGACTTTCTTTTATATATATAGATTACATTACATTTATGTAATCTATAGATATAAAAATGAATCGCTGAATGTGTAGCTAGGCGCAAATCTCGAGAACAGCTGAACCGATTTTGCTAATTCTTTTTTTAGAATATTCCTTTAAAGTACGATGATGGTTCTTACGGAGAGAAAAATTAAAAATTTCCCACGGGAAAACGGGATACACGCATACGAAGTTGCGTGGCTTTCGATAGTGTATGATAAAAAGTACAACTTCGTTTCATTTGCGTATATTATTTATGTCTTAAATGAATATCACGCAAACGAGTCGCCCGTTTCACTAGTGTATTTATAAGGGGACAGCGCGTACGCAGTCCCCTATTACCAAAAATAACGCGTCCGAGTTACCCACATTAGGGGTAATCGCAGGGGTCAACCAACCCGCAGTGCAATAGGTAGGCCTCGCCCTGGGGGAACCGCCTTTGTGATCACGGTGTCCCCTACGCCAGGTAAGTATGACTAAATTTGTTAGCTCACGAAACGTCATTCTTAACGAAAAAATCTTGATAGCGCGATTCAGGAATGCATAGAAATGGTATAGCGCCATCTACCGTCATCATTTGGTATGCTCGTTTGCCTACCTCTATATTAAAAAGAATATTTAAACCAACCTGGATGTTGGGAACATTTATTTTCCAAATTATCCAAAGATCCGCTGTGATTGCTAGTTCCTTTGCTGTAACAAAAAAATAAAAATGTATTAAAAAAAATCGTGATGCAGAGATTCTTCAAGTGGTATTCTAGCGCGTTTTACATTATTTATCTTGACTTCGACCAGAGTTTTTAATAATATTTGGCGTCGTTAAGAAAGTGTTTAATTATTTATTTTATTCCTATAGAGAAATAGTATTTATCAAATATAATATAACTTGTAAGATACTATGCTAGCAACATCAGTAGTTACAGAAGTAAAATACTAACCCATCGCCTAAATTATTCAATGATCTAGAGTGCGTGCATGTTTGTACTGCAACATTGTGCAAATCGGCAAGCGAGCAAGCCTTCAATTTCGCTACTAATTTATGTTGCAAGTTTTGGCAATTCTTCATACAACTTCTCTCATCCACACAAGTATCGCTTTTATGATCTGTGTCTTCAACTTTGATTTTCGGCACGTCATTCTGTATTTGAACTTGACAGTTACATCCAGTGTTGCCATGCGAAACTATCAAATTGGTAGGATTTGTACGTTTGTAATCATTTAAGGATCTATGTATATTCGGATCGGAGCCGTAACTCTGTCCAAGTTTCTCGTTAAATTGTACTCTCTTTCTGTTGAAGGATGATAGCCGGTATTGTCCTTTGCGGTTTACTGCTGGGGAAATGTTTGGCGATCGATTTGGAGTATTGTAAGCTGATACAGACTCTGGTTTTCTTAATGTGTCTTTTATTTCATATTCTGTTGCTATCGCTTCGAAGACCTGTAAATATAAAAGTTGCTTTTTTTGAAAAAAAATACTCATAATTTTTAATAAATTAGGCAAGATAATGAGTTTTTTTTTAAGCAAATACAGACAAGCGGTTCACACACACAGAAGTATGTATTGTGTGGAATTCGAACCTCTTGGATAAAGTAGACATTGCTAGCCTTTGACTTTCGCTTAACAAAAAAACAAAAAATGCGCTATGAAGGACAATTTGACTCGTCGCATATTGATATATCAATAAATGTTTCTTTCTTTCAAATGCTATTATTATATTCTCCCAAGAAAGTACGACGTGTATAAAAAATGAGGCTAGGATGACTATCTATATAATTTACCTGTTCGGCAACTAGATTCCTAGCGTAAGGTGAATCTTTAGGAGGTAATGTTTCTCTGCACAACGCACAGCGCTCCAATCTTGACCAACATCCTGAAATAAACATTTAAAACCAAATAAATCAATTTTAAAGAGCATACTGTTTATTTATTAATGTTTATTTTTTTAATATTTAAGTAAAAAAACGTAAGTACAACACAAAATCTCTGCATGGAGTCAAGTCTGACGGTGACTTTTTAAAATAGTAGTCATACAATTTTCACAAATTAGAAGCACTCTGTTGAGTTAAAAAAAAGTTTCCGAAATTAAAAAAGGAAAAAAGTTCAAATTGGAGCAGCCCGTCTGGGGAAGGCCCTCCACCTTACAGAAGATCGTAGCCAAATAACATTGGTCTCGGCCATGTTGTGTTCATACTGCGAGTAAGTTCTCCAGAGCTCCACTTTCTACAGGGTCGATACTCCCGGTGTTGCAAGCGTCCATAGGCTACGGTGACTGCTTACCATCAGGCGGGCCGTATGCTTGTTTGCCACCTTAGTGGTATAAAAAAAGTTATATTATTTACTAATATTATAAAGAGGAAAGATTTGATAGGTTGTTTGTTTGTTTGAAATGAATAGGCTCCGAAACTACTGTTCCGATTTCAAAAATTATTTCTCCAGTAGAAAGCTACATTATAAGGGAGTGACATAGGCTATAGCTTTTCCCGAAATTCAATGTGGTTCCCACGGGAACGGGTCCGGAACTTCACGCGGACGAAGTCGCTGGCAAAAAAGCTAGTTATTTATAAATAGAACTTACCTTCACAATATAAATGTGAGCGTGCACAGCTCAAAGCCCGTGTCGCGGTGGAGGCGCAGACACAGCACGCCAACGCTTTCACGACACCTGACAACGCTCGGCGGGATCTTTCACCTCTTGCTCCACCACCACAGCTCCATAGTAACTGAGGAATGTGGCAAATGTAATGAATTTGAGAGAAAAATCAATTTTAAAAGATAAGTTTTTTAATGTCTGTGATAAGCGAAATAAGAACGGCTAAACGTGAAGTTTAGCTTGAGATGCGCGCCAAGGCCTGTGTTATATCAGTAAAATTGTTAGAGTTAGACATAGTTTAGATTAAATAATACTATGTGTATTGGTCAGAATGAAGTGCAAAAGTATTTTTTGTAAAATCTACTTGCAAAAATAAATTAATGTTTTCTAGCAATTTTAAGTATCTACTAACTTTGATATTTGGGACGTTTTATCTATTTTAAAATAAAGTATTTTACCTCCAGATCATCCCGCGGTATCTAACTTATTTGGAACTGAGTTATCTATTTTAATATAAGATATGTTGTTTTACCTCCGGATCATCCCGCGGGTCCACACCGCAGTTCCACACTAGCAATGACACTCCATGCCCGGCACCGTCACCACGGATCAAACCTGCTACTTGCCCCACCTATAATCAGTACGTAAACAAAAAAAATACTTGAATAAAACCTAAGAAAAAAAAAGTATTTGCAGAAAGAAAGAATTGATATGACAGAACCTTCGCCCACATATAAAACAAAATTAATACTCAACCACTCCCTCTTACACTGCAATTGTGAGATTCAAAACAGTAGTTCTTTGTATAGGATATCCATCAACGAATTTTAGCAGAAACTTGTAATTATTCATGTATAAAAATAAATATTTAAATATGTATATTGTACATACATACTCGAAGTAATAAATCATATTTCAAAAATTTTCTACCAATAAATGTACTGAAATATAATTCAGTACATGGCAACACAATTTTTCCCGCCATTTTCAACGTAAAATTTTTTTTTCTTCCGTTTGGCAATCTTCTTCAGTGGCAGTCTTCCTTCAACAAAAATTATATTATTGTGCCAGTGCCAGTCAAAAGTTTATTACCGGCAATCCAAGCAAGTCCTTCCCGTCAGCTTGCAGCAAACAATCGCCGGTTTTGAGACCCGCCGAGTCAGCTCTGGCACCTGGGGTCACTTCGCGTACCTTTCAAAGTACAAATGAATAAGATAAATGTATATTTTAACTATCGCGTATTGAACACACTATAACACTATAGTGTTATAGTGTTATAGTGTGTTCAATACGCGATAGTTATTAACGGTGTTTGTAATTTGTGGTCACACACAGTAATTTGCTCCTCTGCACTCTTATTAAACTCATTTTGCAATGTATAAAAGGCTTTAAAATACTTTGATGTTACCTATGTACCTATTAGGTAGGTAAATTAGCTTTCAAAAAAGGGCTTTTGTTGAGTTTCTTGCGGCACTTCTTCTCAACAGGCCACTTACGTCGAAGTGCTGGTAGGATTAAAATAAAAATTACGTGCAAAAGTATTTCCTGTAGTCTACTTGCAAAATAAATGTTTTTTTTAAACTTGCTTGCTTGCACCCGACGGACTTTTCGACACAACCCGTCTTGTGAACCCGACAAAACACGCCGTGGTCACAAGACTAACTAAGTTTATATGCGCGTTCAAGAGCCATTAATAAAGTGTTATAAGTACCTATAATGCTAATAAAAAAAACGTTTTACCCAAGGATAGGGATCCCAAAGAGTTCTGGTGAGACGAAAACCCAGACCCTCACCTTCGTCTTCCGGTAGATTTAACTGAAAAATTAAAAATATTTTATTAGTTGTAAAGGTTGTACCTAGCTAATTGGCGTCTTACGTCTTACATAAACATCGGTTGAGATTTCTTCACAATTTATGGAATTCATTTAACTTTAAATTTATTATATCTGCTTATAAGTACACATCTTTTTGGATTAGGTACGTACATACAACCTTGTTCATTATTATTAGTTTTAAAATATGCATTTTGTATCAGTTCCAATCTGTCTTGTGTGATAATAAATAAAAATATTGCCGGCTACCGGTGAAATGATAGTGATTTAGGATTATTAAAAAATGTATAATTACCACAACAAGCCTGACTCCTGTAGTGTATTCGCTCTCGATCCCCGATCCAGACGCCTCCGCTGTGATGTCCATCTGTACATTAAAAACCTTCATTAACATCCCATAAATTTATTATATTACTATTGAAAGAAATAAAAATGTTAATTTGATAGAAAGACGTTACAACAAACACAAATAATGTTGACTTTATACCGCGACGGCGGAAGTCACGACGCTCTGGTAGATACCTACTTTGCGGATCCTTTCTATACTAAATAAGTAACTAAAATACATCATACTTAATATTATAAATGAGAAAGTGAGTTTGTTTGTTATTCCTTCACGGCTTGACTAAGCAGCCGATCATTATGAAAATTTGCATACATATTGTTAGGGGTACAAAGCCCAACATAGGCAACTTTTTATCCCGTGAAAGTATGTCATTCCAATGGGAAAATATTTTTTCTACTATAGAGGGCGCTGTATAGGCCAACAGATGGCGCCAGAAGTCGCGCTATGGGTTGTTTTGTTGTCAAACGAGATCTATGTCATAAAATTTACGCGAGCGAAGCCGCGGGGAAAAGCTAGTTTGTTATAAAATATAATATCGTTGAGTTATTATCGCATAACACAAATTTCGATATATTTATTTATTTAATAGCAAATATTGGAACTTAAAAGTGTGAGTTATATTGCATTTAAGTGTTTAATGAACTAATCAAATTAAATCCGGTTTTGTGGCCTAATGAAACTAAACATTAATGATAATAACAGTCATTAAAACGCAGACGATGTGATTTATACGCGGACATTATTTTCGTGGCTTAATATATATTTTTTAATTACAGATTGAGCTGATCCCATAACACAAGTCATGAACTCATTTTAGGGCTAGCTCAATCTGTGTGATTTATCCCTTTAAATCCATATCCATTCTAATACTAATATTAGGTTTAAATGGGAAAGTGTGCGTCTGTTTGTTCGTCCGTCTTTCACGGCAGAACGGAGCGACGAATTGACGTGATTTTTTAATTGGAGGAATGGCTACTTATTGTCTCTTTCTAACCCCCCACTTCCCTAAAATGGGGGGTGAAAGTTTGTATGGAACATTCCGCAATTTTCAAGGTAGAAAGCTAAAAATTTGTATGTGGACTATTTGAAAAAAATCATACATCATTTTTTTTTGGAAATCAGCCCCCGACCCCTTAAAAGAGGGGGTGAAATTTTATATGGGACTTTTCGCAGTTTTCAAGATAAAAAGCAAGGGGAACCGTGTTACCCCGAATTTAACGCGAGCGAAAACTTAAACTTTTGCATGCTTGCTGACAGGCTAAATATATGGCGTCTAAATAAGCTTCTATCATCAATATTTGTACCTATATTTTATGCAATTAAAGAAATTTGAATTTGAAGCCGCGGGCAAAAGCGAGTTTACTTATACATAATTATACATATAAATCCGGAAACTTTGATTACGCACCCATACAGCCATACGATTATTTGTATGAATTTTAAAGTTTTTTTTAATATAAAAAAATTATAAAAATATTACTTACCTTTCGTGTAAAATCACAACTTTATATCGTAGGTAGGTGATATGTTTTCAATAAAAAAAAAAAACATAAAACTTAAAGTTCTAAATGAGCTTTAAGCTTCGAGAATAGATTGATACTGTCGATTTTGCATACAACATCCAGTTTTAGTGCTGTGACAATAATAAAATATCGATAAAATAAGTTTTATGGAGCATTTATGATATTAACATTGATTGGATAAGTGACGTTTGTCGATAAAATTTATTAAGATGTCTTTTTTTATTAATTATATTGTATAGCAGCTGTAGGCTTCGCGAGAAAATGAAGTAGTTAGGTAGGTACTCCAAACGTACATAGTTAGTTTCACCCTACAAAATAAAAAAACCGGCCAATCGCCAGTGGGACTCGCGCCCGAAGGGTTCCGTATCATTTCTATACAACATTAGACTAGAACACAGCCCGGACACTCCATACAACGTGCGTGAGATAATCACCTATTACTACTACTTAGGCCAATGTCGTCTGTACACGCGCACACGTATACGTGAAATGTATAGTAGGGCTGCCGTCGCGTAGTTATTCAAAATGGCGGCAGATGTTGAAATAGGTGCTACTATACATGAAGTAATTTTGCATTAGCGGCGTAATTCACTAATGCTTCGGTTCTATTGAAATATAATGCTATTATATATATGATGATGTAATCGGTTGCTTGGTAGCTAAATGAAACAAAAAAATTGAATTCTTGTATTATTTGGTACTAATTTATTAATTTTTATTTTACAGCCAGCAGCGCGAGTTTGAGTTTTAAATAAATAAGAATGTAATCTATTTTATTCCAAATTATACAATGGACGACCGGACACGTGACTTTTTTTTATTAGCTTATAAATATAAAGGGAGTAAAAAGATTTTTTTATTTTTTTATTTCACAGTAAAAAACAATTATTTTCATTTTAATTATACATTACAAATTGGAAACACATATATTTATACCTAAAGAAAGAAGAAAGACGAAAACTGCACAGTATTACACCATTGTTGTCAAAATTATCGAAAATGTTCGAAATACACATTGGTTCACTAAGCGCACAGCCCTGCGACTGTCCCCGCCGCGGCGGCGCAGGCCCTGGGGTTGAGGTAACGCGATTCGGTGCGGGGCGGAGAGTGGCCATTCTACCTCGGGTTATTATTTATTCTATGACTAGACACTATTGTTTATCAAACATTACATATTTTAATTACATTTCATATTTTTTTAAAGTCAATATATGTACAACTAAATATTTTGTGAATATTTCAAGCGTTTACCTGTTGCAGTTATTAGTACCGAGCAAAAAACGGCAGAAAAAAATCACGTTTGTTGTATTGGAACCCACTTTTGCGTTGAGCACGGCAGTATAACTGATCGTTATGACTAAATTATACAGTACTAGCCCTTGCCCGCGGCTTCGCTCGCGTTAATTTTATGACATAGATCTCGTTTCGTAACAAAACAACCCATAGCGCGCCTTGTGTCGCCATCTGTTGACCGATTCAGCGCCCTCTATAGTGGAAAAAATATTTTCCCATTGGAACGACATACTTTCACGAAATAAAAAGTAGCATATGTTGGGCTCTGTACCCCTAACAATATGTATGCAAATTTTCATAATGATCGGCTGCTTAGTCAAGCCGTGAAGGAATAACAAACAAACAAACAAACTCACTTTCTCATTTATAATATTAGTAAGGATAGTAAGGATACAGTCGTCGGTCACTACCAACTGCACCACCTGTTTTTTTATTATTGATAATCGATAAATCAGTGCTATCGACATTATCCCATCACTATTATACCGGTTCACCTCTACGCCACGGCCAGCGCTATGTAGGTTGTTGATTACACAATAAACATATTGATCAATTCAAGGTCGTTTACGATAACGGAGGTTCAGCAACCTAGTAAATGGATGGGTAACCGTTAGGCGAAAAAAATTTTGATGAGTTTTTTTAGTCACACCGCAGAGCCACCGCAAGCCACCTTTTTTTTATAACACAAAGGTGGTAAACAAACATGCGGCCCGCCTGATTGTAAGCTGTCACCGTAGCACTTGCAATACCAGGGTATCACTCGCGCGTTGCCGACCCTTCGTTCTGCTTTCATAGCCAATGAAGTCATTGAGTTCCTCAAATCAGTGGTTTAAGACTTCAATTCAAAACTTTTATTTAGGGAGTCTCAGACACTTTCTCTCGACAAAGATCACACTAAAGTAATTAATGATTTGTGTAATAATTATTCCACTCTATAAACTACTACCATTTCGGAAAGAAAAGCAAAATGACCACTGGTAAAAGAAATGGCGAAAGAAAACCAGTTACATATAAATGAATAAATAAATAAAGTTAAGTATATATGAATAAATAAATATATGTATGTATGTAATATGTATATAAGTAATATTCTTGACACTTACAAGCATTGTTTAAACACACCTCGCTTATAATAGTTATTAAGTACTAGCTTCTGCCCGCGGCTTCGCCCGCGTGGCCTAGTAACAATTAGCACATTTTTCTTCAGAAACAAATTCCGGTCCTGCACGGCCCGGTACGGTACGGTTCTAACCGGTCCGGTCGGTCCGGTCAGTCCGGGCCGGTCCGGTCGGTCCGGTCCTGATATGGAACCTACATGCCAATTAGCAAATTTTTCTACAGAAAAAAAAACCGGTCCGGTCCGGCACGGATTCGGTAGGGTGCGGTTCCTTCCGGACCGATCAGGTCTGATCCGTTCCGGTCTGGTCCGGTTCGGTCCGTTCCGGTCCGGTCCGGTCCGTTCCGGTCCGGTCCGGTCGGTCCGGACCATATAAGGACCCTACATGCCAAATTTGGCATCTCTAAACCCAACGGTTTGGTCTGTGCGTCCTCTTGCAACTTCGTTTGCGTATATCTCGCTTTCTCGTGGGAATTTTGAAAAATTCTTTCTTTGTATATCCCTAGACGTCGTAAGTAACCTACATGCCAAATTTGGAATCTCTAGACCCAGCGGTTTGAGCTGTGCGTTGATATACCCACGCAACTTCGTTTGCGTATATCTCGGATTCCCGTGGGAATTTTGAAAAGAAACATACACTAAATGTTAAGTTGAGCAAATCGCCACATATTAGTGAAAACCGCATCCAAATCGGTTCAGCCGTTTCTGAGATTAGCGTGTGCAAACATACAAACATATAAACATACAAACAGACGGACAAAAAAAAAACGGTCCGGTCCGGCACGGATTCGGTATGGTGCGGTTCCTTCCGGACCGATCAGGTCTGATCCGTTCCGGTCTGGTCCGGTCCGGTCCGTTCCGGTCCGGTCCGGTCCGTTCCGGTCCGGTCCGGTCCGGTCCGGTCCGGTCCGGTCCGGTCCGGTCGGTCCGGACCATATAAGGACCCTACATGCCAAATTTGGCATTTCTAAACCCAACGGTTTGGTCTGTGCGTCCTCTTGCAACTTTGTTTGCGTATATCTCCTTTTCCCGTGGGAATTTTGAAAAATACTTTCTTTGTATATCCCTAGACGTCGTAAGTAACCTACATGCCAAATTTGGAATCTCTAGACCCAGCGGTTTGAGCTGTGCGTTGATATACCCACGCAACTTCGTTTGCGTATATCTCGGATTCCCGTGGGAATTTTGAGAAGAAACATACACTAAATGTTAAGTTGAGCAAATCGCCACATATTAGTGAAAACCGCATCCAAATCGGTTCAGCCGTTTCTGAGATTAGCGTGTACAAACATACATACAAACATACAAACAGACGGACAAAATTTTACGAAATTCTTGTTCTATTGCTTATTCTTCATCGCCCTAAACAATTTTTTTGGAAATATATTCAATGTACAGACAAACTTTTTTTACACTTTTATTATATTATAGATAGTACAAATTGTGTACCTACTTGCTCATATACTGTACCTAATAATGTAGGAAATAATAATTGTGAAATGTGCCAAATTATTTTTTGAATAAATGATATTATTATTATTATTAGTTACGGCCTTTTTGTCATATATTTTTATACCTACTTTCTGAATATTTGAATTTTTGTGCATAGGTACAGATCATTTTTTTATACCACTAAGATGGCAAACAAGCATACCTGATGATAAACGGAAATCGTATCCATAAAAAACACAAAGTATAAATACATATTTTTTATTTAACATATTAAAATTATATAAATTATTAATAGTCGTTACGACGTTTATTTAGTTTACACACAAAAACAGTTTTAGATGGTCACAGACCATATTGAGCTAAATTAAAACCGAATCCGACATCATTGGTATAAATTTAATTATTCTAATTTCAAGTCAGTTGCTTATACGCATTTTAATTACTTTAAAAAAAAAAGTTTGACAATGACATTTAAAATTTAACTAGCCGCTGCTTGCGGTGTTACTCGCGTTTAATTTTATGCACAGCAGCGCCATCTATATCAGATTGATGAAATGTGTTAATCCAAGGTATCAGCTACCTACATACAAAATATCATAATCTTTTTTTTTCCACTATTTTTACGGGGTATGGGATACAAGGACATGGCAACCCCATCGAAATCGCAAAACAAGGATACATAATTAACTTGCACCGATAAATGTCCGCTTTACAATGGACTGTCCTTCATACTGTCCATTGTATATAACAAACATACACATAAACCCTGTTTTTTTTAACTTGACCAATGTAGTAACAATCTTAGCATGTCTTTTGAACGAAAATAGGCAATTAAAATTATCATTCACGCCCAAATAATAATAATATAGTTAGAAATAGCATTTAACACAACACTCTTATTATTCTGGCGATTTATCGATTTTACACATATTGGATATTTGAATAAAAAGACACGCTAAGATTGTTTACTACATTGGTCAAGTCAAAAGAAACAGGGTTTAACTTTCGCCGTTATAATATTAATGGGATGTATCCTGCCTGTATTCAGTTAATATATACTTGGCACAAAATCTAAATACAATAATGTCTGATCGTACTTAATATTATAAAGGCGAAAGTTATGTGTATGTTTGTTACTTCTTTACGATCAAATGGCTGGGCCAATATTAATGATAACTTGGATTAACACGTAGGGTACTTTTTATCCCGACAAGCACGCGATTCCAGTTGGATTTGGTCGAAAATCTGATATAGATGGCGCTGCTGTGCACAAAATTAGACGCGGGTAACACCGCGGGCAGCAGCTAGTTATATTATAAATATGGATGTCTGTTACTCTTTCACGCAAAAACTGAACAATTTGTTTAAAATTTATTCCACAGATATAACAAGGATTGACACATATGATAATTTTTATCCTGTATATCATTCCGGGAACGAAACAACGGGATTCTGCGGGCATCAACTAGTTCTTCATAACATTCTTGTACTTATTCCTGGTTGTAGACAACTTCGTAGAGCACCGCCAGCTTTTCGTCATCGTAAAACACCTCCTGTTCTTTCCCTTCATCATATAAAATCTGAAATTAAAAATAACAAAATTATTACGGGTTGTCGGAGGATGACAATCGTGAAGCCAAGCCTGTGGTCTTTGGGCGGCTCGAAAACACTGACCTCCGCCAATTCCCATTGGAGCAGCGTGGCGGAGTACGCTCTAATCTCCTGCGATTGAAGGGAGACCCGTATCCCTGCAGTGGGATGATCACGGGTTGATGTGAATAGGTTTTACTTTTGTTTCCGAAATCCTTTCAATACTTCCTACTCCGTTCAATTTCTTTCCGATTAAATTCGTAGTGTTTTCGAAGACAGGGGCCCGATTCTACTAGTAAGTTTAAGTCCATAACAAATGTCAAAAACTATTCCACTGATACACTATCGGCATTCTTTTGAGACACGACTGAGACACCATTGAGAGTCCATTGGTGCATTTGTGTTAGTAGAATCGGGTCCCTGCTGTAGTTCCTTCCCCGGGACATCAATAAGCTTTATTGCTTGTCAATTGTTGATCCTGGCTATACATAAGACACAGCGATGGGAATATATGGTGGGCTTGTCTTGAATTTTGTTTCTGAAATGATTCTGTACCTCTTCGGTGACCTCCTCTCCGTCCTGGTTGACAATCGACTCGACCTCTTCCACGTCTGGTTTGGGCTCCAGCTCGTAGTACACCTCTTGGCCGTCCAGTTCTGACTTGATCCACACTTGTTCATTATTCATAACCTAAAAGGAAAAAATGAATTGTTGTAAATTCAGTGTCACCGGTCCCAAAGTAAACTAGGCTGCAGCTTGTGTTATGGGAAGCAGACAATTTTATATTATGTGGCTGAATTTCATTGATGCAGTGTTTAATTTCCTCATGTAATGCCCACCTCCTGGTTGAAAATAGGCTTGTTGGAACACGACATGGCTGAGACCAATGCCATTTGGATACGATACGATGTATGGTGGAGGTCCTTCCCAAGACGGGCTGCTCCCTACATTAAATATTCACTTAGCAGAAAGGCTTATTATAAAATTGAAGATTTTCTAAATGATAAAAATAGCTGGAATGATAAACTCGGCACAGACACCAAACACAAGCCTACCTACTGCTAGGTACTTAATATATTGCGCATATATATACGCATATATTATATTGTTTAAATGTAGGTATATATGTATTCCAGTATATAAAAAAAAATACGCTTTTTTTTTCTCTTCATTTATAGTGTTATTAATCTTTAATTATTTGTATAAATTTTTCTTTTTCGTCATCAGAAATTACAGATATTTTGTGTTAATTTTATATTTTCTGTCATTGTAATTTGTATCTTATTAATACCATTTTAAAAAAGCAAGTGCTAAGTTTCTTGCCAGCTTCTTCTTAGCACAAATCTGCCGTCTGAACTGGTGGTAGGAAAAAATTGTGACGATTCGAAAGAGCTTATATTAGGCCTATTTGAATAAAAACATTTTGAATTTGAATTGAATGATTCTCACCTCATCTTTAACACCCTTAACCTTCATAGCGGCTGCGGCCTTCCTCCTCTTGGATTTGTACGGCGCGGGCAGCTTGAGATGCACTGTGTGCACGTGGAGCTTCATAGAATTGGATTGGGTGAATGCTTTACCACATTTAGGACATTCGTATGGCTTTTCACCTGTATGTACCTGTAGATATTAATAAAATAAATATTTATTAGCTAATTAACAGTTTCTGAGACGTATTTTTAAAGTTAATGGCACATTGAATTATAGCTGACACTGTCATACTACGGAAAAAAAAGTTTGTTGAAACATCAAATGTTTGAAACTTAATGTGGAATTTAAAAATTCTATAGTTAAATAATTATGTGTTAAAGACAAATTTAAACTAAGGTTAGTAGAACAAAATGTGCCTGATATAGGTTTTCTAATGTTTTAAGCTATAAAAATATCCTAGTGCTTTCCCGTGGGAAATTCGGAAAATCCTTTTTATCGGATGCCTACGTCATACAAAAGAACACATCCTTCATGTCATTGACAGGCCCGGTGGTAGAGTGGCTAGCAATGGTCACTTTATCTCAAGGGCCGCGGGTTCGAATCCTGCGCAAGGCAAACATTTATGTGCATGAACATGTCTGTTTGCCTTTGTCTGGGTGTTTTCTATGTATAATAAGTATTTATTTACAAAAAAAAAGTGTTTTAAGTATATTTATCAGCAATCTAAGTACCCATTGTACAGCTTATTTGCTTAGTTAGGGACTAGATGGCATTGTGTGAATCGTCTAAGAATATTTATATTTCAAGTCTACGACAGTGGTTTGAATTGTGCGTTGATCCGTCATTTATTCAAAACAAAGAATTTTATATGGTATGGATTGATCCCAGAAACACCATGGGAAAATTAGATATTTTGTTTACTAACCCGTTCGTGCCTCAGCAGCGCTGCCTTGTTTCCGAATGCCTTAGGACAGTCCGGACACTTGTAGGGCTTCTCGCCAGTGTGAGTCCGCACATGAATCTGAAATTAAAAAAGAAATGGTGATTTAAAAAAAAAACTCAATCATCATTGCAGCCATGCGAGCTGCTATTAAATCACTAATTTCGAATTAGTACAATGTGCACTAATAAAATATAAAAGTAGTAAAAGGAGCCCCAGTTCCCATATAGAGCATACAATAAGTCTTATCAAAACAATAGCATAATCATCAAAGAATTGTAAGCAGAAATTATTCTTGTCATAAAGTCAAAAATACTTTATTCTGCGGGCCCTCGCGGGCACTTAGTCGTCTACAATGAGTGTTACATAATAATATTATTACTCTGTAAATAAGCTACTCTTTATACTACCACCATTTCGGAAACAGAGCAAAATGACCACTGGGGAAAGAAATGGCGAAAGAAAACCGGTTACGGCCTTTTTTGTCCACCAGATACTTGCTTAAAAATGGGTAGGGTGCACTTAAAATAATTCATTGTGAGAGTATTAACACTTAAAAAAAAACCATTCTCAATATATTATTAAATATATATAGGGACAATTCATACAGATTGAGCTAGCCCCAAAGTAAGTTCGAAACTTGTGTTATGGGATACTAACTCAACGATATTATATTTTATAACAAATACATATATAGATAAACATCCAAGACCCGAGGCTAATCAGAAAAAGTTCGTTTTTCGTCATGACCCAACCGGGGATCGAACCCGGGACCTGATGGGTGGCGGTCTGGCGTGGTAACCATTACGCCACGGAGGTCGTCAAGTCTTATATATTATATATTTGTTACTTCTTCACGCTTATGATATTTGGTATGTAGGTAGCTGATACCTTGGATTAACTCATAGGGTATTTTTTATTTCGAAAAGTATGCGATAGAATTGGGTAAAAAGTCTGATATAGATGGCGCTGCTGGGCATAAATAAATACACGCAAACGAAGTTGCGCGGGTTTCACTAGTCCTCAATATACTCCACAATATTTGGAAAAAATCAAACGTGCCTGTGTATGTTTTATAACAATAATTTACCTGAAAGTTAAGCGGCATAGGAAACGTTTTAGGGCAGTAGGGACACTGATAGGGCCTCTCCCCCGTGTGGACGCGCTGGTGATAACGGAGCGCCGCATTGGACTGGAAACAAAAAATAATAATAATAATATAAACGTTCTTCTTATTTTTAGTTTAAAAAAAGGTTTCTTTATGCTGGGGCTATATTGGGGTATACACCATTGTTTCCATGGAAATACAAAATAGAAGAAGTGGGACTAGAGTTTTTTCCAAATACCTATTTACCTACTAATATTATAAATGAGAAAGTGAGTTTGTTTCTTATTCCTTCACGGCTTGACTAAGTTATGGAAATTTGTATACATATTGTCAGGGGTACAGAGCCCAACATAGGCTAGGCCCGTCCTGTGAAAGTATGTCATTCCAATGGGAAAATAATTTTTCTACTATAGAGGGCACTGTATGGGATGCTATCGGCCAACAGATGGCGCCACAAGTCGCGCTATTTGTTGTTAAGCCGCGGCGGGCAAAAGCTAGTTATTTATTTTCCATTATTTTTTTTAAAAAATACAGGTAAACATAAAAGGTGATGCAGCATTTTACTGTCGCCATTGCCAGCAATGGAAACTGGGAGAATATTTCCCAGTATTTCATATATCAATATAGCCGATGTAGAATAGCGTCAGTTTTTAATAAATTGTACCTCAATCTATCATTGTACATCTGTCTGCGATTTTGCCCTAAAGAAACCATATGAACTCCATACTTACAGCATACTTCTTTCCGCAAACTTCACATACTATATTCTTCTCTATGGGTTTTTTAACTGAATATAAATTCTTGACTTTTACAGCGGGCGCGTCTCCCTGCTTCACGCGTACTAACTTCATTAGATGCGTTTTCCTGTGGTGTTGAACGCATTGTCTTTGGGTCGGGAATACTCGGCCACACTAGAAGAGAATAGACAAAATATTTTTTAATTCAAATTCAAATTCAAATTCAAAATATTTTATTCAAATAGGCCTAATATAAGCTCTTTCGAATCGTCACAATTTTTTCCTACCACCAGTTCAGACGGCAGATTTGTGCTAAGAAGAAGCTGGCAAGAAACTTAGCACTTGCTCTTTTAAAATGGTATTACTATGATACAAATTACAATGACAGAAAATATAATAATGAACTATACAACGTTATCTAATGTATAGCTAAGCTTGTATTATAATAAAATCTACACAATCCACAGAGGCCTGGTCCCAAAGTATAATAATAAAAAATTGTAAACACAAATGCCATCATGTTTGCCCCGAACGGGAATCGAACCAGCAGCCTCTGGTGCCGACAGTAGAGTCACTACTAACGTACCATCGGGCTGAGTACTCTCTGACACCGAAAATTTATCAACAAAATCCAGCACACACAAGTTTGTGTATAAGTATTGTCCAATACTTACAAATCTTGGTCAGAGTCGCCTTAGGTCCCTGTCTAAGGAGATTCTCAAGTTTACTTATAAAACTTCACCTTATAGAAAGGACGGACACTTTATTTTCCTTCAGCTTGCATCATCATCATCATCTCAGCCACAAGAAGTCCGCTGGACATAGGACTTACATGAACACTTTCTATTCTATTCTATGTGAAAATTCCGATAACCTCCTCATCAAGACTTGAATTTGAATTTCAAAATAAACAAACCACCACTCTTTTAAGAAAAGTTATAGATAACAAATAAAATATAGATAAAATATATTACCTTTCCGCACTTATATTGTTTATTATCTGTCCTCCGAGGATGTTCTTTTTCCAAATGCAAACGCAACGCCTCTTCGTCTTCAGATGGAAATGTTTTTCCGCATTCGCAAACTATGTAATTAATGCTCACGAAAGAGCAATAAAATGTATTATTGCTATCTTCCATGTTAGAATAATTCGCCATCGCCATTTTATTTTATTCTGTGCCGTGCCGTGTCATGCATGTCACTCACTAAAGTCAAAATGTCATGTCAGTCAGCGGTCTATAGTGACGTTGTTTATCGATAATGGAAATATTTTAGTTATCGATATGTACTTTTTTGTAACTTTTATTTTATAGCTAATTTATATTTGACAATTTTATAGGTTAAAGCTAAATGTAGCTTAGTTTATTAGAAATCAACCTAAAAAGCTTTAAACCACAAAAAAAACAAAATAACATAAATAAAAAAAAAAGTAACATTTGCTTATCTTGAAAGACTTTTATTATCCCTTTGGCCGTTCCAAGCTGAAATTCTATTACTCACCACTGTTTTCCTATTCAAAAGACAAATAAACTGATGTACGATTGGAGTTATTTTATCGATAAAAATAAATTGAGGTCTTGAAAACACTAGTGTTGGAGATAGCCACAGACTATAGAAATTTAAAGTTATTCAGTTGGTACATCCGTTACATTATTTTTAAATCCCCGGCTGGTATTCTCACCGCAAATTATAAAGTTATTCTTATCATGCATTTCAAGTTTCTTCTACAGCAGCAATGGATTGCTAAATTTATAATCTATCATAAAATTATTAATCTGTATCATTTTATTTTTTATTTTGTCTTTTTGTATGGTTTTGGCGCCAACCAAGAAATTGTATTAAATATCTACCAATACAAGCATCAAGAAGCTTAAGTGATAACTACATGACGTAACTAGTATAAAAATTCCTTAGGCGCCAACGCCACGCCAACTACGATATTATAGTTGTTGCCTACAAAGAGTAAAGTAATGTTACTTAATACTTGCTTAGAACATAATGTCCACTTGGGGTAGTGATTAGAAATCTAATTTATGTGTGTTTCAAAGTTTGCTTCTTATTATTGATAGTGTAATTGTAAAGCAAACATTGGTTAAAGTGCAGTGAATGGAATTTATTTTATTTAAGTGCATTATCTTGTTGACTTCAATATCCGCCTTCACTGAAGTAATTTTGCTATCGTCTTTCTTCGGGATGTTTTGCTTGACTTGGTTGTATGGGCTTTGAACTCTTTGCCTGTCATTGGGCGAACAAAAAAAAAATTTTTTTGTAATTTGAAATTGCATGTTTTATTATACATAATAAATAAAGAGTTATTCTTTTACTAATGTTGTGAATGCTCTGAAATGATGGTGGAATTATTATGGGTTGATGTGATGATTATGTATACTAAAAATTCTGTTAAAAAATGAAAATAAAAGTACTGTTTTGTGATTACAAACATTTTATTTACATCATAGAACACTAGTATACGCTTCGCCTTGCTTCCCTCTCGCGTTTCTGTATGGCGCTGGCATCTTCAGGTGAACCGTTCTTACGTGAAGTTTCATTGAATTTGATTGAGAGAAAGATTTCCCACAATGACTGCATGTATAGGGCTTCGCTCCTGTGTGTACCTAGAAGGAAAAATGTTGTAATAAATAAATATGACCTCCGTGGCGTAATGGTTACCATGCCGGTCCGCCGTCAGGAGGTACCGAACCCCGGTCGGGTCATGATTAAAAACTTTTTCTGACTGGCCTGGGTCTTGTAAAATTCTCACGGGAAACCGAGATATACGCAAACGAAGTTGCGAGGGTTTTTCTAGTTTCACATACAGAACAAAATATTTTTGACTGACATTAAGTTTCAAGCAATTTTTTTTGACAATTATATATAGGTACATACTACAGAAAACCCCGCGCAACTTCGTTTGCCGTCGCTTTCCCGTGGGAATTTCAGAAAATCCTTTCTTACCGGACGCCTACGTCATACAAAGATCCCACCCCCCACGTTTCAGGTCTCTGCGATCAGCGGTTTTGCGATTCTCGGTCCGTCATTCAGGACATAGTATTTTATATATAGTACAAACAAACTCACCCTGTCGTGCCTGTTGAGCGCCGCCTTATGCTTGAAAGCCTTCGGACAGTGGGAGCACTTGAAGGGGCGCTCCCCCGTATGGGTTCGGATGTGGATCTGTCGAATATCAAATATCATACTTCATTCTAATATTATAAATGAGAAAGTGAGTTTGTTTGTTATTCCTTCCAGCCGATCATTATGAAAATTTGTATACATATTGTCAGGGGTACAGAGCCCAACATAGGCTACTTTTTATCCCGTGAAAGTATGTCATTCCAATGGGAAAATATTTTTTCTACTATCGGTGGCGCTGCAATTCCGATGTCGGCCGACAGATGGCGCCACAAGTCACGCTATGAATTGTTTTGTTGTCTGTCTATGTCATAAAATTAAAGGGGAAAAGCATTATTCTTGGACGAATCACACACAGAATGTGTGGCAGTATCAACCCATTCTACCCATGATCGCAAGCAGGTTGGACTGCGAATACTGGAATTAGCTTAGCCACGGCTCATGGTGTTAAAATTAAAACCAAAAATTGTTAACTTAGAATTAATATAGTATATAATATAGTTAAATAAATAAATATTCTTGGACGAATCACACAACGCCATCTAGTCCCAAACTAAGCAACTAAATGTGTACTTTGGGTACTAGATTGCTAATAAATATACTTAAATACTTTTTTTTTGTAAATAAATACTTATTATACATAGAAAACATCCAAGTCAAACAGACATGTTCACGCACATGTTTGTCTCGAGCGGGATTTGAACCCGCCATTTTGCTAGTCACACGCCTGTCACAACCAGGTTTGTCAAAAAAAAATATATTTTATATCCGTATGTAATTTTTATTTTATTATTTTCATAGAAACGAAAAAGAACTATTTTTCTAACCTGCAGTCGCTGGTACACACTGAATTTCTTGGGGCACTCTGTGCACGCATAAGGCTTCTCTCCCGTATGTGTGCGTTGGTGATACACTAAGTTTGCACGGGACTGAAATGGAATAAAAATTAATTTTATAATCAAGTGTTTTATTCAGTGACTAGGCCTTCACAGCCATTTTCGTAATAAAACATTTTTAACATTCAATAAATTAAATATATATACTACCATCATTTCGGAAACAAAGCAAAATGACCAGCGCTAAAAGAAATGCCATTTTGCCTTTGTTATATACCATATATATACCACAAAGGTGGCAAACAAGCATACGGCCCGCCTGTTGGTAAGCATCACCGTAGCCTATAGACGCTTGCACCCCAAATGGAGCCCTGGAGACCTTACTCACCGTAGGAACACAACATGGCCGAGACCAATGCTATTTGGCTACGATACGATGTAAGGTGGAGGTCCTTCCCCAGACGGGCTGCGACAGATGCGGAGCGGATTATCCGCTGCGCCCTACCTCTCATAACATAAATCTTTGTTTCTGAAATAATGGTAGATTATAGCATCTTTCCTGTTGGATCAACTGTTATGCAACAGGAAATGGTGTTTTGTAGAATGGCTTATTTATTTAA
This sequence comes from Endotricha flammealis, assembly GCA_905163395.2. Taxonomy (NCBI): domain Eukaryota; kingdom Metazoa; phylum Arthropoda; class Insecta; order Lepidoptera; family Pyralidae; genus Endotricha; species Endotricha flammealis. Next base: position 9,853,082 of record LR990879.1, on the reverse strand, counting down.
TACAGAATAACAATAATGTACAGTCGGGAGCATATTGAGAATTACACTTGCAGTACGAATTTGGCTCTTATGACATATAAGAATGGTACAGTCAACAAAGGAGTTGACTGACCCCCCTCTGTATATATGATTAAAGATTTCTAAATATTGCGTGAAGGGATTGACTTGAAATTTTATTTCTCAATAGTATTCATATTGTACTATGTAATTACAAATTTTCAAGTAAATCCCTTCACGCAATATTTGGAAATCTTTAATCATATATACAGAGGGGGGTCAGTCAACTCCTTTGTTGACTGTACAAAGTCTGATATGTAAAGGTCGACCTGCTCTTGACCTGCTCTGACTTGGCTATCATAATAATCGCTCATTGTAAAAGAGGTGTAAGTGTTATAAGTGCCCGCGAGAGCCGACAGAATAAACTATTTTAGATTTTGAGTTGATCGTGCTTAGACGCTCGAAATATCTCGAATGCGCGTGAATTTTAAGAGAGGTAGGGCACAGCGGATAATCCGCTCCGCATTTGTCGCAGCCCGTCTGGGGAAAGACCTCCACCTTACATCGTATCGTAGCCAAATAGCATTGGCCTCGGCCATGTTGTGTTCCTACGGTGAGTAAGGCCTCCAGAGCTCCATTGGGGGGGTTGGGAGGGTTGGCAACGCGTGAGTGATACCCCCGGTATTGCAAGCGTCTTTAGGCTACGGTGACGGCTTACCATCAGGCCGACCGTATGCTCGTTTTCCACCTGTGTGGTATAAAAAATATAAAAAAAAAGAATTCGCGCGTCTTATTATATATCGAAAATTGTCTCGTCTCGTCTCACTACAGAATGGGCACTTATTTTTTTATATAGCTAAGCACTCACCAAGCATTCCTTCCCGCAGATCTCGCAGACCACCCTGCTGCCCCTGTTAGGTCTTCGGGCTCCTTGACGGAGCCTTAAGTGCATCCTCTGACAGTGTATCGAGTATGAGCGTTCGCTTGCGAATGTTCTGTCACACTGCAAAATAATAAATCCTTACTAATATCAAATACTATAGACGAGTAATACGCACAGCTTCGGAAGAATTCGGGCAAGACGCGACACTAGCGCCCCTACGGCATGAGGGCGGCATGAGGTGAACGATTTCAAAACTTTTGTGCGTTTTGTATGCAAAATGTTATAGCGCCCCTAGCGGCATGAGGTGAACGGAGGTTTTTTGTATGCAAAATGTTATAGCGCCCCTAGCGGATTTCAAAACTTTTGTGCGTTTTGTATGCAAAATGTTATAGCGCCCCTAGCGGATTTCAAAACTTTTGTGCGTTTTGTATTCAAAATATTATAGCGCCCCTAGCGGCATGAGGTGAACGGAGGTTTTTTGTATGCAAAATGTTATAGCGCCCCTAGCGGATTTCAAAACTTTTGTGCGTTTTGTATTCAAAATGTTATAGCGCCCCTAGCGGCATGAGGTGAACGGAGGTTTTTTGTATGCAAAATGTTATAGCGCCCCTAGCGGCATGAGGTGAACGGAGGTTTTTTGTATGCAAAATGTTATAGCGCCCCTAGCGGATTTCAAAACTTTTATTTTATTTTATTTATTTTATTTATTTAGGAAACAAACAGTCTTTTACAAATATAAACATGTAAGATTAAGCACTAATAGACCTAAAGTTCCATGAATTATTAAGTTACATTAGATCACAACAAAATACCATCATTAAAAAATGATACCAAAAATCTAATAATAGGGAAAAGAATTTACAATGTAGGAATATCTGGCTTTAGGATTTTCTAAATCTATTAGGTAACAATATTTTACTTATCTCAAACTTAAATCGAGGTAAAGAATTTGAAAAAATGTCGACATTAAATAAATACCTGTTATAAAAGGCACAAGAACGTCTTATATAAGTGTTTTTGGCATAATTAGTGTTGCACAATGAAACATGAAAAGTATCTTTCGAACGTGAGGAGACGCGCGGTACTCTGAAGGTAGTAGACTCCAAAAGACGTGATGAATCAATGACATTATTGATAATTTTATATAAAAATGTAGCATCAATATAGGAGCGCCTCTTCTCCAAGGAATCCAAGCCATGTCTCGAGGCTGCAATTTGGTAAGTTTCGAAATAATGACCTGTACGATAATCTAAAGATTTCAGAAATTTATTTTGGATTTTCTCTAAGCGCGCGATGTGGACTGCATATTGAGGATTCCATATAACACTACCAAACTCAAGAATGCTACGGACATAGGCGTAATATAAAATTTTATATGTGAGGGACCGTTTGAAGGGTTTAGATAAACGCAGAATTAATCCAAGTTGCTTATATGCACGAGATACAGTATTGTCGATATGGACATTAAAATGCAGCTTATGATCAAGTGTTATACCAAGGTCTCTGATAGAATTGACACGGTTAATGTAGTTACCCGATAAAGTGTAATTGTATGAGATGGGATTATGAATACGGGAGAAGGTTATGGTGTAACATTTTTCAGAATTTAGAAAAAGTTGATTTTCTTTACAATAATTTTCAAATTTCGATAGGTCACATTGTAAATCTTCGCAATCGGATATCGAGGACACTATTTTAAAGATTTTTGTGTCATCGGCATAAAGAAGGTGACAAGAATTAACAAACACCGAATAAATATCATTAATGTAAAGGGTAAACAAAAAAGGACCTAAGTGTGAGCCCTGAGGTATTCCTGAATGTATCTCCAGAAATCTAGAGGTGTATCCCTTCAATGCAACTGCTTGGCTCCGATTGCTGATATAAGAGTTCATCCATCTCAGGAGGTCGCCGTGGATACCTAGCCTTTGTAATTTCCGCAATAACGTGGAGTGATTGATTTTATCAAACGCTTTTGAAAAGTCGGTATACACGGCGTCCACCTGATAACCATTATCAAGAGCGTTAAGAAGAAAATCGGTGTATGTCGCTAGATTTGTGTCCACGCCACGGCCACGAAGAAAGCCGTGCTGATTAGGCGAGATATGCCTAGAAACAAGTAAATTTAATTCATTAGTGACTATTTTCTCTAATATTTTACCAAAAATACACAATTTCGAGATTGGTCTATATTGTTTTACGTCATGTTTATTTCCTCCCTTGGGTATTGGAGTTATCAGAGCTTGCTTCCATATCCTTGGAAAAGAACCATTAACTAAAGATTTTTTATATAAAATAGTAATCGGAACTGTTAACTCAAGAGCTAGTTTACGAATCAACAATGGATGCACCCCATCCACTCCTGCACCCTTGTCAACATTAATACACTTGAGGTGTTTTGCAACTATACTCTCAGTAATATTAATTGATGAGATATTCACCACTGATGAATATGGAACTTCATCAAGGTTAGCATCATCAAGAATAGGACTGGAAGAGATAAACACAGAGTGGAAATAGTCGTTAAACAAGTTGGATATAGTTTCACCGTCCGAAGCGGTTACATCGTTATACCTCACATAAGCGGGTATATTATTAGAAACAAATTTTGATTTAATAAAACTCCAAAAGAATTTCGGGGAGTTAGTTATTTTATCTTCTGCCCTACTAACATAATTATTATAACACTCAGTTTCTAACTTTTTTACCCGTGAACGTAAAAGTCGAAATTCCTGGTAGTGAAGAGGGTTTTGGTAAGTTTTCCATTTCGCATGTACTTTTGATTTTTCACGCATAAGTTTAACAAGAGCTCGCGAAAACCATGGCGGATGTTTAGAATCATTAAAAGTTTTGCGCTTAGGGACGTAAACATCTATTAGTTTATGCAGGATGGAGTAGAAGTATGTTACAGCCTGCTCAGTATCCATATCATTAAGAATCTCCCAATTAGAATCACATAATTTTTTACCGATACTTTCGTAATCAGCGGAATGAAACATATACTTGTAACAATTATTACTTTTAAGCTCAGTACCACATTCAAAACTGAAAGATATTACTAGTGCTTTATGATGCGGATCTTCAACTGTGAGAGGTGAGTCACAAAGCATAACTTCACATAGACTGTTGCTCAATATTAAATCTAAAATACGACCATTTACATTCGTGCACCAGTTATACTGACGCAGATCAGTTAAACTCATAAAGTCCGATAAAAGTATAGCTAAGGGATCATTATTAACTTGAATAGATAATAAGGAGTTGTTATCACGAACCCATGTGGCATGTGACACATTAAAATCACCCAATAATAAAAAAGAGGATTCGCTATTTTGTTCAATTAAATCTGACACTGAGTTAAAGAATGTTTGAAGCGCAACGGAGTGCTGAGAGCCATACGGAAAGTATGAGCAAGCAATGTATAACGTTCGGGGCAGAGCGGGCTGAGCGCCGCGCGCGCCACCCGCGCCAGCCGCCGGGGCCAGCTCGATGCTGAGCCAGAGTTCCTCGGAGGCGCGCGCGGAGCACAGCCCGTCTCGGCGGCGCGCGCAAAGGCCGTCTCGCACGGCTATCAGCACCCCGCCACCACGCACGGCACCGCTCCCGCGGTCCCGTCTATACACATTATAAATATGGTAAAAGAATTCAGCATCGTTGAAATTTGGAGTCAACCACGTTTCTGTTAAACATATAATATCATAATTACAAATTAAAACATTTGATAAAAATTCATGAGATTTAGTACGCAATCCCCTCACGTTCTGATAATAGATTTTTAAACCACTTAATTTAATCATTGATGAACGGTACATTAATATTATAACAAAGACCACCGGCATATAAGTATAGGAAAGGCAACAATATATAGTATCTGTGCATGACATTATAGAGTAAATTGTCGACTGTAAATAATGACTTATAATGTAAAAGTAATGTAAATAATAAATTTACCAAAAACAAATAACTTATTATTATATTAATAATAGGAAATCCGTGATCAAAAATTTCCACTAAATAACAGTATAGTCATTGCAGTTACAGAAGGTCAGACTCGTCGCTAATTCGAAATATTTTGGACTTATCATTTTTTCGAATTAGTATCTTACAGTCTTTGATCCAAAGGTATGTATAATTCAGTTCCGTTTTTCGTTCGCGAGTCAATCTTAACAACGATTTGTTAGCGGGGGTAAGGTGTTCATTGACGTAGACAGGTGCGGCGCTGCCAGGCAGGCCGATGTCCGCCGATGTGAGCCCGCGGCGCGCACGCACCGCTGCCAACAGCTGGTTTTTGCGATAACGTTGAGTGAAACGAACGATTATTGATGGGTGCCGTGGGGGTTCAACGCGCTGAGATTTAGTGGCGTTGATGAAAGGGCGAACACGATGAATAGTGTCAATGTCGGTGTCCGCTAGGGAGAAACCCACTTTATTACAGATGTCACGCAATAAAGACACTAAGTTTTCGCTATTCTTTTGCGGCACGCCGACGATTTCTAGGTTATTTAAGCGTGAAAACTGGTCCTGCAGGTTGTTTTCTTTCTGGAGGTGAGCGATAGTTTGCTCGGCAGCAGAGAGGCTCTGTTGCGCATTGGCGAGCGATGACGTTTTACCCTCGACAAGTGTTAGTCGTTCATCCATATCATTGTAACGCAAGTCGAGATCACTTAATTTTGACGAAAGCTCTTGAATATTAAGAGAAGTGTTTTGAATTTCGGTCTTGATGGTTGAGATATCAGTTTGCATACCGCTAAATTCACTTCTGAATTCTCTGAGTTCCTTTAACACATCAGAAAGTGACACGTTGGCCACCGCGGCCGAGCTGTTATCACCGGCAGAACGGCAGGCCGGGCAGCGCCATAATGCTTTTTTCTCTGTACCCATCTTCTTGTAGGTATTTTCCGAGATTCCTACACATCCATGGTGAAATCGACCACTGCATTGGGGGCACTTTATAAAATCGGTAACGGTATCCTTACACTTAGCACAAAACATATTAAAATGTTTATCGTAACAGTAGCAAATTGTGAGCCTAATTTAATGATTACGGACGGGTTATAATCGCGCGGCACTGTGTTTGACTTGACAGTTTAGGTGACGTTTATACGGAATGAACAAGACAGTGACCGATCGCAATGAATGCCCGGGCTCGACTGACTTTTGTGCGTTTTGTATGCAAACTGTTATAGCGCCCCTAGCGGCATGAGGTGAACGGAGGTTGCCAAGTCATTGTATGAGAAACGTCAAGAGCTGTGCGTATTATGGCGGAAACACACTACCGTGTCGGGGCCTGTCGTGTCGCGCTCTGTCGTGACGGTGGGTGTGCACACTTACGTGTCGTGTCGGGGCGCGCTTCTGTTCAGAAATGAACGAAATAAACGCCAGACGTTTATTTCTTTCATTTCTGAACAGAAGCTCGCATTGTTTGCCTTTGTCTGGGTGTTTTCTATAATGTATAATGGTATTTATTTACAAAAAAAAGTATTTAAGTATATTTATCAGGAATCTAGTACCTAGTAACTCATTATCACGCTGCAAAAATAAATTTAAAAAAAAAGCGTCCACTTGTTCGCGCCAGGAGCCGCGCGCGGGTATAGAAACACATTTGCAGGGCGTGTCGTGTCGCGTCATAACCCCCACCACCGCCGTGGCGCAATCGGCGGCCAGCAGTCCGCGCCACGACAGAGCGAGTCACGACACGACACGCCCTACAAATGTGCTCCTAACCATATAAAATGTATGAACGCGATATGCTTCTGGCGCGACACGACAGGCCCCGACACGGTAGTGTGTTTCCGCCATTACTCGTCTATAGTATTTGCTAATATTATAAAAGAGAAAAGGAGTTTGTTCGTTATTCCTTCACGGCTTGACTAAGCAGCCGATCATAATGAAAATTTGCATACATATTGTTAGGGGCCCAGCCCAACATACTACTTTTTATCCCGTGAAAGTATGTCGTTCCAAATGGGAAAATATTTTTTCTACTATAAAGGGCGCTGTATCGGCCAACAGATGGCGCCACAAGTCGCGCTATATAGGTTGTTTTGTTGTCAAACGAGATCTATGTCATGAGATCGATATGAAATCGTTTATTTCAGAAATTAGACCTTCCCAGGCACTTTTTCTGGTCATTTACAATTTGTATATAACAATAATTTATCATACCTCGTTACATTTGGTCGGCTCCTCTTTCGAATGTGATCTGAAATGTTCTTTCAGTTGTTCATCTGTACTGAAACTGTCACCACATTGTATGCAAGGCCTGGAAGCAAAGAGAATATATGAATTACTAGTAAAACCCGCGCAACTTCGTTTGCGTGTATTTATTTATGCAGCGCTATAGATATAGCAGACTTTTGATGAAATTCTACGGGAATCGCGTACTTTTCGGGATAAAAAGTACCCTATGTGTTAATCCAAGGTATCGGCCACCTACATACCAAATATCATAAATATTGGTCCAGACATTTGAGCGTGAAGAAGTAACAAACATACAAACAAACTTTCACGTTTATAATATTACTAGCTTTACCCCGCGGCTTCGCTCGCGTTTAATTTTATGACGTAGATCTCGTTTGACAACAAAACAACCCCTAGAGTGCGACTTGTGGCGCCATCTGTTGGCCGATAGCCCATCCCATACAGCGCCCTCTATAGTAGAAAAAATATTTTCCCATTGGAATGACATACTTTCACGGAATAAAAAATAGCCAATGTTGGGCTCTGTACCCGTGATGTGTAATATATATACAAATTTTCATAATGATCGGCTGATTAGTCAAGCCGTGAAGGAATAACAAACAAACAAAAAAAACTCACTTTCTCATTTATAATATTAGAATGAAGAATGATTGTAGTATATTTATTTATTAATAGCTAAACTATTTATCCATTGATGGATCAAATAATGGCTTCAAATGGAATGAGAGCCAAATCCTAAATTGGCCTAGCCATTTGAGGGTGAAGTAACAATCATACACAAAAACTTTCGCCTTTATAATATTAGTAGGATATTTATTTATTAATAACTAGCTGACCCGTGCCCACTTCGTTGAGCATAATGTTGATAATCCTGTAAGTACAGGCGTTCGTAAGAAACGCTTTCATTCGACCGTTTTTTCTCCGATTGACTACGACATAAAAGCCTTTTTATTTTTCGATTTTTTATATAACCTATGACACTCAGCAATAATGTGGCTTTCTATTGGTAAAAGAATTTTTAAAATCGGTTCAGTAGATTCCGAGATTACCCCTTACAATTTAACAAATATACAAACACACAAACTTTACTTCTTTATAATATTAGTATAGATTAGTATACATATAGATAATAATAATTATTTATTTATTTATTCAGACAATTTGAGTCCATAATGGTGTTAGTTACAGTGATACTTTATAGCTATGTTAGTAAAAATATAATAATTAAATTAATATAATAATAGCTAACACGTTTGTCATAAAAAATAAATTTAATTAAATTTACTTACATCATACTGGTATCACATAAATCGTTCTCTGTCCCGCTCATATGTCGCTGCACTGCTTCAGTGTTATTGAACTTGACGCCGCAGTATGAACATTGACAGTCCGCTCTTTCCCGCATCTCCTAAGGAAGAAAATAAATATACAGGGTTACTTGTAATTCGACGTATAAATACTTGGACGAATCACACAACGCCATCTAGTCCCAAACTAAGCAACTAAGCTTGTACTATGGGCAGTGGCGGTACTTCCAATAAAGCCGAAAAGCCGGGCTTGCCCTACTAAAATACGCAATATAATATAAAAAACTCAATAAAGTTTAGCTACATATTTATACTTATTTTTTAAATCGAAATCGATCGAAATAATATTCAAAAATAAATAATTCATTAGCGCGCCATCTCTACGCGGCCGACGGATGAACTAAACATGAAGGTTAATTTTTAATACGAACTGTGTTCCCCATCCGCACCGCACGCGGCACACGCACACATCTCCGTCGACATAATGATGACACAGTCTCGAGCGAGCGAGACAGAGTTCGCTCAAAATGGGCTTTATATGAGATTTGTACCGTGCTTCCCATCGGCTTTAGACTTCTCGCTCTAACGTATGAAAAAACGCACACAAACGTATCTGACGTATCTGTCAAAATTGAAGAAATTACTATGGAAAAATAAGCCTTGATTGCCAATGAATTTAGCCGCGGGTCGCGGATCCTCAATGCTTCTTTCTTTTCATTCGATCGAACTTCATTTATATTATTATTGTTCATGCCGCTAATTTGTTGTTGTTTTGTGAAAAAAATTACTTTTGCATTAAATAACGAGTTTAGAATCAGTGAATATTGTTTCGTGTGAAGTGATATGTGTGTTTTTAAGATTTGTGAACTAAGTAAATGTGAAATCGTATAGATTTGCTGTTAAAAAACTTACAAAGGTTAGTTAACAACAGAACCAATGAACAGAACTCTGAAACCTACCTACTCCGGACTTGTGTAAGTATTTCTAACTCTTTATTAGAACAGAGACAGACAAATAGAGTAATTTAATCACTTGGCTGCTCTCGATCTTAAATATTATTATTGATTGTTTTACATATTTTTTACGAAAACTCGTAAAATTAAGATACGTCCCTAAATACCTACATATTTCACTCGATTTTATTTACGGAATAACCACAATCGCAGTGTTTTTCAAAGATTAGTAGGTAATGTGGGTTTGTGCATTTGTTGTGCATTCATTAGGCACAATAAGAATTTGCCTTGTCAAAAATACAATAAATCGAATCCTTCGCTTGGATTAACTAACACATAATAGAAATAAATTCAATTCCAAATGTTATTTTAAATAATAATTATGCATGTGTAGGTAATTTAAACCTCGAAACGATTGACAAGATATTTTAATAAAAAAATCGATTAATTTTATTCTATGAAACTTCGAATAGGTAGCATCAATTCTCTCAAAAAATATAGGTCAGAGGGTCGCGTTAGGGGCAAAGTAAATAGGTAGGTAGCTACCTATCTGGCTTGCCTTACTATTGAACCCTAGGCACGCCACTGACTATGGGTACTAGATTGCCGATGAATACATATACTTTTTTTTTGTAATTAAATACTTATTATACATTGAAAACAACCAAACCAAGACAAACAGAATGTTCATGCACACAACTGTTTGCCTTGCGCAGGATTCAAACCCGCGGCCCTTGGGATAAAGTGACCATTGCTAGCCAATCGACCACCGGGCCTGTCTATATATCATTATCCTATGGCCTCCGTTCAACTTTCATGTCATACCTGACACTTTAGCTAATCTAAAAACATCATAACGTTTTGAATATTTTGTAATGGTTAGGGAATAATTTCGCACGAATTACTTTATTTATCAGACCATTTATTAAATTGTATGAGTAACCGCCATCTAGTCAAATTCAGTGGCATTACAACACATATTGACTTCACTCAACGGGATTTACTGTACACCACAGAGTAACATGAATAACCGGAGACTGTACACTCTGTAAACTAAAAAGTTCCAATATTTACCGATAGATGTCACTAAAACAACTCCTCCCGTCTTACGGATTTTCGATCAGGTCACCTGTCCACGCGAGTATAACATTTTTCACCCATCCCAAAAAGCGCACAACGCCGCTAAAGAAGTTTTCACTTTAAAAAACGATGATTTGGTCACCTGTACATCATGATGCGCCTTCTTTCTGTGCATATTCAAACCATTTTTCCCTATAAACGATTCCCCGCACAATTCACAACAGTGTTTAGACGGGTGGTGTAGACGTACGTGTGTTAAATGGCTTGTTGATTTACTGTAATGGAAAAAAATAAATCCTAGGTACAGTCACATGATGAAAAAAAAAAAGATAACTTTGTCGAAGGAAATAAAATAAAAAAGTAGACGTGTAATACTTTTACACTTCAATATTTTTTTATCTTACTAGCACTTCCGACGTGAATGGCCTGACAAGAAGTGCCGCAAGAAACTCGACACACAAAAAGTATTTCAAAATGTTTTATACATTGCAAAATAAGTTTTAGTGCGGACCAAATTTTTATTATTTTTATACCACAGGTGGCAAGCAAGCATACGGTCGGCCTGATGGTAAGCCGTCACCGTAGCCTAAAGACGCTTGCAATACCGATGTATCACTCACGCGTTGCCAACCCTCCCAACCCCCCAAGTGGAGCTCTGGAGACCTTACTCACCGTAGGAACACAACATGGCCGAGACCAATGCTATTTGGCTACGATCTTCTGCAAGGTGGAGGTCCTTCCCCAGACGGGCTGCTCCGATTTGAGCGGATTATCCGCTGTGCCCTACCTCTCTTACTAATTGTAAACAAAATAATTGTTGGATAATTCAAACGCAATTGTACTGGTATTTATTCGTGAAAAATACAACACAATAAATAGTTTTCTGCTTAAGCAATCACTTTTCGTCTTTCTCAACTCACACGCGTCACCATCGTCGTCCGCCATTCTACCCCTTCCCTCTCATCCTTCCCCTCACGCCTGCCGTTCGCTACGTTCCACGCATACAAGTTCCACAAAAATAAATTTATTATTATTATAAAAACTGCAAATAAGGACAGTCGAGTCAAGAAGGAAAAAAGAACTTACGAGAACGTAGCACCGCATATTTTGCATATAAATGTATATCCATTGTGCCATTTTGAATGTTCCTTTGCTCTGTAACTGAAACAAATAACAGAATATTAATCGTCTTTCAAAATGAAGGAGTAAATAAGTTCTGCATTGACAGGCCCGATGGTCGAGTGGCTAGCAATGGTCACTTTATACCAAGGGCCGCGGGTTCGAATCCTGCGCTAGGCAAACATTTGTGTGCATGAACATGTCTGTTTGCCTTGGTCTGGATCTTTTCAATGTATAATAAGTATTTATTTAAAAAAAAAAAGTATTTAAGTATATTTAGTTGCTTAGTTTGGGACTAGATGGCGTTGTGTGATTCGTCCAAGAATATTTATTTATTTATAATCCACACAGCGCCACCTGCTAGGCGACTCTTGAAATCAATCCTGAGTGATCGGTATTCGATAGTTACGTTTAGGTACTCTTGAGAGACTAGATAAAACTAAATACTAAACTAAATGAAATCGGATTGTACACTAACAAATTAGTAAAGCATAAAGTTTCAAGAGAACGAATTAGGATTTGCTGTTGATTTTAAAGAATGCCATCCCATAAATGTTTGCCTTGAACGGGAACTCGCGCCCTCTGGTGTCAAAGGTAGGAACTACGCACCGAAAATAAGACTATAGTTAGTAGATTTCACAGACTATCAAAGGCACATCATAACTATATCATACCTTGATTTAGACACGTGATTACACAAATTACAAATATATTTTCTCTCGTGCGAGGTGGCGAGGTGCGCGCGCAGCGTGCGGTGGTTCGGCCATCTTGTCTCGCAAATCTCGCAGACGTGGTTGCCAGTTTTCTGGAATAATATTTAAAAATTAATTCACAAAAATCCCTAGGTAAGGTCTCCAGAGCTCCCCTTGGGGGGGTTGGGAGGGTTGGCAACGCGTGAGTGATACCGGTATTGCAAGCGTCTATAGGCTACGGTGATGCTTACCATCAGGCGGGCCGTCAAAAAAAATCAGTATAGTTGTAAATTGTGTGCATAGTGAACACCCAGAATCGACATATAATTTATTTTCAAAGCGAAATAAGTTTGAACACTGACTTACAGGATCATGCCTAATCATATGATTATTGTATGTGGTCTCTGTCATGAAACCCTTGAAGCAAAGGTGGCACTTGTACAATGAATTCTGATAGTTCAACGAGTCCTTCCTCAATTGTATCTCCTCTATTTGCTGTTCCTAGAAATGAAATAATCAATATTATTTTCCAAAATATTATCATAAAATTATAATTTAATAAAATTTTTTTTTTCTAAATCTGCAATCGGTATTTTACCATAAGCAGATATTTTGTAAGAATAGGTCAGTAGATTTTTTTAATTTTTTTATTTATAAAAATAAAATAAATAACAAAAGCCTTTAATTTCTTACAAAGATACCACCTTAGTGGTAGTCCATTAGTTTTTAACAAAAATCTTTCCTCTTTACTAGCGAATATTACTAGCGAAGCCGCGGGTCGCTCGCGGTTAATTTATGACATAGATCTCGTTTGAGAAAAACCACCCATAGCGCGACTTGTGACGCCATTTGTTGGTCGACATTAATAGTTTTGGAGCGCCATCGAAAAAATATTTTCCCCTTGGAATGACATACTTTAATGGAAAAAAAAGGAGCCTATATTGGGCTCTGTACCTCTGACAATGTGTATACAAATTTTCATAATGATCGGCTGCTTAGTCAAACTGTGAAGGAATAAGAAACAAACTCACCTTCTCATTTATAATATTATGTGGTAACTGCTTACCATCAGGCGGGCCGTATGCTAGTTTGCCACCTTAGCAGTATAAAAAAATACAGAATGATTTAGAAAAGACCTTACCTTACTCAACATGACAACATCAATATCACTATCCACCAACTCATAATTCTTAAATCCCTTCTTTTTAACCTTCTTCGACAACGGTTCTTCATCGCTAAAGTCCTCATACTTTATATCAACGAAATCGTTGTCTATGACCTCTGTAAAATCATTTGTCTCTGGAAAATTGTCCATGTCTATCTCTATATTGTCTTTGTTTTCCTCTTTGATTTCCTCTTCTTTTATGTTTAGGTAGTCTACGTTTTCTTGTTTTGTCGTTGTTAGTGGAGGTTGATTGTAGGTGCGTAGTTCTTCTATTGATATCTGTAAGCAGATTAAGATCATTATTGTCCTAAACAGAATGAGTCCCAACAGAACCTTAAAAATTGTTAAACAGCCTTTACATTTGGCTAAATTCGGAGTCTAACAAAGGAGATTATTAGTTTGTGCTGCAGAGAGTAGGAGAAAAGAGGACTTTGATGAAAGAAATTGAAAATGGAAGAGGGGTAGATAATGGGATATCTTATAAGACACGACGAGCTTATCAGAAACATCTTGGAAGGAAAAATAAAGCGTAGAAGAGGGAGGGAAAGGATGGATCAAGTGATGGTAAGGGCAGGCGTCGTGTCTTGTAGAGGGGTGAGGTGAGCTGGTAAAGGAGAGAGGGAAATGGAGGCTGCAACACCGACAAGAGCGCGGCTCTTAAATTCAAAGAATTATTATCAGGTTATAGTTGTTAATCACCTTTTCCCTCTCCATCATATATCTCATCAGCTCTTTGGCATTGTGACATTTCTCTCTGAACGCTGTGAATTTGATGAGCAGCGCCGAGCAGTAGCTGCACATGTGCCGAGGTAATCCATCCGATGACATGATCTGGAAAATATCAGATAACGAGATGATTTTGAGATAAAATTGTACATATTTTACACATAACAATACGTATATCATCATTGTTCACATAAGGGATTATAGAAAAGAAACAGACTTATTACATAAACATTTTTTTTACGTAATACATTGCTGTATTACATTTTTTTTTAAATGGATGGAGAAAGAAATGGAAATGTATGGGGGAGGCCTTCTATGTCAAACAATGGACTTTTTATTTTTATACATATCGAATACCAGAGACGCATAAAATGCGAATACAAATTGAAAACTTAGACAGAGAGCTGCCTTACAAATTATAAGAGATGTGAACACATGAAGACCTTCTTTAATTTTTGTTAATAAACAAAAGTTTAAAAGATATTTCGTTATAATAATTGAGTTTATTAAGTATAAATTTAATGTAATTGTAACACAAAATAAGGTAATAAAGTTTAATACAAACCTTGGTCCCAGTAAGTGTTTCGAACGCCGAAATCAACTCATTTCTATACATATCGAAGAGTTTCACGTCTGTGGCGAGGCACACACGACATGCAAGTATTTCTACCATAATTCCAACAGAGCATTCACATATTATTTGTAAAAAAATAAAACTTCTATGAAATTATTAATAGTAAATTATGCAAATAGGCGATCAACAAGCAAAATGACATTAGATTTAAAAAAATGTTACAGATTACCACAGATAAATATTTTTATCACAGATAATTAAAATTTGCAATCCATTGCTGCTCTAACATGAAATGCATGTAGGAAAATAACAATTTTTTAATGTGCTGAGAATACCATCCGCAAAATGATATAAGACAGGACCAATCTGGTGGGATATATACCGATTTTTATTGGAATCGTAGAGAATTTATGAATGGGCTAATAAACATTAAACATCTTGGCGGGTTCTTTTTCCATCTTTTCCTTGTCATCTTGTCGCCAACTTGCTTTTTTGCCTGTGATGTAACATGGTGGTATTTTAGATACCAACGGCCAACTCGGTGCTCACTTGTCTACACTAAAAAGGCTTGATTTGGATAGTTGGTGCAAGGGCAATAGACCAACTCAAGGTATCTAAAATTTCGGCATCCACGGGCCTTAGATGGCCTACGTCTCATCCGCAAGCCCCTCCTTCATATCTATGAATTGGAACTCAGGGAAGGGAGGTGGCCCAGCAGTGGGACAATTTAGGTTAATAATAATAAATACAAAATGTAATTTACATAATTTTATTTTTAATAAATAATATTTACAATGTTCCAGATCGTTTTTAAGCCTTATATTACAATAATATACATTCTTCACTGTTTCACAAATAAAAAACGAAAACCATTGTTGTCTCTTTCTCATCAAGCAATGTCAGAGACATTTCATATTTATAAATAAGATTTATTTTAGAGTTATATACCATTCTTGTTCTTGCCTCACTAATATTAAAACGCGAAAGTTTGTATGTATGTTAGTTACACTTGAACGCAAAATCGGCTGGACAGATTTACTTAAAATTTGGTACACAGTTAGTTTATAACTTGGATTAATACGTAGCATAGTTTTTTACCGTATATCATTCCGGGATCGGCATCAACGAGACTTTTGCCGATTTTTTCGTATTCGGGCATCATCTAGTCCATACTTCCATACTTTAATTTTATAAATGTGAAATGTGTTTGTTTGTTTGTTTGTCCTTCACGTCGAAAGTAATGAACGGATTGATTTGATTTTTTATTGGTGATTAAGGTCTGGAGAGTGACATAGGCTACTTTTTTCCCCACGGAATAAAGAGATTCCCATGGGAAAAAATATTGACATTTTCCCTTGACCACGCGGGCGGAGCCGCGGGTAACAGCTAGTTAATACGAAACTAAATAGCTTTTACTAAATTTTTAATTTTATTCATTTTTAAATAGCCCTATTAGGCCACGTCTGTGGTTATCAAATTTTACGAATTCACCGCAATCCACGTCAGAAGCATTTTCAACGAATCTGGCGCATTTTTTGAAACACGCTTCTATTAGCTCTACTGTATGTATCCTCATTATCATTAAACGGATTCGTTCAACGCAATTTTCATCGAGTTTGCGTTGCAACGTCCTATCATAATAATTCAAGAAAAAGAAATTACGTTGAACGTTATTGCAACCGAACTTTCGTTAGCAATTTACATAGTTTCTAATTTTGATACTACATTATTCTATGATGATAATCCTTCATATACAAGCCTAAATTCTTTAACTCACGCCAAAAGCCTTGTACAGTCAACCCATAAAAGAGGTGAGCACGGCCAAAAATATGATCGACCTGCATGGCGTAATGGTTACCACGCCGCCACCCAGGAGGTCCCGGGTTCGAATCCCGGTCGGGTCATGATGAAACACGAACTTTTACTGCTTGGCCTCGGGTCTTCGATGTTTATCTATCTAGCTAGCCCCAAATTAAGTTCAAAAAAGTTCGTCTCCTGGGTGGCGGGCAGGCATGGTAACCATTACGCCACGGAGGTCGTCATTTACTAGATTTCATCTCTGTTTTATTTACATCAAAAGTTAACCCCCGTCAAACCGCTTTACTCGTCCTTAACTCTATTACGTCGTCGATTTCTCGGCGGCATTGGCAATTTCATATGTACAGTTTTAATATGGAGTTTCACACATGATGATGTCTGGAATGTCTTGTCACATAGTTGGCACACGTGTCTACGGATGCCGGTGTGAATCTGTGAAAGAGAAATATTATAAGTACTTTAAACATCTTTATTAAAAAAAACTATGTTTGTATGTTTTTCCTCTATGCGTTCCGAAACTATTGATCAGATTGTGATGAAACTTTAGTAGGGTGTTCTGGGGACGCCCGAGAGGGGTTCCTAGCTAAAAAAAAAAAAAAAATTTTTTTTTTTTGGGTAGGGTAGTATCTCTTAGGCGGCACATAGTTCGCCGTGTCAGCTAGTAATATTATAAATAGCGCAGTTTTAAATTAAATTAATAGACATGGCTAGTATATTTTTAATTTACGGTTAAAAAAAAAGAAATAAAAAAAAAACTATAA
Source organism: Endotricha flammealis (assembly GCA_905163395.2). Taxonomy (NCBI): domain Eukaryota; kingdom Metazoa; phylum Arthropoda; class Insecta; order Lepidoptera; family Pyralidae; genus Endotricha; species Endotricha flammealis. Next base: position 9,835,809 of record LR990879.1, on the reverse strand, counting down.
TATTGTAGATCACACGAGTCCGACTCGCACTTGGTCGGTTTTATTATTATTATTATTTAATTATAGACGAGCAGCATTACGTCTATGTCACAGTTGAAAAAGTTCACTAGTCAGGTCACTTCATAAGTTCCATTATTTCAAGCGTCTACCTGTTCTCGTTAATAATGCAGAATAAAAAACAGCTAAAAAGCACGTTTGAGGTATGGGAGCCGATTCGAAAGTGCTTGTAATATGCCTATTTGAATAAAAATATTTGACTTTAGATAAATCTTGTTGATTACTCTTCTTAATACATAGATACAACTTCCACTCGAAATACAAAACTATATCTATACTAATATTATAAAGAAGTAAAGTTTGTGTGTTTGTATATTTGTTAAATTGTAAGGGGTAATCTCGGGATCTACTGAACCGATTTTAAAAATTCTTTCACCAATAGAAAGCCACATTATTGCTGAGTGTCATAGGTTATATAAAAACCGAAAAATAAAAAGGCTTTTACGTGGTAGTCGGTTTTGCAAAGTGAATCGGAGGAAAAACGGTCGAATGAAAGCGTTTCTTACGAACGCCTGTACTAAAAAAGGATTATTAACATTATGACCAACGAAGTGGGCACGGATCAGCTAGTAGATTATAAATATACTTTTTTTTGTATATATCTTTAATAGAAAAACCTCTCCGCCCACGGTGGGATATACTTATGCAAAATATCGAAATACGAATCATATACTTACAATGTTATGTCGATACAAAGCCGATGCAGATTTAAATGCCTTCGGACAATGTTTGCAGTTGTATGGACGCTCGCCAGTGTGGACGCGCATGTGTTGCTGAAACAAAAGTATTATAATATTACATTGAGTTAAGCGTAGCCCAGTGTATCGTGTCACCAGCAATGTAAAGCAAAGTTGATAATGGTAACATTAAGAGTCCGTAAATGCCGCAGCATTTGTAAAGCAAACTAAGTTCGTAATACGTTTTTTGATCACTGCGGAAGCCATTTTAAATGATTTAAGTTATAATACCCTATACCCTAGAGTTCTTTTTCTTTACATCATTTTATAAGATAATAAAAACAAATACAAGTATCAAAAGTGGTTTCAATGTATTCAGAGGGTTGCCAAGTTTTTTTTTTCATTAGTCATTTGAAAAAAAAAGGGTTGCCATCTCAAGATTTTTTGAATTTGCCACCAGACTCTATAAACTAATGGCGGAAACACACTACCGTGTCGGGGCGTGTCGTGTCGCGCCAGAAGCATATCGCGTTCATACATTTTATATGGTTAGGAGCACATTTGTAGGGCGTGTCGTGTCGTGACTCGCTCTGTCGTGGCGCGGACTGCTGATGTGATATGACGCGACACGACACGCCCTGCAAATGTGTTTCTATACCCGCGCGCGGCTCGTGGCGCGAACAAGTGGACATTTTTGTAGTAGATTCCTGACAAATATACTTAAATACATTTTTTTGTAAATAAATACCATTATACATTATAGAAAACACCCAGACAAAGGCAAACACTGCGAGCTTCTGTTCAGAAATGAAAGAAATAAACGTCTGGCGTTTATTTCGTTCATTTCTAAACAGAATCGCGCCCCGACACGACACGTAAGTGTGCACACCCACCGTCACGACAGAGCGCGACACGACACGCCCCGACACGGTAGTGTGTTTCCGCCATAATAGTGACTCGTATTTTTTTTTTATACAGAACGTTGCGTTGTTTTATAAAGAAATGTCTTCAACCACAAATAAAAACTAGACAAAGAAGCTAACGAAACGACGACGTATCAAAAAAGTACTCTATTGATATTAGACTACATTTGAACGCAGTCCATATAATCAGTTGACTGCACAAAATGACGAAAGTGCTCACTTCGTACAGTGTTTTACAAGAATCATTGATATTTGACACTGAATTTTTATATGGGATTGTGTTTCTATAATAGTTTTTTTATTTGTGATCGAAGAGAAATGATTGTATTTATATTAGACCCTAAAAATTCCACTCACTATGCACTTATGGTGGTATGTTTCGGTCCGCGCGGGAAATTCAATTTTTTTTGGGGTTTTTACAAATTGCATCTAACGTTTACAGGGAAAAAGATGCATCGTGGACATACATAATAAGAAGAGCTAATATATATAATTTATTTGATAATGATTCAATAGATATATTGTATTTGTTTGTCGCCAAATCAATTTTCACGAAAATTCTATCAATGATTGAGATGCAATTTATTTATTTTTTAAATTTGAATTTCCAATGCAGACCGAAACTTACCACCTTTAACACATGTTTGCACATTACACAATACTATGAATCAAACCTTGAAACACAGAAAATCTTTACATTATATAAATCTAAATGAAGTCGCTTTTGCCGTCTGTCTGTGCGTCTATGTGTCCATATGTATGCTTAAATCTTTAAAACTACGCCACGGATTTTAATGTGGATTTTTTTAATAGACAGAGTGATTCAAGGGGTAGGTTTTTAAGTATAATACATTCCAAAATTCCCACCGGAAAGCGGGATAATCACAAACAAAGTTGCGCGGGTTTCGCTAGTATTCCTGTAATCAGGGGCCGTACCACGACCTTTAATAAACATCCAAAAAAGATTGTGTAAACGAGACGTCGCCTTACATCATGTATTGCGCTGTCTCCCTTACGCAGCCGTTCTTGTTTTAATATTAATAATAAAGTTTGTTTACCATAAAAGTTATACAATACGTTTACAGGCTTATTTAGTAAATAGATGCACTTTATACAATGTAAAACGCCGTTTTTGTTACCCTGGATTCCACACTAGGATACCCTGTGTCGTGGAAACCAGGTTCCTTCCCAAAGTATACATAAAAAATAAAATTAAAAATAAAAGTGTGTGTATGTAAATTAATGTAGCAAATAAATAAATACGCTGTGTATGTGGATTTGTGTGTGTGTGTGTGTGTGTGTGTGTGTGTGTGTGTTGTGTGTGTGTGTGATAGAGAGTTTTCTTTGAAGCGGTCATGGTACGGGCCCAGGAGCTCAAGTTAACCGTCAACCGTAAAGTAAACCGCCAGAACACAAAATTATTTAATTTTAGTTAAGAGTGTGAGGAGTACTGTAAGCGAATACGCAGGTCAAGCAACGTCGACCCTAGCCAATGTTTGGATGGGAAAGGTGTGCTTACCATCAGCATAGTCTTAACGGTGAAACGTTTGGTGCAGAGGGTACACGGGAACGGTCTCTCCCCGGAGTGTATCCGTTGATGGTACTTCAGTAATCCTGAGTTCTGTAAAAAAAAATTATTTATACAATTTATAATATAAACTTTGATCATATTCTAATGGATGGCGTGTATAGTCACATCACGTTGTAACGAGGGTGCGTCTCGGGAATCGAACCCGGGACGGCCCGCTGGTTAACAATGGAGGTGAGGGAGGTCAATCTTGGGCGGAGGAATCGAACCTCCTGGCCGAGGATACCTTTCACCTCCTTAGAACCCCCTGAAGTCTCCAGTGAGGCGACAGGAGGGGTGTGTGAGTGCCTATGTGAGACTGGGGTGATTGAGAGGGTTGTAAATGAAATCCGTGATACCAACAGAGTAATACAAAGATTTATTCGCTTATACTAGGACTTAAGTTTATTCTACAATGGATGTACTTATTATCTACTCCCGGGTGGGCCCGCTGGCCCTTACAAATTGGATATGACGGTCGGAAGGTAGTTGTGTTCTCGATCTACCGGCGGGGGCTTATTCGATACGGAGGCAGGCGGCGCGCGGTTAATATCATTCATCAATCAGGGTTATCGAATTAGGACTGTGCTTCGATCTCGAGACTGCGTGGATAAACGTTACAGGATTCTAAGACAGGATTAGGGTCAGGACGGAGTATCTGCGAGTACGGAGTCGAGCCTACGGGAGATAACTATACTGTGACAATCACAGGGCGGGTCAGAATCGAATCCAGTCCGCGCCACAGAAGTGTCCTGTGTGTCTATTTACCTATGACGCCTACGCTATTCAGAGGGTTATTTCAAGGGAGCCCTATCTCACCTACATGAAGTATTCGGGCAGCGTAACGACGTCTAACAAGAGTCCGACTATGGGACTAGATTCGGGCAGCGTAACGAGGTAGGAAGAGAGGAGCTTACTAGAGAGATGTACGCGCGCGCGGGCTCATAACCGAATGGCCACCGAGACGCTTGTTCGCAGGGCTTTTATAGTGGCCTGGTGGGAGCGGTGGCGGTGAGGGCGCGGTGAAGCGCGGCGAGGGGCAGCGCGCATTGCTGTCCGGTCCGCCTGCCTCGCGAGCCGCGCGTATGTGTGCGTTGGAATGCAACGTCACAACGTGTTTGTGAAAACCTATTCTCTGAATAAAAGTTTTGAATTTGAATTTAGTTGTTAGAGTGGATTTATGGTACAGTCAAGCGTATGTAGACCTTTACACTTCCAATATAAGCTGGCCCTGCGTAGCATGCGGCGTAGCGGCTACGCGGGACCAGCTTATATTGCTAAAGGTCATGACTGTATATTTTTCAAATTTAAAAAGAAAAAAAGAATTTTTATTTCGACGACCTCCGTGGCGTAATGGTTGCCATGCCAGACCGCGACCCAGGAGGTCCCGGGTTCGATCCCCGGTCGGGTGATGATGAAAAATGTACTTTTTCTGATAGGCCTCGGGTCTTGGATGTTTATCTATATATGTATTTGTTATAATATATAATATCGTTGAGTTAGTATCCCATAACACAAGTTTCGAACTTACTTTGGGGCTAGCTCAATCTATATGAATTGTCCCTATATATTTATTTATTTATTTCTGCTATTTTTTTTTTAACTTTACGAATATATTACATACTAGTGAAACCCGCGCAACTTCGTTTGCGTGTATTTATTTATGCACAGCGGCGCCATCTATAACAGACTTTTGATGAAATCCTATGGGAATCGCGTACTTTTCGGGATAAAAAGTATCCTATGTGTTAATCCAAGGTATCAGCTACCTGCATACCTAATATCATAAATATTGACCCAGCTATTAGAGCGTGAAGAAGTAACAAACATACACATAACTTTCACCTTTATAATATTATAGTAGAATAACAAATACATATTATAGATAAATATCCAATAAACGAGGCCAATCAGAAAAAGTACGTTTTTAATCATGCCCCGACCGGGATTCGAACCTGGGAGCTCCTGGGTGGCGTTAGCAACCATCACGCCACGGAGGTAAATTATATTTATTAATAATCTCACCATGAAACTCTTCCCGCAGACTTCGCACATGGCACCAGAGGGCTCTCTCGTCGCAGCGAAGGGCCCCGCCTTCTCCATCACGACATCTCCGGCTTCGTCTCCCACTACACGCCATTTGCGAACTGATTGGTCCATCTCGCCTTTGCCTGCGCGGTTCTTGAATTTCTAAAACGGATTTTCAGGTTAAAAAACTATGTTAGATATGTGATAATTGAAAATGTATAATTTATGGTTTCAAATATTGTGCTCTCTGTTATTTGCGGGTTTGGTAAGTTTGCCAGTCTGCCAAGTTTCATAGATATCCAAAATAAAAGTATCCTATAACCATAGATAAAAACTCCTTAATGCACCAAAACCAAAAAATAAAAACATAAACAAAGCAATTAAAGAATATACACTTTACAAATACAAACTTCCACCCCACTTCTCACCCCCTTAGTGCAGTGACTTCTGGAATAAATAAATATATAGGCACAATTCATACAGATTGAGCTAGCCCCAAAGTAAGTTCGAAACTTGTGTTATGAGATACTAACTCAACGATATTATATTTTATAACAAATACATATATAGATAAACATCCAAGACCCGAGGCCAATCAGAAAAAGTTCCGTTTTTCATAATGACCCGACCGGGGATCGAACCCGGGACCTCCTGGGTGGCGGTCTGGCGTGACAACCATTACGCCACGGAGGTCGTCAAGGAATAAAAACCATTATGTGTCCTTCCTTGGGACTCAAACTGTCCAAGGGCGGATTCGTCCAATAATATATATTTTTTAATAATGTTTTCTACTTACTGGTGATTTTCGTGTTTTATTCTTAACTGGCTCTCTCTCCTGTCTATCTCTCCTGGGAATTCCCATGGGATTTTTCTCATTAGTATTCTCCGAGTTGAGATGTATCTTCGAATAGTGATCACGGAAATAGTAAGCGTTTGAAAATGTTTTGTTACACTGGAAAGAATAAGAAACAATAAATTACAAAACATTGGGCCGTCCGGCCTACCTCATATTGTCGAGCATGACGCAACAAACCTTTCACACGACAACGCGCTCAACGAGGTTTGCATCGACCTATCTTTGTCGCACGCGCGGATTTCGGATAAGGGCGTCTCGTCCTCACCAGTTGGTGCGTTAAATGACTTGCAACCCCGTTTATGTATGGATGCAATGAAGGTTTCAACGGACGTAAATACATGTAATGTGCCGATGCCGCCTGCTCCGCAATCACAGTTACAGTCAATACAAGCGAAAGAGGACTTCAGACACACAACATCTTTGTCAACTCAGCCGTGTAATAATAAAACATTGGCTGGAATTGTTGGGGAGGGAGGGCAGTGGAAAAGTAAAGAAGAAAATGAAGAATGGATTCAAATACAAAGAAAAAGGCTGAAAAATCGCTTTAGTACTACTCTTGGAAAAGCGCGGAATAGCGAAAAATTTAAGGCCGCTGACATAAGGGTGCCATTATTTATAAATAATGTTGATAAACAAACATCAGAAACTGATATTATTGAGTATATACAGGAAAAAACACACGTGAATGTTACTTTGAAGAAAATTAGCTCGAGAGTATCAAAAGAATACAATGCATATAAGATTGACGTACCTAAGTCCAAGTTACAGCTTTTCATGGAGGATAGTTTTTGGCCTGAAGGTGTACATTTTTAGAAAATTTATTGTTTTTAAAGACAAATTATGACAGACACAATAAACAACACAACGTTTATAAGTTTTAATTGTCGCTCAGTGAAGAGATCGATTGATTGTGTACGGTCGCTATGCCAAACAGCTGATATCATCGCCTTGCAGGAGACATGGCTACTCCCTCATGATATCCCATACCTCGGGACTATAGACCAGGATTTTTCTTTCACCGGCAAATCGGCGGTCGACACATCGGCGGGCATGCTGAGAGGCAGGCCCTATGGCGGTGTCGCCATTCTGTGGCGAAAAAGTGTTTTTCAGTCTGTGACGGTAATAGAGTGTACTAGTGTGAGACTTGCAGCTGTCAAGGTCGTGCTCGAGGACAAACAATTTATAGTGTTTTCTGTATACATGCCCACGGACTCTGCGGATAACATAACGGAGTTCACGGATTGTCTGAGTGAGATAACAGCAGTGATTAATAGTTGTGACATAGAATCTGTGTTTATACTGGGAGACTTCAACGCCCACCCGGGTGCTTCGTTTGGAAAACAGCTTATGGACTTCTGTGCGGAGCAAAGCTGGGTATGTGCGGACGTCGAGATACTGGGTATGTTATCAGACACTTATACATACATTAGTGACGTGTACGGAACCAGGTCTTGGCTCGATCATATTATTGTGTCAAACGCAGCAATGCAGACAGTTACGAACATTAATGTTAATTATAATATCTCATGGTCTGATCACTTTCCTATTGAGTTAAAATGTAACATTGATATACTGAGACCCAAGGTAATAAAAACGACTTCATATCTGAATAGTGTAGTATGGGGCGAACGGGATAAGACACAAATAGAGAAATATACACAGTTTTGTACGACGAAGCTAAGAGAAGTTGATTTTCCAGCCGATTTTTGTAAATGTGCCGATACGGGTTGCAATAATTTGGAACACAAATCTATAATAGATAATATGTATAGAAATATTGTTTGCATATTAAGTGAGGCTGCGTCCAGTAGCGTTAAAACTAAAAAGACCGTTAAATATAATAAGCGGAAGAAAGGATATGTTACGGGATGGAATAAACATGTAAAAGACTTACACGGGGAGGCTCGGCATTGGTTTCAAGAGTGGATTTTACACTGTAAGCCCAGATCGGGACATGTGTATGAAAAGATGCGTAAATCTCGTAAGTTGTTTAAAAATAAACTTAAATGGTGCCAAAACAATCAAGCACAAATAAAAATGGACATCTTAGCTACTCATCACACAGCCAAAAATTTTCAGAATTTTTGGAAAGAAACCAATAAGCTGAACCCAAGGCCGAGTATCCCGGTCAGTATACAGGGTGTTAGTGATGCAACTCAGATTGCCAACTTGTTTGGGGAGCATTTTAGAGTAGAGTCTCCGTTAGGCCCTGCTTCTAGTTTTAGGTTGGACGCACCACCCTCTGGTGAACAGATAGTTAGAGTATCAGCAAAAGATGTAAAGTTAGTTATAGGAAATATGAAGCGAGGGAAGTCTCCAGGTCATGACTCGTTAAGTATTGAACATCTGCAACATGCTGGTGCCCACCTACCCAGGGTCCTGGCCATGTTTTACAGCTTGTGTATAGGACATTCATACATACCTGAGGAAATGTTAAAAACTGTAGTTATCCCTATAATTAAAAACAAGACGGGTGATGCGTCCAGTCTGGGAAACTATCGTCCCATATCGCTAGCTACAGTGATAGCAAAGGTGCTGGATGGTGTGCTTGATAAATATCTAGAGAAACACATTACTCTGCACGATGGGCAGTTTGGCTTCAGAGCCGGACTGTCCACTGAATCAGCAATACTTAGCCTCAAGCATACTGTCCAATATTATACTCGCAGGAATACACCTATATACGCCTGCTTTTTGGATTTGTCGAAAGCATTCGACCTAGTATCGTATGACATACTGTGGAGAAAGTTGTCGAGTGAAACTGATCTGCATCGGGAACTCATAATGCTCCTCAAATATTGGTATGGCAATCAGAAAAATTGTGTCAGATGGTCGGGATCACTATCGGACGCGTATATGTTGGAATGTGGTGTGCGGCAAGGTGGCTTGACATCACCCAGGCTGTTCAACCTGTACGTGAACCGTTTGGTGGTTGAGCTCAGCAGTGCAGGGGTTGGCTGCTCGATTGACGGAGTACTTGTCAACAATATTAGTTATGCGGATGACATGGTGCTGCTGTGCCCATCCATCAATGCGCTTAGAAGGTTACTCAGCATCTGTGAGTGCTATGCGGAGGCTCATGGGCTCAGGTACAATGCAGCCAAAACAGAACTAATGGTATTCAAAGCAAGCACGAAGAGCTATGATACTGTTCCACCAATCATATTGAACGGCTCTGTACTAAAACGTGTATCTAAGTTCAAGTACTTGGGTCACTGGGTCACCGAGGCACTCACAGATGATGTTGATATTGACAGGGAACGCAGAGCGTTGTCGGTTAGGGCGAATATGTTGGCCCGCAGGTTCGCACGTTGCTCTAAAGAAGTCAAAATAACATTATTCAGAGCCTATTGTCAATCTTTTTACACGTGTAACCTGTGGGTCAAATATACGCTGGGTGCATACAATGCTCTGCGTGTCCAGTACAATAATGCCTTCAGGGTGCTGTTGGGGTTGCCGCGTTTCTGCAGTGCATCGGGGATGTTCGCGCAAGCTCAGGTGGACTGCTTTGCAGCAATAATTCGAAAGCGAATAGCATCACTGATGACTGCGGTGCGTGGCAGCTCTAACGGCTACTTGAGGCTTATAGCGGCCAGACTGGACACTGATTGTCCTATTATGATGCACTGGACAAAGGCGCATCTCACGAAATTAAAATATAAAATATAATATAATATAATGTTATTTAAAATTTATATAAATTTAAATTTATTTAATTATTCATTTATTTAATTAATTAATTTAATTTTAATTTTTAATTTGATCTGTTTTCGCTTTTATTTTAATTTTATTGGTATTATTATTTTGATTAATTTGTGTTTATTTTAATTTAATTTTTAATTATGATTGAAGAATGTTTTTAATATGGACTGTAATGATGTCTGATAATAAATAAATGATTTGATTTGATTTGATTGTGTTTATAGCCACCAGTGGACAGTAAATAATAAAAAACCGGTCAAGTGTGAGTCGGACTCGTGTACTTCCTAATGGAATTTTGAATCAAAAATGTAAACAAACAAAATGTCATTGTCAAAGTGACATATCCTCGTGACAAATGCCGCGTACCCAAAGTGTGCCAACATGTTAAAATTTAACATGTTGACAAACTTTGGGTACGGAATCCTAAAAATAAATGCTATTCACTTGGGAAGAAACCGGAAAAGTTTGGTGCATGTGATGAGGTTATGTGTGTATGAGTGTTTACGCATTAATGTATGTACTAGTGCCGTAATAACTGGTACAGTGTTACCGGTATTTGGTACAGTGTTACCGGTATTTGGTACAGTGTTGCCGGTATTTGGTACAGTGTTACCGGTATTTGGTACAGTGTTGCCGGTATTTGGTACAGTGTTACCGGTATTTGGTACAGTGTTACCGGTATTTGGTACAGTGTTGCCGGTATTTGGTACAGTGTTACCGGTATTTGGTACAGTGTTACCGGTATTTGGTACAGTGTTACCGGTATTTGGTACAGTGTTGCCGGTATTTGGTACAGTGTTACCGGTATTTGGTACAGTGTTACCGGTATTTGGTACAGTATTGCCGGTATTTGGTACAGTGTTGCCGAAATTTGGTACATTAGTGCCGAAATTTGGTACATCAGTGCCAAAATTTGGTACATTAGTGCTGAAATTTGGTACATTAGTGCTGAAATTTGGTACAGCGGTGCAGATGATTGACACAATTGTAACGATAAGATGGTACAGTGTCGATAATTCGTGCAAAACTCACCTCCTCACATTTGAAAGTCTGCTCTAACGTATGATTCTCGATCATATGGTCGTTTAGCATCCCCTCACTGTCACAACTAACCCCACATTGGACACAGGGGTAACCGCCCTTTATGCATTCGATGTCATGTCGCTTCAGCGCTGTAGAATTTTGAAATGTCACTTTGCACGTAGCGCATTGGTGGTTTAAGATGCCGCTGTCTTCTCTTGTGTGATGCTGTAAAGAATACATACTAATATTATAAACCATCTTTTGCCCGCGGCTTCGCTCGCGTTAATTTTATAATATAGATCTCGTTTGACAACAAAAGAACCCATAGCGCGACTTGTGGCGCCATCTGTTGGCCGATATAGCGCCCGAAAAATTATTTTCCCATTGGAACGACATACTTTCACGGGATAAAAAGACTGTACCACTGACAATACATATCACATCGTTTGTAACACATTTATCTCACACATATTAATCTCTTTTTTTCCATAAATAATTTTAGAGTGACTTTAATCTCGGATTAGGTTCAAGTTTTTACTAGTATATTGTTTCTTTTTTTTTCTCGTTTGTATTCCACGCTGTATATAACTAATGTATAATATGTTACATAATATAAATTGTGGTGTAAAAATGTTGGCAGACCTAATAAATAGAATAAAATAAACATATACAAATTTTCATAATGATCGGTTGCTTAGTCAAGCCGTGAAGGAATAACAAACAAACAAAGTCACTTTCTCATTTATAATATTAAGTAAGAATCTAACACGAGTCTCGTACTTACTTTGGGGCTAGTTCAAACTGTGTGAATTGTCCCTATATTATCTTACCTGCACTAAATGATATTTCAACAGCTGTTCGCTGACGAAGCACTCTCCGCACTTAATGCAGTTGCACAAGTCGCACCTCTGCGCCATCTCGTGCCTCTCTAATGCACTTTTATTAATAAACTTCGTGTTGCAACTACTGCATTTATATATTGAGTTTTCTATGTCTTTGTGCGCTCTCTTCTGATGTGCTTTTACGCCCTTCTCTCCTGAAAATGTAAATATTATAGATTATTAAGTCATCTTGAAAGAATGGAGGAGGGTCGGTGCGTCAAGGCAGCATATGTGGGGAGGGTTGGCCGCCCCAGGGATCGCTGGAGCGAAGCGGTGCTGGCTGATCTGCACGAGATGGAAGCAGTGGACTGGCGGGACTTCGTGCAGAGCAGAGAACTCTGGCGCACTCTAGTGTGAGAAGCCAAGATCCACTTCGGGTCACTGAGCCAGCGGAGTAAGTAAGTAAGTATTAATATAAGCAACCGGTCTGGATAAAGACATTTATACAAATGGCACTACAAAAGGTCAGCAAATGAGTACATAGTTCAAATTCAAATTATTTTTATTCAAATAGGCCTAATTATAAGCTCTTTCGAATCGTCACAATTTTTTCCTACCACCAGTTCAGACGGCAGATTTGTGCTAAGAAGAAGCTGGCAAGAAACTTAGCACTTGCTCTTTTAAAATGGTATTAATAAGATACAATTACAATGACAGAAAATATAAAATTAACACAAAACATCTGTAATTTCTGATGACGAAAAAAAATATAATGCAAATAATTAAAGATTAATAAACACTATAAATGAAGAGAAAAAAAAAGCGTTTTAATATACTGGTATACATATATACCTACATATAAAGGTGTAAAAATAAAAAGGTAGATAGTGTATTTACAATATATGCAATATATTAAGTACTTAGCAGTAGGTAGGCTTGTGTTTGGTGTCCGAGTTTATCAAGCTCAATAACAATAAAGTTCTCTGCATACACAACGGGATAATACCTCTGACGGGACGGGGATGTGACTTTTTGTTCGACACGGCCACGCTCCCGTCCCGTCCGTGTATCCGCGACATATGAATATTCACATATATTTTGTATGGAACTATATTTCCCGTCCCGTCCCGTCCCGTCCGGGAAAAAACACGACGTCACGACGAACGGTAAACACGTCAACACGTACGAAGTTACATATACAGACGTCGTAAGGAACCTACATTCCAAATTTGGAATCTCTAGACCCAGTGGTTTGGGCTGAGATAAACATACTAGATGACAGGCCCGGTGGTCGAGTGGCTAGCAATGGTCACTTTATCCCAATGGCCGCGGGTTCGAATCCTGCGCAAGGCAAACATTTGTGTGCATGAACATGTCTGTTTGCCTTGGTCTGCGTGTTTTCTATGTATAATAATTATTTATTTACAAAAAAGACTATTTAAGTATATTTTTCAGCAATCTAGTACCCGCAAGCTTAGTTGCTTAGTTTAGGACTAGATGGCGTTGTGTGATAAAAAAAAAATTACATTTTAAATTTTATTTCACTCACCAATAAAGGACTCCCCGCATAGATCGCACCATGTCAACTGAGCGGCGTGCTTCAACCTCACGTGGGAAAAGTAACTGGACATTTTCTCGAACACTCTCTCGCAGTATGGGCATGCTTGTCTTTTTCCCTGTTAAATATGGTAAATAGTGCATTAATTATTTGACTGCCAGTTTCTGAGAAAGATTTTTAAAGTTACACATTACATTATAGTTGTCACTGTCAAACTAAAGAAGGGATGACGAGATAACTTAAGATAGAAGAGAGGTAGGGCACAGCGGATAATCTGCTCAGCATCTGTGGCAGCCCGTCTGGGTTTAGACCTCCACCATTCATTGTAACCAAATAACATTCGTCTCAGCCATGTTGTGTTCCTACGGTGAGTAAGTAAGGGTAAGAGCTCCACTTGGGGGTGTTGGGAGGGTTGGCAACGCGTGAGTGATACCGGTATTGCAAGCGTCTATGGGCTACGGTGACGCTTACCATCAGGCCGACCCATAGTGCGACTTGTGGCGCCATATGTTGGCTGATAGCCCATCCAACAAAACAACCCATATAGCGCGACTAGTGGCGCCACCTGTTGGCCGATAGCCCATCCCATACAGCGCCCTCTATAGTAGCAAAAATATTTTTCCATTGGAATGACATACTTTCACGGGACAAAAAGTAGCCTATGTTGGGCTCTGTACCCCTTACAATATATATACAAATTTTCATAATGATCGGCTGATTAGTTAAGCCGTGAAAGAATAACAAACAAACTCACTTTCTCATTTATAATATTAGTATGAAGTGTGATTCTCTATCAGTACTTACCTATTTATTTATTTAAAAAATGGATAACAATGGAAGAACATATTTACCTGATGCCAATTATAATGTCTGATTAAATTACATTTGATCTTGCTAATAAAATTACAACTTTTGCAACAAAACTTCACTTTGTGTATGCGGAGGTGTCCGAGCAGACGGTTGTTCGTTTTGTATCTGCAAATAAAAAGTGTTGTTGAACAGAAAAAAAAAATTTGGAGTAGGTATAAGTAATCCTTCCAGTTGAATCCGCTGCTTAATCCCCATTTGACGACCTCCGTGGCGTAATGGTTGCCACGCCAGACCGCCACCCAGGAGGTCCCGGGTTCGATCCCCGGTCGGGTCATGATGAAAAACGGAACTTTTTCTGATTGGCCTCGGGTCTTGGATGTTTATCTATATATGTATTTGTTATAAAATATAATATCGTTGAGTTAGTATCCCATAACACAAGTTTCGAACTTACATTTAAAAAAAAAACAACTATTTTAATAGTCATAGGGTCAAAGAATTATAATTATTTTAAACTAGTAAAACCCGCGCAACTTCGTTTGCGTGTATTCATTTATGCACAGCAGCGCCATCTATATCAGACTTTTGACCAAATCCTACGGGAATCGCGTACTTTTCGGGATAAAAAGTACCCTATGTGTTAATCCAAGGTATCGGCTACCTACGTACTAAATATTAAGAAAATTGGGCGCCATTTGAGCGTGAAGAAGTAACAAACACAACTTTCGCCTTTATAATATTAGGGATGCCACTTGAAACCACTATTCATTAGGGTTTTCAAAAGATTTCGGATGGTATTTGAATAGTTTTCATATGGATTTAGATGGTTTTCGCATAGATTTCCCGATAGAGCAAATATGAAATGGAATAGCTCGACCGGGGAAGGACCGTCTTTTATTATGCCACAAAGTTGGCAAACATACGGCCCGCCTTTTTTTTTTTTTTTTTAAGGGACAATTCATACAGATTGAGCTAGCCCCAAAGTAAGTTCGAAACTTGTGTTATGGGATACTAACTCAACGATATTATATTTTTATAACAAATACTTAAATAGATAAACATCCAAGACCCGAGGCCAATCAGAAAAAGTTCGTTTTTCATCATGACCCGACCGGGGATCGAACCCGGGACCTCCTGGGTGGCGGTCTGGCGTGGTAACCATCATCATCATCATCATCATAACCCTCCAGTGGGTGTGGTTTCCGCACTTAGTCCTGTACTGGACCATTGTACGTGACGTGGTAACCATTACGCCACGGAGGTCGTCAACGCCTGTTGGTAAGCATCACCATAGCCTATAGACGCTTGCAATACCGGGGGTATGACCTCCCCAAGTAGAGCTCTGGAGACCTTACTCACCGTAGGAACACAACATGGCCGAGACCAATGCTATTTGGCTACGATACGATGTAAGGTGGAGATCCTTCCCCAAACGGGCAAGATGCGGATTATCCGCTGTGCCCTTCTTCCTTTTGATAACTTACCTACAAGAACATATTTCACAGATATATTTCCCAATTTTAGGATCGTGATAATTCTTATAATGGGTATTAGCTGTGTTTTGATCTCGGAAATTCTTGCCGCATATCTCACATTTTATAATTAACGAGTCGTTCATATCAGCTAGTTTTCTTTCTTCCACTTCTCGCATCTGAAAAATAGAATTGTACAGAATTTCTTCGATTACTAGCACAATAACAAAAAGTTTTTTTTATTTTATTAATAAGGCCTATCCAAGCTCGTTAAGCGGGTTGCAGACCAAGAGCTAGCTAAGTTAGTTTCGAGTCAGTTTAACCAAATACTATAGAAGACCAATACGCACAGCTCTTGACGTTTCTCATACAATGACTTGGCAACCTCCTGTTCACCTCATGCCGCTAGGGGCGCTAGTGTCGCGTTAACATTTTGCATACAAAACGCACAAAAGTTTTGAAATCGTTCACCTCATGCCGCCCTATTTCTATAGTAGCGCTAGTGTCGCGCGTCTTGCCCGAATTCTTCCGAAGCTGTGCGTATTAACTCGGTAGAGTTTCTATAGTATTTGGTTTAACATACATCACTCGTTGTGGTCTTCACCCAATATTAAGGATGGAAAGATTAGGAAAAGAGGAAGGAATGAACAAACTCATAATAAATAAAAATATGTATTGATGGTAAGAAGGTGAAAAAGTGAAGTGAAGGTGACAATAAAATAGAAAATATAGAAAAAGGAAACATAATAACTATTTACAAAAAAGTTTATAAAAAGAGTTCGGTTTGCCACACCCAAGTTTGAAAAATCATATCACTATGCAGACTAAAAAGTAAGTTAGCAATGACTTAGCTAAGCTCTTGGTCTGCAACCTGCTTTAGAATGCTCAAAAATTTTTCCTACCACCAGTTCATACGGCAGATTTGTAATGAGAAGATCTGGCAGGAAACTTAGCACCAGCTCTTATAAATATTACATTGTTCAGTAAGGCAAGAAAGATTTCCGACGAGGGCGTGTAGTTTGAATGCTATACTTTTGTGTGATGGACAAAAAAGGCCGTAACCGGTTTTCTTTCGGCGTTTCTTTTACCGGTGGTCATTTTGCTCTGTTTCCGAAATGGTGGTAGTTTATAGAGTAGCTTATTTACAGAGTAATAATATTATTATGTAACACTCATTGTAGACGACTAAGTGCCCGCGAGGGCCCGCAGAATAAAGTATTTTAAAGCTAGAAAAAGCTTCTGCTCGCAGCTTCGCCCGCGTGGCCTACTAACAATGAGCATATTTTTCTTCAGAAAAAAGTTCCGGTCCGGTCCGGCACGGCACTAACCTGTTCCTCTTTCGATAGAAATATAGTATCAAAATCCAACGACTTTGCATATTCTTTGATCTCTTCATCTGACCTCTCCCTCGTACTACCGCCTATGTTCTTTTTCGCAGATCTTGTTTCTCTTTTACTCGTATGACTCGTATCATCCTCTCTCTTTCTTTTTCTCTTTTTACAATCGACCTTTTTTAGTTTTTTACGTTTAATTTTACTTATAGGTGTATCGTCGTCTTCTTCTTCAACAAATATTCTTATTGGTTCCTCTAGTTCGGAGTCATTTTCTTCTTTATTTACTATGTCTATTTCTATTTTGTGGTCTGAAAAATATATTTATTCTTTATTTAATAAAACACACGCCTATACGGTGGTAAACAAGCATACGGTCGGCCTGATGGTAAGCCGTCACAGTAGCCTATAGAAGCTTGCAATTCCGGGGGTATCACTCACGCGTTGCCAACCCTCCCAACCCCCCCCCCCCCCCCTCCCCTCCAAGTTCTCTGGAGACCTTACTCACCGTAGGAACACAACATGGCTGAGACCAATACTATTTGGCTACGATCTTCTGTAAGGTGGAGGTCCTTCCCCAGACGGGCTGCTCCGATTTGAGCGGATTATCCGCTGTGCACTACCTCTCTTAAAATTATGTTTAATCCAGATTATAAAGATGAAACATTCGCTCCTTATGAATCTACCAGTGAAACCCATGCAACTTCGTTTGCGCGTAATTATTTATGCACAGTGGCGCCATCTATATCAGACTTTTGATGAAATCCTACGAGAATCGCGTACTTTTCGGGATAAAAAGTACCCTATGTGTTAATCCAAGGTATCAGCTACCTACATACCAAATATCATAAATATTGACCCAGCCATTAGAGCGTAAAGAAGTAACAAACATACACATAACTTTCGCCTTTATAATATTAGTAGGATAAGGCGTAAAACATATAGAAACAGTGTACGGTGAACGCGCGGCGAATGCGAACAAGCCGCATACGGCATGCCTACGTTTTGTACGTTAAGTAGTAACATACATACTCACCCACTTTCGCCTTTATAATATTAGTGGGAGGTTTTTGACTGACCTGATAGATAAAATTCATTGTCATCATCAATAAAATCATTGATCCACTCCTCCTGTTTCACATCATCGGGTTTCTTGTCATCTATGTAATCCGTGGTCTCCGTTTTCCTCAGTTTGTAACTTGATGTAAGTTTAAAATAATTCCTATCTATTAATCTTAAGTTTTGGGTTGTTATCTGAAATGAATAAAATAATAGAATTTTTTTAAGTTGACACTAAATTGCAGGAAGCACAAAAATTTTAAACAAAACAAAATGATAGTATAAACCATGGACCTAGAAAAAAAGACGGACGGAATCTTGCTAAGAAAGAATTGAAGCACCCTAATAGCGGCGGCGTAACTAAGTGCGAGTGTGAAATGGCTGACCGGCACGCACACATTCACACCATAGTAAGCCAACCTTTGTTGCTTCACTTTTTAGTTTCAGTGATGGTGTCTGCCTTTTTTTCTAGGTCCATGGTATAAACTATAATTTTGTTATACTAACACATTTCCCCGCCAGCTCGGCGTCACGGAGCACCTCCTGAGCCTTCCGACATGTTGCACGGAAGGACAGGAACTTGAACAGATGACAACGGCAAAAGCTGCATAGATGCTGCGGGTAGTGGTCGCTTGATAATAGCTGTAAATAAATAGTTCTTTATATCCAATTGCAGCCCATAAAGATAATTTATTAAAAAAGATAAAAATATTAGTTTATAACCCATGTCCCAGTACTATGGAAAAACTTAGTAAAACTTTGAAATAATGATGTACCAAGATTGGTCAGAGAGTCGCCTTATTGAACGGGTGAGCATCTTTTTTGATTGGGCTTGTTAATGGTGCCAATAAGAATTTTTGCATGAAAACAAAAAAAAATGTAAAGGAAATGTATATATTTTTTTTAAAGAAAATGATTGGCTGTATTATAGGCAGGGGTAATTGGATAACATCAGAAGGTATCCTAGCTCGTTTGTTACTGTCTAATATTAAAAGAAAACATAAATAACCCACCGGGAATCCTACTAGTTCTTCATACGGTTCTACAAGACGATTTTCATGAATATTATATAGTTTAACGTCGGTAGCTAAACAACCACGGCACGCTAGCAGCTCATTAAGTTTTCTTTCCACTTTTATTGGCCACATTATCACTATATTTACGTTAAATTATTACATTTTTGGCAAAAGCGACGCAACTCTACAGCGATCGAATTCCTTCTTTACTTGTTTTTTTCTACCATCAATCAACCAACACAAGGCACAGGCACGATTGTCAAAATGGTTTTTGCGTAACTTTTGAGATTGTTTTACTGGCAACACTAAATAAATATTACGAAAAAAATATCAAAAAATAAAAAAATTGTCTGACACTGACAGTTCGATATAAAAAGTACTCTGTGAACACAGGTGAACACCAAGTATACTGGCTTTTTTTGAAGTAAGTAAAGCCCACTTTAGCCCACCATTCACTACACGAGCCCGGACCAAAGAGGATGGTAATAATGGCCCGGACCCGACTCGCAACCCGGACCCGACCGCGACCAATCCGGCGTTGCCCATACACTGCACGAACCCTCCGCCAACCCACCGCCAACCCTCCACTCGAAGTGTGACTTTGGTGAGCCCTACACGTGTATTTATTTAATATGCCGCCTGTACTATCTAAGAAAGTTCCATAAAAAGATAAATAAATTCTTCCCAAAACGGTTTGTTGTCGTCGAAAGACATATTTGAATAAAAAAAAAACAAATAAAAACAACGAAAAAAAAACGAATAAATACGAGCGCAGCGCGCAGTCGAAGTTCGACACTGACTGAGTCGGCCGACCAATCTGCCTTGCACACACACGCGCGGATTAGTCGGGTCGGGCGAGGGTTCGGCTGGCGCTCGCGGCTCGCCGCGAGCCCGACGCCAACCCATTTGACAGTCTGGCGGACCGGTTCGTCGCTTCCATAAACAGGCGGATTAGTCCGATGGCCGACCAATCTGCGTGTGTATGGTGGGCTTAAAACCGTGAGCCCTCACCAATGATATTTCATTGTATAGATATGTTACGTTGTTTGCAAAACGTCGCGCTGCATGTAGATAGCTTTAAAGTATAAACTACATTATGGTCTCGTGATTCACTAGCACTGACCTCTATAGTACAAGTACTTGTATTATATAGGTCAGTGTTCACTAGTGAATGACGAAGACGAAGAAAGATACGCTGAGCGCGAGAGTAAAAGAGATAGCTATCAAAAAACCACCAAAAACATTTTCATGTAAAAATGTTGCCAAGACGAGTATACCTTAATCAAAATCTATGAAAAAGTGGTCAGATCTCATGAATGTAGAGCCAAGATTCTTGATCTATGCGCCCTTACTTTACCAGGCCTAACTTCACATACTCTACATTTTAGTCAAAACGTGTGGCTTGGCCGTTTTATTTTACACACGATGAACGAATGCCTATGAAATCTTCGTAACGGTAGCAAAGCGGCCAAGCATCACGTTTTGGCTAAAATGTAGAGTATGCGTAAAGTAAGGGCGCATAGATCAAGAATCTTGGCTCTACATGAGATCTGACCACTTTTTCATAGATTTTGACGTCTTGGCAACATTTTTAGATGAAAATGTTTTTGGTGGGATTTCATTTCTTTTTGTAAGTTGCTTATAATTTTTTTTTTCTTATGGGCGAAGTTCCATGTTTTATGATATTTTTGTTTTTTGTGTAGGTACTAATACTAGCATACATACCAAATTTCAGCTTTCTAGGATATTAAGAAGCGGAAATCTCATACAAACTTTCATCCCCTAATTTAAAGGGTTGGGGGATGAAAGTTCCAAGTTTTATGATTTTTTGTTGTCTTTGTAGTAATATTAGCTTACATACCAAATTTCAGCGTTCTAGGACTTCAGGAAGTACCTTTAGAATTATGATGATCAGTGAGTGAGTGAGTGAATCAGTGACGAAATCGAGGGTTTTTAGACATTAATAAAATCTAAAGTATAAAGCTACGACATTCAAACTTTGTATGTTTAATGAGTGTCATTATATCTTGAAATTTTTTACTATTTAGCGTCATCCAAACCAAAGTTATGAGAGTTCAAAAAAACGACGAAACGTTTCGAGAAAAGGTAGGTAGTGCCCTTGCGCTCCGCTTGGCTCGTCACACTACCGTGCCCCCAGATCCATATATTTTTATTTGCCGTCAGTAATAACAATAGACCGTGGTGCTCGGCAATCGAGCCTCACTTGATTTGCCATCTCTATAAGGTATAATGCCTTTTGCTTCAAATTGCTGTTTCTCACGTTTCCTTTCAATACTAAGTACTCCGACTATCTTCTTGCTGATTAAATTCGTTGTGAGTTCCAAGACAGCTGTAGTTTCTCCCCCGGGAGTTCAATAAGCTTCATTGCTTATTGTCTATCTGAGGTCACCGTTGTTGATCCTGGCTACACAGGAGACACATTGGTGGGAATGTGTTGTGGGCTTGTCCCGATTGCCGTCAGTATTTTTTCTGTGTGTATCTTGTAAAGGGTGTATTTTGTAAAAGCAGGCAAATCCAGAAAACACTAATTCTAATAATATATTATCCAAAGCGAATGAGGATCCGTAACGTTTTTAGTTGAGTTTTGTCATAGAATAAGTATTTACCCTCTGTAGAATGGCCAATCTCCGCCCCGCACCGAATCGAGTTACCGCACCCGAGGAGCCCTCGCCTCGCAGGGCTGTGCGCTTAGTGAACGAATGTGTGTTTCGAACATTTTCGAGTTTTAGAGAATTTAATATTCGAGTAATATTAGTTCAATGCCTCCAAGGTATAAGAAGTCATCTAATAAAATAAATAATTGAAGAATTTAATTTTATTGTTTCATTTAGCTATCAAGCAACCGATTACATCATCATATACAATAGCATTATATTTCATTAGAACCGAAGCATTAGTGAATTACGCCGCTGGTGCAAATTAACTTCATGTAGGTATAGTCCTACCTACTTTAACATCGACAGCCATTTTGAATGATAACTACGCGACGACGGCGACGGCAGCCCTACTACATTTGCTCACGTATGCGTAGAATGTAGCGCGTGTACAGACGACATTGGCCTATGTAGTAGAAACAGGTAATTATTTCACGCGCGTTGTATGGAGTGTCCGGGGGTGTGCCTAAACTGTCCACTGAAAGTGCTTGGGCTGGCCTCAAGGACCATGCAGACATCGAACGGGAGCGAAGAGTGCTGACGACGAGAGCGAACATGTTGGCCCGCAGGTTTGCGCGCTGCTCGGACGCACTGAAAGTGTTAAGCCCACCATTCACTACACGAGCCCGGACCCGACCGCGACCAATCCGACGTTGCCCATACACTGCACGAACCCTCCGCCAACCCACCGCCAACCCTCCACTCGAAGTGTGACTTTGGTGAGCCCTGCACGTGTACTCATTTAATATGCCGCCTGTACTATCTAAGCAAAAGTAGCTTTAATCGTCGTCGGAATAATGATTTTATCAGAGAAATGAAAAAAGAAACGGTTTGTTATCGTCGAAAGACATTATAATAAATAAAAAACAAATAAAAACGTGGTTTCGACACTGACTGAGTCGGCCGACCAATCTGACCTTGCACACACACGCGCGGATTGGTCGGGTCGGGCGAGGGTTCGGTTGGCGCTCGCGGCTCGCCGCGAGCCCGACGCCAACCCATTTGACAGTCTGGCGGACCGGTTCGTCGCTTCCATACACAGGCGGATTAGTCCGATGGCCGACCAATCCGCCGGACCAATCTGCGTGTGAATGGTGGGCTTTACTTTGTATACGTGTTCCTTGTGGGCGAACTATTCGCAAAGGAGCTACCGTCTGTTTGTATGCCAACTCCGACACTGTGCCGGCAATGATCGCGTCACGACTGGACTGCCCTGTCCGGCATTGCTGTGACAGACGAGTTACTTACGGTGCCGGGTATGGCGGCAGGACCTGATAAAATGTATTTTTCATTGCCTATTATTTAATTATTATCTATTTTTTATTAAATTATATTGTATGAGTAATGAGTGTTTTTTTTAATTTATTTAAAAAAAGGTATTTTTATATCACTACTAGCTGTTACCCGCGGCTCTGCCCGCGTAGTCAAGGGAAAATGACAATATTTTTTCCTATGTGAAACTCAGAGAGAAAAATAAGACATATAGAAAGTGAAACTCTAGCCCGTGGGAAAAAAGTAGCCATAAGTAAAAGAAACACGTTGGTTTTTCGTAATAGACTGACTTTATTATTTTTTATAAGGTACACATAGCATACGTAGATGGCGCTACTAATACATAGGAACCATAGACATATCAGGCATAGAAACTAATTTTGTTATCTATATTTTAACTTTTTAACACCCCTACTTAACAAAATAAATGTAATTCTAAACAGAATACAAAGTTTTTTTTATTTAGCTTTTATTCCTAGCATGTGCATGAACTTATAATGTTTAGTTGACATAAGACCTTTAGTCAACAAGTCAGCAGGCATTTCCTGAGTTGAAATATATTCAATATTAATTAACTTATTTTCAACCGCATCTCTAACATAATGGAAGCGAACATCAATATGTTTAGATCGAGCATGTGACTGATGACTTGTTGCCAATTTTAATGCACTTTGATTATCACACTTCAATTTAATTGCACATTTTTGACCAGTAAGCTCATACATCAGATTTCCTAAATAAACAGCTTCCCTAGACGCCTCTGAAAGAGCAACATATTCTGCCTCAGTACTGGACAAGGAGACAGTCTTTTGTTTTTTACTTTGCCAGGAAATTACAGATCCACTCATTACAAAACAAAAACCAGTATACGACTTACGATCTAGATTGTCACTAGCCCAGTCTGCATCAACAAAACCAGTCAGCTCTACATTATCCTTATAATACGTTAAACAATAATGTTTTGTCTTTTGTAAATATTTCAGTATTCGTTTTGCATAATTAAAATGAGTTTCATTATAGCAGTTATTAAACTGGCTGAGGTAACTTAGAGAATATGACAAGTCTGGTCTAGTCAAAACTGCCAGGTACATAAGGCTTCCAATAAGCTTTTGATATGGAATGTTTGCTTCAATATTTTCAGCCTTTTCTATGTTTAACTTACTCTCTATAGGTGTTTCTACAGTCTTACAATTTGACATATTAAATTTTAACAACAATTGCTCTATATATTCCTGTTGATCCACAGTTATAGTTTTACATTCCTTGTTTACATTAATTCTCATGCCTAAGTAACGTCTGACAGGACCTAAATCTTTCAGTTTAAATTCAGAACTTAATACCTTTTTTAATTTTTCAGTTTCTGACATACTATTCGAAAAAATTAAAAAATCATCAACATATACAGCTACAATAACTTTTACATTCTCATTAAAAAATGTAAACAAGCATGGTTCGAATTTACTTATTTTAAAACCAAATTTAAGCAAACAATCTTTCACTTTTTCATACCATACAAAAGAGGATTGCTTCAGCCCATATATGGCTCTTTTTAATTTTAAGACCTTTCCAACCTGCTTATTCACAAAACCTTCTGGAATAGACATGTAAATATTTTCTTTTAAATGTCCATTTAAAAAAGCTGTTGTCACATCTAGGTGTGATATATCCATACCCCACTGTACACTCAAAGCAAATAACATTCTCAGTGTAGAATGTTTAACAACAGGGGAAAAAGTGTTCTCATAATCGATACCGCGTCGCTGGGTGAAACCTTTAGCCACGAGTCTCGCCCTATATCGCACTTTATCATTCACATCTAGTTTTTTATTTAGCACCCACTTGTTTTGCACTATTGATCCACTGCTTGGCATATCAACAATTTCCCACGCATTGTTGTCCTCGAACGACTGCAGCTCGTTCCGCATGGCCTGTCTCCACTGCTCAGCTTCTGGTCCATTCAGCGCTTCTGAGAAGTCTACTTGTTCGACATCTGGACTAGAATTAGAAATACAGATATTACCAAATCCGTAACGTTCTGGTGGTCTTCGTGTTCTCTTATCTTGTTGCAATTCTGAAATGGGTTGCAACTCACTTCTTGTGATATCTGTCTCCATGCTTGTATTGGTTGTATCATCATCGTTTACACTAGGTGGATCAGTGTATATGGATGTATCTGAATCTGAGTCACGGAGAGATTCATTCATTGAAGACTCCCCTACTGAATCTCTGCAATCTTCATTTGTTGCCGGAGATTCCTGCTCTTTGACAACATCCTGAATCCATTCTCCTAAGTCTTCTTTAATGATTTCTGATGATACTGTTTTTTCTTCCATAACTATTATGTCTCTCTTTATAGTTACAATATTTTTAATTGGATCATATACACGATATCCCTTTACGGTCTCTGAAAAACCTACCAGAATGTGCATGGTAGCTTTCTTGTCCCATTTCAATCTTCTTTCCTTGGGAACGTGAACCATTACAGGGCTCCCAAACAGACGTATATGACCGAGATCTGGTTTCTTTTGATACCACGCTTCATAGGGTGTTTTATTTCCCAGACTTGAAGTAACAGATCTGTTTTTTAAATATACTGCTGTATGGGCTGCTTCGGCCCAAAACTTCTTTTCTAAATTTGCATCAAATAGTAAACATCGAGCTTTTTCTACGATGGTTCGGTTAGCCCGTTCACAAACCCCATTTTGTTCTGGCGTGTACGCGTTTGTCTTTTGGTGGATAATACCTTCTTTCAGTAAGTAATTCTCCATCTCACCACTACAAAACTCACCGCCATTATCAGTGCGCAATGTCTTTATCTTTTTCTTCTGTTGATTCTCAACCATTGCTTTAAAATTCTTAAATATCTTGAAAACTTCATTTTTATGCTTGTGGAAGTATATGAAAGTCATACGGCTGTGATCATCTATGAATAAGACGAAATACTGAGCACCACCTATGGATTTTGTTTCCATTGGACCGCATACATCAGCATGTATTATCTGTAGTGTTTCCGTACTTATTTGTCCAACATGAGGAAATGGTAACCTTTTCTGTTTACCTTCGCAACAGGTCACGCATTTAGACATCGTCATATCACTAGTATCCGGGTAAGACAATCCATCCACAATACCATGCTTCATTTTATTCAAATCACTGTTGTTAATATGTGCTAACCGTCTGTGCCAGAGCTCTGCACTTGCTACTGCTGGTGCTGCCACGGCTGTCAACATACAATCTGCTACTGTAATATCTAGCTTGTACACACCATTTGTTGACATTGCTGTAGCCACCAATACATTCTTATTGTTGCGAATGTAGCATTTGTTTTCTTCAAAAACAACCTTGTTTCCGTTTTTTATTAATTCACTCACTGATAACAGGTTTGTTGTTAAGCTTGGCACGCACAGCACATCTTTAACCATGATGCCGTAGTTATAATTAGTTGTTATCTGTACGTTTCCTGAACACAATACTGGCACTTTCACATTGTTTGCGACGGTTATTTCAGATAAATATGGGGTAAAATTAGCATTTTTTATCCACTCTTTGTTGGCCGTCATGTGAGCACTAGCGCCGCTGTCCACGTACCATTCATTTGAACTATATTTTCCATTCAAAAATACAACACTAAATGCATTTGATTGTTTGTGTTTTTGCAATAATGGACACTGGTTTCTGTAATGACCTGTTTGTTTACACTTGTAACAAGTGATCATCTTGTCACCTGTCACTGTCACTTTGGAGTTTGTCGATGAATTCGCGCCATTTTTCTGTTTAAAATGATACTTTTTATTGTTTGCAGCGAATGCAGCGCCGGTGATATCCACATCAGTCTTTGAAACCTCCATATCAATCAATTTTGATTTTATTGCATCTGTAGTTATCTGTATACCAGAGTGCTCTATTGCCATTATCATTGGCGAGAATTTTTCAGGCAAACCGGCTAATAATAGTGATCCGACCCACTCTTCGGTGATCGCAAATCCTGTGCCCTTTAATCTCTGCGCAGTTTCGACCAATTGCGTTACGTATGAAGTCATTGACTCGCAATTCTCTAGTCGTAAGGAGATTAAATGTCTTAGCAGGGTTATTTTACGTGAAAAACCTGAGTCATCGAACATAGCCCTCAGTTTCGTCCACAGCTCCAAAGATGTTTTTGTTTCTTTAATATGCACGTACAATCCCGGGTCAATTGTTAGCACTAACTTCGCCTTGGTTTTTGCGTCATCTGATGCTTTACTTTCGAAACAGTCATCTGGTTCCGACTTGATGTAATTCACAAGGTTGTCAAGCACCAACAGATTTTCGACGGCAAAACACCACTCATCGTAATTTTCTCGTCCTTTTAATTTAGGAATACTTTGAATATAGTTCACAGCCATATTTCTACGAAAAGTCAACTACTTTCGACTGTTTTACACTAAGTTAAAACCGAAAATTATGGATATTTGCCCATAACCTAAAAGAAACACGTTGGTTTTTCGTAATAGACTGACTTTATTATTTTTTATAAGGTACACATAGCATACGTAGATGGCGCTACTAATACATAGGAACCATAGACATATCAGGCATAGAAACTAATTTTGTTATCTATATTTTAACTTTTTAACAATAAGTCACTCTCCAGACCTTAAATTGTCTCCGTTAAAAATTATGAAAAAAAAATATATTATACGTTTTTCCCGTGGGAATAAGATGTTTTTCCGGGATAAAAAGTAGCCTATGTCACTCTCCAGACCTTAAACTATCCCCAATAAAGAAATCATCTCAATCCGTTCATTACTTTCGACGTGAAGGGAGGACAAACAAACACACTTTCACATTTATAATATTAGTATGGATAGTTTTTCCCCGCGGCTTCGCTCGCGGGTTTTATGACATAGATCTCGTTTGAGAAAAAAAAACCTTAGCGCGACCCGTGGCGCCATCTGTTGGCCGAAATAAATAGTTTTGCAGCGCCATCTATAGTAGAAAAAATATTCTCCCATTGGCATAACATACTTTAACGGGATAAAAAGCAGCCTATGTTGAGCTCTGTACCCCTGACAATATGTAAACAAATTTT
Organism: Endotricha flammealis; assembly: GCA_905163395.2. NCBI lineage: Eukaryota > Metazoa > Arthropoda > Insecta > Lepidoptera > Pyralidae > Endotricha > Endotricha flammealis. The sequence goes on along the minus strand of LR990879.1, from coordinate 9,807,894 downwards.
CATAATGATAGGCTGCTTAGTCAAGCCGTGAAGGAATAACAAACAAACAAACTCATTTTCTCATTTATAATATTTGTATGATTTTTAATAAAATCTCTTATTACATATTTCTTTATATTCTAGCTAGAGTGACTCCGTAGAGTGTCTTCTTGTATGGCAGTAAATATCTTCTTACATAATTCAGAAGTTTGCTTTTCTCCTGAATGTGTTCTTAGATGAACTTTTAAATTATTACTTTGATTAAATCTTTTATTACATATCTCACATTTATAAGGCTTTTCTCCAGAGTGCATTCTTAGATGGGTTTTTAAATGACTACTTTGTTTAAAACTCATATTGCATATCTCACATAGATAAGGCCTTTCTCCAGAGTGCATTCTTCGATGGGTTTTTAAATAACTCTTTTGATTAAAACTCATATTACATATCTCACATTGATAAGGCTTTTCTCCTGAGTGCATTCTTAGATGGATTTTTAAATTACCACTTCGATTAAATCTCTTCTTACATATCTCACATTTATAAGGCTCTTCTCCAGAGTGCATTCTTAGATGGATTTTTAAACTACCACTTCGATTAAATTTCTTCTTACATATCTCACACTTAAAAGGCTTTTCCCCGGAGTGTATTCTTAGATGAGATTTTAAATGACCACTTCTATTAAATCTCTTCTTACATATCTCACATTTATAAGGCTTTTCCCCGGAGTGTATTCTTAGATGAGATTTTAAATTACGACGTGTAGTAAATCCTTTGTTACATATTTCGCACATATTTGATTTATCTTTTCTTGTCAATGAAGACGCGTAACTCAATTGAATTTTAGATTTCATAAAATTATGATGTTCTATATGTTTAGTAAGTAAACATTTATTATCGAATTTCGAGCCGCAATCGTCGCAAATATATTCAATGTCGGTTTGGTTACACGTACTTTTGTTAATATTTTTTGGTTTTGGCGTTTCAATAATAACTGCGTTATTTATTTCTGTTTCCTGACATCTTGGTTGAATATTTGCGTTGATTTGTAAATTTGCTTTTTCATTTATATCCGTGTGTTTTACTTTAGTTTTCTTCATTGGAGGTTCACCTGTAAAATATGATAAATAAAATAACATGGGCGATGGTGGCGGTGGTGAGCTAACGATTGGGTGACCCGGGCATGCAAATGCATTTTTTCTCCTATAAACTTGTACTTGTCACATATTCAAACAGAATCGCAACTATTTATAATTTATATGATGATTATTCAGTAGATATATTGTGTTTCTTGTCGGGAATCGCTTTATTATAAAATGTGCAATGAAAGATTGTGCTGCATTTTGTTAAAAACGTAAGAAAATTAGAATTCCGCGGGCTGCTTAATATAATAAAATGTTTGTTGCAATTATTGTTGCGCGAATTCCTTACCATATTTAGCTGCGAGTTCCTGCGGCGAATTATACTTGTGCAGAATTAGTTTCATTATTCTGAAATTCAAAATGCAATATTAAAATACTAGCGAAACCCGCGCAACTTCGTCTACGTGTTTTTACGCACAGCAGCGCCTTCTACTTTAAGTGCAGACTGTCAGACTTTGACCAAATCCTACGGAAATCGCGTACTTTTCGGGATAAAAAGTACCCTACGTGTTAAACCAAGGTATCAGCTACGTACATATTAAATATCATAAAAATTGGCCCAGCCATTTGAGCGCGAAGAAGTCACAAACAAACACTCAAACTTTCGCCTTTGTAATATTTGTGGAGTTATCATTTTTACCTGCCACCACTGTCTTTAGTATGTTTAGGTGAAGTAAGTATATGACATTTCCACGCCTCCAAAGTTTTAAATTGTATATTGCAATCTTCACAAAACCTCTGTGTAGATGGAACGTTTTGTTCTTCCACCTGAAAAATAAAAACGCACCATTGACTATCAGACTTTCGACCAAATCCTACGGGAATCGCGTACTTTCAGGATAAAAAGTACCCTATGTGTTAATCCAAGGTATCAGCTACCTACATACCAAATATCATAAAAATTGGACCAGCCATTTGAGCGTGAAGAAGTAACAAACATACAAACTTGCGCCTTTATAATATTAGTGGGTTTTTACTACATTTTGTATCAAAAGTAGTCCTGAAGGCGACGACTCACTGGCTTGACGACTAAATCCTTTTTCGTTACTTTTAAATGAGGTCTCCCTTTAATTTTTTCCTTCGTTTTTACTGTGGTGAGTAGTGGATCATCTTCGGAGTCGCACACAGTAGTTGTTTCGTCCTGGTCTGATTCTAGTGTTTCTTGGTCTTGGAGAGGTGAGTCTGAAAATCATCATAGAAATAGCAATATTAAGTCAAGTTTTTAAAGATGTAAACATCGACATGAAGACCTCTGGGTCATGATGAAGACGAACTTTTTCTGATTGGCCTGGGTCTTGGATGTTTATCTATGTAATATGTGTTGGTTATAAAATAAAGTATCGTTGAGTTATAGTCCCAAAACACAAGTCTCGAACTACTTTGGGGATAGCTCCACCTGTGCGATTTGTTCCTATATATTTATTTATTATTAAATTAAATAGGAATCTATATATATGAAAGGAGAAGCTGACTGACTGACTGACATATCAACGCAGGGCCTAAACTATAAGGGTTAGAAACTTGAAATTTTGCACAGGGCGGGTTCCTTTTATAACGTAGGGGAGCACTAAGAAAGGATTTTTCAAAATTCCCACGGGAAAGCGAGATATACGCAAACGAAGTTGCGAGGGATTTACTAGTATGTTACAAAAATAAATTTTATTTAATTTTTTTGAAATGAAATGAAATCGTTTATTTTAGAAATTAGACCATTTTCTTGTCATTTACAACTTGTATACAAAAGAAAAGAAACTTTGTTATAAACTATCACTAGTTAGCCTTTTTAGTTATTTAGCAATTTTTTCTTCCACTCGTTAGTTACAATGTATGTATATGCTTGGGCACAGAGGACCTTACCCCCACCTTACATCGTATCGTAGCCAAATAGCATTGGTCTCGGCCATGTTGTTTCTACGGTGAGTAAGGTCTCCAGAGCTCCACTTGGTGGAGGGGCGTTGGGAGGGTTGGCAACGCGTAAGTGATACCCCCGGTATTGCAAGCGTCTATAGGCTACGGTGAGGGCTTACCATCAGGCCGATCATATGCTTGTTTGCTTTGTAGTATAAAAAAAAATAACAAGAACGCGCGGAATGATGCATAATAGGAATATGTTTATGTTACCTTGTTCTATGTCTATATTTTCATTTTCAATCTCCAAATATGTTGGTTCTTCTTTCACCTCTATTTTCACAGGAATTGAACCCACAACAATATGCTCTATGTTTATACAAGTCAATGGGCTGTTTAGTTTATATGACACCCTGTCAATAATTGTTATTGATTTTTCTGTGAGCTAAAAAAAAATTACTAGTGTGTTTTAGGGTTCTATACTGAAAGAGTATTAGGACAAACTCACGCAGCTATATTTTAATGCGTCATTAACTTTAAAAATGCATGTCAGAAACTGGCGGCAACTCAAGCTTGCAAGACTAAAAGCCTCTGAAAAAGAATTAAAGAAAAAATAAGTTTCTTACCACTGTTTCCGTTATCAACATCTCTGTGAGCACTGCATCAGCTTTCAAAGCCCTCAACATCAGAGCATGGGCACTCTGGAGGTGCGCTAAGCATATGTAACATGCCACTACCGGCTTCTGTGATGTGTACAGCTGTAAAAGTAAAACAAGGGGTTATTTTTCCTGTTGTAAATGGGAGAGATAGGATCACTATACTGAGTGTAGGGCCATACTAAAAAGGTTATGTTGCAATTAATATGTACCATACTAGCAGCCCACCCCAGCATAGCACAGATATTTTTCCCTGTGGGAATAAGTTGCTTCAGATCTTAATGTATACCCAAAAAGAAATATGTCGATCCAACCGTTACTTTCGCCATGAAAGAACTAACAAACACACTTTTGCATTTATAATATTAGTATGGATTTGGCCTTGAAAATAGTAGAGGACTGGTGCAAGGAATACCAACTAGCAGTAAATCCCACGAAAACAGAACTGATTCTCTTCACAAAGAAAAGGAAGGTGGCACCGTTACAACTACCACATTTCTTTGACACAACCCTAAGCCTTTCAACGGAAACCAAGTATCTGGGCATTTTCTTGGATAAGCAGCTGAATTGGGCAAAACACACTGACTACATCACCACAAAAGCCAGTATATCCATGTGGCAATGCAAACAGCTACTAGGCAGAAACTGGGGTATCAGTCCAAAGATTACCCACTGGCTATACACCGCAATCATTAGACCAATCATCACCTACGGCTCTCTAGTATGGTGGCCCAGGACCGACTTGAGCACAGCCCAAAAAGACCTAGAAAAACTGCAATGTTTGGCCTGCGTAGCAATCGAGCGAGAGGAAGCAACACTAGCAGCCTTTAGACTTAGCATAGCGGGCACTCTAGGCAAAGATTTCCGAATCAAACACATACGAATAAAAGAGGATGCCATCAAACAGCAACCAATGATGTCATCACCCACTGACAAAATTCCAAAGACACACCGATTCTCAAAACACTACAAAGTACAACTAACCGAAGAACCGAACGACTATTCAGGCCCAAAAGAGCTCAGAATCTACACTGACGGATCAAAGACTGACTCTGGGACTGGAGTCGGAGTCTACTCAGATGAACTGAACATAAAAATATCAAAACCTGGAATGTTCAACACTGTCTATCAAGCGGAATGTGTAGGCATTATCCAAGCAGCATATGCTCTTGAAGCCAGGAAGGTCACGGGAACTCATAGCCGCATACTCTCCGATAGCGCTTCAGTACTCCAATCTCTGAACAAAAACTGTTTTGACTCAGGATTAATACTAGAATGTCACAATGCACTCGAGCGCGTTGCGGTGACGAATCGCAATGCGCTAACACTTCAATGGATAAAAGGACATAGTGGCTCACTAGGTAACGATGCAGCTGACGAACTGGCCAGGAGGGGATCTGACACGACAGTTTTCGGACCCGAGCCCATCATGCCAGTCCCATTCAATCAGCTACGCAGATGGTTACAAAACATCACATACACACAAGCTGAGAGATGGTGGACTACGGCACCAGGCTGCAGGCAATCCAAGGAGGCAATGCCATCCCTGGACAACAAGCTGCCCAAGCGCCTATTGCGCCTGGACAGGAAAAGCCTGCGCCTGGTAACAGGAACCATCACAGGACACTGCTCACTGAACAAACACTTTCACACAATAGGTATCACGGACAGTCCTCTGTGCAGAGCATGCATGGAGACTGAAGAAACGGTGGCGCACGTGCTCCTTGAGTGCACAGGCGTCGCCCAAATTCGGAAAGAGACACTTGGGTCACCAATGTCTCTTGCGGACACACTGAGCAGTTTGGGAGGACTAATTCGCTTCTGGAGGGAGGTGGGCTGGATGGAATAACAGCCCTACGGCATCACGTACAATGGTCCAGAACAGGACTAAGTGCGGAAACCACACCCACTAGAGGGTTTATGATGATGATGATTAGTATGGACATTATGTGCGCCGCGTATTTGACGCCTTAAATATAAATATGTAATTCCATCTCGTATAAGTCCGCACATATAACCATACCGACTGATACCGGTGGTGTAGCTAAAATGGTCAGAGTCGCGTTAGGGGCAGAGAACTCCACAGAAACGAGATGTAACAAGGGATCTTTGATATATTGTACTTACTGAACAACTCGTTAGTTTTTCATAAACTTCCTGTAATGGTGTGTCGCAAATAATGTGCATTTTTGTGTTATCAGCTAAGCATAATCTACATACAGCTAGAAAAGACATTTTTTATTTTATTCTAAACTAAATTCAACGGCATAATCTTTTAATACAATAGTTTTGAGCGTAAATATTTACACGATACATGCATTTACTAAATATTGATAATTTATAAAGGAATTAATTAAAGTAAAAAATTTAAAGACAAACAAAACAATTAATAAAAATCGTACTTTATTTATGTCAAATTGACATAAGCTGGACAGTTCAACTCAAAGACAATAGTAGCAATTTTATAAAGCCAGAAACACACTACCGTGTCGTGGCGTGTCGTGGCGCGCCAGAAGTATTATCGCGTTCTACATATTTTAAGGCTCCAGTACACGTTGGCCGAGCGCGCTCGGTGAGTGCGCTCGGCACACTTTCGTGGTGCTGTTCACAAGTTGGCGTATTTCATTCTGCGTTGGCGCTAGATGAAAGTTAGGGCGTTATGGCCGCTGCAATATACTAGTACAGCGCTTTGTTTTTTTTTTACCATCAATCAACCAACACAAGGCACAGGCACGATCTTATACCTCATTTTACACTCTCGCGCGAGCCACGAGACGAGCCGCGAGACGAGCCGCGAGACGAGCCGCGAAACGCGAATGTAACTCACTCACTCGCGGCTCGCCTCGCGTCTCGTCTCGCGCCTCGCAGCGCTCGCGTCCGGAGCGGTTTTTTGGGCACGAGTCAAAAGGGTTCGCGTGGGATGCGAGCGCGGTGTTCACACTCGCGCTCTCGCTTCATACGAGTTTTAACCTTGTGCCGCGCAGGTTGTGGCTTGCAAACTGCAAGAATGGAGCCGAAATGGAGTGGTCCCAGGAAGGAACGTTCCGGTTTCTGGAACTATTTTATTTATTTATTTATTAAACAGCACATGTAACAATATAGAATCTTTAGAGACTAATTAAAATTATTACATGTATATACCCTGTAAGGGTGTAGGCAGATAAATAGAGTGGCGCTGATGAGATCCTATACAGCATAAATAACATACTTAAATTAATAAACACAACAATATTTTTTACATTCATAACAAAGCCATCAACATTATAACGTCCTATCTTCCTTAAACTATTTTATTGTGTAATAAAATTTTTCTTCTAAGATGGTTTTGAGTAGTTTTTTGAATAAATTGCATTTTTTTTTTTTTTTTTTTTATATTTGTGGGTATTTTATTATAAATTAAAATAGATCTATAATATGGGCCTGATTTGTACATTTCGAGTTTAGGTTCGGGAAGGGCTAATTTATCTATTCCAAAAAGAACCCATAATTTGGGATCCCAAACATAAATTGCATAAAAATAGCCAAAAAGTAAACGATGCTTGGGTAAGATCAAGTGAAGAAATGTGTAGACCTTCAACTGACTTAAAAATAAATCTCTTCTTCCGTTGCTTTTTTACTTTTCTTTTATTTAAATTATTTGCATAGCAGTAGAAACTCAGTAAGCAAAGATTTGTTGCCGCTAACACTTCGACGTCCTCCATTCTGGCTAGCTCGAACACAACTGAACTTACCACGAGAGTGTGAACAGACAACTCAAAAACCATCGATCACGCGAGGCGCGAGACGAAGCACTAGACGAGGTACGAGGTGAGAGTGTAAGTGTAAATGTAGTATTAGAGTATAGAGCATATCTATACTTTATGGGCACGATTGTCAAAATGGTTTTTGCGTACCTTTTGAGATTGTTTTACTGGCAGCACTGAAATAAATTTCAATAAAAAAAAAAATTTACTGACGTCCTGAGTCCTGCCCATGTCCTGCCCTGAGCCTGATAGACAATTTGACAGACAGACCCAAAGAGTATATAATCACTACGTTAGACAGACCACCTGACAGTTCGAGTAAAACGTAGTGATTATATACTCTTTGAGTTCGAGTTCGAGTCGATTTCGTTCGATTCGATTCGATCAAATAAGTAAGTTAATGTTTGGTCTAATATATTTTTCTTGATTTCTTTTAGATATTGAAGAAAATAAATGATGTCTTTTACCTTGAGAAGCGAAACGGACGAACTAATGGTGTGCCGTGGTTGTTTATCTATTGATGTTAAACTATACAATATAAAAGAAAATCGTCTTGTGGAACCTTACGAGGAATTAATAGGTTTCCCGGTGAGTAAATGTATTTTTTTTTATAGTATAGAGATTAGCAAACAAGCTAGTGTATATCTTCTGATGTTATATATGTATCTACACCTGCCTTTAAACTGCCAGTCAGTTTTTTAAATCTCACTGCTATAAAGGCGAAAGTTGTATGTTTGTTACTGCGTAACGCTCAAATGGCTGGGCTAATTGTTATGATATTTGGTATGTAGGTAGCTGATAACTTGGTTCAACACATAGGGTACTTTTATCCCGAAAAGTACGCGATTCCCGTAGGATTTGGTCAATGGCGCGATATAAAGTAGGTGGCGGTTATAAATTAACACCGCGGGCAACGTCTAGTATATGTATAAACTTTGTTAAGCATTATGTGAATTTTATCCAATGACAATGGATGCCTTGGACTCTTGGACGAATCACACAACGCCACGCTACTGTGACCGCTTACCATCAGGCGGGTCGCAAGCTTATTTGCCACCTTAGTGGTGTAAAAAATGTTTATGCACACAAATTGTTTGCACGGGATTCGAACTTCAAACCCTCGGCCCTCAGGATAAAGTGACCATTGCCAAGTTTTCTTTCGTTTTTAGTCTATAAGTTATAAAAATTGTTTTAATTAAGTACTTTAAATAATTGTACAGTCAAGAGCAGGTCGACCTTTACATATCGGACTTTGTACGGCAAGTGTAAAGCTCAACATGCTCCTGCTGTACCTATATTTTTAGCGCCCAAATAAAAATATTTTCTTTCGTCCTTATTGCAGTTATTATCGTCAAGAAAACAATACCTCTGTAGTTTCTGCCGTACACACCTGCTCAAGTTTGCCAAGTTCAGAGCCAGGTGTCGGAAGGCCGATGAACTGCTTGTCAATGCCGAGATGCAGGGTATATGTGTAAGTATTTTTTAATTCCATAACATAGACAAAGTCTGTACAATACGATTAGACTCAACATTACCATTAGAACAGCTGTGATCGCTTATAGACTATTTATTATTATTAATTAGTTATAGACTAGTAGCATTATGCTGATGTCAATATCACTAGTCAATGCACTAAGTTCCATAGCTATCTCCCCACACAGCCCGAAAATGCATGACGTCTGTGCCCAATTGAATGTGTTGGACTACACCGCTTAGGGCAACTCCTCTAAGTAATTTGTTCATGTTGGCATCACTTTTTTTTTTTAGGCTTTTAGCCATGCTTGACTATGTCAGCCTCATAGGCAAGTTCGCTGGGCAAACTACTCTATGTCCCTTATTGCAAGTGACGCAAAGATGTACAACTTCTTTGCATCACCCGATAGAGGGTTTATTTAATATTTCGTTAATGTTCCCACTACCCAGCCTCATTTGTGGAAACAGTCTGTTCCGCAGTGTGTCATGTTGGCCACACTCTGCCAACAAATGTGTTATATCGTCAACAACTTGACATTCACACACGCATCAACACATTTCAAACCAATTTCAAATGGGTTGCATCATGTGTGGTCCGTCAAAGAAACTCATATGCAACTCGAAAGAAACTAGAAGTTGCAGTTACAGGTTTTTGGCGCCAACTACGATAGCATCCACTTGGGCTCGTGATCAGAAATTTAATTTCTGTGTGTTTCAGCTTTGATTCATAGTATTGATAGTGTAATGTGAAGCAAACATTGGTTAAAGTGCTTAGTGGTTGGAATTTGTGATCAGGCAGGAACTAATAAAAGTAGTAGTATCGTGTTGACTTTAAGATCCGCCTTTTCTGAAGAAATTTTGCTATCATCTTTCTTCGGGGCGTCATGTATACTCAGGATAGCATGAACACGTTGCTTTGAATTCCGTACACAAGCATTACTTGAAGGTGGCACAATAGAATCTTCATCTGAAGCCTGATTGCCAAAACGAAAAAAAAAGTTGCTGTTTCGTTGCATTTGGGTTTCACCGTCTGTTTTGGGCCTTAGTATTAATACATAGTAAAGAAATAAAAGGTTTTTTAAAATTTTATTTTATTAATATATAATTTTCTTTTTTACAGACTCCAACCTATATAGAAGAGATAAGCAGACAATACATAGCCTTCAAACCTAATTATATAAAAACATACATAGATGTCATACATATAAATACAGAATTGAATAGTAACATAAAAGAAGAACTTATACCTAAAACAGAAGATAAAACAGCTGTGTTTATTGATGAAACAGATGTAGGGATAGCAAAAGAAGAAATTGATAATGATATTGAAATTGATGAGCCGTTATGTATGTCTGTTGATGAATTTGAAGACACAGATTACAAAGATTCTTCGGAAGTACGTGCTAAAAAGTCAATAGGAATGGCTAAAAAAACAAATAGTATTAAAAACTTTCTTGAAGAATTTGAAGACGATGATACAGATGTATCATCATTAGAATCGTCTTTAGAATCATCATCATCTGATGATGATTCAACTACAAAAGATAAATTAAAAGATGTGACTAAAACTCATAAAAAAGAGAATATATCTATTTATGATATTGAAAAAAAAATAGTGATAGGTAATTTTGAAGCTATTCATTTAACTAAAGATGAACAAATTTATGAAATCAAACTTAAAACTAACCAAAAAAACGCATGTAAGAAATGTGGTAAAAAATATAAGAATCTAATAAAACATAATACTAAACATCATAATAAGGAATATGTATTCAGATGTGAAATATGTAAAATTTGTTTTAATAAAAAGAAACAATTAAAAAAACACAGAAAGGAACATGAAAAAATATATATATGTAATAATTGCAACTACACAACACAACTAAGAGACAGTTTAAAACTTCATAAGTGTAGGAAAATGTCAACACCAGTCAAATTAGTTACAGAATATGCTAAATTTAATTTTAAAGTTGAGTTTTTAACTATCGAAGAGCAAATGAAAGAGATAGATGACAAACGGAAGAGTGAGAAAAAGAATAGTAATGGTCACAAATGCGAATATTGTGGGAAGAATTATACAACTCAAAAAACATTGGAAAATCACTTTCAAAAAAGTCATGCTGTAAGGACAGGTGACTATGTCTGTGACATATGCAAGACAGTGTTTAGGAATAAAAGTAAATTGAGAATACACTTAAGAAACCATGGTATGAGATTACTATGCAAAGAATGTGACTTTATAGGTAAACGTCATGATTTGAGACCTCATTATTATTGGCATTCTGGCAAAAAATATACATGTACATATTGCGATCAAAGTTTTACGAAACAAACCAGTTATTTGAGTCATGTTAGATTAGCACATGCTTCTGAACTAAACTGGTGTGAGTACTGCGGGGAATCGTTCATAGGTAAAAAAGGTTTATACCAACATAAGCAATTGGCCCATAAACAAATCGAGAGCACATAATAAATGTGCAAAATGCAATAAAAACTTTTTGGATGACAATGCATTGAAGAATCACATAAATTTGAATCGTTGTGATCTTTTTAATTGTGTCAAATGTGGGGATGCTTTTGCAAATGAGTTTTTATTGAAATATCATGTGGTACAGCACAATAATATTAATTATGAATGTAAGAAGTGTAATGTAAAATTTTTAAACATGGTCGCTTATGATAAGCATGAAGCTTCATGTGGGAACAGCGGTCATGTTTGTATGCAATGTGGTGAGAATTATGAAACGGGAATTTTGCTTAATGACCATGTTAATACCGAACATACTGTTCAAATATTTAAATGTGAACAGGTAAGAATAATTTTTATTATTATACACTTATCTTATATATTTTAATTATGCCGCAATCGTCAATTTCTGCACTCCCAATGGTTGACTGGTAGATAATGCAATTAGCATTATGTCCGCCTATTGTATCAGTACTCTGTGTGCTGTGGTCAATAAAGTTGAACAAATATCTTGACAGCTCGGCGGTGCGTTGGTAGTGATCCTAATTTCGGCACCAGAGGGCGCGTGTTCGACTCCCGCTCTAAGCAAACAAGTGATGGCATTTGTGTTTGTCGAGTCTGGGTGTTTTTTTATGTATTATAAGTATATATTTACAATTATATATCCATTGTCTGGTATTCACAACACAAATAGGTTACGACTGGCTTACTTTGGGACCAGGAGGCGCTGTGTGAGTTGTGTAGAATTTTAAATATATAGGGACTTAGAGACAAATCACACAGATTGAGCTAGCCCCAAAATAAGTTCGACACTTGTGTTATGGGATACTAACTCAACGATACTATATTTTATGACAAATACATCCAAGACCCAGGCCAATCAACCCGGGACCTCCTGGGTGGGGGACCGGCATGGTAACCATTACGCCACGGGGGTCGCCAAAGAGTTTTATCAGTTTAAGTATATTTATGTGTCATTTTGTTTCAGTGTGATAAAACATATCCGAATGCTTTTTATTACCGGGATCATATTTCTAAAGTGCATCAGAGCGAGACAACAAGATCATATTATAAATCTAATATCAAATCCACGTGGACAGCCATGTGCGAGGTCTGCGGGATCAACTGTCAGGTAATTATTTAAAAAAAAATTGAAGTGAAAACTTCTATAGCTGCGTTGTGCACTTTTTGGGATGGGTGAAAAATGTTAAACTCGCGTCAGGACACGTGACCTGATCGAAAATTCGTAAGACGGAGGGAGTTGCTTTAGTGACAATAGGACACAGCATAGATACATATACACAACTTACAGACTAGTGAAATTGCAACAAGGCGTTTTCAACGCAAAGTGATGGAGATAGTGTAGGTGATGGGAGGTAATGTAGGTGATGGCAGATAGTGTAGGTGATGGGAGATAGTATAGGTTATGGCGGATAACGTGGGTGATGGGAGATAGTGTAGGTTATGGCAGATAGCGTGGGTGATGGCAGATAGTGTAGGTTATGGCAGATAGCGTGGGTGATGGGAGATAGTGTAGGTTATGGCAGATAGTGTAGGTGATGGGAGATAGTGTAGGTGATGGGAGGTAATGTAGGTGATGGCAGATAGTGTAGGTGATGGGAGATAGTGTAGGTGATGGGAGATAGTATAGTTATGGCGGATAACGTGGGTGATGGGAGATAGTGTAGGTTATGGCAGATAGCGTGGTTGATGGGAGATAGTGTAGGTTATGGCAGATAGTGTAGGTTATGGCAGATAGCGTGGGTGATGGGAGATAGTGTAGGTTATGGCAGATAGCGTGGGTGATGGGAGATAGTGTATGTGATAGGAGATAGTGTAGGTTATGGCAGATAGCGTGGGTGATGGGAGATAGTGTAGGTGATGGGAGATAGTGTAGGTGATGGGAGATAGTGTAGGTTATGGCAGATAGCGTGGGTGATGGGAGATAGTGTATGTGATGGGAGATAGTGTAGGTTATGGCAAATAGCGTGGGTGATGGGAGATAGTGTAGGTGATGGGAGATAGTGTAGGTTATGACAGATAGCGTGGGTGATAGGAGATAGTGTAGGTTATGGCAGATAGCCTGGGTGATGGGAGATAGTGTAGGTTATGGCAGATAGCGTTGGTGATAGGAGATAGTGTAGGTTATGGCAGATAGCGTGGGTGATGGGAGATAGTGTATGTGATGGGAGATAGTGTAGGTTATGGGAGATAGTGTAGGTTATGGCAGATAGCGTGGGTGATGCGAGATAGTGTAGGTTATGGCAGATAGCGTGGGTGATGGGAGATAGTGTAGGTTATGGCAGATAGCGTGGGTGATGGGAGATAGTGTAGGTTATGGCAGATAGCGTAGGTGATGGGAGATAGTGAAGGTGGTACGCACACTATGCGTTTAATTGTTTTATGACTGCAGTTAACCATAGATAAAAAAAAACATTAATTTAAAAAGAAAATAATTATTTTACATTTATTTATTTTTACCGCAAGTCCACGCGAACGGTAGTAGGATATGTCAAAGTTTATATTATAAATTATATAAAACTATTTGTTTTACAGAACTCAGGAGTACTGAAGTACCATCAACGGACGCACACTGGGGAGAAACCGTTCCCATGCACCCTCTGCACGAAAAGGTTCACCCTTAAGACTAACCTGACGGTAAGCACACCTTACATAACTGGCTATGCTGTAGATGAGCGAATGATGGAAAGTGATGACCGTCTCATCAACATCTCAGCCTGTTTCCCACTGCCAAGCATAGGCCTTTTATTTTGTACGCCAACCAACTCGGTCTGTGCCATTTTCATCCAGGTACGACCTGCGACTTTAGCTACATCGTCCGCCCATCTGGCCACTGGACGTCCGACACCTCTTCCTCCGGTTTTAGGCCACCGTTCGGTCAAGGCCTTACTCTACCTGCCATCACTCCGACGGGCCCGGTGTCCTGCCCAGTTCCACTTCAAACTCATGACCGCGTTTCCGACATCGTTTTTTATATTTTTCTGGTATTGTAATTGTATCTTATTAATACCATTTTAAAAGAGCAAGCGCTAAGTTTCTTGCCAGCTTCTTCTTAGCACAAATCTGCCGTCTGAATTGGTGGTAGGAAAAAATGTGACGATTCGAAAGAGCTTATATTAGGCCTATTTGAATAAAATTATTTAGAATTTGAATTGAATTTATTTTCAGCTACACATGCGCGTTCACACTGGCGAGCGTCCATACAACTGCAAGCATTGTCCGAAGGCATTTAAAACTCAATCGGCTTTAACTCGACATAACATCGTAAGTATGAGCACAGTTCGGTGGTGTGTTAGTAGCAATGACGGCGTAGTGATCCTAGTTTCCAAAATAATGTTTCCACACCCTGATTGTCGACCTCCGTGGCGTAATGGTTACCACGCCGCCAGACCGCCAACTAAGTTCAAATCCCGGTCGGGTCTTGGATGTTTACCTATACATGTACTAGCTAACCCGGCAAACTTTTTCCGCCTTACCCTACCCTAACGGAATAAAAAGTATCGTATGTCCTGCTCCTGATGGTAAACGGTCACCTTAGCCTATGGACGCTTGCAAAACACCGGGGGCATCACTCGCGTTTTGGCTAACCTAATTTAATTTAAATATTTATTTTTAAATACTGTCTTTTTAATATACAAATAATCATAAAAAATAACGACACGTCACGCAATGGTGTACTTTACATGTAGGGGAGGTACCCTAAAAAAAATATTTTCTACATTTTGTTCTACCACTTTGTCTCGGACAGAATAGATAATAGTACTACGTACAAAAGTTGCACTCCGCAAAATCAAACAAAGAAATAGGGACTCTCGCTACGGTACAATTAGGTGAAATTCAGCTCGCACAGCGCTAATTTACCTACAGTTATCACCTAAAAGTTGCCTCTCTTTCTATCGCGTATCTCTTACCTCGTCTGACGACGTTAGGGTTGTCTTCGTTTAAAGAAGAATTTAATCTGAATATTAAATTACCAGTTAGTTATGTGCCTATTTCTTTAACCTAAGAAGATAGCCGTACGGCATATACCTTGTTTATGAAACCAAATATCTTATTTAGGTGTTTATGTAGGGAACAGACTGTACCTATCTAAAACCTGCGTAGTTTACGTTACTTTGTTACTATAAGCACAGCTATAAGGCTGTTTTTCTTAACTAGACCAATGTAGTAAACAATCTTAGCACGTCTTTTTAACGAAAATACGCAATTAAAATTATCATTCACACCCAAATAATAATAATGTAGTTAGAAATGGCATTTAACACAATACTCTTATTATTCTGGCGATTTATCGATTTTAAGAATAAAAAGACACGCTAAGATTGTTTACTACATTGGTCAAGTTAAAAAACAGGGTTTAATTAATCAAGAAATAAACTGTGTATAAAAATATTTAAATCTTACCTTTCGCACACTTTTGGTAATTTAAAAAAAGATAATTTATAGTCCTTTTGCTTATTTCGACATCCATCCACGCAACAGTTATTATTTTAGTATTACGATTTGCCATAATATCACAGAATAAATAATAGTACTACATAATAATAATTAAAGGCTTAAAAGACGGCGCGGCGGTGCGGCCGACCGACAACTATAGTCGCGTCACACGTACACTTAAGCTCATTTATCGCTGTCACAGATCGCTGTATATGGAAGAGTGACGGATGCCTGGCTTTGTTAGCATATATAAATAAAAAATAAAGATTCTTGGACAAATCACACAACGCCATCTAGTCCCAAACTAAGCAACTAAGCTTGTGCTATGGGTATTAGATTGCTGGTAAATACACATAAATACTTTTTCTTTGTATTTGTTTTTAATACTACTCAGGTGGCAAACAAGCATACGGTTGCTTGATGGTAAGCTGTCACCGTAGCCTATAGTCTATAGACGTTTGCAATACCGGGGGTATAACCCCCGTAGGAACACAACATGGCCGAGACCAATGCTATTTGGCTACGATCTTCTGCAAGGTGGAGTTCCTTCCCCAGACGGGCTGCTCGATTTGAGCGGATTATCCGCTGCGCCCTACCTTTCTTTATGTTATTATTAGTTTAGAAAATACATATTTTTTCTTCCACAGATCCACACCGGCATCCGCAGGCACGTATGTCAACTATGCGACAAGAAATTCCAGACGTCTACAGGTGTAAAAACCCATGTTAAAACTGTACATATGAAACTGCCAATGCCGCCGAGAATTCGACGACGGAATAGAGTTTAGGACGAGTAAGGGGTGGCTTCAGTGTAAGAATCCCCACTTAAGTGAGTTTGTTTGTTTGTTTTATGATTTTTTTTATACTACTAGGGTGGCAAACATGCATACGGCCCGCCTGATGGTAAGTATCACCGTAGCCTATAGACGCTTGCAATACCGGGGGTATAACCGCCCCCTCCCAAGTGGAGCTCTGGAGACCTTACTCACCGTAGGAACACAACATGGCCGAGACCAATGCTATTTGGCTACGATCTTTTGTAAGGTGGAGGTCATCCCCAGACGGGCTGCTCCGATTTGAGCGGATTATCCGCTGTGCCCTACCTCTCGATTTTTATTTATAGTTGTTAGGCAACTAGCCATTCAAATTTTGAAATTGATTTTTGAAAGAAAAATTTCATTTCGGCCCAGGTGGGATTCGAAACCCACGACCCCTCGATATCCGGCCGAGTGCTCTAACCACTGATCTACCGGGAGGGTTAGTAATGGTGGTGAAATTTCTCATTCCTTTAAAACTGCGCGAGTCGCAGAGCACGCCACCTACCTGATAGTTTAGCAGGTTTAGTATATTTCATATTTATATTTTTAATGAATGGCTAGTTGCCTATTATCTACAATGTGTGCCTATGTATGCTTAAAACTTCAAAACTATGCAACGGAGTAATTCAAGAAGGTTTTTAGGTACAATACATCCGAGATTCCCACGGGAAAGCGGGATTATTTATTTAGTAATTGTCATATAAGGCTCTAACAGGATCTGGAATTTGTAATATATTAAGTTTTAAAAATAAAATCATGTAAATAACATTTTGTATTTATTATTAACCTAAATTGTCCACTGCTGGGCAAATGCCTTCCTACACACACACACAGCCCGGACACTACATACAACGCGCGTGAAATTATTACCTGTGCCAGTATTAGGCATCATGGCCACACGCCTTTGCCTTATCTTTTGATCCTATAAAAATAAAGAGGTTGGCGGTCTTCCTCTTCCGCCTTGTGCCCTAACATTTATAAACGCAGTGATCTGTTATTAGTAAATAGTCTTAGAAGAATATATAAAACCTCATTGTAAAAACGTGTTTTAATTTAAACATTGACCCTAATCATACATGGTGTCAAGCGTGGGGTAAAAATAAAACAATAAAACAAAAATGGACTCCATCCAGGTGCGCGGCTTGCCGGCATTTAATTACGATAATTCTAATTTGTCATCGGAGTGGGAGACCTGGCATGAACTGTTTGAAATATATCTGCTGGCCTCCAAGAGGGGCCCTGATGAAGACAGAATTAAAATAGCCATACTATTAAATCAATTGGGACCACGAGGCGTCGCCATTTATAAAACATTTGAGACAAAAAAGGACGGATTGGCAGAGAAACCAACGAGTTATAACGAGGTGTGTAAGCTGTTTCATAATCATTTTTCGCCGTCCAAAAATATATTATACGAGAGATATAAGTTCTACCGGCTGGTATTAAAGCCTGAGCAAACTTTGGTCGAGTTTTCTACTCATCTATTAAACGCAGCAGCGTCCTGCGACTTTCCGGACAAGGATGGCACCTTAAGGGACAAACTAATAAGCAATATAAAAGACAAGAGTCTACTGGATAAGATATTAGATAGCAGTGACAAAATTTGTCTTGATGACACGCTAAAAATGATAAGGATCCACGAAACAAAGGTTGCCCAAGTGAGTGTTATGGGTCACACCGAAGAACCTTCGACTAGTGTTGATGCATTAAACCAATATCAGCACAGGAAGATTAACAATAATAACCGAGTGAACAGGTACAACAATAATAATAACAACAAAGCAGCCACAGAAACTTATCTGTGTAGGAAATGTGGATATACACACGGCTACGCCAAATGTCCAGCTTACGGACAGGTCTGCAAGTCATGTAAAGGATTTAATCACTTTTCCATTGGATGTAAGAAGTACAGTGATAATAAAAAAACAAAAGTCTATGAGCTGAAAGATGAATCCAGTTCAGAAGAATCGGTAGTGATTAATTCCATTGGAAGCGGATCCAAATGCAAGGAATGGTATTTAAGTGCCACTATTGAAGGTACGTTAGTCAGATTTAAAATTGATACTGGTAGTATGGTGAATGTTCTGCCATATAATGTTTTTAATACAATTTTTAAAAATAACAAACCTAAGGTTTCTAATACTAATATTAAGCTGTCTGCGTATGGCAACAACATGTTGCATGCACAGGGTTCTGTAAAACTATTGACTGAATTTAAAGATAAAAGTGCGTTATTAAAGTACATAATTGTTAACGAATGTGACAAACCAATCATAGGTTTACCTACCTGCATTGAGCTTGATCTTGTAAAGAAAGTGTGCAATGTTGATAATCACATGCCCGAGTTGAATTGTAACATTAACATTGATTTTAAGAATTATTCCAAAGATGACATAATTAATAGGTATCAAGATGTGTTCTCAGGTCTTGGTTCATTCCCCGGCAAACCATATCACATTTCTTTAAAGGGCGATTCTCAGCCCATAGTTTATGCTCCACGTAGAGTAGCTAAGCACTTGCGTGATAAGTTAATTAAAAAATTAAATAAACTTGAACTAATGAATGTTATTAAGAAAGTGCATAAACCACCACAGTGGGCACACCCTCTTGTAATTGCTGAAAAAAAAGATGGATCATTGCGTGTTTGCTTAGATCCTAAATCTCTTAATGAGCAAATAACTGATGATAAATATCAAATTCCCTCTCAGGAAGAAATTCTAGACGATTTAAGCGGAAAATCTTATTTTTCAGTGCTAGACCTTAAGGATAGTTTTTATCAAATTAAATTAGATAACAGTTCATCGGATCTGTGTACATTTACTACGCCCATGGGACATTATCAATTTTGTAGATTACCCTTTGGCATTAAAACTGCTTCAGAAGTTTTTCAAAAAAAGAATACTGAATTGTTTGGCAATATGGCTGGCGTTAAGTTGTATATTGATGATGTGTTTATCTATGCTCATAATAAAGAAGAACATGACAAGATTTTAAATAAAGTATTAAGTATTGCACGTGAAAGTGGTATAACGTTTAATGCAGATAAGTTTCAGTACCTGCAAACTGAAATTAAGGTTTTAGGTCACATAGTTAATTCTAAAGGTTTGCAGATTGATCCTAATCGTGTGAATGCCATAATTGATATGCCTAAACCCCAAGACAAAAACGCTCTTTTACGATTCCTTGGCATGGCCAAATATCTAGTGAAATTCCTACCTAACTTATCCACAATAACTGCTCCTCTGAGAGAATTAACTAAAAATGATGTAGATTGGTCTTGGAGTGAAGAGCATGATTTATCTTTCAATAATGTAAAAAAACTAATTGCGTCTGCGCCGATATTAGCTCACTATAATGCTAAGGCTCCACTAATAATACAGTGTGATTCATCTAAGGACGGCCTTGGGGCAGTATTAATTCAAAATGAAAGACCTGTTGCTTTTTGTTCTAGATCACTAACCAAATCTGAACAGAACATGGCCATGATAGAAAAGGAATGCCTAGCCATATGCCACGCTGTTGATCGTTTTCATTATTGGATCTATGGTTGTGATGTCTTAGTGCAAACAGATCACAAACCTTTAATTTCAATTTTTAATAGAGATATTGATAAAGTTCCTGCCAGACTGCAGCGTATGCGTTTAAAATTAATGAAGTATAGACTAAACTTATCTTACTTACCTGGAAAGCAAATGCTAATTGCTGATACACTGTCTAGAGCCACAGTTGATAGAGGTCATGATGATCCTGAACTAGACTATGTAATACATTTGATAACCAATCGTTTACTACCTAATGCTGATATTAAAAAAAAGTTCTCTGATGCGACTCTAAATGATCCTATTCTGAAAAAGGTATGGTCATGTCTCACCAGTAATAACTGGTCTGTTAAGAACAAAGAGTTAAAGCCCTTTTATACTATTCGTGATGAGATGTCTGTAAATGATAATCTACTATTTCATAGTAACAGATTAATAGTTCCCACTGAACTAAGAAAGTATGTAATTAGTCAGCTTCATAAAAGCCATATTGGTATTGAGAAGATGAGACAGAATGCACGTAGATATTTATATTGGCCGGGTATTTCTAATGACATTGCTAATTTTGCCAACTCATGTCTAGTTTGTTTACAACTTCGCCCTGAAAATCCCTGTGAACCTATGATATCTACACCAATCCCTAGTCGGGCATGGTCCTGTCTAGCTATGGATATATTAGAATTTCAAAACTGTAATTACCTAGTAACTATGGATTATTACTCAAAATGGCTAGAATGCATACACATAAAAAATAAGAATATTCAAGAAATAATAAATAAGTGCGAACTCATGTTTTCAACTCATGGTTATCCAGATAAGATAATTACTGATAATGTGCCATTTAATTGCTCAGCTTTTAAAGAATATCTAAGTGATAATGGTGTTGTTTTAGTAACCAGTAGTCCAAATTATCCTCGTGGCCATGGACAGGCTGAGTCGGGAGTTAAAATTTGTGAGAACATGTTTAGGAAATGTCAATTGACTGGTGATAATATACTGAAATATTTATTTGAGTATAGAAATTCAGTAATACCTGCTCTTAGTTTTTCCCCTAGTCAATTACTTTTTAATCGTATACTAAAAAACAAACTAATAATGAATGAACAAATCTTAATACCTAATATTCCTGACTCTAATATTGTAAAATCCAATCTACAGAAAGCTAAGTTAAACCAAAAGTTGAGTTTTGATCAGCACACCAAAGTATTACCTACCCTTAATGCTGGAGATAATGTGTATTATAGACATAATAAAAAATGGAACCCAGGTGTTGTTGTCAAAGCTGCGGAGACTCCTAGATCCTGGTATGTTTCTGGAGAAGATAGGGACTACCGTCGTAATCGCCAACATATTTTGAAAGCTCCATCTAGAGATGACTTATCTACGGATAATCCTAATGATGACATTCCTACAAATGACATACCTACTAATATGTCTAATGATGTTTTTTTGGAGACTGACATTAATAATGAGAATCAGACTATTTCTCCTCCTAGACATAATTTACGGGACAGAGCTAAAATTGTAAAGCCTGCCCGTTATGATTAATTTAAGCAATTGTATAATGGTGATTATCTTACTGTCAAGACTAAAATTGTCTTAATGTTTTGTTATCTTTTAGGGACTATTTTGCAACTTAAAGCCAGATTAAAACTTAGATATTGTAAAAAATGAATAGTACAGTATATTGTTGTATGTTAACTTAGCTTGTTTTCAATACATGGTGATTTGTTGCTTAGATTTGAAATGTTAATCTCATTCATTTAAGGATTTAATAGAGTAATAGTTAATACACAAGCTTGTTAATTTAGTTATAGTATTCTGTGTGTAGTTTTAAGTTTCATTTGCATACTCTGTTTTTAGTTTGTTTTCTATTAAAGGAGAGAGGATGTGCCAGTATTAGGCATCATGGCCACACGCCTTTGCCTTATCTTTTGATCCTATAAAAATAAAGAGGTTGGCGGTCTTCCTCTTCCGCCTTGTGCCCTAACATTTATAAACGCAGTGATCTGTTATTAGTAAATAGTCTTAGAAGAATATATAAAACCTCATTGTAAAAACGTGTTTTAATTTAAACATTGACCCTAATCATACAATTACCTATTTCTACAAAATAGGCCAATGTCGTCTGTACACGCGCACACGTATACACATTCGTTCACTAAGCGCAAACCTTTGCAACTTTTCCCGCCTCGACACCCGCCTGGGGTAAGGTAACGCGAATCGGTGCGAGGCCCGGCCCGACATGTACTTGCCTCAGACCAAATAAGAAGTCAAGAAACCTCCACCACGAAGTTATCCCTCCACGTAGAATGCATTATTTACTTTTGGTTTACTACCTAGAGAAAAAATCGTCAACTTTTCGAACATCGGCGGCGGCCAAAAAAATTTTACAGGATCAAGCTATGCTGTCGCCATCTGTTTTTCGCTTTCACCGGCCGGCCGGCCCAGGGGGAGCACCCGTCAATTTTCATAGGCAACAGCGACATTTGGGTGATTGGTGGAAGAACTAAAATTTTTTTAAAAGTGGCGGCCATTTCGTACTTCACTTATCGTCTGACGGGCTATTCGATAGCATTGACGTTATTTATTTTATTAGTTATATAGTTATTTTAGTTATTTATTTACATAAAATGTAAATAAAATACAAGTTGAATACTTAAATACTCAAAATTTGATGTATTCCGTCGGATGGGGGACTTCTTTGAGGCGCTAACAAAGAAATATATTCATAAATTATAGGGAAGGGTATACATATTATGTATAGCTATGGTTGAAATTTTAGTTCACCCACCAATCCCTGAGGTGGCAGCACCTTCCATCGATGCCGACTTAGAGAAAGGATGAATAGAGTTGTCATTTGGCGTATACCCGTAAGGGAGAGAAACAAAGTACATTGATTACGCAGTGTTACCAGAAAAGAGAATATTACCCCATGATTTACCCCATGTTTTTTTTATATTTTTATATACGATAAACTAATACGACTATTGATGATTTGCGATGTATTTTTTCATATTATAATCATCAATATATTGGGATCGATTTATACTTGTATAAATAAATCGAAGTCGCTGTCCGCGCCTGTTTGTCTGTATCTCCGCTAAGTCCTATTGTCTCCTATTAGTATGGGAAGGTTGGTGTGACTACAGATCTCTCTCAGTTTGTATTAAATAGATATTATTTTTAATTTAGGTTGGCACTTTTTTACCTCAATTGTGGGTAATATTGCATGGGTAAATTCAAGTAAATTGCTGGTATCCCCAATACGCGTGGTACCCGACTAAATTCAGGAGACACAGGAAAGTGGCCGCCTGGCTTCATTTTACTTACCTACTTAATTTAGGTGCATAATACTACAAAATACGATTATTTTCTTGACCATTTACGTTTTATTTCTTTTTTTCTGTACATTGAAGCCGTCATTTGAGTCTTAATAAATATAATCTGTAGTCATTTTTATCAATTACGGCCGAAATAAAGTCTAAATAGTGTACTTACGAATGAAAGGTTATGTTGTCGATTTTACGTTCACTGCGGCTATTGCAGCCTAAACACTACAATGCACTATAGTCTATGAACGCAAAAACACATCAACTCAACCACAGAACACAGTTTTCGCCTTGTTTTCACCCTGAAAGTTCAGATTTTGAGAAATAAAGAAAACTGCTTTCGTTTGCTGGGCACAGTTAGCGACTGTGCCCAGCAAAAAAATAGTATACGTCGATAAGGACAAAAAATATTTCTCTAGCTCTTTTTGGCCTTGTGAAAATTGTATTTACTCATCTCGCTCACTCCTACCGTGTCGCCTCTATTCATCCTTTCTCTAAGGATGCCGATTTCACCCCGGAGTTGCCACTCTATACCTACCATTATTACTATCCTCTTTGGGCCGGCCTCATTCCTTCTTTTTTGTTTTTTTTTACCATTAATCAACCAACACAAGGCACAGGCACGATCTTAGAGTATAGACACAGATTACTTAATAGTTACTTCGTAAGTATAGAGCTTATTTATACTTTATGGGCATGATCAATGAGGTTTTATATATTCTTCTAAGACAAGAGAAGTAACGCCATACAAAGCATTCGTAAAAAGCCGCAACCACTTCAGAGTGTTAAAGAAGTAGCTTTGAAACCGATACATATTCCGAGCATATGCCAAAGTAAAATATGTTTGTCTCTTTTTTCTAGAGTCAAACTAATTATGTCAAAATGAGACAAAAGCATTACTCCCAGAAAAATGGTCAGAGTTGCCAGCTCATGAATAATTTTCCCATTGAATGAATGTTAGACTTTTTTTTTTAAAAGTTTTTATACCATATTATTGTTTCTTAGGTGACAGAAGAATTAAAGATAGGAAGAAATAAATATATAGATGCGTAAATATTGGTACATACATATTATATTTCAAGAATGAATCATGGCGGAATGGAGAAGTTTCCATTTTTTAGTCATTGATGAATCTAACCGATGCAGACCTACTACTATTATCTGTTCTGTGCTACTACTAACTTTTAGCAGAGATTTTTTTTTGTTTTCTTCACCCATTCTGGGTAGGCAAAGGGAACTATGCCCATACAGCCAAGTCTTCAGTAGATTTTTTTTATTGTTAAGAAATGAAAATGAAATTTAAATAAAATAATAAATTTAAATAATTTGAATAAAATACAACATAAAACAAAAAAACTATTGTACTCAATCGAACATTTGATAATTGCAGAAACAATTTAAATTAAACACCGTTACCACAATGGAATAGATGAAATTGTTACTTCACTGTCATAGTAATAATATCATTATGTCAAATGTCAGTTAAAAGCCATATCAAAAAGAGGAAAATGATTTGTTTTTTCTTGTCTTGACGTGCGTAGCACTAGCGATTGATTTTAGTATCGTCATTGACTAAATCCCAACATTTGGGAAACTTAAAATCGTTTTTACTGGCAACACTGTTGGCAAAAACAATGCGTAATATATTAATTTCGATTTTAATACTATTTTGGTATAATTTTAACATAATTAAGCATTCTTATTTGTGAAAAGTGATACCACTTGCTTTGTTATTAGTTTGGGATCACGACATACATGTTTTAACAGTGCATTTAACCATTTTTGTGATACCTATTATTGTGAGATACGCATTCACTGAACGTCAAACTACGACTAAGTCGGAAAAAATTCAACTAAGACTGTGGCCTCAGTCGACGTGGCAGCGGGTATGTGTCAAACATTACGAATCTATAGTAAATAACAAATCACTGGGCATGATTGTCAAAATGGTTTTTGCGTAACTTTTGAGATTGTTTTACTGGCAACACTGAAATAAATTTCAATAAAAAAACTAAAATTGACTGATGTCATGTCCTGACTCCTGAGCATGGAAGTAATAAGTACTACGTACACTCCTGAGTGACAGACCTGACAGTTCGAGTTTCTATAGTGTCTTATTTTTCTTTCTGGTTCGAGTCGAGAGTTCGATTCAATATCATTTCATGTTTGACAATAATAATTATCATAATGTTTGTTCTAATATATTTTTCTTGATTTCTTTTAGATATTGAAGAAAATAAATGATGTCTTTTACCTTGAGAAGCGAAACGGACGAACTAATGGTGTGCCGTGGTTGTTTAGCTATTGATGTTAAACTATACAATATACAAGAAAATCGTCTTGTGGAACCTTACGAGGAATTAATAGGTTTCCCGGTGAGTAAATGTAATTTTTTTTAAAGTATAGAGATTAGCAAATCTTCTGATGTTATATATGTACCCTATACCTGCCTTAAAACTGCCAGTTTTTTTTTTAAATCCTACTAATATTCTAAAGGCGAATGTTTGTTAGGCTGTGGTTCACGCTCAAATGGCTAGGCCAATTAATAATATTTGGTATGTATGTAGCTGATACCTTGGATTAACACTTATGGTACTTTTTATCCCGAAAAATTCCCATTGGGTTTGGTCAATGGCGTGTTGTAAAGTATCATCGCGGGCAACGTCTAGTATATGTATAAACTTTTTTAAGCATTATGTCAATTTTATCCAGTGACAATTGGATGCTTTGGAGTCTTGGACGAATCACACAATGCCACGCTACTGTGACCGCTTACCATCAGGCAAGACAGGGTCGCAAGTGGCAAATAAGTGCCACCTTATTGGTGTAAAAAATGTTTATGCACACAAATTGTTTGCACGGGATTCAATCATCAAACCCTCGGCCTCGGATAAAGTGACCATTGCCAAGTTTTCTTTTGTTTTTAGTCTATAAGTTATAAAAATTGTTTTAAATAATTGTACAGTCATCAGCAGGTCGACCTTTACATATCGGATTGTACGGCAAGTGTAAAGCTCAACATGCTCCTGCTGTACCTATATTTTTAGCGCCCAAATAAAAATATTTTCTTTCATCCTTATTGCAGTTATTATCGTCGAGAAAACAATACCTCTGTAGTTTCTGCCATACACACCTGCTCAAGTTTGCCAAGTTCAGAGCCAGGTGTCGGAAGGCCGAAGAACTGCTCGTCAATGCCGAGATGCAGGGTATGTCTGTAAGTATTTTTTTTATTCCATAAAGTAGACAAAGTCTGTACGATCAGACTCAACATTCGCAAAGTTGAAGTTGCTGTTTCGTTGCATTTGGGTTTCACCGTCAGTTTTGGGCTTTAGTATTAATACATAGTGTAGGAATATGTGCTGGATAGTATAATACTTCACAATGTCTGCTGATTGGAATGATTTTATTTACAAAATGCATGTATATTTGTATGAAAATCTTAGAGCTTATCGACCAATAGTATGCTTAATATAAAAATGGAAACATCTACACAAATAAGAAACTCTACATTTTAGCCAATAAGAATGCGTGTCCATTCTTATTTTATTTCTCAAAAATGCCCATGGTAATGCGGCTCTGACGAGACCTCTGGGCGGCGCGACCGCGAACTTCTAGTGTGTGGCGTCAGTGGCGTTTTCGTCGCGCGTATAAAACTAGTTGCACGGTGCGCGCGACTTTAGTACTACAGCATTGCTCGACAGTGTGAGACGTATGTTGAATGTTCCCACAATAGTAAAGAAATAAAAGGTTTTTTAAAATTTTATTTTATTATATATAATTTTCTTTTTTACAGACT
Source organism: Endotricha flammealis (assembly GCA_905163395.2). Taxonomy (NCBI): domain Eukaryota; kingdom Metazoa; phylum Arthropoda; class Insecta; order Lepidoptera; family Pyralidae; genus Endotricha; species Endotricha flammealis. The sequence goes on along the minus strand of LR990879.1, from coordinate 9,780,643 downwards.
CCAACCTATATAGAAGAGTTAAGCAGACAATACATAGACTTCAAACCTAATTATATAAAAACATACATAGATGTTATACATATAAATGATCATATAAATATAGAATTGAATAGTAATATAAAAGAAGAACTTATACCTAAAACAGAAGATAAAACAGCTGTGTTTATTGATGAAACAGATGTAGGGATAGTAAAAGAAGAAATTGAAATTGAAATTAATGAACCGTTATGTATGTCTGCTGATGAATTTGGAGACCATAACACAGATTACAAAGATTCTTTTATTGATGAAACAGATGTAGGGATAGTAAAAGAAGAAATTGATATTGAAATTAATGAACCGTTATGTATGTCTGTTGATGAATTTGAAGACCATAACACAGATTACAAAGATTCTTTTATTGATGAAACAGATGTAGGGATAGTAAAAGAAGAAATTGATATTGAAATTAATGAACCGTTATGTATGTCTGTTAATGAATTTGAAGACCATAACACAGATTACAAAGATTCTTCGAGAAATGGTGCTAAAAAATTAATAGGAATGGCTAAAAAAACAAATAATATTAAAAACTTTCTTGAAGAATTTGAAGACGATGATGCAGATTACAATGATTCTTCGAAAGTTTGTGCTAAAAAACCAAAAGAAATGTCTAAAGAAACAAATAATATTAAAAACTTTCTCAAAGAATTTGAAGACAATGACACAGATTATGATGATGCTGCAAAAGTTCGTGCAAAAAAATCAAAAGAAATGTTCAAAAAAACAAAAAATATTAAAAACTTACTCGAAGAATTTGAAGACGATGACACAGATGTATCATCTTTAGAATCGTCTTTAGAATTATCATCATCTGATGATGATTCTTTATCATCATCTGAACTTGATTCTTTGAAAGTTCGTGCTAAAAAATCAAAAGAAATTATTAAAAAACTGAATAATATAAATAACTATGTTGTAGAAAGTGAAGAAAATAATGGAGAAAATGCATCTTCTAATGCTACAAATGATAAAATAAAAGATGCAACTGAAACTCATAGAAAAGAGAATATATTTATTTATGATGTTGAAAAAAAAATAGTGATTGGTAATTTTGAAGCTATTCACTTAACTAAAGATGAACAAATTTACGAAATCAAACTTAAAACTAACCAAAAAAACGCATGTAAGGAATGTGGTAAAAAATATAAGAATCTAATAAAACATAATACTAAACATCATAATACAGAATATGTATTGAAATGTGAAATATGTAAAATTAGTTTTAATAAAAAGAAACAATTAAAAAAACACAGAGAGGAACATGAAAAAAAATATATTTGTAAAAATTGCAACTACACAACACAACTAAGAGACAGATTAAAACTTCATAAGTGTAGGAAAATTACAGCACCAGTCAAATTAGTTACAGAATATGCTAAATTTAATTTTGAAGTTGAGTATTTAACTATCGAAGAGCAAATGAAAGAGATAGATGACAAACGGAAGAGCGAGAAAAAGAATAGTAATGGTCACAAATGCGAATATTGTGGGAAGAATTATACAACTCAAAAAACATTGGAAAATCACTTTCAAAAAAGCCATGCTGTGAGAACAGGTGACTATGTCTGTGACATATGCAAGACAGTGTTTAGGAATAAAAGTAAACTGAGAACACACATAAGAAGCCATGGTATGAGATTACTATGCAAGGAATGTAACTTTATAGGTAAACGTCATGATTTAAGACCTCATTATTATTGGCATTCTGGAAAAAAATTTACATGTACATATTGCGATCAAAGTTTTACGATACAAACCAGTTATTTGAGTCATGTTAGATTAAGACATGGTACTGAACTAAACTGGTGTGAGTACTGCGGGCAATCGTTTATAGGTAAAAGAGGTTTATACCAACATAAGCAATTGGCCCATAAACAAATCGAGACCACAGATAATAAATGCGCAAAATGCAATAAAAACTTTTTGGATGACAATGCATTGAAGAATCACATAAATTTGAATCGCTGTGATCTTTTTAATTGTGTTAAATGTGGGGATGCATTTGTAAATGAGTTTTTATTGAAATATCATTTGGTACAGCACAAAAATATTAATTATAAATGTAAGAAGTGTAATGTAAGATTTTTAAACATGGCCGCTTATGATAAGCATGAAGGTTCTTGCGGGAGCGGTCATGTTTGTATGCAATGTGGAGAGAATTATGAAACTGGAATTTTGCTTATTGACCATGTTAATACTGAACATACTGTTCAAATATTTAGATGTGAACAGGTAAGAATAATTTTATTGTAATATACTTTTATGCCGCAAATTGTGAATTTCTGCACTCCGAATGGTTGACTGGTAGAGAATGCAATTAGCATTATGTCCGCCTATTGTATCAGTACTCTGTGTGCTGTGGTCAATAAAGTTGAACAAATATCTTGACAGCTCGGCGGTGCGTTGGTAGTGATCCTAATTTCGGCACCAGAGGGCGCGGGGCAACTTCGTTTGCATGTATTTATTCATGCACAGCAGCGCCATCTATATCAGACTTGCCCAAATCCTACAGGAATCGCGTACTGTTTGACATAAAACCTACTTATTAAACATCATAAAAATTGGCACAGCCGTTTGAGCGTGAACTTTCAGCTTTATAATATTAGTAGGAAAAGTATTTAATATTAACGGATATATGATTGTAATAAATGTTTATGTCCGTTGTCTGGTAGCCATAATACAAGCGGGTCAAACCCAGCTTCCTTTGGAACTAGGTGTCACACATGTGCCAGGTGTCTGTGCGAATTGTGTCAAATTTATTATGATTTATATTTTACGACTACCTCCGTCGCGTAATGATTACTATGGCGGACCCGCCACCCAGGAGGTCCCGGGTTCGAATCCCGGTCGGATCATGATGAAAAAACGTTCTTTTCTGACTGGCCTGGGTCTTGGATGTTTATCTATTAAAGTATTTGTCATAAAATATAGTATCGTTGAGTTAGTATCCCATAACACAAGTCTCGAACTTACTTACTTTGGGGCTAGCTCAATCTGTGTGATTTGTCCCTATATATTGTAATCACGTTTCATTTTATTTCAGTGTGGTAAAACATTTTTGAATGCTTATTATTACCGGGAACATATTTCTAGTGCGCATCAGAGCAAGACAACTTCAAGATCATATTGTAAACGACCAAATATTAAATCTAATATCAAATCCAAGTGGACAGCCATGTGCGAGGTCTGTGGGAAGAACTGTCAGGTAATTATAAATAAAAATTGAAGTGAAAACTTCTATGAAAAATGTTAAACTCGCGTCAGGACACGGGACCTGATCGAAAATTCGTAAGACGGAGGCAGTTTTAGTGATAATAGCGAGAAGCGCGCTTGCAACTCCTCTCGATGTCAAAATAAAACAATAAAAATAAATAAAATCTTTATTATATCTAAAAAGAAAATTAACATTTATTTTTACCGCAAATCCACGCGAACAGTGTCGCGGGTTATCTAGTAGAATAATAATACGTCAAAGTTTATATAAAACTAGCTTTTGCCCGCGGCTTCGCTCGCGTTAATTTTATGACATAGATCTCGGTTGACAAAACAACCCATAGCTTGTGGCGCCATCTGTTGGCCGATACAGCGCCCTATATAGTAGAAAAATTATTTTCCCATTGGAACGACATACTTTCACGGGATAAAAAGTAGCCTATGTTGGGCTCTGTACCAATAACAAAATGTATGCAAATTTTCATAATGATCGGCTGCTTAGTCAAGCCGTGAAGGAATAACAAACAAACAAACTCACTTTCTCATTTATAATATTAGTAAGGACTAAAAAACAACTCACGGACATTGAACACGGTAGTTGCATATTGTTTCGCTCCTCAAAATAATTTTGTTTTTGGCTATATTACGGACAGTTTTATAAGTAAAAATCTATAAGTGTTTGGACTAACAATTTTCGCATTAGAAATTAATAAATCTATAATCCAGATTAATAAAATAAGACGATATTTCAATCAAATATAGTGAAGTGTTAAATAAATTTACGAATTATACCTGCATTGGTGTTCCTGACCTGGGTCAATATAGTGAAACGCGGCCCGTGGTGGCAGCGACAAGGTAGGCGGCATTAAATCGGACTCCGATTAATTGCACTTGTATGCATGGACAAACGGAGAGGTGACCTTAAGCTGGAGTGCAATCTTTCTAATATTATTTTGCATTACCCGCAGTATCGAGCCGGTGCGTACATTATTTGATTTTTTTTTTTTTTTTACGAAAATGTCTGCCAAGCAGCGCGAATGGGGTTGTTGTAAGCCGGGTGGCAACGACAATGAGAAATTTATAGTATGCAAAAGGTGTAACAAACGTTTTCACTATGTTTGCATATATATATTCTTTATTGCACATAAATTAAACCTAATTACAGTGAGAGTTTTAGTGTACAAAGGTGAGCTTATCTCTTTAAGAGATCTCTTCCAGCCAACCCTAACTGGAGTAATAAACTATTGTACAAGGGCGGTATGCAATAATTAAAAAATACAAAATGTGCAGAGGTTCATTGCAAATAATTACTGACAGCAATAATTTTACAAAATAGACAACAATTAAATATATACATATATATATATAGACACCATATATACACATATAAATATATGACAATAATAATATATACTTAATAAAAATAAATATTAAGTTTCACTCGATGACAATATTTTTAAGTAGTGTTCCTTAAGTTTCTTCTTAAAGGTGAAAGAGGAAGTACTGTCACGAATCTGAGTTGGTAGCTTGTTCCAAAGTTGAGCCGCCCGTACAGTAAAAGAATTAAAAAAGAATTTAGTGTTGGCTAAAGGAAAGTCTAAAGTTTTTATGTGATAAGAGCGTTGGGATCGTGTTGGGGGTGGTAAATGGGCAAAACGAGAACAGAGATATTGTGGGGAATTAGGACTGTTAAATAATTTAAAAGAAGAGATAGCAAGTGCACATTTCTGCGAAGCCGAATTGGAAGCCACTTCAACTGCGCACGAAACTCGGATACATGGTCGTACTTGCGTAGACCGAATATAAAACGGATAGCTAGATTTTGTAATCTCTCCAGCTTGTTGAGTAGCTCCTCCGTTGCATCCAAGTAGCACACGTCAGCAAAGTCAAGGATAGGAAGTAAGAGAGACTGAGCCAGCATAATTTTAGTTTTGAAAGGCAGAAAGTTCTGTAGTCGCTTGAGGGAATGAAAAGAGTAGTGTATACGCTTACTAACATCATTAACGTGCGCTGTCCATGATAAAGTGCCGTCAATTATGAGCCCGAGATTTCTAGTCTTGTCTACAAGAGGGATGTTAAGCCCATTGAAGTAAATTTTGGGCAAAGTTTGAAAATTGAGTCTACTACGTAATTGAATGCTACCTACGATCATAGCCTGAGACTTTGTGGGATTAATCAACAGTCCAAATTTCTCAGTCCATTCCTGTATAGCACTTAGTTGCTGATTCACTGCTGCAGACATGTCGAGTGCTTCCGCAATAGAAAAATGGTAATAAATCTGTAGATCGTCCGCATATAGGTGGTAGGGAGAAGTAATAACTTTGGATATTTCATTTATAAAGATTGAAAATAAAAGTGGAGACAAAACACCGCCCTGCGGTACGCCTGCAACAAGGTCAATCCAATCAGAGGAAATATCATTAAGTCTGATACATTGACGACGCCCGTGAAGATAGGAGTCAAACCATGCCATCACGGAAGGAGAGAAGTTAAGAGAGCGAAGTATACCTAAGAGAATATCAAAGTCAACTGAATTGAATGCGTTACTAAAATCTAGTAAAATGATAAGAGAAAGCTTTTTATTATCCATGGCGTGTCGTATATCATCAGTGACATTCATGAGTGCAGTGACAGTACTGTGATTAGAGCGAAAGCCAGATTGGTAAGGACTAAGGAGATTGTGGTGAGAGACATACTTGTAAAGTTGCTTATGAACAGTACTTTCAAGGACCTTGGAAAGGATAGGAAGAATTGAGATAGGGCGATATTGAGAATAGGTAGTCGGATTGGAAGTCTTAGGGATAGGGATAATTTGAGCCATTTTCCAGGCAGTCGGGAACACATTGTTAGAAAGGGAAAAATTTATTATGTGTGTGATCACCGGAACCGCGAGGTCAATAATGGGTCGTAACATGTCACAACACAAGCCATCACTGCGTATAGACTTAGAAGTAATAGAGACGATGCTTTTTTTAACTTCTTCCTCCGTGACATTGCGAAAAGTAAAAGAATCATCTGTGGGTGATGCATTTAGGGAAAGAGAGTGTAAAGTAGACAAATTAGTCACAGAATCAACCATTATTGGAGGTGTAGAAAAATGTTTATTGAGAGCATTTAAATTTAGGGAATCGTAACTGTTATCAGGAGATTTACCCACACCCAGTGATCGTAAAAATTTCCAGATATGCGAAGTAGGCATATTATCAATGGAAGAGTGAATATAGCGGCGCTTAGCATCCCTACACATCCTATTGCAGACATTTCTTAGTTTCTTATATTGTACCAGATTATCATCACAGGGACTTCTTTTAAGTTTCGATTTGGCTTTGTCACGTTTACCCATTATCCTTTTAATAGCTGGTGATAACCACGGCGCAGGAAAGTGTTTCACTCTAACTGGTCTCAGAGGCGCATGCTTATCGAAAAGTGTTATAATAGTGGTGTTAAAAAATTGCACTTTATCATCAACAGTCGCAGCAATGTACAGGTCATCCCAGTTGAGATTCCGAAAATCACTCCTCAAGCAATCCACGTTCAGGTTTCTAAAATTACGCTGGGAAATGGTTTTGAATTTACGCTTAGAAGGACGCACCTTATATGTGAGAAAAATCAGGTCATGATAAGAGAAAGGCGCTGTAAGTTGTCCATGATTGATTACTGAATCTACATCAGAAACCAGCATCAAGTCAATAAGAGAGGGCCTACAATTTGGAAAATGATGTGTTGGGGAAAGTGATAGAGAGTGTAGATTATATCCGGACACCATGTCAATAAGTTTATTCGATCTGAAGTCGTTTTTCAAAAGGCAAGTGTTGAGGTCACCCATTAAAATAACATGGTCATACATGGGGCAAAGGCGTTCCAGCATAGACTCCAGCGTATGAAAGTAGTCCGTTTTGTCATTAGGGCTGTATAATGAAGCAATAAGAATTTTAGCGTGGTGGAGAGTGACTTCTAGAAAAAGGTGTTCAAGAGATGCCGAGTAATCAGATGGGGATTGAGAAATGACGACTGCAGGAATGGCGTCCCGTAAATAAATACATACCCCCCCTCCACCTGCACCAGTTCTATCATTACGATAGAGCCGAAAGCCAGGGAGAGAGCATAGAGTTGATGGAAGAGAAGGCTTAAGCCAGGACTCGGAAACTAAAACGCCATCGACTGCTGTATTGCTAAAGGATGCAAGAAAATCCGTATAATGAGCTATTAAGCTCTGAGCATTAATGTGCACAAGATTGAGATAGTGGGAGTTTTTACCAAACACAGATCGTAATTTGCAATCAAGAGTAGACTCAGAAAAAGAAGAAGAAGCGTCACTAAGTGCACTGTCATCAAAGGAACACGAGTAGAAACAACTATTATCATCATCAAGGGACATTTAACAAATAAAATAATATATAAAATATATTAAAAAAAAAATGCAATATCAAAATAATATATAAAAATTAAATAATCAGATAAGTACAAATAAACAAGTACATGTATTGTACTCGCATAACTGACAATTTAGTTTATACAAATGGGCACTATCTATTAACATTAAATTCATTTTTCATAAATAGTGTGCACAGTTATCACTTGATAGGTAGTTGCCAAAAATAATACAGTATTTAACTTAACGTTGCCAAAGAGAAAAAGGTGCACTTTTAATGACATTTACTGTCATAATTTGGGATTTTGGCGCCAACTACAATAGCGTCCACTTGGGCTCGTGATTAGAAATTTAATTTTTGTGTGTTTCTGCGTTTGATTCATAGTATTGATAGTGTAATGTGAAGCAAACATTGGTTATAGTACATATTGATTGAAGTTTGTGATCAGGAACCTATTAAAAGTGCATTATCGTGTTGACTTCAAAATCCGTATTTTCTGAAGAAATTTTGATATCATCTTTCTTCGGGGCGTCTTGACTCAGAGACTGTATACTGAGTCAAGAAAGTCAGGATAGCATGAACTCGCTGCTTTGAATTACTTATAAATTTACTTATGACTTGGCTGTATGGGCTCAAAGCCCTTTGCCTGCCCTAGAGCGAAGAAAACAAAAAAAAACAAAAAATGTCATAATTTGACACATCAAATCAAACGTCAAGTCATTGAAAGAAAAGTAAGAAACAAGTACCTACAAGATTAGTAAATAACATTGAATTTAATTCTTTTATGATTAATAATACCAACATTTTTAAGGTTGTAGACTAAAGTTCATAATATATACCCGAAAGTTACTAATTAATGAAAACTAATGAAAATACCAGGACATGATCTCGAAACGAAGCCACTATATCACTTGATAGCACGGAAATAAGCGCTGATATGGTAGCGACCTGGACATGCCCAGAATGTAACCGTGCTGGACCTAAAATGGCTAAATCTGACAACACCCCTATACGAAATATCACTACTCCAAAAGGAAATAAAAATAGTGCTGTTAATGAAAATACGCCTGCACAAAATGCTTCAACAAGCCGAGGAAGTAAAAGACCCGCCCTCGGTTCACCTCCTGCGGATAACACTAAAACCTATTGTACTAGAGAAGACATACGCATTGTAGTGCAGGAAGTTGTTAAGAAGGAACTTGAAGACGTGATTGGCGCGTTTAAAGACAGCATAATTGCCGCTTTTAACTCTCAGCTTAATCCAATCAAAGAAGAAATGTGTCAAATAAACAGCGCTATGAATTTTCTTAGTGCACAATACGACGATATAAGAAAGGAACATGAAACTAATAAAGAAACTTTACTGGACCTACAGAAAGAGAATCAATCACTCAGAAACTGTGTTTCAGAAATGAATTTGAGGGTCAATGATCTTGAACAGCAAACCCGACTACAGAATGTTGAGATCCAGTGTGTTCCTGAACACAAAAATGAAAATCTGATACATATTATCTCCGAATTGGGAAAAGTGGTTGGCTGCGATGTCAAAGAAACAGATATCACACGTTGTACACGTGTTGCTAAAATGAATAGGAGCAGCACAAGACCGCGTGCTATCGTAGCACAATTTACTACCTTGAAGACTCGTGACCTCTTGCTTGCTTCATCTATTAAATATAATAGATTGAATCCACGCGAAAGATTAAGCAGTAATTTGATTGGAATATCTGGTAGTAATACACCAGTCTTCGTTAGTGAGCATTTATCTCCTGCTAACAGAGCCCTCCACGCGGCGGCAAGGCAAGCAGCAAGGGAGAAGTCGTTTAAATATGTCTGGGTGCGCAATGGAAGAGTATATATGAGAAAGAGTGACGATTCGGAGTACATCTTGGTGAAAAATATGTCCACACTTGAAAAACTTAAATAGCATGTAAAATATGTCGGGCTACAGTCGCAGGATGCAAAGAAAATCCAAACTTCCCAAAATTAAATTTAATAATTGAAATAATTACAAAAAAAATATTAATCTATAAAATTATGTGTCTAATGGCCGATGCTAGAACCAAAAGTACTAATTTGAAGTGGCCGCGGGCACGTGCCAAAAATGCATCACGTTTCGCTGACCCGCACTATTGCGCTGCGCGTCACCGTCCGCTCATTGCACCGTTGAGTAATATGACGTGTTTCCAATAATTCCTCTATCACACCGTCATATAACACCTCCCTCCTTAAATTCAGCAACTATTTGAAAGATGTGCTTGAAATTGTTGCTGAAATATCTTTAGGGTCAATCTTTATGGCACTAGGCTTCGATCTCTTCTTCACTTCGGGGATCGTAGCGTACATTCCTTGAGAGGTGTCAATGTTCTCCGTTTCTGCTCTTCTGATGAAATATCTTGTTCGAAGGCGACGATACATCAGTACTCCGATGATTATTATAAGGGCTCCAAATAATATTGAGTATACTGGAATAGTGGTGTAATAAAAACTATCGTCTAACGATTCATGATTCAGCTTTACTGGGGTTTGCAAAGAAATCTTTGCATTACTTCTATGTAGATTCTCAAGATTTATCGAGTTTAACCTTATGTGATTTTCTCCATTCTGGCTTGGTTCCTTTTCTATAGGTGGCAGGTGCAGTATTTTTAGAACATGTCCTTTCAGACGGTCATTAGTATTCAGGATGGTGAACTCTGGTGATTTCAAGAAGCAATTGTGAGGGATCACGGCTAAATAACTTCCCTTTAGACTCCGATATTGTTCTTGTCCGCAGGATGTCTGTACTCTCGTGGAGTTGGGAAAACTTAGTGTGTAATGCTGATCGTCCAGTTGTTCCATCGCTTCCTTGCTGAGAGTGACTTTCATTAGCTTGCAGGTTGGTTCTAAACGCTGATTGGATATTAATGATTGGATGCAGTCTGGTCGTTCCTGGATCCCATAGCTGGATTTTTGTTCACAGAGATACCAAGACATCGTCTTCGGACATTCTGTCTCTATGTACATAGAATAAGTATCATGAATTGCTATGTAGGGTTGTTGGGGTATAAGGACTTCCTGGTTTTTATTTGGGACTACGGAGAGTTTATATGGGATAAAGGTAGAAGGGACAACGATCGGCAGTCGTACAACTATAACCATCTGATTATCTATATAATAGTAACCTAATTTCATAATGTCATAATATTCTCTAGCTTCTAAGTCGACAATTTCGTCTTTATGGTATAACATCCTCATTTTGTCCAACATTTCTTTAAGAGATCCTAGACCAACTGTAGAATGATATGTTCCCATCATGCGAATGGAACCTAACACATTTTCTAATTTATGTAACTCGTCTGATAGGTTTTGGATATTGTCACTTAAAATTAAGAAATATTGGGCTAAATGAGCATATTTAATTAAGTCAGCTCCGGCTTCGTTCTCGCTAGCCATTATTAAATTTAAAGTTTTACCTATTTTATCCTGATTTTCGACTATAGTTTTAAGTATTATTGTATGGTGAGACATCCATTCTTTAGTTAAACTTATGTGATTATTAAATTCAGTTTCAAGTTTATTATCATTATCCTGTAGATTTTTTATGGCGTTGTTGTATTTTAACGCGTCGGTGTAATCTAAGTTACCTGAAATGCTCTTAATTATAGAACCCAGACCATCAATAAGGCCTCTTTTTACACGAACCGGCTCAAACGTTTCTAATTGTTGAGATAGTCTTTACGCAACATGCGGTTCATAGAGAGAAAGAGTTTTATTGTTAAGATCCGGCCTCAGAGTATGTAACTGAACTTTAACTAACTCAATTTTACCATGAATCTCTGCCAAATCGATGAATTGCAAAAAGGAATGGTAATGGGATATTACTTTAGTCGGCCCTAGTTTAAAGGGGAGTATTCCAGGTCCATCTTCCAGTTCATCTAGAATCACATCTTGCGCCCAGGTCAGATGGAGTAGTAACATCATTATTATCCTGTAACAAACGCAGTTTATTAGAACTCCGTTTGAGACGAGACTTGGCGACTGCACCTCTTTTCTTCCTCGTATAAATATGTACTGGTAAGTCTGCTAAAACGACGTCATGTGTATAGCGTGGAGCTAATTTTTGCCTACTTGCCATAGGATTCCGAATAAAAACATCCTGATCTGGCAAATATTCTTTTTCCGATTCCCTATCCTTGTTTCTGTTCTCAATAAGTTCAGTTCTATGTTGAAGAGAAGACTCGTTAATTAGATCGTATACTTGGGCCATGCGTTTTCTATGTTCTTGGGTGTATTGTTGTAATAGATGTTCAGTTAAATCTATGGATACGGGATCACGAGGATCAAAGTGACCAGTGATCAACTCTAGGGGCCTACATTTAGTGAAACTATGAATTGAACTATTATAACCCAACAATGCATATGGCATGAGGTTTGTTACCAGCTCATTAGGTTGTTCTAATTTTAAAATTCTGAGATGTTCCAATATAGTACCGTGGAACCGTTCCACCATTCCATTGTCATTGGGACAATGCGCTAAAACTTTATGATGCTGGAATTTGTGAGTTTTTGCAAATTCATGAAATAGTTGGTTGGTAAATTCAGGCCCTTGATCTGTAACTACTGTCAAAGGAACACCATGGTGAGTAAAATATTTTAAAAGGGCTTGAATAATACTTAATGCTGTACTATCTCGTAAAAGGTATGCTTGAGCATACTTAGAGAATGCATCAATTATGGTGAGATACTTTTCATTTTGCACTGTAAAAAGGTCAAGATGAACTATCTCAAACGGTCTACTTGGTGGAGGAACCACGTTGAATCTTTGTCTAATAGGGTTTCTGTCGTACTTAACTTGTCCACAGATATGGCACCCATTAATGTACTTCGTGATGTGATCTTTCATCTTAGGCCAGTAATATCTGTTACATAGAGCGAGATAACATTCAGTAATACCACGATGGTTGGTTTTTCCCTCATGGTATTTCTGTATTATCTCCTGCTGTCGTAGGTAGTCTTTGACATTCTCTACTTCTTTTTTTGTGAGAGTAAGATTCATGCATGAGCTTTTGAATTTGCTTTGGATTATTGGAATAATTTTGTACATTGCTTCTGGCGGATAGATTATAATGCCAGTTTTTACTTTAGGCTGAACAAATTCTTTAATAGAGGTAACAACATCGTCTTCTAAGTTGGATTCGCGTAATTGAATATTAGTTCGAGTGTGAGTTTCGAATACTTTTGAAACTGTAGGGCGTTTTTTTATATCACCAACTATCGTAAAAACTATTTGCCGGTAAAACTTGTTCAAAGGCTCATCAGATATTGGAACTTCTAGGATAGGGTTTTCGTCACTAGTATGGGCCGTGTCTGTCGAAGATCCCGTAACTGAAGGTGGCACTTCAGTTGGGTTAAGGATGACTGAGCTTATTTCTTCATTATTAATTTCAATTCGCGATAAAGCATCAGCATTCGTATTGCATTTGCCTCGTTTATAAATGACAGAAAAATTATATTCACTTAATTTCAATTTCCACCGAGTTAGTCTAGAATTTGGTTCTTTCAGATTCATTATCCATTGAAGAGGTTTATGGTCAGTAATAATTTTGAATTTCCTTCCGAATAAATAAGGTCGGAAATATTTCGTTGCCCAGACTATTGCCAATAACTCCTTTTCAATGGTGCTGTAATTGATTTCACTTGTATTTAATGTACGCGAGGCATATGCAATAGGCTTGTCCGATCCGATAGGTCCTTGAGACAAAATAGCTCCTATGGCCAGATTAGACGCGTCGGTAGTTAGCACAAAATCTTTTGTAAAATCTGGATACTGTAATATAGGATCATTTGTCAAAAGAGTTTTACATCTATTAAAACAGTTGATATAGTCGGGTTCATTGTGAGTAATTTTTGCACCTTTTTTCAAACATTTAGTTAGAGGTTTTGTTATACGGGCAAAATCAGGTATGAATTTTCGGTAATAACCTAATAATCCAAGAAAACGTTTAATCTCCGTAGATGTTTTGGGTAATGGAAATTTTTGTATGGCTAATATTTTATCTGGGTTAGGTTTAATTCCATCTTTACTCACAATATGCCCCAGGTAAGCGGTTTCTAATTTCAGAAATTCTGATTTGTCCATTTGTATTTTAAAGTTTGAGTCTCTAAGCCTTTTAAAAACCCTTTCCAGATTAATAATATGCTCTTGCAGGGATGTGCTAAATACCACGATGTCATCTAGATATACGAGACAAATTTCATTTTGCAGACCCTTAAGAACATTATCCATGACCCGTTGAAAAGTCGATGGAGAATTCTTAAGACCCATCGGCATGCGCAGAAATTCAAAATGGCCATGTTCTACATTAAATGCTGTCTTTTCGATATCATCTGGATGCATTTCTACTTGATAAAACCCATTCGCTAAATCTAAAGTTGTGAAATATTGACAATTTCCGAGTTTGTCCAGAACATCATTGATATTTGGTATTGGGTATTTATCATCTATTGTCTTTTCATTAACTTTTCTAAAATCTACTACTATTCGCCATTTTGCCTTTCCGGATGCATCAGCTTTTTTCGGAACTACCCATATCGGTGAGCTCCAAGCGGATTCTGAAGGACGTATAATGTTTTGTTGCAACATTTTAGAAATTTGGTCACTAACCTCCTGCCTATGAATGTAAGGGTATCTATAACTCTTACTGTAGACGGGTATTTCATCAGTTGTACGAATTCTATGTTTAATTTTATTCGTAAACGTGAGTGGCTCGCTTTCAATATAGAATACGTCAGCATATTGAGAACATAGAGATTCGAGATTGCTTCGCTCCTCAATGTTCAAATGGTCTGTGCGTAATCCGGATAATACTTTTTCAACGCGAGATATTGAATCAAGACATAAAACTTCTGTGTTAAAAATTTCAGCATTGATAGGGCGATCCATACTAAATATTACATCATTCTGACTTGAATTTGAGACTTCTAAGAAACCACGATTTTTATTAACATTAGTTATACATTCTCGTATAGTACAGTTCGAAATAGTCTGATCTGGAATGAATGCTTCACCATCTTTAATGTTAATAGGTACTCTTACTAATTTACTAGAGTTGGCAGGTATAATTACTTCATACAAATTACAATTTCTTGAATTATACATTTTGATAGGATTACTAGCATAACGTGTAACCAGTAAATTATTTTTTAAATCGATGTTAGATTCCCATTTATTAAGGAGATCTAATCCTATCAGACCATCAAAATAGTCATGAAATTTATAAATGAAAAACGTCAAATCACTGCTATCTTTTATTTCGGAAAAACAAGGTAAATTTATTGAATAATCATGGCGACTTGTAGCATGAACGTTTGTTACTTCGAATGGATTATAATTCCATTCAATATGTGGAAAATATTTTTCTATTACGTTGGGGTTAATAAAAGATTGATTTGCTCCTGTATCTATTAGTAACTTTAACGGAGGATTTGCAATCTGGACATATGGTAATTGACGTTGACTATGCAAATTAATTTCTATTTTGGTTTGTCTAATTTTAAAGTTTTCTGAAAATTTTCATCACTATTCGTATTCACCGACTCTTCTCCAGATTCTTTAGAGTAATCTGAAGAATAGTCTTGATTACTGTCAAAATAGAAATTTGGTTGCGGTTCGCTATAACTATAAGTATGGTAATTATAATCGTAACCTTCGTAAGGATTTTCATAACTATAATAATATGGTTCGTATTCAGGTTGGTAATCGTAACACTCATTAAAATTCGTCTCCCTAAATTTAAAATAATTACCCGGAACTGGGTTACCATATTTAGTCCAATCATGACCAGTGGGTGGTAAAGGTTTCGAAGTAAAGTGGCTAACGCCACTCATAGGTCTCGGTGCATTGTTACCTGGGCTTGGATATCTCTGAGGTAATTTGAAAACGTTATTGCGATTATAGTTCGGTGGAGGAGCAGCGAACATTCGTTGCGTTCGTGTTGGCCCTCCGAGCTGAGGAGATTGAAAAAATCGAGGTCTCCATAATTGCATAGCCCCTTGAGGCTGCATGTTACCCAAATGAGATGGACCAGGCATATTATATGCAGGTGCGTGAGACATATTATATGCTGGGGGTTTTGCCGTATTTATAGCCGGTAATAAATTATTAGTCGGAAACTTCGATGGTTGATTAGAAATTAAATTATTAAATTGGGTGTTTAATTTCTTATCCGACGGTTCATTTCGCTGTTGCATATACACAGTATTCACTTCCTCGTGCACAAACTCTAAAGCTTTTTCAATGGTATCGGGGCGCATACACCTGATGCGTGACCCTAAAGGATCCTTGAGCCCACGTAAGAATGCCTGAAGAGTTAACTTTTTATATAACAACCGTTTAGATTCTATGGTACTACTCACCGATTCATGTAGTGTAATAAAAGTCATGATTGTACTAAACAAATTTTGGCACTTTTCGTAAAATTCTTGAGGAGACATTTGGCCTTGAGTTAAAAGTGCAAGGTCGTTGTAAAGAGAGGTCTCATCACGTTGATCCGCGAAATTGTTAATAAGAGCGGACCGAATACCATTCCAATTGTCAGGAACACCATTAGAATTTATAAAGCGGGCGGCGGGGCCGGTAACTTTATTTAAAATACCATTTAATACAGCAAGGTTACCTAATTCATGTCCTGGTTCGTCTTTAACAAATGTATAAACTAATTGTTCACATAATTTTATAAAACGCGGCAATACGTTCGGGTTTCCGTCGAATTCCGGAACGAGTCTAAGTGATTTAAAAATATTGTCCATATTATCTGCCATATTTGTACAATTATTCAATGACTTACTATTTAAATTTAAATTATTCGTGTAATCCGATGACTGACTACTTATGCTATTATCAAGACAACGATTCGCGTCGTGTAAATTAAATCTACTATTTCTATCTAACCTAGGAGACTTCGATCGCTTTGGATGAAAAATGTTGGAAAATTATAATAAAAAATTAAAAGGAAAAACTTAGGAAAATAAAGGAAGCAACTCTAGAAATAATTCTATAGTACTTACATTTGCATATTGGTATATTGGTTTCTCTCTGCTGTATCGATATTCGGATACTCCCGACGACTGCAACTCCTGTAGGTTCTTTATAGCCGTAGTAGTCCTGATTTTACTAAGCCTATTTTCGGCTATCCTACCGACTGCGCCAAATATGTCGGGCTACAGTCGCAGGATGCAAAGAAAATCCAAACTTCCCAAAATTAAATTTAATAATTGAAATAATTACAAAAAAAATATTAATCTATAAAATTATGTGTCTAATGGCCGATGCTAGAACCAAAAGTACTAATTTGAAGTGGCCGCGGGCACGTGCCAAAAATGCATCACGTTTCGCTGACCCGCACTATTGCGCTGCGCGTCACCGTCCGCTCATTGCACCGTTGAGTAATATGACGTGTTTCCAATAATTCCTCTATCACACCGTCATATAACATGTATAATAATGTTTTAGGCATGTCAGTGGTTTCTCTGTTATAAAATTCAATCAATTAAGACTATATTATCAAAATGCGCAAGGTTTAAGGACTAAGACTCAAATTTTTTATCGTAACGTCTGTTGCAATAATTATGATGTTATTATCATTACAGAAACATGGTTAAACGACTCTGTTTGTAGCGCAGAGCTATTTGACGAACGTTATGTCGTATATAGGAGGGACAGGGTGCTTGATCGAAAGAAAGACGGTGGTGGAGTATTGATTGCAGTTTCTCGCAAGATTAAATCAAGGCGTATGTACGATTGGGAAAGTAGTTGTGAAGATTTATGGGTTGTTATTGAAACACCTATTTCACAAAACGTTCGACAAATAGCCCTTTGCGCGGTCTATCTCCCATCTCCTGTCTCTTATTTATTGTTGGAACTGTTTCTGAATAACTGTAATGAAGTGTTTGAAAAATGCAGTAATGGTGAGATTTGTATTATAGGAGACTTTAATTTAAGCACCCTTGATTGGAAATTACCCGACGATTCAGCTAATTCTAGTAAAAACAAACTTCTTTTAAATTTTTTGGATCTCAACAATCTTAATCAATATAATCATATTCGAAATAATTCTAACAGAGTTCTTGATTTGGTATTATCTAGCATGCAATCTTGTGTAGTAAAGCAACCAGAAGACAATTTAAGCAATGTAATTAAAATACACCCTCCTCTTGATGTAACTCTAACGGTAAATATTACTGAAAAACTTAAATACAATCCTGAAAGACTTCAAAGAAATTATTATAAAGCAGATTACGAAAGCATTCGTAAAGCAATGTCGTGCTATAATTGGAATGAACTATTTAGAGAAGCAAAAAGTGTGGATGATTTGGTGTCAATATTTTATGAAAAGCTTCGTGTTGTGATTGAGATGTATGTGCCGACCAAAACCGTGCGTAGCAATAAATATCCTTTATGGTTTGATCGCAATTTAATAAGAACGCTTAAAGAAAAGAATAATCTGAGACGTCGCATAAAAAAATACAATAATCCAAGAGATAAATTGGAATTGGAATTATTGAGTTCACGATGTACAAATTTAGCTAAGCATCGTTACTATCTGTACATTAATAATCTGGAAAACCAAATCACTAAAAACCCTAAGTTGTTTTGGTCTTACATAAAAGGCAAACGCAAAGGTTCTGGGTCGTACCCGTTGACAATGTCTGATGGATCGGTAACAACTTCCGATGGAGTTCAAATCTGTGGTCTGTTTGCTTCCTTCTTTGCGTCGGTCTATAGTGACTATAATCTCTCGCCTATTATATCTCACACAGGCCAATCGACTAGTCCAACATATAGCCATTACTTACAACCGTTTCAACTCGATCGCGCGTTAATCTATAAAAAATTGAAAATTTTGAATTGTAGTAAAGGTGCTGGGCCAGATAATATACCTCCTATTTTTATTGTATCTTGCGTAAAATGCTTAATCGATCCTCTCTTTTTGATATACAATAAATCATTAAATACTGGAGCATTCCCAACGAAATGGAAAACTGCTAAAGTTGTTCCTGTTTATAAGTCCGCTAGTGAGAACTTAATTGTCAACTATAGGCCTATTTCAATTCTGTCACACTTTGGAAAAATATTTGAATCACTTGTCTGTCCTTATATTTCAAATCATATTAAGCCGCACCTTAGCCCCTCACAGCATGGATTCACTCAAAATAGATCGACTGTCACCAATTTAGTTGAGTTTTATGAGACTTTAACGGAAGCGTTAGATTCTAATAAACAAATTGACGTTATATACTCGGATTTTAGCAAGGCATTTGACCGTGTGTCTCATGAAATTCTTCTGAAAAAGTTATCGACATATTATGGCATATCGGGTTCAATGCTTGATTGGATAGCGTCCTATTTGCATGATCGGTCATTCCATGTGGTTGTCAACGGCTATCAATCGAAACCGCATAAAATAACTTCTGGCGTGCCTCAGGGATCACATTTGGGCCCTATATTATTCAATTTATTTGTTAACGATATTCCTGGGTGTTTTGAGTTCTCTAGCTCATATTTGTACGCAGACGATTTAAAATTTTGTCGAGTTATAGACTCGGTGGAAGACTCTATGAAGCTCCAAATTGATCTAAACAATCTGGTCTCTTGGTGCATGCAACCAGAATTTTATGAAATTAAACGACTCTAAATGCTATCACGTTAAATTTTCGCGGAAAAAGACTCTGTTACCGAGTAATTACTTTATTGGAAATAATAAAATTCAAGAACTGGAAGAAATAAGAGATTTAGGCATTATCTTTGACCAAAAGCTAACATTTGTTCCTCATTATGACAATGTTATAAAACGAGCCTCAAGAGTACTTGGTTTTGTAATTCGTAATGCCAAAGATTTTCGAAACGTCAACACAAAAAAACTCTTATATAATAATTTAGTGCGTAGTATTCTGGAGTACGGGAGCGTTGTCTGGAGACCTCATTTTGCTTGTCATGCCTTACGTCTGGAGCGAATTCAAAAGAGATTTATGTGGCATCTCACTCACTCTAGTGGTATCTCAAGACGCTTATTATCTTCCTATTGTAAGCGCCTGTCACATTTCAAAGTTGAATCTTTGAACAACCGTAGAATCCAAATAGATCTCGCGTTTGCTTGGAAGATTTTCAATAATAAAATAGATTGTCCCCAACTTTTGAGTAAATTTAGATTTCGCATACCTTATAGATACCCCCGCAAAATTATAGAACCTTTTAGCCCCTGTTTTCGTAGAACTAAATCTGGCGCTAATTCACCTGTACCAAGACTTTGTAGATTGATTAACGAACTGAGCGGTATAGTGGATGTACATGCTGACTCGTTGAGTAAGATTCGCATAACTACTTGCCAATACCTGGCAACCAAACAGGCAACCTGATTTCTGGTGCATCTACACCATTTTTAGATTAATATATTAATTACTAGTGTTTTGTTATCTTTAACGCATGTCGTGTTTACCTGTAATAGTTTGTTGCATTTAGAAGTATGTTGTATTCAAGAATTTAGAATTAAGCAATAATGTATACAGATGTTGGTAAACCTTAATAAATAAATAAAAAAAAAAAATAAAGGACTATTTGTTTTACAGAACCCAGGAGTACTGAAGTACCATCAACGGTTGCACTCTGGGGAGAAACCGTACCCATGCACCCTCTGCACGAAAAGGTTCACTCTTAAGGCTTTGCTGACGGTAAGCACACCTTACATAACTGGCTATGCTGTAGATGAGCGAATGATGGAAAGTGATGACCGTCTCATCATCATCTCAGCCTGTTTCCGCCCACTGCCGAGCATAGGCCGCTGTTTTTGTACGCCAACCAACTCGGTCTGTGCCATTTTCATCCAAGTACGACCTGCGACTTTAGCTACATCGTCCGCCCATCTGGCCACTGGACGTCCGACACCTCTTTCTCCGGTTTTAGGCCACCGTTCGGTCAAGGCCTTACTCTCTGCCATCACTCCGACGGGCTCGGTGTCCTGCCCAGTTCCACTTCAAACTCATGACCGCGTTTCCGACATCTCGCACTTTGGTACGTTGTCGTACGTGTTTGGAACGCGATCCTGTAACCTGATGCCGAGCATGGCTAGCTCCATGGCCCTTTGCGACCTATCTATGTAACTTTTAACATTCAAATTGACATTCCGCGTACACCAAAAGCAAAAGAAGTCTAGTCGAGACACAAATTAATTTTACCATAAAAAAATATAAACATCATTTGAGAAATACCAACAAAATCAAAATAAGTACACCTCGAACAAACTATGGAAGGAGGGATATGTTATGTGAAGGAGCTAAAATCTATATACTTATAATAAATCTGTAGAGACGTCAATTCTGTTCATGAAATATATTTCCAAAATAACTATCAGCCAAAAATGTAAAAGTAAACATTTTGTCTGTCTGTCTGTATGTTCGTTATAGAAACAAAAACGACTCGACGGATTTTAACGAAACTTGGTACAATTATTCTTAATACTCCTGGGCAGGTTATAGTATACTTTTCATGACGCTACGATCTTCTTAATTATTTGTATATATATTTTTTCATCATCATCATAATTGCAGATATTTTGTTTAATTTTTATATTTTCTGTCATTGTAATTGTATCTAATTAATACCATTTTAAAAGAGCAAGTGCTATGTTTCTTGCCAGCTTCTTCTTAGCACAAATCTGCCGTCTGAACTGGTGGTAGGAAAAAATTGTGACGATTCGAAAGAGCTTATATTAGGCCTATTTGAATAAAAATATTTTGATTTGTATTTATTTTCAGCTACACATGCGCGTTCACACTGGCGAGCGTCCATCCGTACAACTGCAAGCATTGTCCGAAGGCATTTAAAACTCCATCGGCTTTAACTCGCCATAACATCGTAAGTATGAGCACAGTTCGGTGGTGTGTTGGTAGCAATGACGGCATATCTGGTAGTGATCCTACTTTCCAAAATAATCTTTCCACACTTCTTAACTTGACCAATGTAGTAAACAATCTTAGCACGTCCTTTTAACGAAAATAGGCAATTAAAATTATCATTCACACCCAAATAATAATAATATAGTTAGAAATGGCATTTAACACAACACTCTTATTATTCTGGGGATTTATCGATTTTACACATGGAATAAAAAGACACAAACAAGCATACGGTCGGCTTGATGGTAATTCGTCACCGTAGCCTATAGTCTATAGACGCTTGCAATACCGGGGGTATAACCCCCGTAGGAACACAACATGGCCGAGACCAATGCTATTTGGCTACGATCTTCTGCAAGGTGGAGTTCCTTCCCCAGACGGGCTGCTCGATTTGAGCGGATTATCCGCTGCGCCCTACCTTTCTTTATGTTATTATTAGTTTAGAAAATACATATTTTTTCTTCCACAGATCCACACCGGCATCCGCAGGCACGTATGTCAACTATGCGACAAGAAATTCCAGACGTCTACAGGTGTAAAAACCCATGTTAAAACTGTACATATGAAACTGCCAATGCCGCCGAGAATTCGACGACGGAATAGAGTTAAGGACGAGTAAGCGCTCCTGCACACGATGCCGTCGCCGCGCCGCCGCCGCGCTGCCGCCGCGCCGTTACACTGTATATACGAGTCGCGAGAAGCCCGTCACCGCGCCGCCGCCGCGCCGTTACACTGTATATACGAGTCGCGAGAAGCCCGTCACCGCGCCGCCGCCGCGCCGTTACACTGTATATACGAGTCGCGAGAAGCCCGTCACCGCGCCGCCGCCGCGCCGTTACACTGTATATACGAGTCGCGAGAAGCCCGTCACCGCGCCGCCGCCGCGCCGTTACACTGTATATACGAGTCGCGAGAAGCCCGTCACCGCGCCGCCGCCGCGCCGTTACACTGTATATACGAGTCGCGAGAAGCCCGTCACCGCGCCGCCGCCGCGCCGTTACACTGTATATACGAGTCGCGAGAAGCCCGTCACCGCGCCGCCGCCGCGCCGTTACACTGTATATACGAGTCGCGAGAAGCCCGTCACCGCGCCGCCGCCGCGCCGTTACACTGTATATACGAGTCGCGAGAAGCCCGTCACCGCGCCGCCGCCGCGCCGTTACACTGTATATACGAGTCGCGAGAAGCCCGTCACCGCGCCGTTACACTGTATATACGAGTCGCGAGAAGCCCGTCACCGCGCCGTTACACTGTATATACGAGTCGCGAGAAGCCCGCCACCGCGCCGCCGCCGCGCCGCCACCGCGCTGCCACCGCGCGTGTTCCCCTCCCTGCCTATTTGATTTTCATTCCATTACCGGCCGCGTACGAACGTGCACGCCGCGAGATCGCACGTGACGCATCATGTCTAATATAATGAAAAAAAAGAAGTTTGTGCTTGCTTACTATATGTATAGAAAATGGGAAAAAGAACGTCGAGTTAGAAAGTTATGGGTTCATCCTATGCTGTCGGCACGGGAGCAATATGGTGAATTTCATACACTTTATGAAGATCTTCGAAAAGACGAGGCCAAGTTTTGTGATTATTTTCGAATGAATTATAAGACATTTGATAAATTATTAGATTTATTAAAGAACAAACTGCAACACACAAATACAAATATGCGAGCAAGTATATCTGCTGAGGAGAGATTGGTTGTTACATTGAGGTAAAGTAACATATTATACATATAATAATATATTTTTTTAATTATTCTGATGTAATGTAGAAAAATCAAAATCAATCAAGCTTGAAGTAGATGGACTTGGGATGGTTTGTAATGAATCGTTTTCAATGCTATAATTCGAAGCCTGTGATTGAACTCTCATACTGGGTCCAGCAGCAGTATTGTAACCGTAGTGTGCCGGGGAGTCCATTGCATCTGCTGTGCCTGTACGTGAATGATGTGGAGCGCTATAACTATTTTTGTATTGAATATTTCTCATAATATTCAATACTTGATATTGGAATTCAACAATGTCTTCGTCTTTGAATCGTTCCACGGTAGGAGCTATACCTTTAAAAAAAGACATCATTCTACTATCGTCATCTTTTTCTAACGCTTCCATAAACTTAATCATTTTCTTATCTACAGGATTTATTTCTTCGTTTTTCTTTCTTTTGTTGACATTAGCAACTTCAGATTTTTTTCTTCCGGCATGTTTGATCCAGATTCGGGTGGCCGTACTTAGGGTAATTTTTTTCAAAAATTGTAAATTATCATAATATTGATATTTATGTGCTGGTTTTGCACCTGATCCAGATTTCGATTCACGTATCTTTTTGTCGCATTTCATCCACGCATCTCTTATATTCTTCCATTTCTGACATATTATTTTACCTGAAATAATAATAATAATCCATTGTCAGGTAGGTACTTATATTTTTTCGATTGGCCCCTCTAGTACAGAATAAATAATAGTACCTACCAGAGGCGGCTCGTCTTAAGGAGCGCTGGTGCAGTGCACTCCCACAAAATGTACCTACATAATTTAATATTTCGTTATCTGTACACATTCTTTCTGCAATGTCAAATCTATAATAATACTCTTAAATATCTTAATAAGTACCAGTTTACTATAGTTACACTATTATTACCTTCGCGTACAAAACTGATTGTATTTTCATGTATAAAGTTGACGAGTGACGGATGCCTGCCACTAGATAGAAACACATTAACACGAATTAATAAAATTTTGTAAAAAGATACTTACTACTTTACTACATCACTGGCATCATTCCATCTTATAAACAAGATACTAGCGTGGACGGATAAGCGAGTGCCGATCACAACAGTCTTCTTTGACATGAGTAGCGCCTTCGATTGTGTTTCACATAATACTCTTCTTTGGAAATGTAATACGTACGGCATAAGAGGCGTAGCGAATGAGTGGTTTAAAAGTTACTTGACCAATAGAAGGCAATACGTGGAAATTCCTAAAATAAATCATAGGAACGAGCTCATTAAATTCACGTCAATGATGGAAACAGTAAGAGTGGGAGTTCCACAAGGTAGCATATTGGGACCATTACTTTTCTTACTCTATATAAACGATTTGCCAGAGGTAACAGAATATGATTGCATTCTATTTGCAGATGATGTGTCCGTCGTCATACCGTGTAAGAATATTGACATGTACAATGATGATATTAATAATACAATTTGTAAAATTAACAAGGGATCTTTGATATATTGTACTTACTGAACAACTCGTTAGTTTTTCATAAACTTCCTGTAATGGTGTGTCGCAAATAATGTGCATTTTTGTGTTATCAGCTAAGCATAATCTACATACAGCTAGAAAAGACATTTTTTATTTTATTCTAAACTAAATTCAACGGCATAATCTTTTAATACAATAGTTTTGAGCGTAAATATTTACACGATACATGCATTTACTAAATATTGATAATTTATAAAGGAATTAATTAAAGTAAAAAATTTAAAGACAAACAAAACAATTAATAAAAATCGTACTTTATTTATGTCAAATTGACATAAGCTGGACAGTTCAACTCAAAGACAATAGTAGCAATTTTATAAAGCCAGACCAGAAACACACTACCGTGTCGTGGCGCGCCAGAAGTATTATCGCGTTCTACATATTTTAAGGCTCCAGTACACGTTGGCCGAGCGCGCTCGGTGAGTGCGCTCGGCACACTTTCGTGGTGCTGTTCACAAGTTGGCGTATTTCATTCTGCGTTGGCGCTAGATGAAAGTTAGGGCGTTATGGCCGCTGCAATATACTAGTACAGCGCTTTGTTTTTTTTTTACCATCAATCAACCAACACAAGGCACAGGCACGATCTTATACCTCATTTTACACTCTCGCGCGAGCCACGAGACGAGCCGCGAGACGAGCCGCGAAACGCGAATGTAACTCACTCACTCGCGGCTCGCCTCGCGTCTCGTCTCGCGCCTCGCAGCGCTCGCGTCCGGAGCGGTTTTTTGGGCACGAGTCAAAGGGGTTCGCGTGGGATGCGAGCGCGGTGTTCACACTCGCGCTCTCGCTTCATACGAGTTTTAACCTTGTGCCGCGCAGGTTGTGGCTTGCAAACTGCAAGAATGGAGCCGAAATGGAGTGGTCCCAGGAAGGAACGTTCCGGTTTCTGGAACTATTTTATTTATTTATTTATTAAACAGCACATGTAACAATATAGAATCTTTAGAGACTAATTAAAATTATTACATGTATATACCCTGTAAGGGTGTAGGCAGATAAATAGAGTGGCGCTGATGAGATCCTATACAGCATAAATAACATACTTAAATTAATAAACACAACAATATTATTCACATTCATAACAAAGCCATCAACATTATAACGTCCTATCTTCCTTAAACTATTTTATTGTGTAATAAAATTTTTCTTCTAAGATGGTTTTGAGTAGTTTTTTGAATAAATTGCATTTTTTTTTTTTTTTATATTTGTGGGTATTTTATTATAAATTAAAATAGATCTATAATATGGGCCTGATTTGTACATTTCGAGTTTAGGTTCGGGAAGGGCTAATTTATCTATTCCAAAAAGAACCCATAATTTGGGATCCCAAACATAAATTGCATAAAAATAGCCAAAAAGTGAACGATGCTTGGGTAAGATCAAGTGAAGAAATGTGTAGACCTTCAACTGACTTAAAAATAAATCTCTTCTTCCGTTGCTTTTTTACTTTTCTTTTATTTAAATTATTTGCATAGCAGTAGAAACTCAGTAAGCAAAGATTTGTTGCCGCTAACACTTCGACGTCCTCCATTCTGGCTAGCTCGAACACAACTGAACTCACCACGAGAGTGTGAACAGACAACTCAAAAACCATCGATCACGCGAGGCGCGAGACGAAGCACTAGACGAGGTACGAGGCGAGGTACGAGGTGAGAGTGTAAATGTAGTATTAGAGTATAGAGCATAGAAAAAAATAATCTATACTTTATGGGCACGATTGTCAAAATGGTTTTTGCGTACCTTTTGAGATTGTTTTACTGGCAGCACTAAAATAAATTTCAATAAATAAAAAAAATTGACTGACGTCCTGAGTCCTGCCCCTGCCTGATAGACAATTTGACAGACAGACAGACAGACCACCTGACAGTTCGAGTCGATTTGGTTCGATTCGATTCGATCAAATAAGTGTTTGGTCTAATATATTTTTCTTGATTTCTTTTAGATATTGAAGAAAATAAATGATGTCTTTTACCTTGAGAAGCGAAACGGACGAACTAATGGTGTGCCGTGGTTGTTTATCTATTGATGTTAAACTATACAATATAAAAGAAAATCGTCTTGTGGAACCTTACGAGGAATTAATAGGTTTCCCGGTGAGTAAATGTATTTTTTTTTATAGTATAGAGATTAGCAAACAAGCTAGTGTATATCTTCTGATGTTATATATGTATCTACACCTGCCTTTAAACTGCCAGTCAGTTTTTTAAATCCCACTGCTATAAAGGCGAAAGTTGTATGTTTGTTACTGCGTAACGCTCAAATGGCTGGGCTAATTGTTATGATATTTGGTATGTAGGGAGCTGATAACTTGGTTCAACACATAGGGTACTTTTATCCCGAAAAGTACGCGATTCCCGTAGGATTTGGTCAATGGCGCGATATAAAGTAGGTGGCGGTTATAAATTAACACCGCGGGCAACATCTAGTATATGTATAAACTTTGTTAAGCATTATGTGAATTTTATCCAATGACAATGGATGCCTTGGACTCTTGGACGAATCACACAATGCCACGCTACTGTGACCGCTTACCATCAGGCAGGTCGCAAGCTTATTTGCCACCTTAGTGGTGTAAAAAATGTTTATGCACACAAATTGTTTGCACGGGATTCGAACTTCAAACCCTCGGCCCTCAGGATAAAGTGACCATTGCCAAGTTTTCTTTCGTTTTTAGTCTATAAGTTATAAAAATTGTTTTAATTAAGTACTTTAAATAATTGTACAGTCAAGAGCAGGTCGACCTTTACATATCGGACTTTGTACGGCAAGTGTAAAGCTCAACATGCTCCTGCTGTACCTATATTTTTAGCGCCCAAATAAAAATATTTTCTTTCGTCCTTATTGCAGTTATTATCGTCAAGAAAACAATACCTCTGTAGTTTCTGCCGTACACACCTGCTCAAGTTTGCCAAGTTCAGAGCCAGGTGTCGGAAGGCCGATGAACTGCTTGTCAATGCCGAGATGCAGGGTATATGTGTAAGTATTTTTTAATTCCATAACATAGACAAAGTCTGTACGATACGATTAGACTCAACATTACCATTAGAACAGCTGTGATCGCTTATAGACTATTTATTATTATTAATTAGTTATAGACTAGTAGCATTATGCTGATGTCAATATCACTAGTCAATGCACTAAGTTCCATAGCTATCTCCCCACACAGCCCGAAAATGCATGACGTCTGTGCCCAATTGAATGTGTTGGACTACACCGCTTAGGGCAACTCCTCTAAGTAATTTGTTCATGTTGGCATCACTTTTTTTTTTTAGGTTTTTAGCCATGCTTGACTATGTCAGCCTCATAGGCAAGTTCGCTGGGCAAACTACTCTATGTCCCTTATTGCAAGTGACGCAAAGATGTACAACTTCTTTGCATCACCCGATAGAGGGTTTATTTAATATTTCGTTAATGTTCCCACTACCCAGCCTCATTTGTGGAAACAGTCTGTTCCGCAGTGTGTCATGTTGGCCACACTCTGCCAACAAATGTGTTATATCGTCAACAACTTGACATTCACACACGCATCAACACATTTCAAACCAATTTCAAATGGGTTGCATCATGTGTGGTCCGTCAAAGAAACTCATATGCAACTCGAAAGAAACTAGAAGTTGCAGGTACAGGTTTTTGGCGCCAACTACGATAGCATCCACTTGGGCTCGTGATCAGAAATTTAATTTCTGTGTGTTTCAGCTTTGATTCATAGTATTGATAGTGTAATGTGAAGCAAACATTGGTTAAAGTGCTTAGTGGTTGGAATTTGTGATCAGGCAGGAACTAATAAAAGTAGTAGTATCGTGTTGACTTTAAGATCCGCCTTTTCTGAAGAAATTTTGCTATCATCTTTCTTCGGGGCGTCATGTATACTCAGGATAGCATGAACACGTTGCTTTGAATTCCGTACACAAGCATTACTTGAAGGTGGCACAATAGAATCTTCATCTGAAGCCTGATTGCCAAAACGAAAAAAAAAGTTGCTGTTTCGTTGCATTTGGGTTTCACCGTCTGTTTTGGGCCTTTATAATAATAAGTTTTTTTAATTTTATTTTATTAATATAGAATTTTCTTTTTTACAGACTCCAACCTATATAGAAGAGTTAAGCAGACAATACATAGCCTTCAAACCTAATTATATAAAAACATACATAGATGTCATACATATAAATGAACATATAAATATAGAATTGAATAGTAATATAAAAGAAGAACTTATACCTAAAACAGAAGATAAAACAGCTGTGTTTATTGATGAAACAGATGTAGGGATAGCAAAAGAAGAAATTGATAATGATATTGAAATTGATGAGCCGTTATGTATGTCTGTTGATGAATTTGAAGACACAGATTACAAAGATTCTTCGGAAGTACGTGCTAAAAAGTCAATAGGAATGGCTAAAAAAACAAATAATATTAAAAACTTTCTTGAAGAATTTGAAGACGATGATACAGATGTATCATCATTAGAATCGTCTTTAGAATCATCATCATCTGATGATGATTCAACTACAAAAGATAAATTAAAAGATGTGACTAAAACTCATAAAAAAGAGAATATATCTATTTATGATATTGAAAAAAAAATAGTGATAGGTAATTTTGAAGCTATTCATTTAACTAAAGATGAACAAATTTATGAAATCAAACTTAAAACTAACCAAAAAAACGCATGTAAGGAATGTGGTAAAAAATATAAGAATCTAATAAAACATAATACTAAACATCATAATAAGGAATATGTATTCAGATGTGAAATATGTAAAATTTGTTTTAATAAAAAGAAACAATTAAAAAAACACAGAAAGGAACATGAAAAAAAATATATATGTAATAATTGCAACTACACAACACAACTAACAGACAATTTACAACTTCATAAGTGTAGGAAAATGTCAACACCAGTCAAATTAGTTACAGAATATGCTAAATTTAATTTTAAAGTTGAGTTTTTAACTATCGAAGAGCAAATGAAAGAGATAGATGACAAACGGAAGAGTGAGAAAAAGAATAGTAATGGTCACAAATGCGAATATTGTGGTAAGAATTATACAACTCAAAAAACATTGGAAAATCACTTTCAAAAAAGTCATGCTGTGAGGACAGGTGACTATGTCTGTGACATATGCAAGACAGTGTTTAGGAATAAAAGTAAATTGAGAATACACTTAAGAAACCATGGTATGAGATTACTATGCAAAGAATGTGACTTTATAGGTAAACGTCATGATTTGAGACCTCATTATTATTGGCATTCTGGCAAAAAATATACATGTACATATTGCGATCAAAGTTTTACGAAACAAACCAGTTATTTGAGTCATGTTAGATTAGCACATGCTTCTGAACTAAACTGGTGTGAGTACTGCGGGGAATCGTTCATAGGTAAAAAAGGTTTATACCAACATAAGCAATTGGCCCATAAACAAATCGAGAGCACAGATAATAAATGTGCAAAATGCAATAAAAACTTTTTGGATGACAATGCATTGAAGAATCACATAAATTTGAATCGTTGTGATCTTTTTAATTGTGTCAAATGTGGGGATGCTTTTGCAAATGAGTTTTTATTGAAATATCATGTGGTACAGCACAATAATATTAATTATGAATGTAAGAAGTGTAATGTAAAATTTTTAAACATGGCCGCTTATGATAAGCATGAAGCTTCATGTGGGAACAGCGGTCATGTTTGTATGCAATGTGGTGAGAATTATGAAACGGGAATTTTGCTTAATGACCATGTTAATACCGAACATACTGTTCAAATATTTAAATGTGAACAGGTAAGAATAATTTTTATTATTATACACTTATCTTATATATTTTAATTATGCCGCAATCGTCAATTTCTGCACTCCCAATGGTTGACTGGTAGATAATGCAATTAGCATTATGTCCGCCTATTGTATCAGTACTCTGTGTGCTGTGGTCAATAAAGTTGAACAAATATCTTGACAGCTCGGCGGTGCGTTGGTAGTGATCCTAATTTCGGCACCAGAGGGCGCGGGTTCGACTCGCGCTCGAAGCAAACAAGTGATGGCATTTGTATTTGTCGAGTCTGGGTGTTTTTTTATGTATTATAAGTATATATTTACAATTATATATCCATTGTCTGGTATTCACAACACAAATAGGTTACGACTGGCTTACTTTGGGACCAGGAGGCGCTGTGTGAGTTGTGTAGAATTTTAAATATATAGGGACTTAGAGACAAATCACACAGATTGAGCTAGCCCCAAAGTAAGTTCGACACTTGTGTTATGGGATACTAACTCAACGATACTATATTTTATGACAAATACATCCAAGACCCAGGCCAATCAACCCGGGACCTCCTGGGTGGGACCGGCATGGTAACCATTATGCCACGGGGGTCACCAAAGAGATTTATCCATATATTTTTTTTTAAATCATGTTTCATTTTGTTTCAGTGTGATAAAACATATCCAAATGCTTTTTATTACCGGGATCATATTTCTAAAGTGCATCAGAGCGAGACAACAAGATCATATTATAAATCTAATATCAAATCCACGTGGACAGCCATGTGCGAGGTCTGCGGGATCAACTGTCAGGTAATTATTAAAAAAAAATGGAAATGAAAACTTCTATAGCTGTGTTGTGCACTTTTTGGGATGCGCAAAAAATGTTAAACATGCGTCAGGACACGTGACCTGATCGAAAATTCGTAAGACGGAGGGAGTTGCTTTAGTGACAATAGGACACAGCATAGATAGACACAACTTACAGACTAGTGAAATTGCAACAAGGCGTTTAAAAGGCAAAGTGATGGAAATAGTGTAGGTGATGGGAGATAGTGTAGGTGATGGGAGATAGTATAGGTGATGGGAGATAGTGTAGGTGATGGGAGATAGTGTAGGTGATGGCAGATAGTGTAGGTGATGGGAGATAGTATAGGTGATGGGATATAGTGTAGGTGATGGGAGGTAGTGTAGGTGATGGCAGATAGTGTAGGTGATGGGAGATAGTGTAGGTGATGGGAGATAGTGTAGGTGATGGGAGATAGTGTAGGTGATGGCAGATAGTGTAGGTGATTGGAGATAGTATAGATGATGGCAGATAGTGTAGGTGATGGGAGATAGTGTAGGTGATGGGAGATAGTGTAGGTGATGGCAGATAGTGTAGGTGATGGGAGATAGTGTAGGTGATGGCAGATAGTGTAGGTGATGGGAGATAGTGTAGGTGATGGGAGATAGTGTAGGTGATGGCAGATAGTGTAGGTGATGGGAGATAGTATAGGTGATGGGAGATAGTGTAGGTGATGGGAGATAGTGTAGGTGATGGCATATAGTGTAGGTGATGGGAGATAGTATAGGTGATGGGATATAGTGTAGGTGATGGGAGGTAGTGTAGGTGTTGGCAGATAGTGTAGGTGATGGGAGATAGTGTAGGTGATGGGAGATAGTGTAGGTGATGGGAGATAGTGTAGGTGATGGCAGATAGTGTAGGTGATGGGAGATAGTATAGGTGATGGGATATAGCGTGGGTGATGGGAGATAGTATAGGTTATGGCTTATAACGTGGGTGATGGCAGATAGCGTGGGTGATGGGAGATAGTGTAGATTATGGCAGATAGCGTGGGTGATGGGAGATAGTGTAGGTTATGGCAGATAGCGTGGGTGATGGGAGATAGTGTAGGTTATGGCAGATAGCGTGGGTGATGGGAGATAGTGTAGGTTATAGCAGATAGCGTGGGTGATGGGAGATAGTGTAGGTTATGGCAGATAGTGTAGGTTATGGCAGATAGCGTGGGTGATGGGAGATAGTGTAGGTTACAGCAGATAGCGTGGGTGATGGGAGATAGTGTAGGTTATAGCAGATAGCGTGGGTGATGGGAGATAGTGTAGGTTATGGCAGATAGCGTGGGTGATGGGAGATAGTGTAGGTTATAGCAGATAGCGTGGGTGATGGGAGATAGTGTAGGTTATGGCAGATAGCGTGGGTGATGGGAGATAGTGTAGGTTATGGCAGATAGCGTGGGTGATGGGAGTGAGTGTAGGTTATAGCAGATAGCGTGGGTGATGGGAGATAGTGTAGGTTATGGCAGATAGCGTGGGTGATGGGAGATAGTGTAGGTTATGGCAGATAGCGTGGGTGATGGGAGATAGTGTAGGTTATAAGCAGATAGCGTGGGTGATGGGAGATAGTGTAGGTTATGGCAGATAGCGTGGGTGATGGGATATAGTGTAGGTTATAGCAGATAGCGTGGGTGATGGGAGATAGTGTAGGTTATGGCATATAGCGTGGGTGATGGAAGATAGTGAAGGTGGTACGCACACTATGCGTTTAATTGTTTTATGACTGCAGTTAACAATAGAAAAAAAAACATTAATCTAAAAAGAAAATAATTATTTTACATTTATTTATTTTTACCGCAAGTCCACGCGAACGGTAGTAGGATATGTCAAAGTTTATATTATAAATTATATAAAACTATTTGTTTTACAGAACTCAGGAGTACTGAAGTACCATCAACGGACGCACACTGGGGAGAAACCGTTCCCATGCACCCTCTGCACGAAAAGGTTCACCCTTAAGACTAACCTGACGGTAAGCACACCTTATATAACTGGCTATGCTGTCGATGAGCGAATGATGGAAAGTGATGACCGTCTCATCATCATCTCAGCCTGTTTCCGCCCACTGCCGAGCATAGGCCTCTCTTTTTGTACGCCAACCAACTCGGTCCTGTGCCATTTTCATCCAGGTACGACCTGCGACTTTAGCTACATCGTCCGCCCATCTGGCCACTGGACGTCCGACACCTCTTCCTCCGGTTTTAGGCCACCGTTCGGTCAAGGCCTTACTCTACCTGCCATCACTCCGACGGGCTCGGTGTCCTGCCCAGTTCCACTTCAAACTCATGACCGCGTTTCCGACATCTCGCTTTTTGGTACGTTGTCGTACGTGTTTGAAACGCGATCCTGTAACCTGATGCCGAGCATTGTTCGCTCCATCGTCCTTTGCGACCTATCTATGTAACTTTTAACATTCAAATTGACATTCCGCGTACACCAAAAGCAAAAGAAGTCTAGTCAAGACACAAATTAATTTTACCATAAAAAAATATAAACATCATTTGAGAAATACCAACAAAATCAAAATAAGTACACCTCGAACAAACTATGGAAGGAGGGATATATTATGTGAAGGAGCTAAAATCTATATACTTATAATAAATCTGTAGAGACGTCAATTCTGTACATGAAATATATTTCCAAAATAACTATCAGCCAAAAATTTAAAAGTAAACATTTTGTCTGTCTGTCTGTATGTTCGTTATAAAAACAAAAACTACTCGACGGATTTTAACGAAACTTGGTACAATTATTCTTAATACTCCTGGGCAGGTTATAGTATACTTTTCATCACGCTACGATCTTCTTAATTATTTGTATATATATTTTTTCATCATCATCATAATTGCAGATATTTTGTTTAATTTTTATATTTTCTGTCATTGTAATTTGTATCTTATTAATACCATTTTAAAAGAGCAAGTGCTATGTTTCTTGCCAGCTTCTTCTTAGCACAAATCTGCCGTCTGAACTGGTGGTAGGAAAAAATTGTGACGATTCGAAAGAGCTTATATTAGGCCTATTTGAATAAAAATATTTTGAATTTGAATTTATTTTCAGCTACACATGCGCGTTCACACTGGCGAGCGTCCATACAACTGCAAGCATTGTCCGAAGGCATTTAAAACTCAATCGGCTTTAACTCGACATAACATTGTAAGTATGAGCACAGTTCGGTGGTGTGTTGGTAGCAACGACGGCGTAGTGATCCTAGTTTCCAAAATAATGTTTCCACACCCTGATTGTCGACCTCCGTGGCGTAAGGTTACCACGCCGCCAGACCGCCAACCAGGTTCAAATCCCGGTCGGGTCTTGGATGTTTACCTATACATGTACTAGCTAACCCGGCAAACTTTTTCGGCCTTACCCTACCCTAACGGAATAAAAAGTATCGTATGTCCTGCTCCTGATGGTAAACGGTCACCGTAACCTATGGACGCTTGCAAAACACCGGGGGCATCACTCGCGTTTTGCCTAACCTAATTTAATTTAAATATTTATTTTTAAATACTGTTTTTTTAATAAACAAATAATCATAAAAAATAACGACACGTCACGCAATGGTGTACTTTACATGTAGGGGAGGTACCCTAAAAAAAATATTTTCTACATTTTGGTTCTACCACTTTGTCTCAGACAGAATAGATAATAGTACTACGTACAAAAGTTGCACTCCGCAAAATCAAACAAAGAAATAGGGACTCTCGCTACGATACAATTAGGTGAAATTCAGCTCGCACAGCGCTAATTTACCTACAGTTATCACCTAAAAGTTGCCTCTCTTTCTATCGCGTATCTCTTACCTCGTCTGACGACGTTAGGGTTGTCTTCGTTTAAAGAAGAATTTAATCTGAATATTAAATTACCAGTTAGTTATGTGCCTATTTCTTTAACCTAAGAAGATAGCCGTACGGCATATACCTTGTTTATGAAACCAAATATCTTATTTAGGTGTTTATGTAGGGAACAGACTGTACCTATCTAAAACCTGCGTAGTTTACGTTACTTTGTTACTATAAGCACAGCTATAAGGCTGTTTTTCTTAACTAGACCAATGTAGTAATCAATCTTAGCACGTCTTTTTAACGAAAATACGCAATTAAAATTATCATTCACACCCAAATAATAATAAAATAGTTAGAAATGGCATTTAACACAATACTCTTATTATTCTGGCGATTTATCGATTTTAAGAATAAAAAGACACGCTAAGATTGTTTACTACATTGGTCAAGTTAAAAAACAGGGTTTAATTAATCAAGAAATAAACTGTGTATAAAAATATTTAAATCTTACCTTTCGCACACTTTTGGTAATTTAAAAAAAGATAATTTATAGTCCTTTTGCTTATTTCGACATCCATCCACGCAACAGTTATTATTTTAGTATTACGATTTGCCATAATATCACAGAATAAATAATAGTACTACATAATAATAATTAAAGGCTTAAAAGACGGCGCGGCGGTGCGGCCGACCGACAACTATAGTCGCGTCACACGTACACTTAAGCTCATTTATCGCTGTCACAGATCGCTGTATATGGAAGAGTGACGGATGCCTGGCTTTGTTAGCATATATAAATAAAAAATAAAGATTCTTGGACAAATCACACAACGCCATCTAGTCCCAAACTAAGCAACTAAGCTTGTGCTATGGGTATTAGATTGCTGGTAAATACACATAAATACTTTTTCTTTGTATTTGTTTTTAATACTACTCAGGTGGCAAACAAGCATACGGTTGCTTGATGGTAAGCTGTCACCGTAGCCTATAGTCTATAGACGTTTGCAATACCGGGGGTATAACCCCCGTAGGAACACAACATGGCCGAGACCAATGCTATTTGGCTACGATCTTCTGCAAGGTGGAGTTCCTTCCCCAGACGGGCTGCTCGATTTGAGCGGATTATCCGCTGCGCCCTACCTTTCTTTATGTTATTATTAGTTTAGAAAATACATATTTTTTCTTCCACAGATCCACACCGGCATCCGCAGGCACGTATGTCAACTATGCGACAAGAAATTCCAGACGTCTACAGGTGTAAAAACCCATGTTAAAACTGTACATATGAAACTGCCAATGCCGCCGAGAATTCGACGACGGAATAGAGTTTAGGACGAGTAAGGGGTGGCTTCAGTGTAAGAATCCCCACTTAAGTGAGTTTGTTTGTTTGTTTTATGATTTTTTTTATACTACTAGGGTGGCAAACATGCATACGGCCCGCCTGATGGTAAGTATCACCGTAGCCTATAGACGCTTGCAATACCGGGGGTATAACCGCCCCCTCCCAAGTGGAGCTCTGGAGACCTTACTCACCGTAGGAACACAACATGGCCGAGACCAATGCTATTTGGCTACGATCTTTTGTAAGGTGGAGGTCATCCCCAGACGGGCTGCTCCGATTTGAGCGGATTATCCGCTGTGCCCTACCTCTCGATTTTTATTTATAGTTGTTAGGCAACTAGCCATTCAAATTTTGAAATTGATTTTTGAAAGAAAAATTTCATTTCGGCCCAGGTGGGATTCGAAACCCACGACCCCTCGATATCCGGCCGAGTGCTCTAACCACTGATCTACCGGGAGGGTTAGTAATGGTGGTGAAATTTCTCATTCCTTTAAAACTGCGCGAGTCGCAGAGCACGCCACCTACCTGATAGTTTAGCAGGTTTAGTATATTTCATATTTATATTTTTAATGAATGGCTAGTTGCCTATTATCTACAATGTGTGCCTATGTATGCTTAAAACTTCAAAACTATGCAACGGAGTAATTCAAGAAGGTTTTTAGGTACAATACATCCGAGATTCCCACGGGAAAGCGGGATTATTTATTTAGTAATTGTCATATAAGGCTCTAACAGGATCTGGAATTTGTAATATATTAAGTTTTAAAAATAAAATCATGTAAATAACATTTTGTATTTATTATTAACCTAAATTGTCCACTGCTGGGCAAATGCCTTCCTACACACACACACAGCCCGGACACTACATACAACGCGCGTGAAATTATTACCTATTTCTACAAAATAGGCCAATGTCGTCTGTACACGCGCACACGTATACACATTCGTTCACTAAGCGCAAACCTTTGCAACTTTTCCCGCCTCGACACCCGCCTGGGGTAAGGTAACGCGAATCGGTGCGAGGCCCGGCCCGACATGTACTTGCCTCAGACCAAATAAGAAGTCAAGAAACCTCCACCACGAAGTTATCCCTCCACGTAGAATGCATTATTTACTTTTGGTTTACTACCTAGAGAAAAAATCGTCAACTTTTCGAACATCGGCGGCGGCCAAAAAAATTTTACAGGATCAAGCTATGCTGTCGCCATCTGTTTTTCGCTTTCACCGGCCGGCCGGCCCAGGGGGAGCACCCGTCAATTTTCATAGGCAACAGCGACATTTGGGTGATTGGTGGAAGAACTAAAATTTTTTAAAAAGTGGCGGCCATTTCGTACTTCACTTATCGTCTGACGGGCTATTCGATAGCATTGACGTTATTTATTTTATTAGTTATATAGTTATTTTAGTTATTTATTTACATAAAATGTAAATAAAATACAAGTTGAATACTTAAATACTCAAAATTTGATGTATTCCGTCGGATGGGGGACTTCTTTGAGGCGCTAACAAAGAAATATATTCATAAATTATAGGGAAGGGTATACATATTATGTATAGCTATGGTTGAAATTTTAGTTCACCCACCAATCCCTGAGGTGGCAGCACCTTCCATCGATGCCGACTTAGAGAAAGGATGAATAGAGTTGTCATTTGGCGTATACCCGTAAGGGAGAGAAACAAAGTACATTGATTACGCAGTGTTACCAGAAAAGAGAATATTACCCCATGATTTACCCCATGTTTTTTTATATTTTTATATACGATAAACTAATACGACTATTGATGATTTGCGATGTATTTTTTCATATTATAATCATCAATATATTGGGATCGATTTATACTTGTATAAATAAATCGAAGTCGCTGTCCGCGCCTGTTTGTCTGTATCTCCGCTAAGTCCTATTGTCTCCTATTAGTATGGGAAGGTTGGTGTGACTACAGATCTCTCTCAGTTTGTATTAAATAGATATTATTTTTAATTTAGGTTGGCACTTTTTTACCTCAATTGTGGGTAATATTGCATGGGTAAATTCAAGTAAATTGCTGGTATCCCCAATACGCGTGGTACCCGACTAAATTCAGGAGACACAGGAAAGTGGCCGCCTGGCTTCATTTTACTTACCTACTTAATTTAGGTGCATAATACTACAAAATACGATTATTTTCTTGACCATTTACGTTTTATTTCTTTATTTCTGTACATTGAAGCCGTCATTTGAGTCTTAATAAATATAATCTGTAGTCATTTTTATCAATTACGGCCGAAATAAAGTCTAAATAGTGTACTTACGAATGAAAGGTTATGTTGTCGATTTTACGTTCACTGCGGCTATTGCAGCCTAAAACACTACAATGCACTATAGTCTATGAACGCAAAAACACATCAACTCAACCACAGAACACAGTTTTCGCCTTGTTTTCACCCTGAAAGTTCAGATTTTGAGAAATAAAGAAAACTGCTTTCGTTTGCTGGGCACAGTTAGCGACTGTGCCCAGCAAAAAAATAGTATACGTCGATAAGGACAAAAAATATTTCTCTAGCTCTTTTTGGCCTTGTGAAAATTGTATTTACTCATCTCGCTCACTCCTACCGTGTCGCCTCTATTCATCCTTTCTCTAAGGATGCCGATTTCACCCCGGAGTTGCCACTCTATACCTACCATTATTACTATCCTCTTTGGGCCGGCCTCATTCCTTCTTTTTTGTTTTTTTTTACCATTAATCAACCAACACAAGGCACAGGCACGATCTTAGAGTATAGACACAGATTACTTAATAGTTACTTCGTAAGTATAGAGCTTATTTATACTTTATGGGCATGATCAATGAGGTTTTATATATTCTTCTAAGACAAGAGAAGTAACGCCATACAAAGCATTCGTAAAAAGCCGCAACCACTTCAGAGTGTTAAAGAAGTAGCTTTGAAACCGATACATATTCCGAGCATATGCCAAAGTAAAATATGTTTGTCTCTTTTTTCTAGAGTCAAACTAATTATGTCAAAATGAGACAAAAGCATTACTCCCAGAAAAATGGTCAGAGTTGCC
The DNA here is from genome assembly GCA_905163395.2 of Endotricha flammealis. NCBI lineage: Eukaryota > Metazoa > Arthropoda > Insecta > Lepidoptera > Pyralidae > Endotricha > Endotricha flammealis. The sequence continues at coordinate 9,741,049 of LR990879.1, read as the reverse complement.
AGCTCATGAATAATTTTCCCATTGAATGAATGTTAGACTTTTTTTTTTAAAAGTTTTTATACCATATTATTGTTTCTTAGGTGACAGAAGAATTAAAGATAGGAAGAAATAAATATATAGATGCGTAAATATTGGTACATACATATTATATTTCAAGAATGAATCATGGCGGAATGGAGAAGTTTCCATTTTTTAGTCATTGATGAATCTAACCGATGCAGACCTACTACTATTATCTGTTCTGTGCTACTACTAACTTTTAGCAGAGATTTTTTTTTGTTTTCTTCACCCATTCTGGGTAGGCAAAGGGAACTATGCCCATACAGCCAAGTCTTCAGTAGATTTTTTTTATTGTTAAGAAATGAAAATGAAATTTAAATAAAATAATAAATTTAAATAATTTGAATAAAATACAACATAAAACAAAAAAACTATTGTACTCAATCGAACATTTGATAATTGCAGAAACAATTTAAATTAAACACCGTTACCACAATGGAATAGATGAAATTGTTACTTCACTGTCATAGTAATAATATCATTATGTCAAATGTCAGTTAAAAGCCATATCAAAAAGAGGAAAATGATTTGTTTTTTCTTGTCTTGACGTGCGTAGCACTAGCGATTGATTTTAGTATCGTCATTGACTAAATCCCAACATTTGGGAAACTTAAAATCGTTTTTACTGGCAACACTGTTGGCAAAAACAATGCGTAATATATTAATTTCGATTTAAATACTATTTTGGTATAATTTTAACATAATTAAGCATTCTTATTTGTGAAAAGTGATACCACTTGCTTTGTTATTAGTTTGGGATCACGACATACATGTTTTAACAGTGCATTTAACCATTTTTGTGATACCTATTATTGTGAGATACGCATTCACTGAACGTCAAACTACGACTAAGTCGGAAAAAATTCAACTAAGACTGTGGCCTCAGTCGACGTGGCAGCGGGTATGTGTCAAACATTACGAATCTATAGTAAATAACAAATCACTGGGCATGATTGTCAAAATGGTTTTTGCGTAACTTTTGAGATTGTTTTACTGGCAACACTGAAATAAATTTCAATAAAAAAACTAAAATTGACTGATGTCATGTCCTGACTCCTGAGCATGGAAGTAATAAGTACTACGTACACTCCTGAGTGACAGACCTGACAGTTCGAGTTTCTATAGTGTCTTATTTTTCTTTCTGGTTCGAGTCGAGAGTTCGATTCAATATCATTTCATGTTTGACAATAATAATTATCATAATGTTTGTTCTAATATATTTTTCTTGATTTCTTTTAGATATTGAAGAAAATAAATGATGTCTTTTACCTTGAGAAGCGAAACGGACGAACTAATGGTGTGCCGTGGTTGTTTAGCTATTGATGTTAAACTATACAATATACAAGAAAATCGTCTTGTGGAACCTTACGAGGAATTAATAGGTTTCCCGGTGAGTAAATGTAATTTTTTTTAAAGTATAGAGATTAGCAAATCTTCTGATGTTATATATGTACCCTATACCTGCCTTAAAACTGCCAGTTTTTTTTTTAAATCCTACTAATATTCTAAAGGCGAATGTTTGTTAGGCTGTGGTTCACGCTCAAATGGCTAGGCCAATTAATAATATTTGGTATGTATGTAGCTGATACCTTGGATTAACACTTATGGTACTTTTTATCCCGAAAAATTCCCATTGGGTTTGGTCAATGGCGTGTTGTAAAGTATCATCGCGGGCAACGTCTAGTATATGTATAAACTTTTTTAAGCATTATGTCAATTTTATCCAGTGACAATTGGATGCTTTGGAGTCTTGGACGAATCACACAATGCCACGCTACTGTGACCGCTTACCATCAGGCAAGACAGGGTCGCAAGTGGCAAATAAGTGCCACCTTATTGGTGTAAAAAATGTTTATGCACACAAATTGTTTGCACGGGATTCAATCATCAAACCCTCGGCCTCGGATAAAGTGACCATTGCCAAGTTTTCTTTTGTTTTTAGTCTATAAGTTATAAAAATTGTTTTAAATAATTGTACAGTCATCAGCAGGTCGACCTTTACATATCGGATTGTACGGCAAGTGTAAAGCTCAACATGCTCCTGCTGTACCTATATTTTTAGCGCCCAAATAAAAATATTTTCTTTCATCCTTATTGCAGTTATTATCGTCGAGAAAACAATACCTCTGTAGTTTCTGCCGTACACACCTGCTCAAGTTTGCCAAGTTCAGAGCCAGGTGTCGGAAGGCCGAAGAACTGCTCGTCAATGCCGAGATGCAGGGTATGTCTGTAAGTATTTTTTTTATTCCATAAAGTAGACAAAGTCTGTACGATCAGACTCAACATTCGCAAAGTTGAAGTTGCTGTTTCGTTGCATTTGGGTTTCACCGTCAGTTTTGGGCTTTAGTATTAATACATAGTGTAGGAATATGTGCTGGATAGTATAATACTTCACAATGTCTGCTGATTGGAATGATTTTATTTACAAAATGCATGTATATTTGTATGAAAATCTTAGAGCTTATCGACCAATAGTATGCTTAATATAAAAATGGAAACATCTACACAAATAAGAAACTCTACATTTTAGCCAATAAGAATGCGTGTCCATTCTTATTTTATTTCTCAAAAATGCCCATGGTAATGCGGCTCTGACGAGACCTCTGGGCGGCGCGACCGCGAACTTCTAGTGTGTGGCGTCAGTGGCGTTTTCGTCGCGCGTATAAAACTAGTTGCACGGTGCGCGCGACTTTAGTACTACAGCATTGCTCGACAGTGTGAGACGTATGTTGAATGTTCCCACAATAGTAAAGAAATAAAAGGTTTTTTAAAATTTTATTTTATTATATATAATTTTCTTTTTTACAGACTCCAACCTATATAGAAGAGTTAAGTAGACAATACATAGACTTCAAACCTAATTATATAAAAACATACATAGATGTTATACATATAAATGATCATATAAATATAGAATTGAATAGTAATATAAAAGAAGAACTTATACCTAAAACAGAAGATAAAACAGCTGTGTTTATTGATGAAACAGATGTAGGGATAGTAAAAGAAGAAATTGAAATTGAAATTAATGAACCGTTATGTATGTCTGCTGATGAATTTGGAGACCATAACACAGATTACAAAGATTCTTTTATTGATGAAACAGATGTAGGGATAGTAAAAGAAGAAATTGATATTGAAATTAATGAACCGTTATGTATGTCTGTTGATGAATTTGAAGACCATAACACAGATTACAAAGATTCTTTTATTGATGAAACAGATGTAGGGATAGTAAAAGAAGAAATTGATATTGAAATTAATGAACCGTTATGTATGTCTGTTAATGAATTTGAAGACCATAACACAGATTACAAAGATTCTTCGAGAAATGGTGCTAAAAAATTAATAGGAATGGCTAAAAAAACAAATAATATTAAAAACTTTCTTGAAGAATTTGAAGACGATGATGCAGATTACAATGATTCTTCGAAAGTTTGTGCTAAAAAACCAAAAGAAATGTCTAAAGAAACAAATAATATTAAAAACTTTCTCAAAGAATTTGAAGACAATGACACAGATTATGATGATGCTGCAAAAGTTCGTGCAAAAAAATCAAAAGAAATGTTCAAAAAAACAAAAAATATTAAAAACTTACTCGAAGAATTTGAAGACGATGACACAGATGTATCATCTTTAGAATCGTCTTTAGAATTATCATCATCTGATGATGATTCTTTATCATCATCTGAACTTGATTCTTTGAAAGTTCGTGCTAAAAAATCAAAAGAAATTATTAAAAAACTGAATAATATAAATAACTATGTTGTAGAAAGTGAAGAAAATAATGGAGAAAATGCATCTTCTAATGCTACAAATGATAAAATAAAAGATGCAACTGAAACTCATAGAAAAGAGAATATATTTATTTATGATGTTGAAAAAAAAATAGTGATTGGTAATTTTGAAGCTATTCACTTAACTAAAGATGAACAAATTTACGAAATCAAACTTAAAACTAACCAAAAAAACGCATGTAAGGAATGTGGTAAAAAATATAAGAATCTAATAAAACATAATACTAAACATCATAATACAGAATATGTATTGAAATGTGAAATATGTAAAATTAGTTTTAATAAAAAGAAACAATTAAAAAAACACAGAGAGGAACATGAAAAAAAATATATTTGTAAAAATTGCAACTACACAACACAACTAAGAGACAGATTAAAACTTCATAAGTGTAGGAAAATTACAGCACCAGTCAAATTAGTTACAGAATATGCTAAATTTAATTTTGAAGTTGAGTATTTAACTATCGAAGAGCAAATGAAAGAGATAGATGACAAACGGAAGAGCGAGAAAAAGAATAGTAATGGTCACAAATGCGAATATTGTGGGAAGAATTATACAACTCAAAAAACATTGGAAAATCACTTTCAAAAAAGCCATGCTGTGAGAACAGGTGACTATGTCTGTGACATATGCAAGACAGTGTTTAGGAATAAAAGTAAACTGAGAACACACATAAGAAGCCATGGTATGAGATTACTATGCAAGGAATGTAACTTTATAGGTAAACGTCATGATTTAAGACCTCATTATTATTGGCATTCTGGAAAAAAATTTACATGTACATATTGCGATCAAAGTTTTACGATACAAACCAGTTATTTGAGTCATGTTAGATTAAGACATGGTACTGAACTAAACTGGTGTGAGTACTGCGGGCAATCGTTTATAGGTAAAAGAGGTTTATACCAACATAAGCAATTGGCCCATAAACAAATCGAGACCACAGATAATAAATGCGCAAAATGCAATAAAAACTTTTTGGATGACAATGCATTGAAGAATCACATAAATTTGAATCGTTGTGATCTTTTTAATTGTGTCAAATGTGGGGATGCTTTTGCAAATGAGTTTTTATTGAAATATCATGTGGTACAGCACAATAATATTAATTATGAATGTAAGAAGTGTAATGTAAAATTTTTAAACATGGCCGCTTATGATAAGCATGAAGCTTCATGTGGGAACAGCGGTCATGTTTGTATGCAATGTGGTGAGAATTATGAAACGGGAATTTTGCTTAATGACCATGTTAATACCGAACATACTGTTCAAATATTTAAATGTGAACAGGTAAGAATAATTTTTATTATTATACACTTATCTTATATATTTTAATTATGCCGCAATCGTCAATTTCTGCACTCCCAATGGTTGACTGGTAGATAATGCAATTAGCATTATGTCCGCCTATTGTATCAGTACTCTGTGTGCTGTGGTCAATAAAGTTGAACAAATATCTTGACAGCTCGGCGGTGCGTTGGTAGTGATCCTAATTTCGGCACCAGAGGGCGCGGGTTCGACTCGCGCTCGAAGCAAACAAGTGATGGCATTTGTATTTGTCGAGTCTGGGTGTTTTTTTATGTATTATAAGTATATATTTACAATTATATATCCATTGTCTGGTATTCACAACACAAATAGGTTACGACTGGCTTACTTTGGGACCAGGAGGCGCTGTGTGAGTTGTGTAGAATTTTAAATATATAGGGACTTAGAGACAAATCACACAGATTGAGCTAGCCCCAAAGTAAGTTCGACACTTGTGTTATGGGATACTAACTCAACGATACTATATTTTATGACAAATACATCCAAGACCCAGGCCAATCAACCCGGGACCTCCTGGGTGGGACCGGCATGGTAACCATTATGCCACGGGGGTCACCAAAGAGATTTATCCATATATTTTTTTTTAAATCATGTTTCATTTTGTTTCAGTGTGATAAAACATATCCAAATGCTTTTTATTACCGGGATCATATTTCTAAAGTGCATCAGAGCGAGACAACAAGATCATATTATAAATCTAATATCAAATCCACGTGGACAGCCATGTGCGAGGTCTGCGGGATCAACTGTCAGGTAATTATTAAAAAAAAATGGAAATGAAAACTTCTATAGCTGTGTTGTGCACTTTTTGGGATGCGCAAAAAATGTTAAACATGCGTCAGGACACGTGACCTGATCGAAAATTCGTAAGACGGAGGGAGTTGCTTTAGTGACAATAGGACACAGCATAGATAGACACAACTTACAGACTAGTGAAATTGCAACAAGGCGTTTAAAAGGCAAAGTGATGGAAATAGTGTAGGTGATGGGAGATAGTGTAGGTGATGGGAGATAGTATAGGTGATGGGAGATAGTGTAGGTGATGGGAGATAGTGTAGGTGATGGCAGATAGTGTAGGTGATGGGAGATAGTATAGGTGATGGGATATAGTGTAGGTGATGGGAGGTAGTGTAGGTGATGGCAGATAGTGTAGGTGATGGGAGATAGTGTAGGTGATGGGAGATAGTGTAGGTGATGGGAGATAGTGTAGGTGATGGCAGATAGTGTAGGTGATTGGAGATAGTATAGATGATGGCAGATAGTGTAGGTGATGGGAGATAGTGTAGGTGATGGGAGATAGTGTAGGTGATGGCAGATAGTGTAGGTGATGGGAGATAGTGTAGGTGATGGCAGATAGTGTAGGTGATGGGAGATAGTGTAGGTGATGGGAGATAGTGTAGGTGATGGCAGATAGTGTAGGTGATGGGAGATAGTATAGGTGATGGGAGATAGTGTAGGTGATGGGAGATAGTGTAGGTGATGGCAGATAGTGTAGGTGATGGGAGATAGTATAGGTGATGGGATATAGTGTAGGTGATGGGAGGTAGTGTAGGTGTTGGCAGATAGTGTAGGTGATGGGAGATAGTGTAGGTGATGGGAGATAGTGTAGGTGATGGGAGATAGTGTAGGTGATGGCAGATAGTGTAGGTGATGGGAGATAGTATAGGTGATGGGATATAGCGTGGGTGATGGGAGATAGTATAGGTTATGGCGGATAACGTGGGTGATGGCAGATAGCGTGGGTGATGGGAGATAGTGTAGATTATGGCAGATAGCGTGGGTGATGGGAGATAGTGTAGGTTATGGCAGATAGCGTGGGTGATGGGAGATAGTGTAGGTTATGGCAGATAGCGTGGGTGATGGGAGATAGTGTAGGTTATAGCAGATAGCGTGGGTGATGGGAGATAGTGTAGGTTATGGCAGATAGTGTAGGTTATGGCAGATAGCGTGGGTGATGGGAGATAGTGTAGGTTACAGCAGATAGCGTGGGTGATGGGAGATAGTGTAGGTTATAGCAGATAGCGTGGGTGATGGGAGATAGTGTAGGTTATGGCAGATAGCGTGGGTGATGGGAGATAGTGTAGGTTATAGCAGATAGCGTGGGTGATGGGAGATAGTGTAGGTTATGGCAGATAGCGTGGGTGATGGGAGATAGTGTAGGTTATGGCAGATAGCGTGGGTGATGGGAGTGAGTGTAGGTTATAGCAGATAGCGTGGGTGATGGGAGATAGTGTAGGTTATGGCAGATAGCGTGGGTGATGGGAGATAGTGTAGGTTATGGCAGATAGCGTGGGTGATGGGAGATAGTGTAGGTTATAAGCAGATAGCGTGGGTGATGGGAGATAGTGTAGGTTATGGCAGATAGCGTGGGTGATGGGATATAGTGTAGGTTATAGCAGATAGCGTGGGTGATGGGAGATAGTGTAGGTTATGGCATATAGCGTGGGTGATGGAAGATAGTGAAGGTGGTACGCACACTATGCGTTTAATTGTTTTATGACTGCAGTTAACAATAGAAAAAAAAACATTAATCTAAAAAGAAAATAATTATTTTACATTTATTTATTTTTACCGCAAGTCCACGCGAACGGTAGTAGGATATGTCAAAGTTTATATTATAAATTATATAAAACTATTTGTTTTACAGAACTCAGGAGTACTGAAGTACCATCAACGGACGCACACTGGGGAGAAACCGTTCCCATGCACCCTCTGCACGAAAAGGTTCACCCTTAAGACTAACCTGACGGTAAGCACACCTTATATAACTGGCTATGCTGTCGATGAGCGAATGATGGAAAGTGATGACCGTCTCATCATCATCTCAGCCTGTTTCCGCCCACTGCCGAGCATAGGCCTCTCTTTTTGTACGCCAACCAACTCGGTCCTGTGCCATTTTCATCCAGGTACGACCTGCGACTTTAGCTACATCGTCCGCCCATCTGGCCACTGGACGTCCGACACCTCTTCCTCCGGTTTTAGGCCACCGTTCGGTCAAGGCCTTACTCTACCTGCCATCACTCCGACGGGCTCGGTGTCCTGCCCAGTTCCACTTCAAACTCATGACCGCGTTTCCGACATCTCGCTTTTTGGTACGTTGTCGTACGTGTTTGAAACGCGATCCTGTAACCTGATGCCGAGCATTGTTCGCTCCATCGTCCTTTGCGACCTATCTATGTAACTTTTAACATTCAAATTGACATTCCGCGTACACCAAAAGCAAAAGAAGTCTAGTCAAGACACAAATTAATTTTACCATAAAAAAATATAAACATCATTTGAGAAATACCAACAAAATCAAAATAAGTACACCTCGAACAAACTATGGAAGGAGGGATATATTATGTGAAGGAGCTAAAATCTATATACTTATAATAAATCTGTAGAGACGTCAATTCTGTACATGAAATATATTTCCAAAATAACTATCAGCCAAAAATTTAAAAGTAAACATTTTGTCTGTCTGTCTGTATGTTCGTTATAAAAACAAAAACTACTCGACGGATTTTAACGAAACTTGGTACAATTATTCTTAATACTCCTGGGCAGGTTATAGTATACTTTTCATCACGCTACGATCTTCTTAATTATTTGTATATATATTTTTTCATCATCATCATAATTGCAGATATTTTGTTTAATTTTTATATTTTCTGTCATTGTAATTTGTATCTTATTAATACCATTTTAAAAGAGCAAGTGCTATGTTTCTTGCCAGCTTCTTCTTAGCACAAATCTGCCGTCTGAACTGGTGGTAGGAAAAAATTGTGACGATTCGAAAGAGCTTATATTAGGCCTATTTGAATAAAAATATTTTGAATTTGAATTTATTTTCAGCTACACATGCGCGTTCACACTGGCGAGCGTCCATACAACTGCAAGCATTGTCCGAAGGCATTTAAAACTCAATCGGCTTTAACTCGACATAACATTGTAAGTATGAGCACAGTTCGGTGGTGTGTTGGTAGCAACGACGGCGTAGTGATCCTAGTTTCCAAAATAATGTTTCCACACCCTGATTGTCGACCTCCGTGGCGTAAGGTTACCACGCCGCCAGACCGCCAACCAGGTTCAAATCCCGGTCGGGTCTTGGATGTTTACCTATACATGTACTAGCTAACCCGGCAAACTTTTTCGGCCTTACCCTACCCTAACGGAATAAAAAGTATCGTATGTCCTGCTCCTGATGGTAAACGGTCACCGTAACCTATGGACGCTTGCAAAACACCGGGGGCATCACTCGCGTTTTGCCTAACCTAATTTAATTTAAATATTTATTTTTAAATACTGTTTTTTTAATAAACAAATAATCATAAAAAATAACGACACGTCACGCAATGGTGTACTTTACATGTAGGGGAGGTACCCTAAAAAAAATATTTTCTACATTTTGGTTCTACCACTTTGTCTCAGACAGAATAGATAATAGTACTACGTACAAAAGTTGCACTCCGCAAAATCAAACAAAGAAATAGGGACTCTCGCTACGATACAATTAGGTGAAATTCAGCTCGCACAGCGCTAATTTACCTACAGTTATCACCTAAAAGTTGCCTCTCTTTCTATCGCGTATCTCTTACCTCGTCTGACGACGTTAGGGTTGTCTTCGTTTAAAGAAGAATTTAATCTGAATATTAAATTACCAGTTAGTTATGTGCCTATTTCTTTAACCTAAGAAGATAGCCGTACGGCATATACCTTGTTTATGAAACCAAATATCTTATTTAGGTGTTTATGTAGGGAACAGACTGTACCTATCTAAAACCTGCGTAGTTTACGTTACTTTGTTACTATAAGCACAGCTATAAGGCTGTTTTTCTTAACTAGACCAATGTAGTAATCAATCTTAGCACGTCTTTTTAACGAAAATACGCAATTAAAATTATCATTCACACCCAAATAATAATAAAATAGTTAGAAATGGCATTTAACACAATACTCTTATTATTCTGGCGATTTATCGATTTTAAGAATAAAAAGACACGCTAAGATTGTTTACTACATTGGTCAAGTTAAAAAACAGGGTTTAATTAATCAAGAAATAAACTGTGTATAAAAATATTTAAATCTTACCTTTCGCACACTTTTGGTAATTTAAAAAAAGATAATTTATAGTCCTTTTGCTTATTTCGACATCCATCCACGCAACAGTTATTATTTTAGTATTACGATTTGCCATAATATCACAGAATAAATAATAGTACTACATAATAATAATTAAAGGCTTAAAAGACGGCGCGGCGGTGCGGCCGACCGACAACTATAGTCGCGTCACACGTACACTTAAGCTCATTTATCGCTGTCACAGATCGCTGTATATGGAAGAGTGACGGATGCCTGGCTTTGTTAGCATATATAAATAAAAAATAAAGATTCTTGGACAAATCACACAACGCCATCTAGTCCCAAACTAAGCAACTAAGCTTGTGCTATGGGTATTAGATTGCTGGTAAATACACATAAATACTTTTTCTTTGTATTTGTTTTTAATACTACTCAGGTGGCAAACAAGCATACGGTTGCTTGATGGTAAGCTGTCACCGTAGCCTATAGTCTATAGACGTTTGCAATACCGGGGGTATAACCCCCGTAGGAACACAACATGGCCGAGACCAATGCTATTTGGCTACGATACGATGTAAGGTGGTGGTCCTTCGCCAGACGTGCTGCTCCGATTTAAGCTGATTATCCGCTGCGCCCTATCTTTCTTTATGTTATTATTAGTTTAGAAAATACATATTTTTTCTTCCACAGATCCACACCGGCATCCGCAGGCACGTATGTCAACTATGCGACAAGAAATTCCAGACGTCTACAGGTGTAAAAACCCATGTTAAAACTGTACATATGAAACTGCCAATGCCGCCGAGAATTCGACGACGGAATAGAGTTTAGGACGAGTAAGGGGTGGCTTCAGTGTAAGAATCCCCACTTAAGTGAGTTTGTTTGTTTTATGATTTTTTTTATACTACACTTCCGGACACTTGAATCGAGCCACCCAGCAGTTTCAACTTTGATTGCTGGTAACTTAACAAAAGTCTATGATCAACGAAAAAGTTTTTATGCAATTTGGAAGCTGGTACACTTTACATTAATAAGGTATACTTAATTCCAAATTTAAATTTCAAAAACTTGATAAAATTACAATTTTAAGTGAAACTTGTCCTGTATAACCTTTCTCAAAGACAAGACTCGGGTTGAATTTTTGAAAAAAAAAAAAGGAATTATTGGAAAAAAAAATTATTCAGTAACTTGTATTGCCTCCGAGAGCGTTTATGATTGCAGTCATGCGAATTGGCATAGAGTTAATCAACGTCATTATGAAGTGTTGTGGAATGTTCTCCCATTCCTCCTCGATGGCAACTCTCAGCTCTTCCAAAGTTTGTGGTGCTGGTTGGTGAGCTCGAACACGCCTCTTTAATTCGTCCCATAGACGTTCGATGGGATTCATATCAGGGCTCCTTGCTTGCCATTCCATTGTCGTGATTCCAACATCATAAAGGTATGCCCTGACGATTCCTGCAGTGTGCGCTCTTGCATTATCATGCATAAAGATGAAGCCTTGGCCTACAAATCCAGCATATGGCATCACATGAGTCTCTAGGCAATGGTTAATGTATCGACGGGCATTTAGTGTTGGTAGACGTGGTCCTGTCACAACCTCTAGCCCAGTTTTACCATCGGCAGATATTCCTCCCCAGACTATCCACGAGCTCCCGCCATAACTCACTCTCTCTTCAATACAACACTGAACAAAGCGCTCTCCCCGCCTTCGGTAGACCTTCCTCCTTCCATCATTACCATAAAGCATAATCTTAGTCTCATCAGTAAAGAGTACCTTGCTCCATTGGCGTTGAGTCCAATGCAAATGTTCGCGTGCAAACTGTAAGCGCGCCATTCGGTGAGCTCTTGTCAGTTTCGGCCCGTTGGCTGGCTTATGTGGGCTCAGACCACGTTCTTTAAGTCTTTGTCTAATTGTTCGCGCGGAAACAGCTACTCCATGAAAGTCTCGAAGCTGTTCTTGGATCTGTACAGAGGTGAGGTGACGATTTCGTAAATATGTTGTCGCGATAAATCGATCCTGTCTTTCTGAAGTTACCCGAAATCGCGGTCTTCCTGGACGGCGCACGTATACACCAGTGTCGAGGTATCGATGGTTTACCCTTTGCACAGCAGAACGGCTTGAAGCAAGCTGTGATGCTACATCGCGCTGACTTCGGCCCGACTGTAGAAGCGCCACAGCTTGCGCGGCTAGAAGAGGCGGTGTATCCATAATTTTAACGTTTAAATGGCTCAAATTAAAAAAACAACAATTTTACGATGTCTTAATTTCAAAACAATTACGGTGAATTAAAAATTATTTAGTTAAATAAAAAAATTATGTTAATTTAGATCAACTTTTCTTTTCAAAAGAATGCACTAATTTGGATTTTGTTTCGTTTTTCCATTTGATAGATTCAAAATTGGAACAACAGCACTTCAAAATCATTATGAATATACCAGCATCAAAACTGCATAAAAACTTTTTGATTAACTTAAGAATATTTTTATGTTCTATGTCATTACACATAAAAATGTAGGGTGGCTCGATTCATGTGTCCGGAAGTGTACTAGGGTGGCAAACATGCATACGGCCCGCCTGATGGTAAGCATCACCGTAGCCTATAGACGCTTGCACCCCAAGTGGAGCCCTGGAGACCTTACTCACCGTAGAAACACAACATGGCCGAGACCAATGCTATTTGGCTAAGATCTTCTGTAAGGTGGAGGTCCTTCCCCAGACGGGCTGCTCCGATTTACCTCTCGATTTTTATTTATAGTTGTTAGGCAACTAGCCATTCAAATTTTGAAATTGATTTTTGAAAGAAAAATTTCATTTCGGCCCAGGTGGGATTCGAAACCCACGACCCCTCGATATCCGGCCGAGTGCTCTAACCACTGAGCTACCGGGAGGGTTAGTAATGGTGGTGAAATTTCTCATTCCTTTAAAACTGCGCGAGTCGCAGAGCACGCCACCTACCTGATAGTTTTGCAACCAAGCAGGTTTAGTATATTTCATATTCATATTTTTAATGAATGGCTAGTTGCATGATTATTACAATGTGTGCCTATGTATGCTTAAATCTTCAAAACTGTGCAACGGAGTAATTCAAGAAGGTTTTTAGGTACAATACATCCGAGATTCCCACGGGAAAGCGGGATTATTTATTTAGTAATTGTCATATAAGGCTTTAACACGATCTGGAATTTGTAATATATTAACTATTAAAAATAAAATCATGTAAATAACATTTTGTATTTATTATTAACCTAAATTGTCCACTGCTGGGCAAATGCCTTCCTACACACACACACAGCCCGGACACTACATACAACGCGCGTGAAATTATTACCTATTTCTACAAAATAGGCCAATGTCGTCTGTACACGCGCACGTACGTATACACATTCGTTCACTAAGTGAGGGAACGCACAAGCGACTTTGTCTCTACGACTTACATCAAGTCTATGGGTTAGTAAGAAAGTGCGCGCACGAGCGACGCGACACCCGGGAGACTTTTTTTGTCCGCGGGAGACAAAATAAATTTCCAGAGTTGCCAACTTATAACGTAAAATTTTATAGAAAATGCAGTGTTGCCACCTTGGTTTTTGAAAAAGGGCAGTAGGACGAGCTAAAAAGAGCTAGATTTTTTTATTAGAGCAAATTTTGCCAAAATAAGGGCTAGAAACGTCTAAAAAATAAATACAAATAAAATGAGCGAAACCAAGGTTTAAAAAATGAAAAAAAAAACGTTTATGCTTAGAAACAAACTTGGGGAAGTAAAATAGCGGTCCGAAGTTTTCGTATCGCATAAAAAGGGCTAGATTGCTCTTTTCGGGCTAAAGCATGAAAAAACGAGTGCACATACTATAAAAAGATCTAGCCCGAAAAGGGCTAAGGTGGATTTTGGCGCCATCTACTACAGCGTCCACTTGGGCTCGTGATTAAAAATTTAATTTCTGTGTGTTTCATCGTTTGATTCATAGTATTGATTGACACAAGCATAATTTGAATATGGCAAAATAGAATTTTCTGATTGTCAAAACGAAAAAATAAAAATAAATAATTAGGGCTAAAGGTGGCAACACTGAGAAAAAGTTGTGTCGCTGTCGCTCTCGTGCGCGCACCTCAGGAGACGGCGACATCATAGACAAAAAAGTCGTCGCTAAGCGCAAACCTTTGCAACTTTTCCCGCCTCGACACCCGCCTGGGGTAAGGTAACGCGAATCGGTGCGAGGCCCGGCCCGACATGTACTTGCCTCAGACCAAATAAGAAGTCAAGAAACCTCCACCACGAAGTTATCCCTCCACGTAGAATACATTATTTACTTTTGGTTTACTACCTAGAGAAAAAATCGTCAACTTTTCGAACATCGGCGGCGGCCAAAAAAATTTTACAGGATCAAGCTATGCTGTCGCCATCTGTTTTTCGCTTTCACCGGCCGGCCGGCCCAGGGGGAGCACACTTAGTATAACCGTCAATTTTCATAGGCAACAGCGACATTTGGGTGATTGGTGGAAGAACTAAAATTTTTTAAAAAGTGGCGGCCATTTCGTACTTCACTTATCGTCTGACGGGCTATTCGATAGCATTGACGTTATTTATTTTATTAGTTATATAGTTATTTTAGTTATTTATTTACATAAAATGTAAATAAAATACAAGTTGAATACTTAAATACTCAAAATTTGATGTATTCCGTCGGATGGGGGACTTCTTTGAGGCGCTAACAAAGAAATATATTCATAAATTATAGGGAAGGGTATACATATTATGTATAGCTATGGTTGAAATTTTAGTTCACCCACCAATCCCTGAGGTGGCAGCACCTTCCATCGATGCCGATTTCACCCCGGAGTTGCCACTCTGTACCTACCATTATTACTATCCTCTTTGGGCCGGCCTCATTCCTTCTTTTTTGTTTTTTTTTACCATTAATCAACCAACACAAGGCACAGGCACGATCTTAGAGTATAGACACAGATTACTTAATAGTTACTTCGTAAGTATAGAGCTTATTTATACTTTATGGGCATGATCAATGAGGTTTTATATTCAAAATTCAAAAAATTCAAAATTCAAAATATTTTTATTCAAATAGGCCTAATATAAGCTCTTTCGAATCGTCACAATTTTTTCCTACCACCAGTTCAGACGGCAGATTTGTGCTAAGAAGAAGCTGGCAAGAAACTTAGCACTTGCTCTTTTAAAATGGTATTACTAAGATACAAATTACAGTGACAGAAAATATAAAATTAACACAAAATATCTGTTATTTCCGATGAAAAAATAATAATAATGCAAATAATTAAAGATTAATAACACTATAAATGAAGAGAAAAAAAAGCGTATTAATATACTGGTATACATATATACCTACATATATATATATATATATTCTTCTAAGACAAGTGAAGTAACGCCATACAAAGCATTCGTAAAAAGCCGCAACCACTTCAGAGTGTTAAAGACGTAGCTTTGAAACCGATACATATTCCGAGCATATGCCAAAGTAAAATATGTTTGTCTCTTTTTTCTAGAGTCAAACTAATTATGTCAAAATGAGACAAAAGCATTACTCCCAGAAAAATGGTCAGAGTTGCCAGCTCATGAATAATTTTCCCATTGAATGAATGTTAGACTTTTTTTTTTTTTTAAAGTTTTTATACCATATTATTGTTTCTTAGGTGACAGAAGAATTAAAGATAGGAAGAAATAAATATATAGATGCGTAAATATTGGTACATACATATTATATTTCAAGAATGAATCATGGCGGAATGGAGAAGTTTCCATTTTTTTGTCATTGATGAATCTAACCGATGCAGACCTACTACTATTATCTGTTCTGTGCTACTACTAACTTTTAGCAGAGATTTTTTTTTGTTTTCTTCACCCATTCTGGGTAGGCAAAGGGAACTATGCCCATACAGCCAAGTCTTCAGTAGATTTTTTTTATTGTTAAGAAATGAAAATGAAATTTAAATAAAATAATAAATTTAAATAATTTGAATAAAATACAACATAAAACAAAAAAACTATTGTACTCAATCGAACATTTGATAATTGCAGAAACAATTTAAATTAAACACCGTTACCACAATGAAAAAGATGAAATTGTTACTTCACTGTCATAGTAATAATATCATTATGTCAAATGTCAGTTAAAAGCCATATCAAAAAGAGGAAAATGATTTGTTTTTTCTTGTCTTGACGTGCGTAGCACTAGCGATTGATTTTAGTATCAATCAATTCTAAGTAAATAATTAATTCTAGTTTGAGCCTGGTTGTAGGTTTACTTCTACTGTGTTACTAATGATACATACAGGCGTATGAGTTCGTCATTGACTAAACTCCCAACATTTGGGAAACTTAAAATCGTTTTTACTGGCAACACTGTTGGCAAAAACAATGCGTAATATATTAATTTCGATTTTAATACTATTTTGGAATAATTTTAACATAATTAAGCATTCTTATTTGTGAAAAGTGATACCACTTGCTTTGTTATTAGTTTGGGATCACGACATACATGTTTTAACAGTGCATTTAACCATTTTTGTGATATTATTGTGAGATACGCATTCACTGAACGTCAAACTACGACTAAGTCGGAAAAAATTCAACTAAGACTGTGGCCTCAGTCGACGTGGCAGCGGGTATGTGTCAAACATTACGAATCTATAGTAAATAACAAATCACTGGGCATGATTGTCAAAATGGTTTTTGCGTAACTTTTGAGATTGTTTTACTGGCAACACTGAAATAAATTTCAATAAAAAAACTAAAATTGACTGATGTCATGTCCTGACTCCTGAGTGACAGACCTGACAGTTCGAGTTTCTATAGTGTCGTTGCCAGATTGGGGGTTTTTTTCGCGATTTTGGGGAAAAATTTGACTCGGCGAAAAACTGGGGAAATAGAATCTTTGGGGAAAATTTTGGGGAAATAAAATACGTGATGGGGAATTTTAGGGATTATTTTGCACTTTTAGAAACCAAGACTTAAAATAGAATGAAACGCACTTCCCTCTTTTTTGGACTAACATCCTGGCTAAAGTGCAACAATCAATCCAGAGCCATTTAAAAAGCAGCTGTGTCTCTCTCTCTACTATTCTTTAGAGACTAG
The DNA here is from genome assembly GCA_905163395.2 of Endotricha flammealis. NCBI lineage: Eukaryota > Metazoa > Arthropoda > Insecta > Lepidoptera > Pyralidae > Endotricha > Endotricha flammealis. The sequence continues at coordinate 9,723,692 of LR990879.1, read as the reverse complement.
CTATCTATTATGACTCTTTTGTTTTGAACGTTTTGAACCAAAGAGGAACTCACTTGATTTGCCATCTCTCTAGAATATAATGCCTTTTGCTTCAAATTGCTGTTTCTCACGTAGTTGTTAAGGAGGGAAGTCCTTTCAATACTTCCTACTCCGATTATCTTCTTTCTGATTAAATTCGTTGTGAGTTTCAAGACAGCTGTAGTTTTCTCCCCCGGGAAGTCAATAAGCTTCATTGCTTATTGTCTATCTGAGGTCGCTGTTGTTGATCCTGGCTACACAGGAGACACAGTAGTGGGAATGTGTGGTGGGCTTGTCCCGAACCAAAGAGGAAAAAACCTTATCGGAGTTGAAGACGACCTTCAGGATGATATTCCTGAAATTCCTACCATGGATAAGTTCAGAGATACTGATTCCAGCACTAATCTTCCACGAATATCTAAACTACATATTTAAGAGTTTGCCAAAAAGGTAGCAAACCACACATTCCTGATTTCCTCATTTTCCCTTGTTATATAATAATGTTTTAGATTTAGAATATGACATTTAATGACATACTACATGTTGGTTCAGGTTTCAAGAACCGCTCAAAGGGAGACTAAGATTACTGTATGGCCAAGCCACAAATTTTGATTAAGGTGTAGAGTTTGTGAAGTTAAGCCTTGTAGAGATAGGGCGTGTAGAGTTAGAAGCTTGACTGTACATGAGATCTGATAACTTTTTGACAGTGCGAGTCATATGGTCTTGTCTTGGCAACATTTTACATGAAAATGTTTTTTGTGGGATTTCATTTTCTTTTTGTAAGTTGCTTATATTTTTTTTTCCTTTTTTTTCTTTTGGGGTGAAGTTCCAAGCTAAATGATATTTTTGTTGTTTGTGTACTAATACTAGCATACATACCAAACAGCTTTCTAGTACTTCAGGAAGTACCTTAAGAATTTTGATGATCAGTGAGTCAGTGAGTCAATCAGTGACCAAATGGGGGGTTATTACACATTAATAAAATCTAAAGTATAATAGCTATGACATTTAAATTTTGAATGTTCAATGATTGTTCTGGTGTAATTATATCTTGATTTTTTTTTTACTATTTAGCATCATCCAAACCAAAGTTGTGAGAGTTCAAAAAATGCGACGAAACGTTTCGAGAAAAGGTAGGTAGTGCCCTTGCGCTCCGCTTGGCTCGTCTTGGCGGGGGCACTGCCGTGCCCTCAGATTTACAAAAATAGTATGGAAAATGACTGATAGCTGTCAAATGTGTAGAACAATAGACAAAAGCAACATCTGAAGTGAGGAAAAGACAGTTTTTAACACCTTTTTTTGTAACAAAACTTTTGGGGGTTTTCTGATGAAAACGTATCGTTTTGGGGAAAAATAAAAGTCAGTTTGGGGAAAATCATAAAATTGAATCTGGCAACCCTGCTCCTGAGTGACAGACCTGACAGTTCGAGTTTCTATAGTGTAGAGAGAAAAATAAGGTGTCTTATTTTTCTTTCTGGTTCGAGTCGAGAGTTCGATTCAATATCATTTCATGTTTGACAATAATAATTATCATAATGTTTGTACTAATATATTTTTCTTGATTTCTTTTAGATATTGAAGAAAATAAATGATGTCTTTTACCTTGAGAAGCGAAACGGACGAACTAATGGTGTGCCGTGGTTGTTTAGCTATTGATGTTAAACTATACAATATACAAGAAAATCGTCTTGTGGAACCTTACGAGGAATTAATAGGTTTCCCGGTGAGTAAATGTAATTTTTTTTAAAGTATAGAGATTAGCAAATCTTCTGATGTTATATATGTACGGTGGCCTCGAAGATAGGAGGACCATTTTAGAAAAAAATCGCTTGCACATCTTGTAAGCGGATTTTTTGTCAGCTCCGTCCTTTTCTTTGTTATCAAACTGGGTTTTTGTTTATTAGAGCCACATTGTCTCCACAAGTTAGGATGTTTGATGTTGCAATCAAAAATCATCCTAAAGATGGTCCTGTTATCCTCGAGGCGACTGTACCCTATACCTGCCTTAAAACTGCCAGTTTTTTTTTTAAATCCTACTAATATTCTAAAGGCGAATGTTTGTTAGGCTGTGGTTCACGCTCAAATGGCTAGGCCAATTAATAATATTTGGTATGTATGTAGCTGATACCTTGGATTAACACTTATGGTACTTTTTATCCCGAAAAATTCCCATTGGGTTTGGTCAATGGCGTGTTGTAAAGTAACATCGCGGGCAACGTCTAGTATATGTATGAACTGTTTTATGCATTATGTGAATTTTCTAGTGACAATTGGATGCTTTGGACTCTTGGACGAATCACACAATGCCACCCTACTGTGACCGCTTACCATCAGGCAAGACAGGGTCGCAAGCTTATTTGCCACCTTATTGGTGTAAAAAATGTTTATGCACACAAATTGTTTGCACAGGATTCGATCATCAAACCCTCGGCCTCGGATAAAGTGACCATTGCCAAGTTTTCTTTTGTTTTTAGTCTATAAGTTATAAAAATTGTTTTAAATAAGTATTTAAATAATTGTACAGTCAAGAGCAGGTCGACCTTTACATATCGGATTGTACGGCAAGTGTAAAGCTCAACATGCTCCTGCTGTACCTATATTTTTAGCGCCCAAATAAAAATATTTTCTTTCATCCTTATTGCAGTTATTATCGTCGAGAAAACAATACCTCTGTAGTTTCTGCCGTACACACCTGCTCAAGTTTGCCAAGTTCAGAGCCAGGTGTCGGAAGGCCGAAGAACTGCTCGTCAATGCCGAGATGCAGGGTATGTCTGTAAGTATTTTTTTAATTCCATAAAGTAGACAAAGTCTGTACGATCAGACTCAACATTCGCAAAGTTGAAGTTGCTGTTTCGTTGCATTTGGGTTTCACCGTCAGTTTTGGGCTTTAGTATTAATACATAGTGTAGGAATATGTGCTGGATAGTATAATACTTCACAATGTCTGCTGATTGGAATGATTTTATTTACAAAATGCGTGTATATTTATATGAAAATCTTAGAGCTTATCGACCAATAGTATGCTTAATATAAAAATGGAAACATCTACACAAATAAGAAACTCTACATTTTAGCCAATAAGAATGCGTGTCCATTCTTATTTTATTTCTCAAAAATGCCCATGGTAATGCGGCTCTGACGAGACCTCTGGGCGGCGCGACCGCGAACTTCTAGTGTGTGGCGTCAGTGGCGTTTTCGTCGCGCGTATAAAACTAGTTGCACGGTGCGCGCGACTTTAGTACTACAGCATTGCTCGACAGTGTGAGACGTATGTTGAATGTTCCCACAATAGTAAAGAAATAAAAGGTTTTTTAAAATTTTATTTTATTATATATAATTTTCTTTTTTACAGACTCCAACCTATATAGAAGAGTTAAGCAGACAATACATAGACTTCAAACCTAATTATATAAAAACATACATAGATGTTATACATATAAATGATCATATAAATATAGAATTGAATAGTAATATAAAAGAAGAACTTATACCTAAAACAGAAGATAAAACAGCTGTGTTTATTGATGAAACAGATGTAGGGATAGTAAAAGAAGAAATTGAAATTGAAATTAATGAACCGTTATGTATGTCTGCTGATGAATTTGGAGACCATAACACAGATTACAAAGATTCTTTTATTGATGAAACAGATGTAGGGATAGTAAAAGAAGAAATTGATATTGAAATTAATGAACCGTTATGTATGTCTGTTGATGAATTTGAAGACCATAACACAGATTACAAAGATTCTTTTATTGATGAAACAGATGTAGGGATAGTAAAAGAAGAAATTGATATTGAAATTAATGAACCGTTATGTATGTCTGTTGATGAATTTGAAGACCATAACACAGATTACAAAGATTCTTCGAGAAATGGTGCTAAAAAATTAATAGGAATGACTAAAAAAACAAATAATATTAAAAACTTTCTTGAAGAATTTGAAGACGATGATGCAGATTACAATGATTCTTCGAAAGTTTGTGCTAAAAAACCAAAAGAAATGTCTAAAGAAACAAATAATATTAAAAACTTTCTCAAAGAATTTGAAGACAATGACACAGATTATGATGATGCTGCAAAAGTTCGTGCAAAAAAATCAAAAGAAATGTTCAAAAAAACAAAAAATATTAAAAACTTACTCGAAGAATTTGAAGACGATGACACAGATGTATCATCTTTAGAATCGTCTTTAGAATTATCATCATCTGATGATGATTCTTTATCATCATCTGAACTTGATTCTTTGAAAGTTCGTGCTAAAAAATCAAAAGAAATTATTAAAAAACTGAATAATATAAATAACTATGTTGTAGAAAGTGAAGAAAATAATGGAGAAAATGCATCTTCTAATGCTACAAATGATAAAATAAAAGATGCAACTGAAACTCATAGAAAAGAGAATATATCTATTTATGATGTTGAAAAAAAAATAGTGATTGGTAATTTTGAAGCTATTCACTTAACTAAAGATGAACAAATTTACGAAATCAAACTTAAAACTAACCAAAAAAACGCATGTAAGGAATGTGGTAAAAAATATAAGAATCTAATAAAACATAATACTAAACATCATAATACAGAATATGTATTGAAATGTGAAATATGTAAAATTAGTTTTAATAAAAAGAAACAATTAAAAAAACACAGAGAGGAACATGAAAAAAAATATATTTGTAAAAATTGCAACTACACAACACAACTAAGAGACAGATTAAAACTTCATAAGTGTAGGAAAATTACAGCACCAGTCAAATTAGTTACAGAATATGCTAAATTTAATTTTGAAGTTGAGTATTTAACTATCGAAGAGCAAATGAAAGAGATAGATGACAAACGGAAGAGTGAGAAAAAGAATAGTAATGGTCACAAATGCGAATATTGTGGGAAGAATTATACAACTCAAAAAACATTGGAAAATCACTTTCAAAAAAGCCATGCTGTGAGAACAGGTGACTATGTCTGTGACATATGCAAGACAGTGTTTAGGAATAAAAGTAAACTGAGAACACACATAAGAAGCCATGGTATGAGATTACTATGCAAGGAATGTAACTTTATAGGTAAACGTCATGATTTAAGACCTCATTATTATTGGCATTCTGGAAAAAAATTTACATGTACATATTGCGATCAAAGTTTTACGATACAAACCAGTTATTTGAGTCATGTTAGATTAAGACATGGTACTGAACTAAACTGGTGTGAGTACTGCGGGCAATCGTTTATAGGTAAAAGAGGTTTATACCAACATAAGCAAATGGCCCATAAACAAATCGAGACCACAGATAATAAATGCGCAAAATGCAATAAAAACTTTTTGGATGACAATGCATTGAAGAATCACATAAATTTGAATCGCTGTGATCTTTTTAATTGTGTCAAATGTGGGGATGCATTTGTAAATGAGTTTTTATTGAAATATCATTTGATACAGCACAAAAATATTAATTATAAATGTAAGAAGTGTAATGTAAGATTTTTAAACATGGCCGCTTATGATAAGCATGAAGGTTCTTGCGGGAGCGGTCATGTTTGTATGCAATGTGGAGAGAATTATGAAACGGGAATTTTGCTTATTGACCATGTTAATACTGAACATACTGTTCAAATATTTAAATGTGAACAGGTAAGAATAATTTTATTGTAATATACTTTTATGCCGCCAATTGTGAATTTCTGCACTCCGAATGGTTGACTGGTAGAGAATGCAATTAGCATTATGTCCGCCTATTGTATCAGTACTCTGTGTGCTGTGGTCAATAAAGTTGAACAAAAATCTTGACAGCTCGACGGTGCGTTGGTAGTGATCCTAATTTCGGCACCAGAGGGCGCGGGGCAACTTCGTTTGCATGTATTTATTCATGCACAGCAGCGCCATCTATATCAGACTTGCCCAAATCATACAGGAATCGCGTACTGTTTGACATAAAACCTACTTATTAAACATCATAAAAATTGGCACAGCCGTTTGAGCGTGAACTTTCAGCTTTATAATATTAGTAGGAAAAGTATTTAATATTAACGGATATATGATTGTAATAAATGTTTATATGCGTTGTCTGGTAGCCATAATACAAGCAGGTCAAACCCAGCTTCCTTTGGAACTAGGTGTCACACATGTGCCAGGTGCGAATTGTGTCAAATTTATTATGATTTATATTTTACGACTACCTCCGTCGCGTAATGATTACTATGGCGGACCCGCCACCCAGGAGGTCCCGGGTTCGAATCCCGGTCGGACCATGATGAAAAAATGATCTTTTTCTGACTGGCCTGGGTCTTGGATGTTTATCTATTAAAGTATTTGTCATAAAACATAGTATCGTTGAGTTAGTATCCCATAACACAAAACTCGAACTTACTTTGGGGCTAGCTCAATCTGTGTGATTTGTCCCTATATATTGTAATCACGTTTCATTTTATTTCAGTGTGGTAAAACATTTTTGAATGCTTATTATTACCGGGAACATATTTCTAGAGCGCATCAGAGCAAGACAACTTCAAGATCATATTGTAAACGACCAAATATTAAATCTAATATCAAATCCAAGTGGACAGCCATGTGCGAGGTCTGCGGGAAGAACTGTCAGGTAATTATAAATAAAAATTGAAGTGAAAACTTCTATGAAAAATGTTAAACTCGCGTCAGGACACGGGACCTGATCGAAAATTCGTAAGACGGAGGCAGTTTTAGTGATAATAGCGAGAAGCGCGCTTGCAACTCCTCTCGATGTCAAAATAAAACAATAAAAATAAATAAAATCTTTATTATATCTAAAAAGAAAATTAACATTTATTTTTACCGCAAATCCACGCGAACAGTGTCGCGGGTTATCTAGTAGAATATGTCAAAGTTTATATTATAAATTATATAAAACTAGTTTTTGCCCGCGGCTTCGCTCGCGTTAATTTTATGACATAGATCTCGGTTGACAAAACAACCCATAGCTTGTGGCGCCATCTGTTGGCCGATACAGCGCCCTATATAGTAGAAAAATTATTTTCTCATTGGAACGACATACTTTCACGGGATAAAAAGTAGCCTATGTTGGGCTCTGTACCAATAACAATATGTATGCAAATTCATAATGATCGGCTGCTTAGTCAAGCCGTGAAGGAATAACAAACAAACAAACTCACTTTCTCATTTATAATATTAGTAAGGACTATTTGTTTTACAGAGCCCAGGAGTACTGAAGTACCATCAACGGTTGCACTCTGGGGAGAAACCGTACCCATGCACCCTCTGCACGAAAAGGTTCACTCTTAAGGCTTTGCTGACGGTAAGCACACCTTACATAACTGGCTATGCTGTAGATGAGCGAATGATGGAAAGTGATGACCGTCTCATCATCATCTCAGCCTGTTTCCGCCCACTGCCGAGCATTATTATTATTATTATTTTAGGGTGGGACGCCTGCGGGGCACAGGCGGGTGTTCAAATCGCTTGTTGGACTCATTACACCCTATTCCCGTGTGGGTACGGTTGTTACTGTGGCCCCGATGACCTCCCCCCCGAAAACCTTGAACTCCTTCTGCAGAACTCCGCAATGCGACCAGTGTCTAGGTCGCATAGTCTTCCTTTTTCGATCCTATCGGCTTCAAAAGTTTCCCACCTGAGCCTGCTGTAGTGTGTGCATTCAGCCAGGAAATGCTGGCTGGTCTCTGGTTCACCGCATTCGGGACAAGCGGGATCTATGCTGTTGTCTATGAGGGACATATGTCGGTTAAGTCTGCAATGGCCCGTGATGATGCCCATGACTATGCCCAGTCTTTCCCGGCTTAATGATAGTAGTGACCGGGTTCTTTTGTGGTTCTTTTCTTTTACAAACAATTTTGCTTGTCTGCAGCTGTTACTCCCTGCCCAGGCGTCCTGTGCCTCGCGCTTCATAAGTTCGCTTATCACTCCCTTAGTGACGGTGGCTGATATCGGGAGCTGGGGCTCCGGTCCTATTGGTCTCGAGCTGGCACCTTTTCTTGCGAGCTCGTCTGCTCTTTCGTTCCCTAATGTTCCTTGATGGCCTGGGACCCATGCTACAGTGACCGCCGTTACCTCGGCTAATTTATTGAGGGCAGACTTGCATTCACTGACCAGCCCTGAAACGGTCTCTACCTTGGCCAATGCTCTGATTGCTGCTTGGCTGTCTGAATAGATAATGGTGCTTTGCGTCTCTAACCTGGAGTCAGTCAGCACCATTTCTGCACATTCCTTTATGGCTAGAACCTCCGCTTGGAAAACGCTGGCGTACGTACCTAATGCTATGGCCACATCTTTAGCCGGATTACTGGGTATATGTATCCCTGCTCCAGCTAATCCTGTGCTTCTCATTCTGGATCCATCTGTGTAACAGATGAGCTGGGAAATCGATGTGTCAATTTCCCAGTCTGATCTTTTACCTATGTGTATTCTATACTTCTTGTTGAAGGTCTTTTGTTTCTTGATTAGGTCGTTATTTGTCATAAGTAGTGACATGTCTCTACCTAATGCGTCTTCTATCGTTGCATGGCCTAGGTCCATGCTCCGTGCCTTCCATTCTTTGCAGGCAGTGATCCTGTACCATTGCTCTGCTGCTCTTCTTTTGACCTCAGTGTGTACCGGATTTAGTCCTAGGGCCATATCCAGTGCCATCGTTGGTGTGGATGTCATGGTACCCGTGGTCATTAGATTAGCAGCCCTTTGTACTTTCCTCAGCTCACGTAGGTTCGTTGAAATGTTGGCTCTATGCCACCATACAATTGCCCCGTACAGTAGTCTTGGAAGTATAATTGCTTTGTGTATCCACTGGCAGATGTTAGGTTTTAATCCCCAGATCTTTCCTACAGCCCTTCTGCATTGAGTGAGGGCCATTATGGCCTTTTTGCTCTGAGTCCTTATATGCGTATTAAAGTTCAGAGTTCTGTCTAGGGTTACTCCCAGATACTTTATTTCCTCTGTGATTTCTAGTGTTGCACCTCTTATTTCAATAGGTTCCAACTCCATTCTATTCCTTTTTCTAGTGAAGAGGATCACATTTGTCTTGTCTGGGTTGAGGCCAAGCCCCTTGTCTTGGCACCAATCCGCGACCATCCTCAGTCCTTTCATTGCTGTCGTTCTTACTGTGCTTTGCGCCTTTCCAGAGACTAAGATTGCTCCATCATCTGAGTATGCTTGCATGTATATATGCTGTTTGTTGATGGAGCCTACCAGGTCATCTATGAGAAGGCACCACAGGAGTGGAGATAAACATCCCCCCTGTGGGAAACCCCTACTAGCTACCACTGTTTTAGTGTCCGTTCCTAGTGTCGTTGTTATGATACGATTCTTTAGCATGGTGATAGCCCATCTAGCTAGTGTCAGCGGTATGTCTACCCTGTGTAAGGCGCCCTCCACCGCACTGAAATGAGCCTTGTCGAATGCACCCTCAATATCAAAGAAACATCCCACCGCATAGGCTTTATCCCTGCTAATCGCCCGTTCGATCCTTAGAACAAGGTTGTGTAGGGCTGTTTCTGTAGACTTTCCCTCCACGTATGCATGCTGGTTTCCGTGTAGTGGGAAGTTGCTTTTTGCAATACGAGATCGTATGTTACCATCTATTATCTTCTCTAGAGTTTTCAAAACGAAGGACGAGAGGCTTATGCATCGGAATGACTTAACTTCCTTGTAGCACTTCCTCCCTGGTTTTGGTATGAAAACTGCCTTTACTTTTCTCCATCTAGGGGGGATATATCCTAGAGCCACGCTGCTTCTTAGTAGGTTGCACAGCAAATACTTTATGTGTTCCCATGCTTTTTGCAGGAGCATAGGGAATATCCCATCTGGTCCTGCAGCCTTCATGGGGCTGAAAGTCCTCACCGCCCATTCTACCGTATCTAAAGTTATTGTTTCCTGAGCCATGTCCCAGTCTTCCGGTTCATTGACTGAGGAGTTATCTCTATCTACATATTCCACGCACCCTGGGAAATGTGATGCCAGCATGGCTTCCATCACTTCTTTGGGGTCGGATGTTAGCTTGTCATCAACTTTAATGCAGCCGAGTTGGCAGGAGCTATCTTTTGAAAGAACCTTCATCAACCGTGCCGCATCGGAGTATCTATTTATGCCTTCACAGAATCCCTTCCAACTGCTTCTCTCTTCTTTCTGTCGCAGTTTGTTGAATTCTCGCCTAGTTGTTCTGTATGCCTCCCAGCTATGATCGTCGTTCTTGGACAGAGCGATCCTTTGGGTTTTCCTACATTTCTTCCTAAGTTTCGTTAGTTCTTTGTTCCACCACGGTTGTCCTTTGCCGTCGCGGATTTCTTTTAGTGGGCAAGCCTCGTTGAAGGCCGCTATTAGTGTGCTCTCTAGCTCTTCTGCTCCTTTATTCAGCGCTTCTGGGGTCGTGAACTCGAGAGCTGTGGGTCGCCAGTTTCTCATCTCTAAGTTGAACTTGTCCCAGTCAGTTTTCCTTTTATTTCTGACTTTGAGTCTTTCCCACCTAGCGTCTATACGGAAAGTGATCATCCTGTGGTCTGAGAACACATCTTCTGAATTGACTTTCCATTCCCTAACGTACCTATAGAAGTTCCTGGTCGCGTATGTTATGTCCAGCACTTCTTTCCTATTCCTCGTAATAAACGTCGGATCATTACCGATATTTAAGATTTCGAGATCGTACCTTAATAAGAAGTCTAGATAACTCTCTCCTTTCTCATTTGTGTCGGTGCTGCCCCACACTTCATTGTGTGAGTTCGCATCGCATCCTACTATAAATGAAGTTCTCTTACCTTTGTATGTTCTGATGAGTTCTTCCAGCTCGGAGGAGGGCGGCCTGTAGTCCATCTCGCTAGGTGTGTAGCTGGAGATGAGGGACACCTTCTCCCTGTTGCTGTCCTCCTGAGTGATAGTCAGTTCGACCGCTACTAGGTCTCTGGAACATACCACGCTTATACTGCCTAGTGCCTTTATATTGTTACTAACATATATACACGCTCGGGGGGTCAACTCACCTGTGCGCTGGTATATCAGCTCTCCCCCTAGGCAACCAAGGCCGCTGACCCTCTTGCCAATCGTGTATGGTTCTTGAAGCAGACCAACATCAATCTTACTCTCCACAATTGTTTTGCAGAGATTTGCCATCGCATTTTTGCAATGGTGCAGATTTAGTTGACAGATCTTTAGTGACTTTTGTGTTGGTGTTTTTGTTGTGTGTGTGTTGTGTGCTTGTGTGTGTGTTCTCATATGTGTAGCTGTTTTTGTGTTTTGTCAGGCGCGGGGACTAGGTCGGGCCCCCAAGAGCAATCCCCGGCTCAGGGATTCCCTCATCCATGGGATTACTTTCGGTGGCCCGGTCCACCCCCCGCGTCCGCTCTATTGGGTGTGTGGTTGTTGTTGGGGCAGTGGTTTCCCCTACCCGTTCCCCCTGCGCCCGGGCAGTATTCGCTCCTTTCGGAGCTCCTTCCACCCAACCACGGTTGGAACCGGCACTGGCACCCGACTGCCCCGGTGTGTCGTTCCCTATTTTGCTGGTCTGCGGTTTCCCGCCCAGCGGCCTAGCTACTACCTTTGTCAACTGGAAGTGCAGCATTTGGACTGCACCCCATGCTTCCCCGGCTTCTGTGGGGACACCCATCACCAGTCGCACCCCCGTGGGGAGTGTTTCCTTAGTGATGAGAGTCCACTCATTCGGCCTAAGGTCTGTGCGGCTTTTGTTTTGTCTTTGGAGCCACCAGACAATATCTTTGGGCATTTTATCTGCGCTACCCGGCAGCCAGACCAAGATCCGGACTCTGTCCAGTCTCCTGGCCACAATGGGGACGCCATCGTGCGTTCCGAGGTCGCAGGAAAGCAGCCAGTCCCTTGCCTCCACGGTCTCCGGTGTCACCAGGAAAAATCCTTCGGACACCAGACCCGAGGTTGCAAAAGCTAGCCTCCTGTCGTCCTCATCACGCTCGAGAGCACTCCTCATGGCGGCCAGGATTCTGTCCCTGATAATGGCTCCGAGAGCTTCATCCACCAAGGCCCCATCCCCACGGGTGAAGGCCACAGCGAGTTCGCTGCTCCGCTTGGCGGAACAGCGAGCCCCGCCGTCGCCCTCCCCGTGGTTCCGGCGCTTTGCCGGAGGACGCTCCGAAGCCTCATCCGAGTCCGTCTCCTGTCTTTTTACTTTCGCCGGCCTAGTTTGGGGTGCTTCAATGTTTGAGCTTGCTTCTGCCCGTATTCGGGCTTTCGCAAGCTTCCTACGCTCTTTCCTAGCCTTCTTGCGTTCGGCCTGACTACTATATTTGAAAACGCCTCCCGTCTCCACACTGGTTTGCGCGGGGGCGGGAGACCTTAACAAGTCCTCTTCTTCCCTAACTGAGAGGTTGCTCATGGTAGATACTAGAGGAGGTATGCCCTCGGCGTTTTTAGGCGCCTCAGGTTGTCCTTCCTTGTTGATGTTTCCGGTTTTGTTATTGTTATTAAAAAGCTGATTTTCCATATTGAAAAATTTTAAGGGTTGAGTACTAACTATTAGCACCTTCGGTGTACCCGACCGAAGGTAGCAGCGGTTATACAGGGCGAAGTACCGCCACTCCCCCGCCCTGAGTCGTTAATGACAGTATTTGGCAATTGGACTAGAGTCCGCCCGTCCGAGACGAAGTGATCCCTCTCCGTGTGCCGTGCCCTCCCGTCCGCGCGTCTCTGGAGTGTAACTTCGCCTGCCTATAGTGGGGCTAGTTTGCTCCAGCTCCGCCCGGCCGAGAGAACCCGACCCACGTATCCAGTTTCACCCGCTCCCGACGTGCGTCCCCCAGTCCAACCCTCCCCCTACTGCCTCGGGAGAGCCGTTGCCCGGGTCCGCCCACTCCTCCTCCTTGCGAACCCGTGCACCGGCCCTACCGCGGGGTCCTCGGCACGTTTCCTCCCACCTTGACCCCAGGGTGTCGGTATTTGGCCAATGACTAGCAATGCCTATCAACACTTTGCAGTGTCTCCTGACATTACTAGCCATTGTTTCCAGCTGCGCCAGGCGGATGATCTGCGCTTCGGAGGGGACGTATCCCCTCCCAAAAACAGACCATTCGCACACGTGGAGGCACCCGACCGTGCAGCCGACTGCCGAGCATAGGCCTCTCTTTTTGTACGCCAACCAACTCGGTCCTGTGCCATTTTCATCCAGGTACGACCTGCGACTTTAGCTACATCGTCCGCCCATCTAGTTTTAGGCCACCATTCGGTCAAGGCCTTACTCTAACTGCCATCACTCCGACGGGCTCGGTGTCCTGCCCAGTTCCACTTCAAACTCATGACCGCGTTTCCGACATCTCGCACTTTGGTACGTTGTCGTACGTGTTTGAAACGCGATCCTGTAACCTGATGCCGAGCATGGCTCGCTCCATGGTCCTTTGCGACCTATCTATGTAACTTTTAACATTCAAATTGACATTCCGCGTACACCAAAAGCAAAAGAAGTCTAGTCAAGACACAAATTAATTTTACCATAAAAAATATAAACATCATTTGAGAAATATTAACAAAATCAAAATAAGTACACCTCGAACAAACTATGGAAGAAGGGATATATTATGTGAAGGAGCTGAAATCTATATACTTATAATAAATCTGTGTGTAGACGTCAATGCTGTACATGAAATATATTTCCAAAATAACTATCAGCCAAAAATGTAAAAGTAAACATTTTGTCTGTCTGTCTGTATGTTCGTTATAGAAACAAAAACGACTCGACGGATTTTAACGAAACTTGGTACAATTATTCTTAATACTCCTGGGCAGGTTATAGTATACTTTTCATCACGCTACGATCTTAATTATTTGTATATATATTTTTTCATCATCATCATAATTGCAGATATTTTGTTTAATTTTTATATTTTCTGTCATTGTAATTGTATCTAATTAATACCATTTTAAAAGAGCAAGTGCTAAGTTTCTTGCCAGTTTCTTCTTAGCACAAATCTGCCGTCTGAACTGGTGGTAGGAAAAAATTGTGACGATTCGAAAGAGCTTATATTAATTTTATTATTAATTATTAGGCCTATTTGAATAAAAATATTTTGAATTTGAATTTATTTTCAGCTACACATGCGCGTTCACACTGGCGAGCGTCCATCCATACAACTGCAAGCATTGTCCGAAGGCATTTAAAACTCCATCGGCTTTAACTCGCCATAACATCGTAAGTATGAGCACAGTTCGGTGGTGTGTTGGTAGCAATGACGGCATATCTGGTAGTGATCCTACTTTCCAAAATAATCTTTCCACACTTCTTAACTTGACCAATGTAGTAAACAATCTTAGCACGTCTTTTTAACGAAAATAGGCAATTAAAATTATCATTCACACCCAAATAATAATAATATAGTTAGAAATGGCATTTAACACAACACTCTTATTATTCTGGGGATTTATCGATTTTACACATGGATAATTGAATAAAAAGACACAAACAAGCATACGGTCGGCTTGATGGTAATTCGTCACCGTAGCCTATAGTCTATAGACGCTTGCAATACCGGGGGTATAACCCCCGTAGGAACACAACATGGCCGAGACCAATGCTATTTGGCTACGATCTTCTGCAAGGTGGAGTTCCTTCCCCAGACGGGCTGCTCGATTTGAGCGGATTATCCGCTGCGCCCTACCTTTCTTTATGTTATTATTAGTTTAGAAAATACATATTTTTTCTTCCACAGATCCACACCGGCATCCGCAGGCACGTATGTCAACTATGCGACAAGAAATTCCAGACGTCTACAGGTGTAAAAACCCATGTTAAAACTGTACATATGAAACTGCCAATGCCGCCGAGAATTCGACGACGGAATAGAGTTAAGGACGAGTAAGCGCTCCTGCACACGATGCCGTATATACGAGTCGCGAGAAGCCCGTCACCGCGCCGCCGCCGCGCCGTTACACTGTATATACGAGTCGCGAGAAGCCCGTCACCGCGCCGTTACACTGTATATACGAGTCGCGAGAAGCCCGTCACCGCGCCGTTACACTGTATATACGAGTCGCGAGAAGCCCGCCACTGCGCCGTTACACTGTATATACGAGTCGCGAGAAGCCCGTCACCGCGCCGTTACACTGTATATACGAGTCGCGAGAAGCCCGTCACCGCGCCGTTACACTGTATATACGAGTCGCGAGAAGCCCGTCACCGCGCCGTTACACTGTATATACGAGTCGCGAGAAGCCCGTCACCGCGCCGTTACACTGTATATACGAGTCGCGAGAAGCCCGTCACCGCGCCGTTACACTGTATATACGAGTCGCGAGAAGCCCGCCACCGCGCCGCCGCCGCGCCGCCACCGCGCTGCCACCGCGCGTGTTCCCCTCCCTGCCTATTTGATTTTCATTCCATTACCGGCCGCGTACGAACGTGCACGCCGCGAGATCGCACGTGACGCATCATCACTACATAGTATAAAACAAAGTCGCTTTCTCTGTCCCTATGTCCCTATGTCCCTTTGTCCCTTTGTATGCTTAAATCTTTAAAATTACGCAACGGATTTTGATGCGGTTTTCTCCAACGGATAGCCTGGTTCATGAGGAAGGTTTATGTATAAAATTTGTCAGGATTTTATGTAAATTGGCTGAAATATAAAGATTATTGTTGGGAGTGTCGGAAAAAATCAACCGCTTGGGAGCTGTCGACGAAAACGCTGGCTAAACCCTTTGAGATATAACAAAACAAAAATTATAGGATATTCCTCTTATTTAGGTCTCCAAAAAAGTCCGCGATAGCATATATTTATCGTATACGGATAACTTACTATAAAATAAAAAGCGATTTCCGAGTAATAATGCGGAAATAGCGCCATCTAGCGTAGAATAGAAAGAACTTGAATTGGAAACCGATTTTGACGTATACAATATTAATCCTTATCCAGTTAACTACGTTAGTTACCTTAAGTATTTCATGTACAATAATATAATCTTTACATCATATTATTTAAATAGATACTTTAGAAGTTATAGCAAAAAATTTACGCGCTTGCCGAAATTAGTTCAAGTTCTTTCTATTCTACGCTAGATGGCGCTATTCAAAAGCATCGCGCTATGGTTACGTTTTCATTAAATTATAAATATCGCGCGAAAATTAAAGCACTTTAAATCTATTACGCTAGGTGGCGCTGTTTAAAAATAAAATTATAGATACTTACATACTTTTAATTTGTTTATGCTTCACAATTTGAATTATTTAAAGTTAATATTAAGGGTGCATTTTATTTGTTTCGTATTATAATTTTTGATACAATTTATTGTAAATAGATAGATATGGATAGACACTTACATACTCGCTTCAATTTAGTCCTTTGTTTGGGCTTATTTTAACATCTGTCGCATTTTTTAATGGTTTCGTGTTGATTTATGTTATCTTTGAGTTTTTTTTTTTATTGACAGATTATAACAATTATTTAAGTTTAATTAGCAATATAAAGTACCTATTTCATGACAATTTAATCATGCCTCGACGAAAGTCTAATATAGGACGCAGTACATCTTCTGCCATAAGAATTCGTTTGAGTCGAAGCAACGAAAATGATCAAGAGAGGGATGTTCGTTTATCGTTGGACCGTGAAAGGCATGTTTCCCAAAGAGCGCGAGAATCGTCGGTGGATCGCACAGTTCGTTTATCGTTGGACCGTGACAGTCATGTTTCCCAAAGAGCACGAGAATCGTCGGTGGATCGCACAGTTCGTTTATCGTTGGACTGTGAAAGGCATGTTTCCCAAAGAGCGCGAGAATCGTCGGTGGATCGCACAGTTCGTTTATCGTTGGACTGTGAAAGGCATGTTTCCCAAAGAGCGCGAGAATCGTCGGTGGATCGCACAGTTCGTTTATCGTTGGTCTGTGAAAGGCATGTTTCCCAAAGAGCCCGAGAATCGTCGGTGGATCGCACAGTTCGTTTATCGTTGGACTGTGAAAGGCATGTTTCCCAAAGAGCGCGAGAATCGTCGGTGGATCGCACAGTTCGTTTATCGTTGGACTGTGAAAGGCATGTTTCCCAAAGAGCGCGAGAATCGTCGGTGGATCGCACAGTTCGTTTAGCGTTGGACAATGATAGACATAACGCTCAAAGAGACAGAAACGCCCGAAGATAGACAACTCCGCTTACGTAACGACCGTATTCGTTGCTGGAATCGACTTAACTACTCAATGATTTCAGTATGATGCCCTGTCACGTGTAACATCAAAAAAAAAATATGTTTGTTTTTACACGAAATGACGCAGAAGTTGTCAATGTGGTATATAAAGAAATATTTTAGTATGTTAAAAAACAAACTAAAATATTTATTTATATATGTAAGTATACGACTGTTTAACACAGGCAGATAGTTATAACCCGTGCGAAGCCGGGCCGGGCCGCTAGTGTCTAATATAATGAAAAAAAAGAAGTTTGTGCTTGCTTACTATATGTATAGAAAATGGCAAAAAGAACGTCGAGTTAGAAAGTTGTGGGTTCATCCTATGCTGTCGGCACGGGAGCAATATGGTGAATTTCATACACTTTACGAAGATCTTCGAAAAGACGAGGCCAAGTTTTGTGATTATTTTCGAATGAATTATAAGACATTTGTAAATTATTAGATTTATTAAAGAACAAACTGCAACACACAAATACAAATATGCGAGCAAGTATATCTGCTGAGGAGAGATTGGTTGTTACATTGAGGTAAAGTAACATATTATACAAATAATAATTATATTTTTTTAATTATTCTGATGTAATGTAGAAAAATCAAAATCAATCAAGCTTGAAGTAGATGGACTTGGGATGGTTTGTAATGAATCGTTTTCAATGCTATAATTCGAAGCCTGTGATTGAACTCTCATACTGGGTCCAGCAGCAGTATTGTAACCGTAGTGTGCCGGGGAGTCCATTGCATCTGCTGTGCCTGTACGTGAATGATGTGGAGCGCTATAACTATTTTTGTATTGAATATTTCTCATAATATTCAATACTTGATATTGGAATTCAACAATGTCTTCGTCTTTGAATCGTTCCACGGTAGGAGCTATACCTATACCTTTAAAAAAAGACATCATTCTACTATCGTCATCTTTTTCTAACGCTTCCATAAACTTAATCATTTTCTTATCTACAGGATTTATTTCTTCGTTTTTCTTTCTTTTGTTGACATTAGCAACTTCAGATTTTTTTCTTCCGGCATGTTTGATCCAGATTCGGGTGGCCGTACTTAGGGTAATTTTTTTCAAAAATTGTAAATTATCATAATATTGATATTTATGTACTGGTTTTGCACCTGATCCAGATTTCGATTCACGTATCTTTTTGTCGCATTTCATCCACGCATCTCTTATATTCTTCCATTTCTGACATATTATTTTACCTGAAATAATAATAATAATCCATTGTCAGGTAGGTACTTATATTTTTTCGATTGGCCCCTCTAGTACAGAATAAATAATAGTACCTACCAGAGGCGGCTCGTCCTAAGGAGCGCTGGTGCAGTGCACTCCCACAAAATGTACCTACATAATTTAATATTTCGTTATCTGTACACATTCTTTCTGCAATGTCAAATCTATAATAATACTCTTAAATATCTTAATAAGTACCAGTTTACTATAGTTACACTATTATTACCTTCGCGTACAAAACTGATTGTATTTTCATGTATAAAGTTGACGAGTGACGGATGCCTGCCGCTAGATAGAAACACATTAACACGAATTAATAAAATTTTGTAAAAAGATACTTACTACTTTACTACATCACTGGCATCATTCCATCTTATAAACAAGATACTAGCGTGGACGGATAAGCGAGTGCCGATCACAACAGTCTTCTTTGACATGAGTAGCGCCTTCGATTGTGTTTCACATAATACTCTTCTTTGGAAATGTAATACGTACGGCATAAGAGGCGTAGCGAATGAGTGGTTTAAAAGTTACTTGACCAATAGAAGGCAATACGTGGAAATTCCTAAAATAAATCATAGGAACGAGCTCATTAAATTCACGTCAATGATGGAAACAGTAAGAGTGGGAGTTCCACAAGGTAGCATATTGGGACCATTACTTTTCTTACTCTATATAAACGATTTGCCAGAGGTAACAGAATATGATTGCATTCTATTTGCAGATGATGTGTCCGTCGTCATACCGTGTAAGAATATTGACATGTACAATGATGATATTAATAATACAATTTGTAAAATTATAAGATGGCTGCAGAATAATAATTTAAATGTCAATTTATCAAAAACAACATACATATATGCAATTTATAAATAGGAATGGTAATAAACGAAATTTGAATATTGTGTACGAAAAAGAACAACTCAAAGAATCCAAACCAATCAGCCAACCAACCAAACTCAATTTTTAGGAATTACGATTGATGACAGATGTACATGGGAGGCACAGATTGTAAAAATTTGTAAGAAAGTTAATTCGTTTGCTTATGCTCTTTGGCGATTAACGAAAATAAGTAGTAGAGAGATAGCTATTCAAGCTTATCATGGTTATGTCGGCTCTGTGATTCGGTATGGCATTCTGCTATGGGGCAATTCCTGCCATATGGAGAGTGTCCTCAGAGCGCAGAAACAGTGTATCAGAGCGCTATGTAATGTGGACTCACGGACATCAAGTAGACCTTTATACAAGGAATTGAAAATTCTAACAGTAACTTGTGTATATATTTTTGAAGTGTGTGTGTTTGTCAGAAATAATATTGGCTTGTTTATAAAACGCAGCGACGAATACAAGTACAGCTGCAGATATCCCAACAAACTGAATCTGCTACCTATGACCACAGCAGCGTTTAGCGGTAACAGCTACCAAATGGCTGTTAGAATATATAATAAGCTCAGTGAAAATATTAAGTCTCTATCTCTAAATTCATTTAGAAGGGAACTAAAAAAATGGCTGTTGTCCTCTTGTTTTTACTCGCTCAAGGAGTACTTTGATTCTCCTGTCAACGCAAGGAAATGATGGTGTGTAGTGTATGTCAAACTGATAATTTGTTGATAATTTATTTTATATTTTTATTAATTTATTGAATTGTTGTGATTTTTGGACATTTTTACTTTTGGTTTTAATAATTATTGTATAATTCTTAATTCATTCATTATATTAATCACTTTAATAAACATTTGCATGCTTGCTGACAGGCTAAATATATGGCGTCTAAATAAGCTTTTAACATCAATATTTGTACCTATATTTTATGCAAATAAAGAAATTTGAATTTGAAAATTTGAATTTACCGTATTTATTTTTCTCCGTTTCAGGTAGTTCTGCAAAGTTCTCATTTATTATTTGGCAGATCTCAAACCAAGCTTTTAAACTTTTACGCTTGTCTTTATATATTTCCAAAGATTTGTCCCATAACACTTCTCTGTTCTCCACTAAACTTATAAACGTTTCGTAATCAAAACTTTCCATGGTTATTTCTTAAAAAGTTACGCACGTGCACGTTCGTACGCGGCCGGCAATGGAATGAATATATCAAACAGAGGGTGAGAGGGGGGAGAATGTGCGCGGCGGCGGCGACGCGGTGGCGGGCTTCGCGCGACTCGTATCTACAGTGTAACGGCGCGGCGGCGGCGCGGCGACGGCATCGTGTGCAGGAGCGCTAAGGGGTGGCTTCAGTGTAAGAATCCCCACTTAAGTGAGTTTGTTTGTTTGTTTTATTATTTTTTTTTATACTACTAGGGTGGCAAACATGCATACGGCCCGCCTGATGGTAAGCATCACCGTAGCCTATAGACGCTTGCAATACCGGGTGTATCACTCTCGCGTTGCCAACCCCCCAAGTGGAGCTCTGGAGACCTTACTCACCGTAGGAACACAACATGGCCGAGACCAATGCTATTTGGCTACGATCTTTTGTAAGGTGGAGGTCATCCCCAGACGGGCTGCTCCGATTTGAGCGGATTATCTGCTGTGCCCTACCTCTCGATTTTTATTTATAGTTGTTAGGCAACTAGCCATTCAAATTTTGAAATTGATTTTTGAAAGAAAAATTTCATTTCGGCCCAGGTGGGATTCGAAACCCACGACCCCTCGATATCCGGCCGAGTGCTCTAACCACTGATCTACCGGGAGGGTTAGTAATGGTGGTGAAATTTCTCATTCCTTTAAAACTGCGCGAGTCGCAGAGCACGCCACCTACCTGATAGTTTAGCAGGTTTAGTATATTTCATATTTATATTTTTAATGAATGGCTAGTTGCCTATTATCTACAATGTGTGCCTATGTATGCTTAAATCTTCAAAACTATGCAACGGAGTAATTCAAGAAGGTTTTTAGGTACAATACATCCGAGATTCCCACGGGAAAGCGGGATTATTTATTTAGTAATTGTCATATAAGGCTTTAACACGATCTGGAATTTGTAATATATTAAGTATTAAAAATAAAATCATGTAAATAACATTTTGTATTTATTATTAACCTAAATTGTCCACTGCTGGGCAAATGCCTTTCTACACACACACACAGCCCGGACACTACATACAACGCGCGTGAAATTATTACCTATTTCTACAAAATAGTTAGTTTGTGCGAGCGACGCGACGCGACACCCGGGAGACTTTTTTTGTCCGCGGGAGACAAAATAAATTTCCAGAGTTGCCAACTTATAACGTAAAATTTTATAGAAAATGCAGTGTTGCCACCTTGGTTTTTGAAAAAGGGCAGTAGGACGAGCTAAAAAGAGCTAGATTTTTTTATTAGAGCAAATTTTGCCAAAATAAGGGCTAGAAACGTCTAAAAAATAAATACAAATAAAATGAGCGAAACCAAGGTTTAAAAAATGAAAAAAAAAAAACGTTTATGCTTAGAAACAAACTTGGGGAAGTAAAATAGCGGTCCGAAGTTTTCGTATCGCATAAAAAGGGCTAGATTGCTCTTTTCGGGCTAAAGCATGAAAAAACGAGTGCACATAGGTACTATAAAAAGATCTAGCCCGAAAAGGGCTAAGGTGGATTTTGGCGCCATCTACTATAGCGTCCACTTGGGCTCGTGATTAAAAATTTAATTTCTGTGTGTTTCATCGTTTGATTCATAGTATTGATTGACACAAGCATAATTTGAATATGGCAAAAAAGAATTTTCTGATTGCCAAAACGAAAAAATAAAAATAAATAATTAGGGCTAAAGGTGGCAACACTGAGAAAAAGTTGTGTCGCTGTCGCTCTCGTGCGCGCACCTCAGGAGACGGCGACATCATAGACAAAAAAGTCGTAGAGAAAAAGTTGCTCGTGCGTTCCCTCCCTAAGCGCAAACCTTTGCAACTTTTCCCGCCTCGACACCCGCCTGGGGTAAGGTAACGCGAATCGGTGCGAGGCCCGGGCCCGACATGTACTTGCCTCAGATCAAATAAGAAGTCAAGAAACCTCCACCACGAAGTTATCCCTCCACGTAGAATACATTATTTACTTTTGGTTTACTACCTAGACAAAAAATCGTCAACTTTACGAACATCGGCGGCGGCCAAAAAAAGTTTACAGGATCAAGCAATGCTGTCGCCATCTGTTTTTCGCTTTCATCGGCCGGCCGGCTCAGGGGGAGCACACTTAGTATAACCGTCAATTTTCATAGGCAACAGCGACATTTGGGTGATTGGTGGAAGAACTAAAATTTTTTGAAAAGTGGCGGCCATTTCGTACTTCACTTATCGTCTGACGGGCTATTCGATAGCATTGACGTTATTTATTTTATTAGTTATATAGTTATTTTAGTTATTTATTTACATAAAATGTCAATAAAATACAAGTTGAATACTTAAATACTCAAAATTTGATGTATTCCGTCGGATGGGGAACTTCTTTGAGGCGCTAACAAAGAAATATATTCATAAATTATAGGGAAGGGTATACATACTATGTATAGCTATGGTTTAAATTTTAGTTCACCCACCAATCCCTGAGGTGGCAGCACCTTCCATCGATGCCGATTTCACCCCGGAGTTGGCACTCTATACCTACCATTATTACTATCCTCGTTGGGCCGGCCTCATTCCTTCTTTTTTGTTTTTTTTACCATCAATCAACCAACACAAGGCACAGGCACGATCTTAGAGTATAGACACAGATTACTTAATAGTTACTTCGTAACTTCGTAAGTATAGAGCTTATCTATACTTTATGGGCATGATTGTCAGAATGGTTTTTGCGTAACTTTTGAGATTGTTTTACTGGCAACACTGAAATAAATTTCAATAAAAAAACTAAAATTGACTGATGTCCTGGTCCTGAGTGTGTCCAGGCTGGCGAAACTCAGTACTGCAAAAAATATATATGGAGTTTACGCTAATTTTAATGGCGACATGTTTTGTCTCTTACTTCCTGTCTAACCTTCCTTGTCTCGCCCTGCTGTTAGTCAAAATGGTGACGGGCAGTCTTGAATATTTGTAAACAACGCATAGTTTTAGTGTGAGTTTTAGCTAATTTTACTGCACGTCACGTGCGTATTTAGTGTTTTCGGAGTCTACCCATATAACTAAGTGCATACCGGTTTATTATAATTTACGTGCATAACAGCAAAATGCATTACAAAACCTGTGAAATATGTGGGATAAAATCGGGTAGGAAATTAATCAAAAGCGTGTATTCCTGGCTCAATTCCCACTAGATGAGAAGCGGTAAGTAGTTTTTCATGTTATTATATTGATGTTAAGTAATTAGGAAGAAGTTCTGGTCTCTTTAATACTTTGCCTTAGAATTCATAACCAAAAATCATGTGCGCCATAGGGATGTTCTTACTACGTACCAAATTATCGATAAAAAAAATTTTTTCGTAAATTTGGGTATAAAATGTAAATAAGATATTTGCGGCTGCATTTGTTTAATTCATTATTAGATTGTTCATGTTAAATGAAGTTTTATTATTTTAATCATAACAGTAACTGGGCGACCGAGTCTGAATTCATACTACAGTAGAGTCATCTTTTTGACCGATGCTAATTGGAAATTCGCGCAACAGCGCGTGCATTCGCGCGACAGCGCGTGCATTCGCGCGAATTAAACTGGCAATGGCAACTAATGACCCTCACTACAATGTTAAACCGTGGAAATTTGATGCTTCGATGAGCTTCTCGACTCGACTCTGCTGTAGTATGAATTGACCCTTAACGATTACACCCTGTAGGTATATATTTTACAAATTTATCTATTGCAGATGCAAGCAATGATGTGACGTCTGTGGCGACACCTATCGCCATTCAGAAGAACCACAGAGTGAAGAAAAAGTTCACAATGCGAACACATGACGGCGCCACTTAGAATCATGAATCACGTTATCGAAGTTTCTACGATATGGAGATATATATACAATACAACCTCCGACACATACATTGTCGGAGCCGCGGTTCCCCAGGCATAACGCCCAGCCTGGCCGGAAGATCTTCCCTTTGTGGCGGTCGAGCACATCGCCATCGCTCCCGCTACACGTCGACTGGGCAATCACCAGCCCTGAGCAAGCATTGCCCATACTCCGCCATGGTAAGCGGTAAACTATAATAATTTGAATTTATGATATTTAATCAGCCACATCAACGTCATTTCAATAAGCTGATTTCTTTCAGAAACACTTGAATACCCCTCATCTCTTTTGAATTAGTGTGTACTCAAACGTTAATAACAGTAATCTCTATTTATTTATTATTTCAGATTATGAATGCCTTCGCTCACAGAAAAGTGCAAAAACGTGTGTCGATCGATCAGCTAACAACATCTGAAGACTCCGCCTAGAATACCAGATTAGAAAATGACAAAAAAAATAATTCTAACATTGTAAACTTAACTTTATTCGTTTTTGTTATGATATAAATTGTATAATAATAATTATTAGGTAGGTATTTGAATTTTGAATAATACTCAATATTTCCAAACTAAGTAAAGAGATTTTTATTTTCCTTTTGTATGTTAAAGAAAACCTGTCTGCAAGGTACCCACGCCACGCTTTTTTTATCGATATCGATACATTCTGTACTGTAACGTACCACATCTCTAGTATGCTTTTGTAGAATGTTGGCATTACTTTTTTTTGTGTCTCTGTTGTTGGTACGTTGGCACGAGATCTTAGCGTGAATTGACTGTCAAAAACAAGTCAAAAAGCTTGTATGAAGTCCCGACTCTTAAAACGTAGTGATTATATACTCTTTGAGTGTGTCCTGAGTCCTGACTCCTGACAGACCTGACAGTTCGAGTTTCTATATTGTCTTATTTTTCTCTCTGGTTCGAGTCGAGAGTTCGATTCGATATCATTTCATGTTTGACAATAATAATTATCATAATGTTTGTTCTAATATATTTTTCTTGATTTCTTTTAGATATTGAAGAAAATAAATGATGTCTTTTACCTTGAGAAGCGAAACGGACGAACTAATGGTGTGCCGTGGTTGTTTAGCTATTGATGTTAAACTATACAATATACAAGAAAATCGTCTTGTGGAACCTTACGAGGAATTAATAGGTTTCCCGGTGAGTAAATGTAATTTTTTTTAAGTATAGAGATTAGCAAACAAGCTAGTCTAAATCTTCTGATGTTATATATGTACCTATACCTGCCAGTTTTTTTTTAAATTCCAACTATTATTTTAAAGGCGAATGTTTGTTAGGCTGTGGTTCACGCTCAAATGGCTAGGCCAATTAATAATATTTGGTATGTATGTAGCTGATACCTTGGATTAACACTTATGGTACTTTTTATCCCGAAAAATTCCCATTGGGTTTGGTCAATGGCGTGTTGTAAAGTAACATCGCGGGCAACGTCTAGTATATATATATAAACTGTTTTAAGCATTATGTGAATTTTATCTAGTGACAATTGGATGCTTTGGACTCTTGGACGAATCACACAATGCCACGCTACTGTGACCACTTACCATCAGGCAAGACAGGGTCGCAAGCTTATTTGCCACCTTATTGGTGTAAAAAATCTTTATGCACACAAATTGTTTGCACGGGATTCGAACATCAAACCCTCGGCCTCAGATAAAGTGACCATTGCCAAGTTTTCTTTTGTTTTTAGTCTATAAGTTATAAAAATTGTTTTAAATTTGGTACTTTAAATAATTGTACAGTCAAGAGCAGGTCGACCTTTACATATTGGATTGTACAGCAAGTGTAAAGCTCAACATGCTCCTGCTGTACCTATATTTTTAGCACAAATAAAAATATTTTCTTTCGTCCTTATTGCAGTTATTATCGTCGAGAAAACAATACCTCTGTAGTTTCTGCCGTACACACCTGCTCAAGTTTGCCAAGTTCAGAGCCAGGTGTCGGAAGGCCGAAGAACTGCTCGTCAATGCCGAGATGCAGGGTATATGTGTAAGTATTTTTTATATTCCTTATAGTAGACAAAGTCTGTATGGTTTAGACTCTACATTCGCAAAGTTGAAGTTGCTGTTTCGTTGCATTTGGGTTTCACCGTCAGTTTAGTCAGTGTGAGACGTATGTTGAATGTTTCCACAATAGTAAAGAAATAAAACGTTTTTTAAAATTTTATTTTATTGATAAATAATTTTCTTTTTTACAGACTCCAACCTATATAGAAGAGTTAAGCAGACAATACATAGCCTTCAAACCTAATTATATAAAAACATACATAGATGTCATACATATAAATGAACATATAAATACAGAATTGAATAGTAACATAAAAGAAGAACTTATACCTAAAACAAAAGATAAAACAGCTGTGTTTATTGATGAAACAGATGTAGGGATAGTAAAAGAAGAAATTGATATTGAAATTAATGAACCGTTATGTATGTCTGTTGATGAATTTGGAGACCATAACACAGATTACAAAGATTCTTCGAAAGTTGGTGCTATAAAATCTATAGGAATGGCTAAAAGAACAAATAATATTAAAAACTTTCTTGAAGAATTTGAAGACGATGATGCAGATTACAATGATTTTTCGAAAGTTTGTGCTAAAAAACCAAAAGAAATATCTAAAGAAACAAATAATATTAAAAACTTTCTTGAAGAATTTGAAGACGATGACACAGATTATGATGATGCTGCAAAAGTTCGTGAAAAAAAATCAAAAGAAATGCCTAAAAAAACAAATAATATTAAAAACTTTCTCGAAGAATTTGAAGACGATGACACAGATGTATCATCTTTAGAATTATCATCATCTGATGATGATTCTTTATCATCATCTGATGATGATTCTTTATCATCATCTGAACTTGATTCTTCGAAAGTTAGTGCTAAAAAATCTAAAGAAATTATTAAAACGAATAATATAAATAGCTATGTTGTAGAAAGTGAAGAAAATAACGGAGAAAATGCATCTTCTAATGCTACAAAAGATAAAATAAAAGTAGCAACTGAAACTCATAGAAAAGAGAATATATCTATTTATGATGTTGAAAAAAAAATTGTGATTGGTAATTTTGAAGCTATTCACTTAACTAAAGATGAACAAATTTACGAAATCAAACTTAAAACTAACCAAAAAAACGCATGTAAGGAATGTGGTAAAAAATATAAGAATCTAATAAAACATAATACTAAACATCATAATACAGAATATGTATTCAAATGTGAAATATGTAAAATTAGTTTTAATAAAAAGAAACAATTAAAAAAACACAGAGAAGAACATGAAAAAAAATATATTTGTAAAAATTGCAACTACACAACACAACTAAGAGACAATTTACAACTTCATAAGTGTAGGAAAATTACAGCACCAGTCAAATTAGTTACAGAATATGCTAAATTTAATTTTGAAGTTGAGTATTTAACTATCGAAGAGCAAATGAAAGAGATAGATGACAAACGGAAGAGTGAGAAAAAGAATAGTAATGGTCACAAATGCGAATATTGTGGGAAGAATTATACAACTCAAAAAACATTGGAAAATCACTTTCAAAAAAGTCATGCTGTGAGGACAGGTGACTATGTCTGTGACATATGCAAGACAGTGTTTAGGAATAAATATAAACTGAGAACACACATAAGAAGCCATGGTATGAGATTACTATGCAAGGAATGTAACTTCATAGGTAAACGTCATGATTTGAGACCTCATTATTATTGGCATTCTGGCAAAAAATATACATGTACTTATTGCCATCAAAGTTTTACGAAACAAACCAGTTATTTGAGTCATGTTAGATTAAGACATGCTTCTGAGCTAAACTGGTGTGAGTACTGTGGGGAATCGTTTATAGGTAAAAGAGGTTTATACCAACATAAGCAATTGGCCCATAAACAAATCGAGACCACAGATAATAAATGTGCAAAATGCAATAAAAACTTTTTGGATGACAATGCACTGAAAAATCACATAAATTTGAATCGTTGTGATCTTTTTAATTGTGTCAAATGTGGGGATGCCTTTGTAAATGAGTTTTTATTGAAATATCATTTGATACAGCACAATAATATTAATTATGAATGTAAGAAGTGTAATGTAAGATTTTTAAACATGGCCGCTTATGATAAGCATGAAGGTTCCTGCGGGAGCGGTCATGTTTGTATGCAATGTGGAGAGAATTATGAAACGGGAATTTTGCTAAATGATCATGTTAAAACTGAACATACTGTTCAAATATTTAAATGTGAACAGGTAAGAATAATTTTATTGTAATATACTTTTATGCCGCAAATTGTGAATTTCTGCACTCCGAATGGTTGACTGGTAGAGAATGCAATTAGCATTATGTCCGCCTATTGTATCAGTACTCTGTGTGCTGTGGTCAATAAAGTTAAACAAAAATCTTGACAGCTCGACGGTGCGTTGGTAGTGATCCTAATTTCGGCACCAGAGGGCGCGGGGCAACTTCGTTTGCATGTATTTATTCATGCACAGCAGCGCCATCTATATCAGACTTGCCCAAATCATACAGGAATCGCGTACTGTTTGACATAAAACCTACTTATTAAACATCATAAAAATTGGCACAGCCGTTTGAGCGTGAACTTTCAGCTTTATAATATTAGTAGGAAAAGTATTTAATATTAACGGATATATGATTGTAATAAATGTTTATGTCCGTTGTCTGGTAGCCATAATACAAGCAGGTCAAACCCAGCTTCCTTTGGGACCAGGTGTCACACATGTGCCAGGTGTCTGTGCGAATTGTGTAAAATTTATTATGATTTATATTTTACGACTACCTCCGTCGCGTAATGATTACTATGGCGGACCCGCCACCCAGGAGGTCCCGGGTTCGAATCCCGGTCGGACCATGATGAAAAAACGATCTTTTTCTGACTGGCCTGGGTCTTGGATGTTTATCTATTAAAGTATTTGTCATAAAATATAGTATCGTTGAGTTAGTATCCCATAACACAAGTCTCGCACTTACTTTGGGGCTAGCTCAATCTGTGTGATTTGTCCCTATATATTGTAATCACGTTTCATTTTATTTCAGTGTGGTAAAACATTTTTGAATGCTTATTATTACCGGGAACATATTTCTAGAGCGCATCAGAGCAAGACAACTTCAAGATCATATTGTAAACGACCAAATATTAAATCTAATATCAAATCCAAGTGGACAGCCATGTGCGAGGTCTGCGGGAAGAACTGTCAGGTAATCTATATATATAAAAATGAAACCCGTTTTCCGTTGTCACGACATAACATGAAAACGGCTTGACCGATTTGGCTGATTTTTTTTTTAGAATATTCCTTGAAGTACGAGGATGGTTCTTACGGAGAGAAAAATTTAAAAATTCCCACGGGAAAGCGGGATACACGCAAACGAAGTTGCGCGGGTTTCGCTAGTTATAAATAAAAATTGAAGTGAAAACTTCTATAGCTGCGTTGTGCACTTTTTGGGATGGGTGAAAAATGTTAAACTCGCGTCAGGACACGGGACCTGATCGAAAATTCGTAAGACGGAGGCAGTTTTAGTGATAATAGCGAGAAGCGCGCTTGCAACTCCTCTCGATGTCAAAATAAAACAATAAAAATAAATAAAATCTTTATTATATCTAAAAAGAAAATTAACATTTATTTTTACCGCAAATCCACGCGAACAGTGTCGCGGGTTATCTAGTAGAATATGTCAAAGTTTATATTATAAATTATATAAAACTAGCTTTTGCCCGCGGCTTCGCTCGCGTTAATTTTATGACATAGATCTCGGTTGACAAAACAACCCATAGCTTGTGGCGCCATCTGTTGGCCGATACAGCGCCCTATATAGTAGAAAAATTATTTTCCCATTGGAACGACATACTTTCACGGGATAAAAAGTAGCCTATGTTGGGCTCTGTACCAATAACAATATGTATGCAAATTCATAATGATCGGCTGCTTAGTCAAGCCGTGAAGGAATAACAAACAAACAAACTCACTTTCTCATTTATAATATTAGTAAGGACTATTTTTTTTACAGAGCCCAGGAGTACTGAAGTACCATCAACGGTTGCACTCTGGGGAGAAACCGTACCCATGCACCCTCTGCACGAAAAGGTTCATTCTTAAGGCTTTGCTGACGGTAAGCACACCTTACATAACTGGCAATGCTGTAGATGAGCATCTGATGGAAAGTGATGACCGTCTCATCATCATCTCAGCCTGTTTCCCACTGCCAAGCATAGGCCTCTTATTTTGTACGCCAACCAACTCGGTCTGTGCCATTTTCATCCAGGTACGACCTGCGACTTTAGCTACATCGTCCGCCCATCTGGCCACTGGACGTCCGACACCTCTTTCTCCGGTTTTAGGCCACCGTTCGGTCAAGGCCTTACTCTCTGCCATCACTCCGACGGGCTCGGTGTCCTGCCCAGTTCCACTTCAAACTCATGACCGCGTTTCCGACATCCCGCACTTTGGTACGTTGTCGTAGGTGTTTGGAACGCGATCCTGTAACCTGATGCCGAGCATGGCTCGCTCCATGGCCCCTTACGACCGTCTATGTAACTTTTAACATTGAAATTGACATTCCGCGTACAGTAAACCAAATGCAAAAGAAGTCAAGTCAATACCCAAGTATATACCTCGAACAAACTATGGAAGGAGGGATATATAATGTGAATAATTACCTAATGATATTAAAGATGCTTAATAATTTGTCTTTGTTTATCAAATCAAATGTTTGCCACCTGTGTGGTATAAAAAAATAATAATAATAATTTATTTGTGATCCACAGGTAAATAAGATACAGATTTTATTTATTTTAGAGCAAGCTGTGATCAGCCTTATAGGCATACAAAATTTGTTGCAAATACATAATTATGTTTTATAATCATGCACTTAGTCGGACATCAACGACCCTAATTTAATTGAAATGGATATTAATATTTAAATTTCAGCTACACATGCGCGTTCACACTGGCGAGCGTCCATACAACTGCAAGCATTGTCCGAAGGCATTTAAAACTAAAGGGGCTTTAACTCGCCATAACATCGTAAGTACATTGACCGACAGCTCGGTGTTGGTAGCAATGACGGCATAGTTGGACCCCACACCCTGATTGTCGACCTCCGTGGCGTAATGGTTACCACGCCGCCAGACCGCCAACCAGGTTCGAATCCCGGTCATGATGAAAAACGAACATTTTCTGATTGGCCTTGGGTCTTGGATGATACAGGGTTACCTTTGGACCCCCCGCCAATTTTTTTATGTGATTCCATAGCAGCAGTACAATGAATTTATGAAATAAAAATAAATTATTTTATTGACTTATTTTTTTCAAAATTTTCCAAACGCAAATTAAAATTATGGTCACCCGCGCGTGCGGCCGTCTTGCAGCATAGCACTACGCGCATGCGTAGCTGATATCATCCTTTCAACCAATGACAATGCGCCGTCGTTGACTGGCGCGAGGGTGACCAAACGTTCCAAGAAATGTAAGATTTAAAAAAGTGACTGTAAAATGTGAATTTTAAACTTTTTTTTTTTCACCAAATATTTTTTTATTACTTTCCTTGGCATGTCTTTTTTTGGCGGGGGTCCAAAAGTAACTTTGTTCCGTCTTAGTGGACTTACCCTACCCTAACGGAATAAAAAGTATCCATGTCCTGCTCCTGGTTCTAAGCTAAGCTACCTCAGGGCCCGCCTGATGGTAAACAGTCAGCGACGGATAACGGAAACGGTTGCCGACCCTAATTTAATTTTTATACTTAATTTTATATACTGTGTTTTTGGTAATATACAAATAATAATAAAAAAAATACCACACAATGGGGTGGGTGCGAAAGAAAAACATTGCCACTTTACATGTAGGGGAGGTACCCTAAAAGAAATATTTTTCTACATTTTGTTCTACCGCAAAAAAATAATAAATAAATATTCTTGGACAAATCACACAACGCCATCTAGCAACTAAGATTGTGCTGTGGGTATTAGATTGCTGGTAAATACACATAAATACATTTATTTGTAAATAAATACTTATTATACATAGAAAACACCCAGACCAAGGCAAACAGACATGTTCATGCACACAAATGTTTGCCTTGAGCAGGATTCGAACCCGTGGCCCTCGAGATAGTGACCATTGCTATGCTAGCCACTCGACCACCGCATGCAAAATTCAGAATGACACCACTTAAAATTTACTTTGACTTTTAAAATAGTTTTAATTTTTAATATTGGTTAAGTTTTGACATAATTACATTTTTTGTTAGTTTTTATACCACAAAGGTGGCAAACAAGCATACGGTCACCCTGATGGTAAGCCGTCACCGTAGCCTATAGATAGACGCTTGCAATATCGGGGTATCGCTCACGCGTTGCCAACCCTACCAACCCCCCCAAGTGGAGCTCTGGAGTCCTTACTCGTCGTAGGAACACAACATGGCCGAGACCAATGCTATTTGGCTACGATCTTCTGCAAGGTGGAGGTCCTTCCCCAGAAGGGCTGCTCCGATTTAAGCTGATTATCCGCTGCGCCCTACCTTTCTTTATGTTATTATTCGTTTAGAAAATATATATTTTTTCTTCCACAGGTCCATACCGGCATTCGTAGGCACGTGTGTCAACTATGCGACAAGAAATTCCAGACATCGTCAGGTGTACAACTACATATCAAAACAGTACATATGAAATTGCCAATGCCGCCGAGGAACCGACGACGGAATAGAGTTAAGGACGAGTAAGGCTTGAGTTGAGATGGCTTGAGTGTATAAAATCCTAACTAATATTATAAATGAGAAAGTGAGTTTGTTTCTTATTCCTTCATGGTTTGACTAAGCAGCCGATCATTATGGAAATTTGTATACATATTGTCAGGGGTACAGAGCCCAACATAGGATAAAAAGTAGCCATATTCAATGTTTTTTTTGTCAAACAGTAGACAAACAAGCAAGCGGGCCACCTGATGGAAAGCGGTCACCGCCGCCCATGGACATCAGTAACACCAGCCGGGCTAACATGACAAACGCGTCAAAATTTTCTCGCTCCGCTTTGCTAATAGCGTATCTCTGTTATGTCTACAGTAGACAAAACAGGCATTGCTATTGGCGAAGAAGCTTTGTCGCGAGAAGAAACTATCTCGAGTGTAAGCACGTAAGACTGGCAGGGGCGCTACCAATGCGTTGTCCATCAAGGAAATTGGAGGAAGGGAAGGGAAAGGAGGGGGAAACAGGGGATAGGGAAGGAGTGTTTTCATAGTGATCGGCTGAGTCAAGCAGTGAAGGAATAACAAACAAACCACTTTCTCATTTATAATATTAGTAGGTATGATAAAATAAAATAATGTAAATAACATTTTGTATTTTTTACTAAATCGTCCCACTGCCTTCGTACCCTCCTTCCATGTGTTCCTCATATTCATGGATATGATGGAGGGGTATGAGATACCCAGAGTTGGTGCACTGCCCTTGCACCAGGGCACACCCCGGACACTCCATACAACGCGCGTGAAATAATTACCTATTGACTTTTTTTACGAGCTTATTAAATAGAGGGAGTAAAAAGAGATTTATGGTATCTTTTTGTTTTTTTTTATTTCACGGTAAAAAACAATTACCTATTTTTTTTACATTAAGTACCTATCTACCTATATACGACTATCTTCTTTCTGATTAAATTCGTTGTGAGTTCCAAGACAGCTGTAGTTTCTTCCCCGGGACGTCAATAAGCTTCATTGCTTATTGTCTATCTGAGGTCGCCGTTGTTGATCCTGGCTACACAGGAGACACAGTGGTGGGAATGTGTGGTGGGCTTGTCCCGATCTACCTATATAGGAATTAACACATTACAAATTAGAAACACTTATATATTGATTTCTAAATGAATTAGATTTTAAAAGGCGGTTGTTGTATTTAATGATATTATGTATGCGAAATCCGGCAAAAAGATTTTTCGCATATTCGGTAGGGAAACAGGCGCAACAATCTTCAAAAGTAATATTGCTTTGCGCTTCTAATATTTCTTTAGCCAAGCCTTTTAAAAACTGTTTCCCGTTTATAACATTTGCAACGCACTCGTCCAATTCTCTTATAAAATTAACAAAAGTATCTGGCGGTTTTACAATTCCATCTACACTGTTATCTTTATCGTTTGCTTCGCCATCAATTAAAATATTTTTTTTGTCGTCGTTTGAAGATTCGACAAATGCATTTATATTCTCGCATCTATGGAGATCGTGACAAGCTCTTAAGAGATAATCACATACATAAAACAAAGCATTCTGTTCCGGGGCATCAAACCTGAGGTCCTTCTGATTGACAGCAATTACAAGATCGTCGTTCTGTTGGTCGTCTGGACTTTGGAAGTTATTTGCAATGTGTGTTGAGAGCAGACGATCCAAGTCCTCCATACAATTAGCATTATCAGAGTGTTCCAACATATTAACCATAAATAATTTGCCGAAGGCCCTACTGAATTGGACAGGCGTAGGTTCACGGCCACTAGCGCTTTTCTGTCGTACCGAATCAAAAAAGTTCTCCAGAACTTCTTGGTTGAGTCTCTCAGTAAACACAAACTTGTGCCCATCAGAATTTAATTCTTCGCGTAGAGACATAATACTTGCCAAACTAATTTTGAGACCTTTAATACATTTAATAGAGTTCGTAAAATCTTCCTGATTTTGAGGATTACGAATTGTGACGTCATTCAAAAACTTTGAGAAACGATTCAGTGTTTCGATTTGGTACGGAAGACCTGCAAATGATTTTTTATACTTGTTTGGATCTTTAACTACAGATGAGTTCAATATGTCAAAAGTGTTATTAATTAAATCAATCAAATTCACTGTCCCAATGCTTTCGTTACTCAACTGTCCCAATTCTATGCAACAGCTCATACCTGCTGCGACTGTTTTACTAAAAACTTGAGTCGCATACTTAACTTCCGTTTTTTCGAAGTTGTTTGGGTTGACGTGCGATTCGGTTAATTTGGGTGCTAAACGATACGCTCTTTTGCTATCTTTGGCATAAAATGTTTTTATATCGTCCCACGTTGCAACAGCCTTAGTGCCATCATCTGCCTGATATTCGAAGTTATATTTAATTAAATTATTTCGTAAAGATTTTATTAAACGTGGGACATCAAATATGTAGAAAATCTTATGGCCATTTACATAAAAATATGGATTTTCTGCTGATACGTTTCTGGTTTTTGCCAGACTTACAAAATTTGACCCTTGGTTAGACACTAAAGCAACCACTTTGAATCCTATACGTATAATTTCTGTTATCATGTCGTCCAACCATATGTTAAGATCAGCGTAATTTTTGCTCTGAGCCAGGAAACAATAGCCCAGAGGCTGTTTCCAGTTTTGGAAAACTCCTCGAGCCATAAGCACGAATGCTTGAGTTGCAGGTTCTGCGGTTTGGATTCCATCTATCTCGTGAAGACCTATAACTTTGTTTGTATTTAATTGATAGAATAGATGCCTTTTTAATGTCATTTCATCGGCACAGATGACACAATATTTTGACGATTCTTGTAATTGTTGGACTTTTGACTCTAAGCATTTTACTACATTTGGAGATATTTTGGTGCCAGTATTGAGGTCAATTCTGCGAAGTGTTCTCTCGTTAGGAAGTAATATCATTTTACCTAACACCCTATATGCCGTAGGTGCACCAAAAAATAAACTTAAAGCAAATAGTTTAAATTCTTTGGTATATCTGTTACCACGGCTATGTGGATGTAGTTTTTTTTGCAAATCAATAATTTTTTGGAACTCTGGTGTTATAACAGGAGATTTATAGGATTGAGATTTGATGTTATCCAGCTCTATTTCAAGACGTTTTCGCTTCTTAACTTCAAATTTATATTCTTGCAACATCTTTCTTTTTTCAGGAGTGTTAGAGGACAGTGCCTTTGTAGTTTGGGTAGCAGCATTTATTTGGGTAGCAGGATTTAATCGGGTAGTAGCATTTAATTGGGTAGCAGCATTTAATAACAGTTCGGGGGAAACTGAACGTTTAACTTCTGTTTTGATATATATCAATTCCGTTTGAGTTGATTTATTTAAACCAGTAACCTCTTCTTCTGGTAATATGAGTGTAGGTACGGCGTTGATACATAATCTTATACCGATGCGACTGGAATCTTCAAAATGCAAATCGCATATGACGTATGATTTGTAAAGATCTTCCTCACTTTTGTCAATTAAATCCATTCTACAGCTCGCCTTTAACCACTGTCTGCATCTAAAAAGAAAGATATCTTATGAATCTTAAAATATATGAGCATTGCTTATAGTTTATCTCATATTGCATATAATAGTAGATAGGTACACAAATAATTAAAATCTACAGTAATTTTCCCTAAACAATGATGTTTAAACGGTAATAAAATTAACTAAAAAAGTAATAAAAAAACGTATGATTGCACTTGCAGCAACATGTTTGTAAAATACTAGCTGGCGTAATGGTTAAAACGCCAGACCGCCACCCAGGAGGTCCCGGGTTCGATGCCCGGTCGGGTCATGATGAAAAACGAACTTTTTCTGATTGGCCTCGGGTCTTGGATGTTTATCTATATATGTATTTGTTATAAAATATAATATCGTTGCCCATAACACAAGTTTCGAACTTACTTTGGGGCTAGCTCAATCTGTATGAATTGTCAAAAAAAAAAAAACATTTCTCTAAAATATGTGAAGGTTTGAGTTGATAACCATTTTTTATTTTTTTGTACCGGCAGGCGTAGTCCTGTCCCTTTTTTGCCCTTCAACTATGAATATTGAATTCGAATTGGTATAAATTCAAATTCAAAATATTTTTATTCAATTAGGCCTAATATAAGCCTAAAAGTGTTCGAGAAAAAGTTACAGAATTTTTAAATCAGTATTTAAAGAGAAAATAAATAAAATTTAAAAACCCCGGGTGACGTCCGTCCGTTTCGCCCGTCACCCGCGCAACCCCTCGCGCCCCTGTGCTAGAGTTGTCGATTCGTTTATTCATCACTTCCGGTATAAATTACTTCGCTTTTAAATAATTTTTTATTAAAGAAACAAAATAATAAATAAAAAACATTATATCTCTTTTTACTCCCTCTTTTTAATAAGCAAATAAAAAGGCACGTGTCCGGTCCGATTGGCCATTGTTCCATCTGTTCACGCGTGTGTTAGCTAATGTTTCAAATAGTACTGATAAATGATAATATGATGATATTGTGTATTAACTTAGATTGTTATTTGGCACTTCCGGTTCACAAGTAAATGTTAGCTAATGTTTCAAATAGTACTGATAAATGATAATATGATGATATTGTGTATTGACTTGGATTGTCAGTTGGCGCTTCCGGTTCACAAGTAAATGTTAGCTAATGTTTCAAATAGTACTGATAAATGATAATATGATGATATTGTGTATTGACTTGGATTGTCAGTTGGCACTTCCGGTTCACAAGTAAATGTTAGCTAATGTTTCAAATAGTACTGATAAATGATAATATGATGATATTGTGTATTGACTTGGATTGTCAGTTGGCACTTCCGGTTCACAAGTAAATGTTAGCTAATGTTTCAAATAGTACTGATAAATGATAATATGATGATATTGTGTATAGACTTGGATTGTCAGTTGGCACTTCCGGTTCACAAATAAATTAGTGTTTCAAGTGTTTAACTTGAATGTCACTTAGTCACAAATAAATTAGTACAAATGATAAATGCAAGTGATAATCTTTAATCATATTATTATTACTTATGATGTAATAAAATTAATAAATGATACTCTGCACTTCCGGTTCGACTTGTTAAATGTTACAAGTCGTACTTCCGTTCTGAAAATAACTTGGTTAACGATTTATTTATTTGTTTTAAATCCTTGTTAAATTTATGTTAAAATTGTTTTACGTTTATTATAAATTTATTTAATTTATAATTAGAAGTAAACTGAGTTGCTATTTTGACTTGTTGTAACGATTGGCGGGGAGGTGACGATTGGCGGGGAGCGAGGTTATATAAGGACATGGTAGAACGTTAGGCGGAAGTCATTGTGAGGCCGCCGGACATTAAAGATAAGTTCCAATTGTTTTTATTATTATTGTAATTTTGTATTTGTATGAAAAAGATGTGTTAAAATACCTGATCGATAAAAAAAGGCCATAACCGGTTTTCTTTCGCCATTTCTTTTACCGGTGGTCATTTTGGTTTATTTCCGAAATGGTGGTAGTTTATAAAGTAGTTAATTGATTTAATAAACATTTTGATTATCTGCCCAAGTTTTGGTTTTAATTGAAAATATATAATTTACTAATTACCTACTTTGTTTAAATTACTTTCTTGATACTTATTTCCTTTTAATGATCTTAATAACCTGACATATTAGGGTAGTATCTAACATCAGAAGTGGGATAGATCCGCGTGTTAACATGGTATTAATATTTTGAAAAAACAAAATTATTTCAGACATAGAACTATATGGATCTGGCTGTGCTTGGGAGTCTGCTCGCCGCGATTCAAATGCAGTGACAGAAAAACCGCATGAGATAGCGGCAGCACGACGTCTGCCTGTGACGAAGCTGCGGCCTGGTGCGACGGCACCGAGCAACTTGCTGGTGCAGCCTAGCTCAGATTGCAGAAGCAGGTAAACCCTTCAAGGGTTCTGCATTACCGTGATTCGAAATTTCATTTGCTGGGGCATTACAACTATTCGAGTTTATTGTTACCTGTAAAGCTTTATTGCTAAAGTGCAATATACCGGTCAAGATCAAGAAGTAACAAAGTTAATAATAGATTTAGACTACACCACCGTCACCTATGTTATTTATTACCTACTTAGAAATACTAATATATAATATTATAATTTCTTTTAAATGTAGTAATAATTGTCTGTAGCTAAAGAATTTATTTAGACTAAGTTTTTGTTGCGATGATGTCGAACGGTTCATTCGTATTTTAAACCAACTACGGTTTTTGAATTAATTTAATAAATTAATGTAATTGTTTAAAATTAAAATAAAATAAAATATTAAAAAAAAAACTTGATGAAAAAAAAAAACCTCCAACAAATACTCCAAGGAATGAATAAGTGATAATTTTTTTAATTAAACTGTTTTAATATAATAAAATTGTGTTATACAAAGATAATTTAATAAAATAACATTAGACTAAACTGTGACTTTACCTGATGTTATATCCATCTAATAGTTCCCGTGAGATTTGATAAATATTAACAATCGTCGCGTTAGAACCACGGAAGTCCTCGCGGGCTGAATATCAGGTTGGCCGAACGGGTTACATTGAATGAAATACGGTCGATTTCGATTTTTTGGTGACAACTTTTACATTGTTTCAAATCGAACTCTTTTGAAAAACTTGTCTGTTTTTCCATGTAACTTCACCTTCACGTTTTTTTTTTCTCACGTCTGTACATTTTCTTATAAGTTTTCTTCATCCCTTCGTATTATAGTGAGCGATATGTTATGTAACATACAATATATGAAAATAATTTGCAAAATAAGCGTCATCGCGTCGCGATCTAAGATCCATAAATTCATTCAAATTCAATAACATAATAGGATAACCTGTAGAAACGCAGATATTAGGAAGATTCATATTTTGTCTAACAGTGTTTTGTTTAACTACAAATTTTCTTTATATTTAATTTGTGGATAAATTTAGATTTTTCCTATGCCAACAATTTAATCAAACTGCATATTGGCATCACAATTATTGATTATTAAAAATAAGACGATTGGAAATTTTAAATAACGACTAAATATGTTACATTAAAGTTTTAACTAAAATAGGTCACACTCTAAATTTAAAACTTAACGGTATATTGTTGAGACAAACCGCGATTTATTAAGAGTTTTTGTATACGAGAGTCTCCGCGCAGGGTCCTTAGAAACCCCAAGATTAAACGGCGTTTAATTTATATTATAATATAAATTTTGCATTATTTTAATAGTCCTAGTCAGATGTAATAATAAATAATATGATGATAATACATATCAGATGTAATAAGTATGAATTATTTTAAAACTGTTAATAATTATGAAAGATTTAAACTGACGAATGATTTAACTTGACTTGACTGATGAACTGCTGCGCAGCAGGTGTGGGGCTAGACTGTATAAAGCAAATGTAAATATAATGTTAAGCCTTGATGAACTGCTGAAGTCATTTTGCTTTGTTTCTTGCCTATCTCATGTGCAGCAGGTGTGGGGCTAGAATTTATGTGATTTTTAAAGCAAATGACCGTTGTTACTTGTTAGCTTAATGTGAAAAGCGAGACTTTAACAGTAACAATGCCAAATGTATATAATGTTAAGCCTTGATGAACTGCTGAAGTCATTTTGCTTTGTTTCTTGCCTATCTCATGTGCAGCAGGTGTGGGGCTAGAATTTATGTGATTTTTAAAGCAAATGACCGTTGTTACTTGTTAGCTTAATGTGAAAAGCGAGACTTTAACAGTAACAATGCCAAATGTATATAATGTTAAGCCTTGATGAACTGCTGAAGTCATTTTGCTTTGTTTCTTGCCTATCTCATATGCAGCAGGTGTGGGGCTAGAATTTATGTGATTTTTAAAGCAAATGACCGTTGTTACTTGTTAGCTTAATGTGAAAAGCGAGACTTTAACAGTAACAATGCCAAATGTATATAATGTTAAGCCTTGATGAACTGCTGAAGTCATTTTGCTTTGTTTCTTGCCTATCTCATGTGCAGCAGGTGTGGGGCTAGAATTTATGTGATTTTTAAAGCAAATGACCGTTGTTACTTGTTAGCTTAATGTGAAAAGCAAGACTATAACAGTAACAATGCCAAATGTAATTTAATGTGAAAAGCGATAGTTGCACATAGTTTTCTTTTTTTCAAAAAAATTAACGTACATCGAGAACGCTGTACGGTCAGTATGGCCGTGTTAGCTAATGTTTCAAATAGTACTGATAAATGATAATATGATGATATTGTGTATTAACTTAGATTGTTATTTGGCACTTCCGGTTCACAAGTAAATGTTAGCTAATGTTTCAAATAGTACTGATAAATGATAATATGATGATATTGTGTATTGACTTGGATTGTCAGTTGGCGCTTCCGGTTCACAAGTAAATGTTAGCTAATGTTTCAAATAGTACTGATAAATGATAATATGATGATATTGTGTATTGACTTGGATTGTCAGTTGGCACTTCCGGTTCACAAGTAAATGTTAGCTAATGTTTCAAATAGTACTGATAAATGATAATATGATGATATTGTGTATTGACTTGGATTGTCAGTTGGCACTTCCGGTTCACAAGTAAATGTTAGCTAATGTTTCAAATAGTACTGATAAATGATAATATGATGATATTGTGTATAGACTTGGATTGTCAGTTGGCACTTCCGGTTCACAAATAAATTAGTGTTTCAAGTGTTTAACTTGAATGTCACTTAGTCACAAATAAATTAGTACAAATGATAAATGCAAGTGATAATCTTTAATCATATTATTATTACTTATGATGTAATAAAATTAATAAATGATACTCTGCACTTCCGGTTCGACTTGTTAAATGTTACAAGTCGTACTTCCGTTCTGAAAATAACTTGGTTAACGATTTATTTATTTGTTTTAAATCCTTGTTAAATTTATGTTAAAATTGTTTTACGTTTATTATAAATTTATTTAATTTATAATTAGAAGTAAACTGAGTTGCTATTTTGACTTGTTGTAACGATTGGCGGGGAGGTGACGATTGGCGGGGAGCGAGGTTATATAAGGACATGGTAGAACGTTAGGCGGAAGTCATTGTGAGGCCGCCGGACATTAAAGATAAGTTCCAATTGTTTTTATTATTATTGTAATTTTGTATTTGTATGAAAAAGATGTGTTAAAATACCTGATCGATAAAAAAAGGCCATAACCGGTTTTCTTTCGCCATTTCTTTTACCGGTGGTCATTTTGGTTTATTTCCGAAATGGTGGTAGT
Organism: Endotricha flammealis; assembly: GCA_905163395.2. Taxonomy (NCBI): domain Eukaryota; kingdom Metazoa; phylum Arthropoda; class Insecta; order Lepidoptera; family Pyralidae; genus Endotricha; species Endotricha flammealis. Next base: position 9,681,423 of record LR990879.1, on the reverse strand, counting down.
TTATAAAGTAGTTAATTGATTTAATAAACATTTTGATTATCTGCCCAAGTTTTGGTTTTAATTGAAAATATATAATTTACTAATTACCTACTTTGTTTAAATTACTTTCTTGATACTTATTTCCTTTTAATGATCTTAATAACCTGACATATTAGGGTAGTATCTAACACGTGCGTGAGGCCGGTGATGCGACGAGTGCGAGGACCAAGGAATATCAGAATTTTTATAGGTGGTCTGGAGCGTGGCGTAACAGTAGGTACTTACTTACGTATAGAACAGACTATTATACCTAGACATCTATACTAATACTAATAATATTATAAAGAGGAAAGATTTGATTGTTTGTTTGTTTGCATTGAAGAGGCTCCGAAACTACTAGACCGATTTCAAAAATTCTTTCACCAGTAGAAAGCTACATTATCAGGGAGTGACATAGGATATAGCTTTTCCCGAAATTCAATGTGGTTCTCACGGAAACTGGTTCGGAACTTCACGCGGACGAAGTCGCGGGCAAAAAAATAATATTATAAAGAGGAAAGTTTGATTGTTTGTTTGAATTGAATAGGCTCCGAAACTACTGGACCGATTTCAAAAATTCTTTCACCAGTAAAAACTACATTATCAGGGAGTGACATAGGCTATAGCTTTTCCCGAAATTCAATGTGGTTCCCGCGGGAACGGGTCCAGAACTTCACGCGGACGAAGTCGCGAGCAAAAAAGCTAGTATCGAATAAACGTCGAAAATAGTATTTTTGACTTATGCGCATGCATTCATCTACTTGGTCAGAGCTAAACTTACGTGACGTGCCGTTGGGTAGGTATGTTAGTTTCTTAGCAAATAATAAAACTTCTAAATCTACACTAATATTATAAAGAGGAAATATTTCTATTTGTGTGTATGTTTGTAATGAATAAACTCAAAACGACTTACTGGAACGATTTCAAAAATTCTTTCACCATTGGAAAGGTACATTACCCCCGGCCATCGAAATAATATTACTACGTATAGAAATGACAGCGCCTTCAAATTTTGGCGCCGCGTTCGGCCGTGAGGGGCGTGCCCCTCCCTGGCCCCGCCCCCAACCGAGTCATAGAATATGACATTACTACGCAGGGGCGACACTTTGTTTATATTCTGCCTATTGGACATCTAATTGATTATTTTATTTTATTACAATATTTTATTTTACTTAATAGAATAAACTTAATAGAAAATAGGTACAATATTAGCTTTATAGGTAGGAAGCTACATTAAATTTTTGTTCTTAACTAAATATTAGTCAAAAATAAACTGAGATTAAATCAAAACTAACTTTATAATGAAATTTTATTTGTTCGAAAACGGTTGGTCGAAATTTAAAATGCTGTTTCGTTTTCCTTCTTTTTATTTTCTAGAAACTATTTTTTTTACTTAGTTAGTAACTTTATCCACATTTACATATTTTATACCTACTATATAAAAATATTTTGTAAATATAGTTGAAAAAATCTAATTATAATAATTACGACAACAAAGTAACGCGTTATACGTGCCCATGAAATTTGAGGGTTGCCCTCGATTTTCCTGGAATTCCCATCATCAGATCCTGAATTGGTGACAACTTGGGAGTATTTGGGAAAAAAGAATTTTGAAAATCGGTCCACAATTGGAGTAATCGGCGGACCTCCAAAAAAAAACAATGAAACATAGAACCTCCTTTTTTGAAGTCGGTTAAAAAAAAGCAAAAAATTTTTCAAAAATAAGTACCTAAATTATATTATAAAATTGACTCACGCTTAGTACCTACGTATCCCATCTGTACGATTACTTTTTGATAATCTATGATTTTCACATAGAAATGGCGGATGCAATCATGATGCAATAGAAAATAACGAAAAAAAATTGTTTTGGTTGGTTTTACTTAATTTTTTGTATACTTACCGATGATAAGTGACGCCGCTATCTTTCTTTCTTACTGTTGAACGGTTTTTGCAAGATTTTATTGAACATGACGGCATTTTTTAATTATTTTTTTTAACATAAATCAGAGGACCAATCACGATGAGCGTCGGCAAGTTTCTAAACGAGTCATAAACGAGTTGATGTCTATTGGCCTCAACGTATGGGGACAAAAATTTTGTTCGCGGTGTCATTTCTATACGTAGTAATATTATTTCGATGCCCCCGGCTATATTATATTTTTTTTTAAATAGGGATCCTTAGTAAAATTTTACAAAGTTTACAATAACACAACACATACTCACATAACATAACACACACGCGTGTAACATGTAACCATACATAAACATAATGCATATGCTAGGTCTATATGCATCTTTTTTTATTTATTTTTTTATTTCCAAAAACACATTACATAAAATTTTGTATGCTAAGCCAAACTATCGCAAGTTTATCGGCAGCAGTTACGACGCCAATGCGGCTCAACATTAAACATTAACAATTTATACTATTACATTATAAAACATATATTATATTCTTACATGTTTACTATTTTTAAGTAAGTTTTTAATTTATCCAAACATTATTGTTAGGTAGGTACAAAACAAGATTAACTTACCTTATTTTATCCTTTGGAAACCTATAAAAACTCCTATTCTTGTCACGTTTACTTGAAGAACAACCGTGGACTGCACAATTTTTCACCATTGTCGTGAGAATTATCGAAAATGTTATAAATACACATTCATTCGTCCACAGACATTAGCAGCGCACGGCCCTGCGACGTGCCTGCGACCGACTGAACTGAATTTGATTTTGACTGAAGTGAAGGGAGGCAGTCGCGTAGTTTAGTTATCATTCAAAATGGCGGCCGATGTAGATCTCTAATGAAGTAATTTTGCAATGCTTTGGTTCTATTGGAATATAATGCTATTATATCTATATGATGATGTACCTAATCGGTTGCTTGGTAGCTAAATGAAACAAGAAAATTAAATTCTTGTACAAGTATTACTAATTAATTTGTTTTTATTTTACAGCCAGCAGCGAGTATGGGTTTTAAATAAATAAGAATGTACCTAATCTATTTTATTCTAAATTATATTATGGACGGCCGGACACGTGACTTTTTAATAGCTTACTAATTAGAGGGAGTAATAAGAGATTACATTTTTTTGTTTTTATTTAGGTATTTCACAGTAAAAATAATGTCGTATTAGGTACCTACTAAACAAAAGAAAAAGATTAACTTACCTTATTTTATCCTTTGGAAACCTATAAAAACTTCTATTCTTGTCATAATTACTTGAAGAAAGACAGCCGAAGACTGCACAGCTTTTCACCATTGTCGTCAGAATTATCGAAACAGCTTGAAATACACATTCGCTCACTAGCTGACTAAGCGCACAGCCTTGCGACTGCACCCGCCTCGATACCCGCCTGGGGTCGCGATTCGGTGCGGGGCCGACAGTATTATTTTATTTTACCTCGGTTTATTTATCATCTATAATATAATCTATTAGTGACTGAGGGGAGGGAGGGCTCGACGAGGGTCACGCACGAGGGCTACCGGAGCGCTTTGAATCGGCACAAAAAACAACTGTCATTTCCTAGGTATTAGTCCAGCGTACTTACAGCTTTACTTTTACAGCGTAGTTACAGCGTATTAGCTTAGAGGTCAGTGCACGCCGATTTCACCCGTTTTTTTTTATTATCGTCAAAAAACAGGGCACAGGCACGATTGTCAAAATATTTTTTGCGTAACTTTTAATGTTCTTTTACTGGCAACACTGAAATATTAATAAAAAAAAAAAACAAAAACTTGACACTTGACTGACAGACAATACACAGACAGTTCGATTTCATTCATTGTGCTGGTAAATGGAATGGATGTAATACCGTAATGTTGTAAAGTAAAGATGAGACGAGTGTTTTGTTTTATTGTTCTGTGTAAAATCTTATAAGATAAATCAAAATGATGTCTTTTACCTTGAGAAGCGAAACGGACGAACTAATGGTGTGCCGTGGTTGTTTAGCTATTGATGTTAAATTATACAATATACAAGAAAATAGTCTTGTTGAACCTTACGAAGAACTTATAGGTTTCCCGGTGAGAAAATGTGTTTTTTTTTTAAATAGAGAGAGAGTAACAAACAAGTTAGGATATCTTCTGATGTTGTACAATAATTAGCATGCCTTTAGACAGCCAGTCAGTTTTTTTATCTCTATTTTTCTTTGAGGCTTTTACCCATTCAGTTAAAAAAATATATATAATACATTTTTCACCTGTAAACTTGGAAATACAAAGAGAAGTGCTACTATTTATAAATTTATATGACAATTAGGTCAGAGAGTATCGTTAGGGGCAGGTTATTCAAAAGATATATTGTGTTTAAACTCGGGAATCGCATTCTTATGAATCTGTAATGAATGATTGAGGTGCAATTTGTTAAAAACCTAAGAGAATTTGAATATTGCCGTTTGCACATAACAAACGACCTTATTAAAAGACTAACATTATATTCCAGTTACTATCGTCAAGAAAACAATACCTCTGTGGTTTCTGCCATACACACCTGCTCAAGTTCGCTAAGTTCAGAGCCAGGTGTCGGAAGGCTGAAGAACTGCTTGTCAATGCCGAGATGCAGGGTATATGTGTAAGTATTTTTTTATCCATAAAGCAGACAAACAATTATAAGGCCCACCTGATGGAAAGTTATCACCGGCTATAATAACAATAAGTATTAATACATTATTTTTATTTTTACAGACTCCAACATATATAGAAGAGTTAAGCAGACGATACATAGACTTCAAACCTAATTACATAAAAACATACATAGAATATATAAATATAGAATCTAAATGTAACATAAAAGAGGAGCTTATACCGAATACAGAAGTTAAAACAGCTGTTTTTATTGATGAAACAGATGTAGGGATAGCAAAAGAAGAGATAGACAGTGATATTGAAATGAATGAACCGTTGTGTATGTTTGTTGAGGAATTTGGAGACCATAACACAGATTATGAAGATTCTTCGAAAGATTGTGCTAGAAAAACAAAAGAAATGTCTAAAAAAACAAAAGAAATGTCTAAAAAAACAAAAGAAACATCTAAAAAAACAAACCATCTTGATGAATTTGAAGACGATGATACAAATTATAAGGATTCTTCGAAAGTTCGTGCAAAAAAATTGTCTAAAAAACCAAATATCAAAAACTTTCTTGAAGAAATGGAAGGCGATGATACAGATACGGAAGATTCTTCGAAAGTTCGTGCTACAAAATCAAAAGAAATGTCTAAAAAACCAAATAACATTAAAGACTTTCTTGAAGAATTTGAAGACGATGATACATCTGTATCAACGTCTTTAGAATCATCATCATCTGATGATGACTTTTCGAAAGTTCGTGCTAAAAAATCAAAAGAAATATCTAAAAAACCGAATAATATAAATAACTTTGTTGATGTAGAAAGTAAAGAAAATAACGTAGAAAATGCATCTTCCAAACATTTAAAAATTCGTGGTAACGCTACAAAAGAAAATTTAAAAGATGTGACTAAAACTCATAAAAAAGAGAATATATTTGTTTATGATATTGAAAAAAAAACAGTGATTGGTAATTTTGAAGCTATTCACTTAACTAAAGATGAACAAATTTGCGAAATCAAACTTAAAACTAACCAAAAAAACGCATGTAAGGAATGTGGTAAAAAATATACGAATCTAATAAAACATAATACTAAACATCATAATAAGGAATATGTATTCAGATGTGAAATATGTAAAATTTGTTTTAATAACAAGAAACAATTAAAAAAACACAGAGAGGAACATGAAAAAAAATATATTTGTAAAAATTGCAACTATACAACACAACTAACAGACAATTTACAACTTCATAAGTGTAGGAAAATTACAGCACCAGTCAAATTAGTCAAAGATTTTGCTAAATTCAATTTTGAAGTTGAGTATTTAACTATCGAAGAGCAAATAAAAGAGATAGATGACAAACGGAAGAGTGAGAAAAAGAATAGTAATGGTCACAAATGCGAATATTGTGGTAAGAATTATACAACTAAAAAAACATTGGAAAATCACTTTCAAAAGAGCCATGCTGTAAGTACAGGTGATTATGTCTGTGACATATGCAAGACAGTGTTTAAGAATAAATGTAAATTGAGAATACACTTAAGAAACCATGGTATGAGATTTCTATGCAAAGAATGTGACTTTATAGGCAAACGTAGTTATGACTTGAGGGCTCATTATGAATGGCATTCTGGTAAAAGGTATACATGTACATATTGCGATCAAAGTTTTACGAAAAAAACCACTTATTTTACTCATGTTAGATTAATACATGCTTCTGAACTAAACTGGTGTGAGTACTGCGGGGAATCGTTTATAGGTAAAAGAGGTTTACATCAACATAAGCAATTGGCCCATAAACAAATCGAGACCACAGATAATAAATGTGCAAAATGCAATAAAAACTTTTTGGACGACAATGCATTGAAGAATCACATAAATTTGAATCGTTGTGATCTTTTTAATTGTGTTAAATGTGGGGATGCATTTGTAAATGAGTTTTTATTGAAATATCATTTGATACAGCACAATAATATTAATTATGAATGTAAAAAGTGTAATGTAAGATTTTTAAACATGGCCGCTTATGATAGGCATGAAGGTTCTTGCGGGAGTGGTCATGTTTGTATGCAATGTGGAGAGAATTATGAAACGGGAATTTTGCTTAATGACCATGTTAATACTGAACATACTGTTCAAATATTTAAATGTGAACAGGTAAGAATATTTTTATTATAATATACTACATATATAGAAAATATACAGGGTGTTTGGTAGAAGATTGGACATGGGATAATGATAGAAAGGTGAGATGGTCTGCAACTTGCTGAACCAAAAAATTTTGCCCATAGTTTTTTAAAAAATGATTTTTAAATTTTCACCAAACTTTCTTCCTTCCTGATGTGCGAGTCCCATCCTGTGGAGGTGTTCGTTCGTGCCGTAGTGCCGTGTATTTTACTCCATGATGGCATCTTATTAGAGGAGTGAGGGGAAACCGGAACCAATATCTATCTATCATCTATACCCGGCCCCCGGCCCTATTGTCAACCTTACCATCTCTACCAAACATCCTGCCTGTATACAGGGTTACCTTTGGACCCCTTGCCATTTTTTTTTATGTGATTCTATAGCAGCGGTACAATGAATATATGAAATAAAAATAAATTATTTTATTGACTTTTTTTTTTTTCAAAATTTTACAATCACTAATTAAAATTATGGTCACCCGCGCGTGCGGCCGCAGCATAGCACTACGCGCATGCGTACCTGATGTCATCCTTTCAACCAATGACAATGCGCCGTCGTTGACTGGCGCGAGGGTGGCCGAACGTTCCTAAAAATGCAAGATTTAAAAAAGTGACTGTAAAATGTGGATTTTAAAACTTTTATTTTTTTCACCAAATATTGTTTTATTACTTTCCTTAAATCATGTCTATTTTTGGCGGCGGGTCTAAAAGTAACCCTGTATTAGAATGTCTGCACTCCCAATGGTTGACTGGTAGAGAATGCAATTAGCAAGTCCGCCTATTGTATCAGTATTTTGTGTATTGTGGTCAATAAAGTTAAATAAATAAATAAATATCTTGACAGCCCCGTGGTGCGTTGGTAGTGATTACTTTCGGCACCAGGGGGCGCGGATTCGATTTCCGCTCTAAGCAAACAAGTGATGGCATTTGTGTTCGTCGAGTCTGGGTGTTTCTTTCAATTCTAATTCAAAACTTTTATTCAGAGAATAGGTTTTCACAAATACGTTCTCATGTCAGAGTATGCAGTAATAAATGATTTGTATAAATTAATCTACTCTATAAACTACTACCATTTCGGAAACAAAAGCAAAATGACCACTGGTAAAAAGAAATGGCGAAAGAAAACCAGTTACGGCCTTTTTATGTATAATAAGTATATATTTACAATAATATATCCATTGTCTGGTACTCGCAACACAAATAGGTTACGACTGGCTTACTTTGGGACCAGGAGGCGCTGTGTGAGTTGTGTACAATTTTAAATATATAAATATATAGGGACAAATCACTCACATTGAGCTAGCCCCAAAGTAAAGGTCGCTGTGTACGCAACGGGATCATACCTCGGACGGGACGGGGACGTGACTTTTTGTTCGACACGGCCACGCTCCCGTCCCGTCCGTGTATCCGCGACATTATGCATATTCACATACATTTTGTATGGAACTATATTTAACTTCCCGTCCCGTCTTGTCCGGGAAAAAAACACGTTACGTATACAGCGACCTTAAGTTCGAGATTTGTGTTATGGGATACTAACTCAACGATACTATATTTTATGACAAATGCATCCAAGACCCAGGCCAATCAACCCTCCTGGGTGGCGGACCGGTATGGTAACCATTACGCCACGGGGGTCGCCAAAGAGATTTAATCATGTGTCATTTTGTTTCAGTGTGATAGAACTTATTCAAATGCTTATTATTACCGGGAACATATTTCTAAAGCGCATAAGAGCGGGACAACAAGATCATATACAAGTGAAAGAAAGAAAAGGAAGGTCGATGACCAAAATAAATTTGAGGTAAATTTGTAATGCATATGTTCAAATAATACCAGCTCCTTCACCTGTCTTTAAGACAAGACGCCTGCCTTTTCCTTTTACTTTTTTTTTTTACCACAGAGCTGCAAACAAGCATACGACCCGCCTGATGGTAAGCATCACCGTAGTCTATAGACGCTTGTAATATACCGGGGGTATCACTCGCGTTGCCTACCCTCCCAACCCCCCCAAGTGGAGCTCTGGAGACCTTACTCACCGTAGGAACACAACATGGCCGAGGCCAATGCTATTTGGCTACGATCTTCTGTAAGGTGGAGGTCCTTCCCCAGACGGGCTGCTCCGATTTGAGCGGATTACCCGCTGTGCCCTACCTCTCTAAAAACGCTACTACTTGATCCATGTACGCTCTTCATAGCCTTCCCTCCCCGAATAAAATAATCTATATTTTTTATGTTAGGGTTCTTTCCTTACTAAAGCCGGGGTAGGTCGCTAGTTTTTTTTATGCTATATGGCAGACAACCAGGCAAGCGGGCCACCTGATGGAAAGTGGTCACTGCGGCCTTTGAACATCAGAAACACCAGGGGCACCAGTTATGCGTTGCCCACCTCTGACGAGACCTCTAATGTACGTCTTAAATAGTCATGTCGTAGTCCGAAGGAAACAGAGGTTCATTCCACATCGACAAACCATTCGACGAGCTCCGTGGCGTGTTGGTTACCATGCCGGACCGCCACCCAGGAGGTCCCGGGTTCGAATCCCGGTCGGGTCATGATGAAAAACGAACTTTTTCTGATTGGCCTCGGGTCTTGGATGTTTATCTGTATATTTGTTAAAAAATATATTATCGTTGAATTAGTATCCCATAACACAAGTCTTGAACTTACTTTGGGGCTAGCTCAATCTGTGTAAAAAAACAAAAAACAAAATAAAAACGTACGATACGTTTTTGTTTTGTTTTTTGTTTTTTTTAGATAGTTTATTACATTTTATCTATTTATCTCCTTTTTTTATATAAAAAGGCGAAAAGAAGAGGCAGAGTCATCAGTGATTCATTACGAAAATGGAAAGTGGTTGATGAGGAAGGAAGGAATCTGGTGATGGAGAAGGAAGGACCAACACCAACCAATAAGACGAATTGGACATCCATGTGCGAGGTCTGCGGGAAGAGCTTTCAGGTAATTAGTTATAGCTCAACTCAATTCTTCTTCTTCAACACAATCATTTATTGAATCTCGTGTGTGTTTACCAGCTGGTCAGTTGTCAAATTACCAACGCGCAACCAAAATAGTGGTTGAAATTTTGAAATGGTGAGCGATTATGATTGTGACGACCTCCGTGGCGTAATGGTTACCACGCCAGACCGCCACCCAGGAGGTCCCGGGTTCGATCACCGGTCGGGCATGATGAAAAACGAACTTTTTCTGATTGGCCTCGGGTCTTGGATGTTTATCTATGTATGTATTTGTTATAAAATATAATATCGTTGAGTTAGTATCCCATAACACGAGTTTCGAACTTACTTTGGGGCTAGCTCAATCTGTATGATTTGTCCCTATATATTTATTTATTTATTATATGGACAAAATACAAACGCATTTGGACAAACCCAATGTACTTGAAGGCTCTATACAAAAGGGCTACGTATTCGATGGTGTTCACATAGCATGTAACTAAACCCTGTTTATCTCAACTTGACCCATATAGTAAACAATCTTAGCACGTCTTTTTAACGAAAATAGGCAATTAAAATTATCATTCACACCCAATTAATAATAATATAGTTAGAAATGGCATTTAACACAACACTCTTAGTATTCTGGTGATTTGACGATTTTACGCATGGATAATTGAATAAAAAGACACGCTAAGATTGTTTACTATTTGGGTCAAGTTAAGAAAAACAGGCTATACATATGGTCACACCCCGGACACCAAACAACGCGCATGAAATAATTACCTATTTCAGTAGAAATAGGCAATTAACATCCAATCTCTGTGGGCCATGGAGCAAATAACCCGCTGTGGGCCAATGTCGTCTGTACACGCGTTACATTTTACGCACACGTGCGTTAAATGTAGTTGTGCGTAAAATGTAGTAGGGCTGCCGGCAACATCGCTTATTTACCTACTTATCATTCAAAATGGCGGCCGATGTTGAAGTACTGTACGACTATACATCAAGTTATTTTGCACCATCGGCGTAATTCACTAATCCTTGGGTTCTATTGAAATATAATATTAATATGGTGATCTAATCGGTTGCTTGGTAGCTAAATGAAACAATAAAATTGAATTCTTGTATAATTTATTTTATTACATGGCTTCATAAACCTTGGAGGCATTGAACTAATATTACTCGAATATTAAATTCTCTAAAACTCTTATATTAAAATAAATTATCCAAAATGTTCGAAACACACATTCGTTCACTAAGCGCACAGCCCTGCAGGCGAGGGCTCCTCGGGTGCGGTAACTCGATTCGGTGCGGGGCGGAGAGTGGCCATTCTACCTCAGATTATTACTTATTCTATGATATGGTGCAAGACTGCTGCAAGATACATCTTAAGAATTCACGACTATCACACAACGTCATCTAGTCCCAAACTAAGCAACTAAGATTGTACAGTCAAGAGCATGTCCACCTTTACATACCTATCGAACTTTGTACCGTTCCTAGGTTCTATTTGGAATACATAACTAGGCTTACAAAAACAAAGAACACAATGACATCTGTTGGAGTATTAAACTGTGACACAGATATCAACGCCTGTCATAAGAGTCTGTACAGCAAGTGGAAAGCTCTACGTGCGCCTGACTGTACTATGGGTACTACACTGCTGATAAATATACTTTTTTTTGTAAATAAATACTTATTTTACATAGAAAACATCTACTAGATCAATGCAAAGACATGTTCATTGTTCTTGCACACAAATGTTTGCTTTGCGCAGGATTCGAACCCGCGGTCTTCGGGATAAAGTGACCATTGCTAGCCACTCGACAACAAGGCCTGTCATAATAAAATGGAAGTGAATAAAATAAACACAATTTAATTCACAATTGTATTTAATAAAAAAATATTTTTTTTGACAAATCACAGATTGAGCTAGCCCCAAAGTAAGTTCGAAACTTGTGCTATGGGATACTAACTCAACGATACATTTTATAACAAATACATTATAGATAAACATCCAAAACCCGAGGTTAATCAGTTTTTCATTATGTTCATGACCCGACCGGGATTCGAACCCGGGACCTCCTGGGTGGCGGTCTGGCGTGGTAACCATAACGCCAAAGAAGTCGTCAAAATTTATTGTACATTTTGATTACTACTAATATAAAAAAAATGCATTGCAAAAGATTCGAAACATTATAAGACTAGGTCTTGACCATCGACATACAAGTAAAGACAGTGAACGAAAAAAACATAGAAGCATTCCTAGCGGCCGAAAATGACCCAACGCGGATTGTGCCGCGGTAGGCGGGGCTTATAAATTGTGCCGCGAAGTAGTTTAGTTCGGCTGTGACGGCACAAGTCATTGTTCACATTTTTGACAAGTTTTAAAGTGTAAATTATGCCTTCTTGTGCGGTGAAATGGTGCATCAATCGATCTGATCTACATAATAAAAGTACTGGAATTAGTTATCACGTGTAAGTACCCTGTAAACCACTACATTATTTTTATATTAATTAAAAACATGGATCAATTTTTTTCTATGGGGATGGTGTTATGCCCGATGGACTAAGTAAATTAATATTGAACGTTTACAGTTTGAAGTAAAATATGTTGGTGTTTTCTTTTTTGCTACATTAAAACACTCAGCTCCTTTGATAGATTTCCACAAGAACCGACTCAGAGAGAACAATGGATTCAACGTCTCAATAACCTTTGCTATACACATTTTATATAAACAATTCGGGCTCTTTATAAATAAATTTTGCTAATTTATTTATAAAGAGCCCGAATTTTTAGATTTCTGTGATTTTTAGCGTGCTCTAAATCGGATTATTATTTTGAAGTTTTGGATTTTGAAATTAACTTTTTTTTTCTAACCCAGACTCTTTATTAAGTGCGTGTAACATAGTTTGGCTATTAAAAACTTTATTGTATTAAATTATTTATTATACCTACCACTAATGTAGAAAAATCATAACCGCCCGTTTTTTGCAAAGGAGTGATAAATAAACGTGAACTATTTGTTATCATGTATACACATCATACGCAAAAGAAATAAAAGTACATAATAAAAATAATTCAAATCTTTCATTGCTACCTTTTTACATTACTCGTCCACTTTGACAAATTTTACCGCCCCATAAAAATGTCACATACGTTCATTTCCAGCGCCAATGATGTCATTGTTACTATGCGTTGCTTAGCCAATTAGCGACGAGCGTTGACAACCTACCCAATCATTACTTAGTGATGTTAATAGAAAACAAACTAACTGTTCAAAGAAAACAAACGTCGTGGGGCCGTCTATCAAAGAGATTTTGTTTGAAGTTACTCTTCTATGTTTTTTTCACTTCTCATGCTCAGAAAATGCTTATTTGCGCAGGATATAGGCTGCACAAAATCGAATTTTGTGCACAAGGGCAAAAACGTATCTACTCATAAATGTATCTATATTAAGGCAAAGGAAATAAGCCATACAGCCAAACACAACAAAAAGTTCAGAGATAGAATTTGTTATTTTATAATATTTACTTTAATTTATTTGCCTTATGTGTTTTTTAAGTCATAAAAGATATTAAAATTTAAATTAAAGTACGGTAGGTTATTAAATTAATTTAAGAAAATTATTTTATTACAAAATTAATTTAATAGTAGGCTGTATAGGTCTGCAGCCCAAGCCTAATTTCAATGTCGTAAGATTAAAAAAAAAAAGCGGCGGGAAAGGGGGACAGTTCTTGTTTTTCGTGCGTTTATTTATTTATTTCCTCGCAATCGAAGTGAAAAGCAGAGTTTATAACTCGTCCACAAAACCATTTCTATCCTCGACATTACTATCAGCCCTCGCCTTCGGCTCGGGCTGCTAAAAGTCTCGGATAGAATTGATTCGTTTTGTGCACTTGTTGTAAAATCTACTATTTCGTTCACTGAGTAAAGACAAGCTGTCCGGTACTGAGATTTTGCATTGATTGGACAACCACTGCTTCTGTCGCTCACTCGCAACTGACTGAAGAGTGGTGGTGTGCATGTGTAACCATAGATTTATTATATACTAGCGTAAGATTGGCAATGCAAAAGAGATAGATCATAGCATACACGTTGGTTAGAGCGAGATAGATAGGCGAGACCATTTTCCTATACACGCTATCGGCCTGACGTCAGTCGTGTTAAAAACAAATCCTACTTATTTTTACAAAATTTATGGTTTTTAGTGTAGTTTTGATGTTAATTAGACGCGATTAAATATGGTTACCTGTGCAGTGCCTGGATGTAACTCAAACAAAAAGGAAAATCCACAAAATCATATATCTTGCTTGCACACATGTACATTCCACGCACACTAGTGTATTTTGTTTTTGGTCTCGCCTCAATCACACAAAGCCGATCTATAGGTAGGTACGCTAGTACATACTAAATCTATGTGTGTAACATCGCAATGCCGCAAAATCGCAGTATCGGACAGCTTGTCTTTTTATGTCGATGGTCTTCACAGACACTTTTTTCACACAGTAATAAATTATTTAAGTAATTAATATACTATAAGCTAGTACCATTTAGGAAAAACAAAATAACCACTGGTAAAAGAAATGGCGAAAGATGACCAGTTACGGCCGTTTTTTGTCATCCAACAATACATTGCATATTTTTTTAAATATTTTACAATAAAATACAGATCCAGGTATGTACAGAAATTAATAAACTCGGAATGTCAAACATATACCGCTTGGATCAAATTGTAAATGTAAAATATAAGTAGTATAGGTGTAGGAAACAAAGCAAATTGACCACTGGCCCCAAGTGGAGCTCTGGAGACCTTATTCACCGTAGGAACACAGCATGGCCGTGACCAATGCTATTTGGCTACGATCTTCTGTAAGGTGGGAGTCCTTCCCCAGACGGGCTGCTACGATTTGAGCGGATTATCCGCTGTGCCCTACCTCTCTTAAAACTGGCGAAAGAAACCCAGTTACGGCCTTTTTTGTCATTCAATTTAAGGGTCCCTTATGGGAATCGAGGGTCGGGAAAGACATAATCTTATATAGAAAACGATGTTCCACAACCTTGAAAAAAATCACATAGCTAGCCAATGAATGATACTAGTCCATGAAACATTCGAATTTAAGATAATGTTTATAGATAAATGTAAAAAAAATACAGAAAATCACTAAAAACGTGTAAATCGCACTTCCGTCCTGCAACAACTGTGTCAAAAGTATCAAGAATTATGAAATGAATTTTATCAAATAATAAAGTTAAAACTATAAACTAGTGTCTGAAATTTTTATTTCTTAATCAATATATCCTTATTTTGTGTAATAAAATAACAAACTTGTCCAATTTTTACGCTAAAAATCTTCATACAAATTACTATGAAGCGGCCGTGACATGATATGCCAACGCTTCGTCGCTCAGTTTCAGTCAGACGCCCAAGCAACACATTTGTCTCTTTAATAGTACACATACAGTTCACTGGTGATCTTTAAGCATTAATATAAGCCATACGTGGTTCGTTAGCTGTACTAAAGTAAAGAAATCAGCATATACCTTTATAGGGCATTTAGAGGAATGTAAAATTGGCCTATTAAGTTACTATTGGTGTTATAATAGGATAACATAACACTGTTAGTCAGCTTTCGTTTTAAAGACTGAGCAAGAGCATTTAAGACGGGAAAAATACGGCTTTGGCTGTTGAAAGGTCCACATGTACGGTGTTATATTGCTGGCATTTTAATACAGCACGTGTGAACATAAATGCAGTCAAAAGCTGTTATATAGAACCTTTTTGGAGTGTTATTCAGCTTTTTGCAGTAAGCGGGTTTATTTAGTGATATATTAATCAGCCTCTAAATTATGTTGTAAAAGAGCGTTATATGAGTTCACATGTACACGTAAACTATGTTACATGCACCACTATTGATATCTAGTACCACTGACTGCTATTTATTGGTTCACAAATACCACATTGTTATCCTCTGAGCTGAATAATTATATGAACCTGGTTTTCCATAACACTGTAGGTTGGAGACAAATGTCAACCATTTTTGTCGATAGGTCGGCAAAAGCAATAGTATCGATAAGGCTATCGATAGTGTCGATACTATTGCTTCTGAATATTGAATTTCTAATAGAGTACTGGTCGTATTCACGAAGCAATTTAAAAAATATTGCCTTGAAATATTTATTTTTGCATTCCCGCTACATCTACGCCGGCTGAAAGGATATTTTCAGTGGCTGGTCAGGTTATTGTAGAGCGACGCAACCGCTTAGGTTCAATACATTTAATAAAGTAGGTACTTTTCAAAAAATTTGTCATGAACCTTGATATTTTATTGTTTACTTATTAAAATCAGTGCACTAATAATTTTGAGACAAGTTATTCAGGTAATCAATTTGGATATACCTCTTTATAAGTTTCATGTATTTAATTTATCTTTTAAGTTTAATTTATTCAGAAATAAGGAAACACCATGTTAATTTAAATTGTTTATTTTCTTTTGTTTACAGAATGTCCTAAACTATTAACCCAAAGTATTTAAGACAAGTTATTTTATATGGAAAATTATATAGTAGTCATAGTCCTGAGGTTCAGAAAATAGCGGTTGGCTTTCTATGAGATAGATATTCTTGTTCACATCTGAAAAATAGATTAATTTTGTATTCAACTACTTCAACAATCGATAGTCAAACTATCGATAGTTCGGCAACACTACCTAAATATTTCGACATTAAATTATGATTTTTATCACATTAAACGAAGTTTTCGTCATGAATTTTGTGGTTGATGTTCAAATACAAAACCATAGACTGATTTTGATGCCATGAAAACTCAAATATGGAAAATTTGTTTTGTTAACCTCAACTTATTTAGAAAGATTTTTTTGATAAAAAGGCATTATTTCTGAGGCGCGTGAAAATGTTGACTCTAAATATGCATATATTTTACAATAAATTTACATTACCCATAATATTTACACAATAGAATACAATAAACATATACACTACCAGCAATCAATAACTTAATTAAAAATGGATGTCCACACACGACATTACTATAATATGGTTGCGCGTAATAAAATATTAAAAATTACAAATAGTTTTTAGAGTAGACACATTTAGGCGTTAATTATTATAGATGCTGTATAATTGTTCACTCGTTACTTCATAGAACTCTCTTGTCTGTATAAAAAACTACACGGAATCTTAAATAATGCCGCTGATCAGCCATAAAGACCTCAATTTCTCTCTTAAACTGCTAATAAAGAGCTACTATTCTGCTACTGTGTACCTTTTTAGAAATCAAGGCTGAATAATTTGTGCCCAATTTGTATATATAAGGGCTGTATTGCGTGCTATACAGCTCTTTTAACGCTTACTTATACAGCTTATAGAACATCTGTGTACTATTTATTCAACCTTATAGAACTAAAATTTGTTAGTTGGGCGGCCCAGCGCCTCCGAAGAGGGAACACGTGTTCCCTCTTCGGAGGCGCTGGTCTGTCAATGCGACGCAAAGCGACGTACGTCGCTTTGCGTCGCATTGACAGACCGCGATGTATTGACAGATCGTGTTGTATTTACACAAAATCAGTGCACAGTGGTATTGTATTCTGGATAGGATCAACTCGGTTACTAATAAGTATATAAATAGATATTAAATTGTTTGATTTAAAAAATATATATAAATCTGATATATCTATCATAATATTGTTGATGGTGAGCTCAGTCATGGAGGCTGGCGGGCCGACTCTCAGTTGTGATTGTCATCTTGGGAGACTGGTCTGCTCGTCTTAATAACATCTACATATTCGACATATTTAAGATTTGACCATAGCGCTGTTTGGATCGACATCCCTCGTTTAGTGCTTGATAATGTTTGATAGGTACCTATACATTTTAATTTATAATTTCAAATGTATTTTGCTTATTTTTGATCTGAATGCAACTGATGAAGGTTCTGAAGGCTCTGATGACTGAAGGTTCGTAAGGACCAGGCTGCCATAGGTTTTCTAGGAGTCAGATTTTTTGAAATAATCATCATGGTAAATATCTATTCTGATATATGCGAACTCATGCTCAGGGTCATAATATATATTTGACTCCACTCGGACATAAAATAAATCTGCTTACAAACGTTTTCAGTAGTTATTTTCGTAATTGGGAATAACAATTTCATTTTGTATTGTGCAACTAAAATAATAAAATTATCATAAGTAAGTACAAATTATACACTTAATAATCACGCCATTTCATCATATTCGACAACATGTCAAACTCAGTGACTCTAATGTTAAAAACGCTTGTTTGTATAAAAATAGTAGCTTGTGATGTGAACTTGTAACGTCACAAGCTTGTATTCTGAATAGGATCAACCAAGAAGCTTAAATACTGATCAACTCAGTTACTAAAATATTGTCAAGCATTATGTCTAATAAAATGTTTGAAATAGTTTTTTTTAAATATCAGTAATATAGTTTATATTTTTGACGTCCTTGTCAAATACCGTAATAAGTATGAGAGCTTTTCGAAGTGACGGAAAAGTTAAATATGTAATTCGTTTTCTTGATTGATGGCATAGTAGAAAAGTCAAGTGTCAACCAAATGCTAGCAAAAATTGCATGCATTGTATTTTTTTTTTACAATCTTTTATAATACATAGGTAGAGTATTGAAAGGAATACAAAAATATAAGGTTTATAAAGCAACAAAGCTACAGTGCTACAAGGCTATTTATGAACGTGGCCGAAATTGGAACTACAACTACCGTTCATATTGCATGTCACTTCGACAGTTTGCCTTTGACAAAATGTATGAAAACATGTCACAGTAACTGTCACTCACGTTCATAAATATCCTTGTACGTCTGTACTTAACATGACGCTTGTCAATAATCTTACTAATATTATAAAGGCGAAAGTTATGTGTGTGTGTTACATCTTCACGCTCAAACGGCTGCAAATTTAAATATTTGGTATGTAGGTAGCTGATACCTTGGATTAACACAGGATACTTTTTAGCCCCAAAAGTACGCGATTCCCATAGGATTTGGTCAAAAGTCTGATATAGATGGCGCTGCTGTGTATAAATATACACGCAAACTATGTTGCACGGGTTTCACTAGTAATATTATATTTCACACGACTGCCCAGAAAATTAGTGTAATAGTTTTACGAGGTCATGTATGTATTTTGAAATTATTTCTTGATTATTCATTGATTTATTTCAGATACTAGTCCTCCATAGGCACTTTCCCTGATCATATACAACTTGTATACTTATTTAAATTGATATAAAATTAACTACTTTATAAAGTACGCTCCATTTCGGAACCAAGCAAAATGGCTACTGCGCTACCGGTAAAAGAAATGGCAAAGGAAAACTTGCGGCCGGTTATGTAAGGGCTAACAAAATAAACAGTTAAAGGCAGTCATGTTTAAAATTCTGTTTTTGTTTCCAAGCATACGTCAAACTAACACTCAAAACGCATAAAGATCATGTCATACTCCATATACTACCATTCACAAAATACCTAACAAAATCATTATTTATGGATAAATGAACAATAAAGAAAATAGGGTTACGATGATGATGAACGAGGTGAATGATATGCTTCGAAACAGCCTAATATGCACAGAGGGACGCCGCAAGTTTTGCAGGCAAATGTGGTCCGCTTATCTTTAAGCCCGTGGCGTAAACAAAGAACACAGCGTTTGCGGACGCTGTTTCCTCCTCCGGGCTTGCTGCCAGCGGTGGGCTCTATTGACGTGGGCCAATGTGCATATGAAGCTGGAATGCATTTGATGGGATGATTATGTTTCGATTCACTAATGCTGTATGATGCTTTACGACTTTGTGGACAAAGTGAAAGATGGTTAGTGAGGATTTTATCCACAAGATCCAAACGGAAGACTAGGTGGTTCTGATGTTTCTGTGTGGACGATTGCAGAAGAGTGCGAGCGTTTAGTATAGATACATTAAGCAGGCGTTTAAAAAGCTTCATGTACCACTTGGTACAACGTTTCCGTTCCAATAAATAAGGCTCAAGCATCTGGTCTTTCAGATCCACGCCCCCCATGAATTTATTGTAGTCCAATACCACTTGCGGTTTGAATGGTATTGGACGAGATGATTGTCGTGAAGCGACTCTAGGCAAGCCAACAGCTGAACTATGACATGTTGACATCATAGTTACTCGCTTCTTGTCCTGCCATGCCAGTACTGTTACATCTCCGGAATGTCTGGCTACGACTTCCCCCCTTGTAAGTGGAGCCTTATTTATTAAAATGGGAACATCCCGACGGGTAGGACGCAAGGTGCCAACGCAGTCGGTACCGTTGTGTTTCAAAAAGCGAGCCAAAAGCGGTGAATTGTACCAATTATCCATAAATAATCTATAACCTTTGTTCAGTAAGGGAGTCATCAACTTTTTCACTACAGCTGTGCTCTTCAGTACATCGTGCGAATGTTCCACATCTGACGACTGTTTTCCAGTGTAAACGATAAACGACCAGAGATAGCCGGTACGACTCTCGCATAGTTCGAAAGTTTTGATCCCGTTCTTGGATGCTTTGGACCGAATATACTGCCTGAAGTCTAACCGCCCCTTCCAAAGCGTCAAGCTCTCATCTATACTAATATCTCTGTCTAAAACGTATTCCGTTTGAAATTTCAAATTTAAATGGTCTATTATGGGTCTTAAGCTGTGTAGTCGGTCCAAATTTCCACTGGCGCCAGTCATGAAAGAAAGGGATTCGTCTGCGGGATCTGATTTTACGAAATTTAACGCTCTAGCTAGATTCTCGTATCTCTTTTTGGTGAATATGCGTCGGAATATCTCGGTCTTCAGCAGCGGGTCTACTGCAAAGCAGCTTGCCACCGTTGGCATCCTGATAACACCGAGCATCATCCAGAAAGAGAATAGGCACAGAATCTCGTGACTGTTAGTCGGGTACCATTCTGAACGGAACGCGGCAGAAACTATCTTCGACGCGTAGAGGTTAGTTTGTGCAACAATTAGGCTCAAAATACCATCGTCCCAATAAGAACGAAAAGCATCATAAGCCGAATCATGTACACGCACCGAACCTACACGCTTCGGTACAAAGATTTCCTCCTTACCTTCGAATGACTCCATTGGAGACCATTCGAAATGAGGGTTTATTTCATCACTGGCGTCTAAATACTCATCTTCGCTCTCGCTATTGTCCTCTCTTTCACACCTGTACCTTTCGCTTGCTTTTCTTGCATCGCCTTGAGCTCTCACCTCCCGTTGCCTCACGACATCCCTCGCCATACTCACCAATTCCGGTGGGACATCCTCGTCCGTCGTCCAGATCTCCGTCAGAGGATGTCCCAATACCCACTGGTTACCCTTACACCCCCTATGACGCACACGCCCACCTCTTTCACCCCGTACGCCTCTTCCACCCCGTACGCCTCTTCCACCTCTTCGTCCACCCCGACCTCTTAAATTTCTAACATTTGGTCTCCATTCATACACACCATTTTCTATTATATCATCCTCATTTGGATTCCATTCAGTCACTTCCATTTCAATTATGTCATCCATCCCCTCAAACACATCGTGTGCGTCCCGGAACTCTGGCACTAAGTATTGGTCCTCTGCTATCGGCGGTGGCTCCAGTGGCTCACCATTCGCGTCGTAGATCCGAACCACCACTCCCGATGGTGCGCTGCAATATAACAAATAAGAATTTATTGTAGGCATACAATTTTACAATAAAATTATGGTCCATATAATAACCGCGCTGTTACCTGCGTTTAATTTTATGCACGCAATCTATATCTGACTTTTGACCAAATCCTACGGAAATCGCGTACTTTTCGGGATCAAAGTACCCTATGTGTTAATCCAAGGTATCGGCTACCTACATACCAAATATCATAAAAACAAGCCAGATTGAGCGTGAAGAAGTAACATACTCACAAATTTTCCTGTTAATTTTTAAAAAATAAATATTAAAACAAAATTTCTCAAAATAATGACAATCAAAATATTTTTTAATGGCTGCTAATTAATTTACATCTGATAAGATTTGAACGCGGTTTGCTCCACTTAACATTTAGTGGGTTTCTTTTCAAAATTCCCATGGTAACGGGAATAATGGTAAATCTATTTCCACGGACGAATTCGCGTGCAAAAGCTAGTAAATAAAATTGAAATCAAAACATAATACTTACGAAGCATACATCTCGACGGGCCTAATTGGTGACCTAGACCTCGATCGTTCCCTTGGTGATGCGAAATACACTGCCTCTGGGGACGGCGTGCGTGCCTGGCTGAGAGGCGAATACGGAGGCGCCTCTGGAGACAGCATCGATTCGTCCTCATCGTACTAAAACGTACAAAACATATATTCTCAATTATGTCATAAATGTGGTAACATGTGATAACGACGGTGAGCTCAGTGATGGAGGCTGGCAGGCCGACTCTCAGTTGTGGTTGTCATCTTGGGGGAGTCTCGCTGTTTGTAAAACAAACACGCAAGTTAAGCGACATGGACCCTAGCCAGTGTTTGGATGGGTTTCGTTATCTCGAGCTTCTCCGTGCTTCGGAGGGCACGTTAAGAAGTCGGTCTCGGCTGTTGTTAACGGATGACAGTCGCGAAGCCAAGTGCTTAGCGCCTTTCCAGAGACTAAGATTGCTCCATCATCTGAGTATGCTTGCATGTATATATGCTGTTTGTTGATGGAGCCTACCAGGTCATCTATGAGAAGGCACCACAGGAGTGGAGATAAACATCCCCCCTGTGGAAAACCCCTACTAGCTACCACTGTTTTAGTGTCCGTTCCTAGTGTCGTTGTTATGATACGATTCTTTAGCATGGTGATAGCCCATCTAGCTAGTGTCAGCGGTATGTCTACCCTGTGTAAGGCGCCCTCCACCGCACTGAAATGAGCCTTGTCGAATGCGCCCTCAATATCAAAGAAACATCCCACCGCATAGGCTTTATCCCTGCTAATCGCCCGTTCGATCCTTAGAACAAGGTTGTGTAGGGCTGTTTCTGTAGACTTTCCCTCCACGTATGCATGCTGGTTTCCGTGTAGTGGGAAGTTGCTTTTTGCAATACGAGATCGTATGTTACCATCTATTATCTTCTCTAGAGTTTTCAAAACGAAGGACGAGAGGCTTATGCATCGGAATGACTTAACTTCCTTGTAGCACTTCCTCCCTGGTTTTGGTATGAAAACTGCCTTTACTTTTCTCCATCTAGGGGGGATATATCCTAGAGCCACGCTGCTTCTTAGTAGGTTGCACAGCAAATACTTTATGTGTTCCCATGCTTTTTGCAGGAGCATAGGGAATATCCCATCTGGTCCTGCAGCCTTCATGGGGCTGAAAGTCCTCACCGCCCATTCTACCGTATCTAAAGTTATTGTTTCCTGAGCCATGTCCCAGTCTTCCGGTTCATTGACTGAGGAGTTATCTCTATCTACATATTCCACGCACCCTGGGAAATGTGATGCCAGCATGGCTTCCATCACTTCTTTGGGGTCGGATGTTAGCTTGTCATCAACTTTAATACAGCCGAGTTGGCAGGAGCTATCTTTTGAAAGAACCTTCATCAACCGTGCCGCATCGGAGTATCTATTTATGCCTTCGCAGAATCCCTTCCAACTGCTTCTCTCTTCTTTCTGTCGCAGTTTGTTGAATTCTCGCCTAGTTGTTCTGTATGCCTCCCAGCTATGATCGTCGTTCTTGGATAGAGCGATCCTTTGGGAAATCCGCGACGGCAAAGGACAACCGTGGTGGAACAAAGAACTAACGAAACTTAGGAAGAAATGATGAACAACTAACAAAATTACGTATATTGGCTTTCAAAAAAGGCTGTTTGTTGAGTTTCTTGCGGCACTTCTTCTCAACAGGCCATTCACGTCGAAGTGCTGGTAGGATAAAAAAAAAATTGACGTGCGAAAGTATTCCCTGTAAATCTACTTGCAAAATATATATATATTATTTTTTTAACTTACAGTAAGATCTATCTCTTCTTCACTTAAATCTCCCTCGCTTACGTCACCATCTTGCAGGAGCTGCAAGTAGTCCTGTGGTGGCCTCTCCTCTGCGCGCCAATCCGACATACTAGAAAAAAGAATAAAACGCCATTATCAATCAATCAAATTCCACAGCTCTCACTTTTCTGCAGGATCGGCAACGCGCGGGTGATACCCTATTATGGTATTGCAAGCGTCCATAGGCTACGGTGATTGCTTACCATCAGGCGGGCCGTATGCTTGTTTGCCACCTTAGTGATATAAAAAAAAGAATTAGGGTTATCAATCCGTAAGAAATTAATAGGTCAGTGCATTTTTTTAATAAACTTTTTTTAATAGACAAATAAAAAATTACCTATACAAAACGCATATCTATAAGGTACCTAAATAATACCTAACATGCTCTCAACTTATTGCTCAGTATACATGATGACAATTGATTTTCAAAAACTGTGAGTCAGAAGCTTTGCGTTGAGAATAACAATAAATATTTTTGATTCTTCACATTTTACCCCACGCATGCACTATATTGTATAGGTACATGTGACTACTATGGTGGTGTGGTTGTACTAGTAAATCCCTCGCAACTTCGTTTGCGTATATCTCGCTTTCCCGTGGGAATTTTGAAAAATCCTTTCTTAGTGCTCCCCTACGTTATAAAAGGAACCCCCGTGCAAAATTTCAAGTTTCAACCCTTATAGTTATAAATAATAATAATAAATATTCTTGGACAAATCACACAACGCCATCTAGTTCCAAACTAAGCATAGCTTGTTACATATGGATACTAGATTACTGATACATAAATACTTATTATACATAGAAAACAAACAGACCAAGACAAACAGACATGTTCATGCACACAACTGTTTGCCTTGCGCAGGATTTGAACCCACGGCCCTTGGGACAAAGTGGCCATTGTTAGCCACTCGACCACTGGGTCTGTCCAAGTTTAGGCCCTACGTTGATATGTCAGTCAGTCAGCCAGCTTCTCCTTTTATTGGGCTGATGAAGTTGGATAATACAATACAATACAATACAATATTCTTTATTGCACCAAAAAAAAAAACAACAAATTAAAAGTACAAACATGTAGGTAAAGTACAACAGGCGGTCTTATCGCTAAAGCAATCTCTTCCAGACGACCTTAGGGTAGAGAAATAAAATTGAAAAATAACAGGGAGGTGGCGCAAAATTTTACAAAAACTTAATTAGAAACAATAATAAAACATAATATGATTTAAAAAAAAAAAATACAATAATAATTAGGGGCTAGGTCCATATAGACGCGTCCGCAAAACACCCACAGTTGCGGGCGCGTCCCTATGGGCCCCAATCGGCGATAAATTACAATAATATTAATTATAAAAGCATACAACATATAATAATAATAAATAAAATATATATTATGTATATATTATACTTAATAAATACATATAAAATATAAAATAGAGAAATGATGCAGAAGAAAGTGAAAACAGACGAAGTCACAAAAAAGAAGGGAGAAAGTTCAGGTGTTTAAGGACAAATAATAGTTTTTGACCTGGTTTTTAAAAGAACAATGAGTTTGTGCATTACGAATGTGTACAGGCAGAGCATTCCAAAGGCGTACAGCTTCAACTGAGAAGGATTTTGAATAAAATTTTAGAGTATGCGAAGGGGTCATGAGGCGAAGAGCAAGGGTACTACGCAAAGAACGGTCGCTTACCGCGCTGTGATAAGTGAACCGTTCCTTTAGATACGAGGGAGTAGTGGGACTAAAGAGAATAGAGTAGAGAAAACAGACAATATGCCAATTACGGCGCAGTCTGATGGGAAGCCACTTAAGTTGAATCCGAAAATCATAAACATGGTCATACTTACGAAGTCCAAATATAAAGCGAATGCAAAAATTCTGGAGGCGCTCAAGTTTGCTTAACTGTACTTCAGTGACATCGAGATAGCATGAGTCAGCATAATCGAGAATGGGAAATAGCAGGGTTTGTGCTAGCGCAATCTTGGTGTCAATGGGTAGAAAATTTCGCAGTCGCCTCAGGGAATACGAAGAAGCAAATAGTTTTCTACTAACCTCGGCAATTTGTGGTGACCAAGATAAAGTTTTGTCCATGACTACACCTAAATTTCTAACACAATCACCATAAGGTATGACGGATCCATTAAAAATAACTGGTGTAAGACATGTCCAGTCAATCTTGGAGATAAGGCGGGAACTACCAATTATAATAGCCTGTGTTTTAGCTGGGTTAACGATTATGCCATGACAGCTGCTCCATTCGGAAATACGCAAGAGGTCGTCATTAATTATGGAGATCGCATTCGACAACTGTCCCAGAGGCGCGTGTGTATAAATTTGAAGGTCATCTGCATATAGGTGATAAGAGGAGCGAAGATCAGAAGTAATAGAATTTATAAACAGTGAAAAAAGGAGTGGAGATAACACGCCACCCTGAGGCACGCCGGCAGCAGTGCTACACCAAGAAGAGAAAGAATCTTCGATGCGCACACGCTGCCGTCGCCCATACAGGTAAGAATGAAACCAGTCAACTGCTGAGGAAGAGATGTTGAGAGAAGAAAGTAGCTTTATTAGTATTTCAAAATCTACCGTATTAAATGCATTGCTGAAATCTAATAGAGATAGAACAGTGAGATGCGAATCATTCATATTAAGACGTATATCATCCGTGATTTTTACTAAAGCCGTAGTCGTACTATGACCGGGACGGAAGCCAGACTGGAGAGGATTAAGGATATTATTTTTATTAAGGAAATACGAAAGCTGCTGATGGGCTAAACGTTCAAGGACTTTAGAAAGAAAAGGTAGGATGGAAATGGGACGGTAATCAGAGAACGATAAAGGATTCGATTTTTTAGGTACGGGAACAATATAAGCATTCTTCCAAGCTGAAGGAAATACACCGGAAAAAATGGAATTATTCAAGATCTCAGTGATAGTTGGAAGGACAATGTCAAGGATTGGGAGAATCATATTACGACTAATGCTGTCATCTCCTACGGCGTTCGAGACTACAGACTTAATACTCCTCTCAACATCACCCTCAGCAAATGCAGCGAAAAGAAAAGGAGAATAATCAGGAGTTGGTAAGGAAGAAATATTACCTAAAGTGGCAGCTTTAATGCTGGGGTCGAAAGTTGATGAAGAAGAAAAATGGTTAGCAAGTCCATCAATGTCAACATTTTTAGACAAGCTGTGATTATTTTTACCAACACCGAGAGATTTTAAAAACTTCCAGACTTTAGCTGGATCACCATTTTGGACTGAGCTATGAATATGGCGTCTTTGTGCTTCTCTACACTTCCTATTGCAGATGTTACGGGCTCGAATATATAAATCGCGAAACTGATGCGGATTAGCCTTGTATTTACGCTTGGCAATGTTTTTCCTGTTCATAAGGCTTTTAATTTCCTCAGTCAACCAGGGAGCTGGGAGATGTTTAACTCTCACTGGACGAATAGGAGCATGAACGTCGTACAGTCTAATTAAGTTTGAGGTCAACACGTCCACTTGTTCATCAACAGTTCGAATTTTCCCTATCGCAGACCAATCAATGTCACGCGCATCCTCACGTAAGGATTCCAAGTTGACGGCACCAAAATTGCGCTGCATAAGTATCTTAGGTTTAGGTTTAGGTGGGCGAAGTTTATATGAGAGAAAGATAAGATCATGAAAAGAGAAAGCATCAGCCGAGCACTGGCCGTGAAGAGCTACGTGCGAGGGAGAAGAAACCATAATAAGGTCGAGAAGAGAGGCTTTACAGCCGGGAGAAAAATGAGTCGCATCAAGAGGCAGTATGGATAGATTGGAAGCGGTAGCAATAGACTGAAGGGAAGTTGAACGATGGTCATTTTTAAGCAGGCACGTATTAAAATCGCCCATGATAATCGTGTGGTCGAAGGAGGGTATGAGATTTTCAAGAAGAATTTCAAAAGAAGGAAAATAATTAATAGTAGAAGATGGACTATAAAGTACACCAAGAAGTGTATGAGAGTGAGAAAGGGAGACGTCAATAAATAGATATTCAGCCTCATTAGAATGATTCGTGACTTGAGAGGATAATACAATTTTAAAAGGAATTTGTGCACGTAAGTAAATAGCCACACCACCACCTCCTTTTCCCACACGATCATTGCGAATTAACTGAAATCCTGGCAGGGAGTAAGAAGTAGAAGGCAGGGAAGGACGAAGCCAGGATTCAGAAACAAGAATTGCATGAACGTTTTTTACATCAAACGAATCGATCATATCAGTGAAGTGCGCGGGAATGCTCTGCGCATTAATGTGAACCACATTAAAATTTTTAGGGTAATGAGAAAAATTACCCTCTAACGTCTCCTTAAGGGGTATTGTGAGACTGTGAAAACTTATATCATTACAAGAAGAAGAAGACGCGGAAAAATATTGATAGTTTAGTAACTCATCATCATCATCACTCATCATTGAAACATGAAATACAATAAATAATAAACAATAAAATAATAATAATAGATAAATTTAAAAATATAAAATCTCTAAAAGTGCAGACCTATAAAAATAGGCACGTATTTTTAAATATCTACCCGCCAGTAGCATTTGAGGTATAACATTATTAGATGAATGTATTAATAGCAGTTTCGTAAAACAAAACAAAAAAAAAGTTAAAAATAACAAAACAAAACTATGAAACATATAAGCGGTTGCCAGTGAAAAAAAGAAGAAGAAACTATAAGTCAACGTCAACATGTAATGTCAGTGAGCCGGCTGTCAGTCAGAACGACAAAAAATTGGATATTTTCTAAAGTTACATTGAAATGAAAGAAATGTGTTTGAAATAATATAAGTAAATGACTTACCCTCAAGTGATATCAACAAATTACCATTAAATATCTACCGCACCGGCTAGAAGAGCTCACAATTCGGATAAAAAGAAACTATGAGGGTCGAAAAGTATTACATTAGAATATCAGCTGGATCACCGACGAATAAAGAAATACTTTTTTATTATCACTTTTTCAACACACGCTTAGATCGCACAGCAGCAATTTTGGAAGTCGAAGGGCCGTCGGAAGTACTACCAGAACTGGCCGCAGGAAGTGTCACGGGCGCAGGCGCCTCCGTTGAAGGCAGCAGCGCGACGAGACGATTTACATCGGCAATGCTGGACACAATATGCCTCTTTCCGTCTGATGAGGACACTGTAACCTGCCCGTCACGAGTCCAGCATCTTGAAACTCCAAAATTACGACGGGCAGCCATGAAGGCGTCGTGCCTAGTCTTGGTTAGGAACTCCGACAGGGTGATACCAGATCCCTTAAGCTTAGTTTTAGCAGACCAAACCTTCCTCTTGATGCTGGCGTCCTTAAGTTTAAAAAGTATAGGTCTCGGTTTGTCTAGGCTGGAACGACCTGTCCTATGACAACGGGATATGTGCGCCTCAGTGAAATCAGGAATGTTCAGCTTATCTCGAACCAAGTTTACAACCTGCGCAGTAGCATCTAACTTGCTGTCCTCGATACCATGGAGTAAAAGTATTTTGCGGCGACTGTGTGATTCCAATTGATCCTGCTGCCGAGCAATCACCACGAACTGCTCCTGTATACTCTTAAAAGATGCCGCAACAAAGTCCTTGAAGGCCATAAAATCTGAGGAGAGTGATGTTATTGTGGGTGTTGTTTGTGCAGTGGAATTTGCCTTTTGCAGTTGTGATTGGAAATCCGCCATCTTGGAATTAAAATTCTCCATCATGTCGAATACACAATGTTGTAAGTTATCCATTTTTAAGGAAATAATATAGGGAAAACTGCACTGGTCACAGGTAGATAATGTTGTAAACTACACTAATACATATATAAATAGCTATAAACTTTAATAATAAATAATTAAAAAAATATTTTTGTAGAGCAATGATTTTAACTGTTTACTAAACCACAGCTACCCTCAAAAAAAAAAATAATGTATAGAGACTGATTATATATATGCATTGAGTCATTAATCTGTATATATAGATATATATAGATGAGGATAATCAGTCCGCAATAAAATTGGCACATATGGCTGTGGCGAATTCAAGGGTGAAACATCTTAATATTATTTAGAGTTTTGTTAAAGAAAATATGATGTCTAATATAATAACAACAGAGTATGTAAAAAGTAGTGACCAGTGTGTGGATATCTTTACCAAGGCTCTGGGGGGAGCTTTGTTTAAAAAAAAATTTAAGATAAATAAAATAAATAAATATAAATATATAGGGACAATTCATACAGATTGAGCCAGCCCCAAAGTAAGTTCGAAACTTGTGTTATGGGATACTAACTCAACGATATTATATTTTATAACAAATACATATTTAGATAAACATCCAAGACCCGAGGCCAATCAGAAAAAGTTCGTTTTTCATCATGACCCGACCGGGGATCGAACCCGGGACCTCCTGGGTGGCGGTCTGGCGTGGTAACCATTACGCCACGGAGGTCGTCGGAGATGTTTGCTTTTTAGTGTTTAAGATTGTTTTTTTGTGTTTCAATAATGAGGGGTGCTGTTAAAGTAGCTAGCAATGAAGTGTTTGCCAAGTTTTTATTAAAATGACACATGTAAACCATGTTTCTTTTAACTTGACCAATTTATAAAACAATCCTAGCATGTAATTTTTAACGAAAATCACACCCAAATAATAATAATATCGTTAGAAATGGCATTTACACAACACTCTTATTATTCTGGCGATTTGTCGATTTACACATGGATATTTGAATAAAAAGACACGTTACAGATTGTTTACTACATTGGTCAAGAGAAACAGGGTTCTAAAGCGTCCGTCACGTGACTTTTTCCGTCTAACGACTAATGTTCGCCGGTCGCCCTTCGCCCTTGTGTAATGGCTAATGGCGTCAATCTTTTGTGTAAAACTTATTCACATAACACATAATTACAAGCCAAGTAGACTTTCCAAGTCCTAACAGTGACGTAAGAATGTGGGAATAAATTATTTTATATAAAAAAAACGCGACTCTGACCAAACATCATAGCACATTTTACAACAAATTTCAAATAAAAATTACTTACTTTATTAAATAAAAATCAAGAAGTTGCACCACGTAAATACAGAAACAAGCGGCACAAGTCGGCACAACAAAACAAAGTTAAACAAACCAAACAACAAGAAAGAAATCGACGCTTCGAATCGAAATGCCTGCCACGCCAACGCCACAGATAATACAGATTCTGTGATACAGCACATAGGTAGAACGGACATTACCTCACTTCACCCAGAGCGTCCCATTCTGGCCGCGCGTCTCGGACGACTTTACACCCTAATATTAGACAGATAGAGAATACTTTTGTATGGAGGACTTGAGCCATAGACAAACTTGAATAAATTTTCTATTTGGCAATATCCAACAATGCTGCATTACTCATTTATTTCATTCCTTTTTTCGTAATCGAAAACATTGTTTTTTCTGTGCGATCGCGTTTGGGTGCTGAATTTTAGTACAATTTTGATGAATTTGTAACTACTTATTTTTATTAGAAATTTGTTGTAAAATGCGTTATTATGTATTTAACAAATCGTTTTAGATAATAGGTTGTAAGAAATATATCGTAACTTTGTTTTTCATGCTCAAATACGGTGACATGCGTAGACATATTTTATAGTGATTTAGTAATATATATATTACTTACAGTAAAATGACTGAAATAAATAATAGAAAATAGTTTTCCATTGGATATAGATCCGTGGATTAAAGTTTTTACTAATAATTTAGTATTCAGTAAATTCTAGCTTGTCTGGCTTTTGATCCATTTATTTTTATTTTTTGTTTAAATTCACCCCCAGAACAACACTCTAATGAGGTACCACCAGCGTCTTCACACTGGCGAGAAAGTACATCGATGCACCGAATGTCCCAAATACTTTCTTACTACGCAACAACTTATGGTAAGTCTTTTTTTTTATACGTGGCAAACAAGCATACGGCCGGCCTGATGGTGAGCAGTCACCGTAGCCTATGACGCTTACAATACCATAATAGGGTATCGTTCGCGCGGAGCTGGAGACCTTACGTTGATAAGCTACATTTTATGATGCTGCTTCATTGTCATTTTTAATTATTTATTTATTGCAATAAATACGGTTTGCACCATTTACATTTATCACACATTTTCACATTTAAATGACACAAGTTACAATTAAAATAACGAAAATAAAATAAAATCAATACAACATTTTATTAGCTTTAAACTGTCCCATTGGTATCATAAATCTCATAAATTCATGGTTATGAAGAAGGTGTTTACAGTGAAAAGGATTTATTTATAACAACTCAGATTTTTTCAGAAACATTTTCAAATTTAGTATCAAGAAGATACACATCTCGGAGCTATTTAGAGTTGCCATACATAAAAATGTTACACAATGTGATACTTTTTTTTCTTTCGTTTGACAATCAAACTTCAGACGAAGATTCCCCAGTGTTGTGCCATCTTGCAAGTTAATGTGGTTCTTTAACAAGTCTGTATGTTTCTAGGAGCATATGCGTGTTCATACTGGCGAAAGACCTTTCTCGTGCAACAGCTGCTCGAAAGCCTTCAAGACTAATGCGGCACTTTACAGGCACAACTTGGTAAGATTGTAGTTTTTTTATGACAAAGGAGAACAAACGAGCCGGCGGGTCATCTGTCTCACTCATCGTACGAAACAAAGCGGCATGTCACCCTATTTAACGTCGATATTCTGTGAGAGGGTGCCTCGATGTAACCAGCCCATTTACGAGCCACTACCAGTACCAGGGGCCGTACCAGAACCTTTTATAACTACCGTTACACAAGTAAACGAGACCTCGCCTTACATCATGTATTGCGCTGTCTCCCTTACTCAGCCGTTCTTATTTTGTTTTAAGCGGTCATGGTAGGGCCCCAGTTCATAGTAGTGGCTAGGCTCTACCACTCTCCAGCTCCGCTTACATCTGATACCTATGTATAATCTTTTATTCTGTTTTGCAGATGCACACAGACGTTCGCCGGCACGTTTGCCAGATTTGCGACAAGACTTTCCGCACGTCCACATGCGTCAAAACTCACATCAAGACTGTACACATGAAGTTGCCTATGCCTCCGCGTATCAGACCTCGACGCTGAAAAAAATAAGGATGTGTTTTCAACGTGCAATCAGTGGAATTTGTACTTCTAAAATATATAAAATTGATAAGCTTTTTGATGTTTTACTTCACTCGTAATTTTTTATTACAAAATCACGAACTTGTCCGAACCCCAAAACATGTCACCCCTCGTTTTCACCAAGAAACAAATTTGATACAAAACTTGTAGAATACTTTTCAATTTGTTGTAGACTTGTACTGAGACTGTCTCAAACATTGTTTCGTTCACGCTGTGTAGCCAACAAGTATTTATACAAGTAAAACGGCGGCCGAACTGACCGTGGTGTATGTATGGAACACGCAACTAGCTTTTCAGACAGTCTGCGAGGGCACGCGCGTGTCGCACGCTTGACTCGTAATTATACGTATCTACATACCTTCTTCTAAACTATAAAATGGAGATAGATATCGTACTATTCATAACTTTGGTAGAAGCGAAGCCAGTTTTATGGGACAAAACTTGGGTACAAGTACAAGGACAAAAATGAGTTCTTCAAACGGTTATGTAATTCGTCAAAAGAAGTTATAGACATTATAAAGTACTTGAAAACCTGTCTTCATGTGCTCGTAGATCTGGGAATAATGCACCTAATGCTTCTCTTTTATTAATTAGATGAACTCAATAATTTCTTGATTTTGCTTTCCGGCGCAGATTCGATCTAAAAGCCACATTGCAATTATTTGTTCACGGTCCATCTTTGAAAGTATGAACGAGACTGTACTCTTGTCGGCTCTAGCCGATACTGCGTGGGACATGTGAAAAGGGCCTAGGCTCTGCAGAAAGTAAAGTTCAAACGGTGTTTGAGTAGGTTAGGTTTTTAACCGACTTCAAAAAAGGATGAGGTTCTATGTTTCATTGTATTTTTTTTAATTTTTTATGATTAAGTTTTATTTGGTACTTATATATTTTTGTTATTTTTTTACAACATACATTAATGTATATGTTACGGTCACGTTACGGTAAATCTGAATTGAAAATTATTAATAATAACCAAGTGTTTTGGTAAATCTTAATAAACAATTGAAATTACATAATTACTTTTGGTAGTAATTATTAATAATTCACTACACATATACACATGCAGCCGTGTCCGCGTTTGTACTTCTAAAAAAGTAATACCTTCTGATGTGTCATCCTTCAAAACAATAAATATATTTAAACAGTTTGCCATCTGTGGTATAAAAAAAATAGTGAGCGATTATAATATGTATATACAGTCAGGTGCACGTCGAGCTTTACACTTGCAGTACAATATTGGCTCTTATAACATAGAACTTAAGAATGGTACAAAGTCCAATATGTAAAGGTCGACCTGCTCTTGACTGTACATATAGACAAGACTTGAAGGCATCTCTATTCAAAAGTGCTACTTACCCGATGGTGTTCACATAGCATGAACATATGGTGTAAGGTAAATCCCAAGGATTCCCCGCGCTGGCCCTCACAGCGTAGGGGAGCGTCCCCAAGGTGGCGGTAGTACAGCCTAGCTACACTAACCGGCTAAGTCCGATGGACTCGCTGACCAACGACGGGCGTGGTCCTCCAGCATTTCGGGGGTTGTGCGGCGGGTTGACACCTCGCCCACGTAAAACCAATGTTGCTGGTGAAGCGTATCCCGTTAGCGCTTCACTAGCTATAACGCAATAAATTTGCGCAACATTGTCAAAAAAAAAATCCTAAGGATTCACACGACGACTGAACATAATGTAAACGTTCAGACATGAACCCTGCGATGGTACGGTAAAATTCTTGGACGAATCACACAACGCCATCTAGTCCCAAACGAAGCAACTAAGCTTGTACTATGGGTACTAGATTGCTGATAAATAATAATTTTTTTTTTGTAAATAAATACTTATTATACATAGAAAACATCTACTAGATCAATGCAAACAGACATGTTCATTGTTCATGCACACAAACCGTGCACACAAATGTTTGCTTTGCGCAGGATTCGAACCCGCGGTCTTCGGGATAACGTGACCATTACTAGCCACTCGACAAAAAGGCGTCATGATAAAAATGGCAAAATAAAATAAACACACAATTTAATTCACAATTTATTGTATTTAATTAAAGTGTTATAATGTACACATTTAAGTACCTACTACTAATATAAAAAATGCATTGCAAAAGATTCGAAACCTTTAAAGAGTAGGTCTTGACCATCGACATAAAAGTAAAGACAAGCTGTCCGGCACATCAGTAAATTCCGTGGTTTTATACTCATGTGCTGTCCGGTCTGTCGCTCGCTCGCAACTGACTGAAGAGTGGTGGTGTGCATGTGTAACATCGCAATGCCGCAAAATATGTCGATGGTCTTCACAGACATTTTTTTCATATACATAGTAATAAATTATTTGTGTAATTAATATCTATCTTTATTATGTATATAAAATTCAAAGACCCTGACTGACTGACTTAACTATATATCAACGCACAGCCCAAACCGCTGGGTCTAGAGATTCCAAATTTGGAATGTAGGTTACTTACGATGTCTAGGGGTGTACTAAGAAAGGATTTTTCAAAATTCCCACGGGAAAGCGAGATATACGCAAACGAATTTGCGAGGGTATATCAACGCACAGCCCAAACCACTGGGTCTAGAGATTTCAAAGGGGAATGCCAGATTTAGGCCCAGAGTGCACAAGAAATTCGTTTTTAGTAAAAAATATAAAATAAATTTAATTAATTTTTCGCACTAATTATTAATCAAATCATGAGAAGTTGGTAATAGTTTTCATATTTTGAAAGTAATTAAACGACTAATTACCTATTATCTTAGAGAATTTTTAATATTACTAACTTACAGACTTACCAAAAAATTAAAACAAAAAAATAAATCACAAGCTGTTTATTTTATTAAAGAATAGAAAAAGAATAAAACAAAGTGAGTTTAATTATATTTAAAAAAAAATTATCGATTTTTCTATCTATTTTTGTGCACGTACTGGCAACATCAAAATGAACTGTCAAATGTGACAATTGAAAGAAATGTCAATTAACAATTTAACATTGGCGTTTCGTTTGCATTTACAACAAATTGATTCGATTATGTTTATTTCTGTTTAAAAACGACTAAGCTTACGAATACTGACTCCGACGATCCTTCTGTACTTGACGACCACGGCCTGAACATCAATTTCGCTCGTTTCTCACGACGACCCCGGCAATAACACGGTTTTGTCGACTGACGACCCCAGCATTCACTCGGCTCTAGTTTGAAAACCCCAAGTTTTTTTTAAACCCTTTTTTTTACCAATTAATAACTGGCATTGCATACTTTTATTTCCATATAGTTTCATATGTGTGCACTGAGGGCCTAAATTACTATGGCAACCAGGCATTCTCCTTTGGCAAGAAGGTTCCTTAAGGACTGGACTGCACAAGCACATGTCCAACTTAGGGCTGAGTGACACACGCACCTGCAGACGATGTAAGGAGGCTGATGAAACACCACTGCATCTTCTGGGGGAATGTGGGCCACTTATACACAAGCGCAGCACTCATCTAGGGAAACGCTTATTAAGCCCAGATGAGTTAAAGGAGTTCACCCCTAAGCAAATTCTGCGGTTCATCACAGCTGCAGGGTTTAGTGGTGAGCTCTAACAAATCATGTGGCGATCACAATAGACCAGTCCTGGTCGCAGTGCTATTAAAGCCGCACAAAACAAAAAAAATAATAATTTTAAAAAAAGGACCGGACCGAACGGATAGGACGGGATGGAACCGTACTGGACCGGAATTTGTTTCTGAAGAAAAATATGCTAATTGTTAGTAGGCTACGCGAGTGAAGCCGCGGGCAGAAGCTAGTACTCTATAAGCTAGTACCATTTAGGAAAAACAAAATGACCACTGGTAAAAGAAATGGCGAAAGATAACCAGTTACGGTCGTTTTTTGTCATTTAACAATACATTTCATATTTGTTAAAATATTTTAAAATAAAATACAGATCCAGGTACATATAGAAAATATTAAACGCGGAATGTCAATCCAAATAGCGTTGTAATCAAATCGTAAATGTAAAATAGGTAGGTATGTTGGAAACAAAGCAAAATGACCACTGGGGAAAACAAAAAGAAACCACGTTACGGCCTTGTTTGTCATTCAATTTAAGTTTTTTTTACAATCTTTTATAATACATAGACAGAGTATTCATAGGAATACAAAATCTTAAGCTCTATAGAGTAACAATACTCAACTTGACGCTTGTCTATAATCCTACTAATATTATAAATGCGAAAGTTATGTGTGTGTTACTTGGTCACGCTCAAACGGCTGCTATTTTTAATATTTGGTATGTGCAAACGAAGTTTCACTAGTAATATTATATTTCACACGACTGCCCAGAAAATTACTGTAATAGTTTCACGAGATCATGTATGTATTTTGCAAATATTTCTTTTTGTAATTTGATTGCATTGATTTATTTCAGAGACACTTTCCCTGGTTATTTACAACTTATATACTTAATTAGAATGATAATAAATAAACTACTTTATAAAGTACCACCATTTCTGAACCAAGCAAAATGGCTACCGGTAAAAGAAATGGCAAAGGAAAACCGATTGCGGCCGGTTATGCAAGGGCTAACAAAATAAACAGTTAAAGGCAGTCGTGTTTAAAATTCTGTTTTTTGTTTCCAAGCATACGTCAAACTAACACTCAAAACGCATAAAGATCATGTCATACTCCATATACTACCATTCACAAAATACCTAACAAAATCATTATTTATGGATAAATGAACAATAAAGAAAATAGGGTTACGATGATGATGAACGAGGTGAATGATATGCTTCGAAACAGCCTAATATGCACAGAGGGACGCCGCAAGTTTTGCAGGCAAATGTGGTCCGCTTATCTTTAAGCCCGTGGCGTAAACAAAGAACACAGCGTTTGCGGACGCTGTTTCCTCCTCCGGGCTTGCTGCCAGCGGTGGGCTCTATTGACGTGGGCCAATGTGCATATGAAGCTGGAATGCATTTGATGG
The DNA here is from genome assembly GCA_905163395.2 of Endotricha flammealis. Classification (NCBI taxonomy): domain Eukaryota; kingdom Metazoa; phylum Arthropoda; class Insecta; order Lepidoptera; family Pyralidae; genus Endotricha; species Endotricha flammealis. Next base: position 9,643,528 of record LR990879.1, on the reverse strand, counting down.
GATGATTATGTTTCGATTCACTAATGCTGAGTGATGCTTTACGACTTTGTGGACAAAGTGAAAGATGATTAGTGAGGATTTTATCCACAAGATCCAAACGGAAGACTAGGTGGTTCTGATGTTTCTGTGTGGACGATTGCAGAAGAGTGCGAGCGTTTAGTATGGATACATTAAGCAAGCGTTTAAAAAGCTTTATGTACCACTTGCTACAACGTTTCCGTTCCAATAAATAAGGCTCAAGCATCTGGTCTTTCAGATCCACGCCCCCCATGAATTTATTGTAGTCCAATACCACTTGCGGTTTGAATGGTATTGGACGAGATGATTGTCGTGAAGCGACTCTAGGCAAGCCAACAGCTGAACTATGACATGTTGACATCATAGTTACTCGCTTCTTGTCCTGCCATGCCAGTACTGTTACATCTCCGGAATGTCTGGCTACGACTTCCCCCCTTATAAGTGGAGCCTTATTTATTAAAATGGGAACATCCCGACGGGTAGGACGCAAGGTGCCAACGCAGTCGGTACCGTTGTGTTTCAAAAAGCGAGCCAAAAGCGGTGAATTGTACCAATTATCCATAAATAATCTATAACCTTTGTTCAGTAAGGGAGTCATCAACTTTTTCACTACAGCTGTGCTCTTCAATACATCGTGCGAATGTTCTACATCTGACGACTGTTTTCCAGTGTAAACGATAAACGACCAGAGATAGCCGGTACGACTCTCGCATAGTTCGAAAGTTTTGATCCCGTTCTTGGATGCTTTGGACCGAATATACTGCCTGAAGTCTAACCGCCCCTTCCAAAGCGTCAAGCTCTCATCTATACTAATATCTCTGTCTAAAACGTATTCCGTTTGAAATTTCAAATTTAAATGGTCTATTATGGGTCTCAAGCGGTGCAGTCGGTCCGAATTTCCACTGGCGCCAGTCATGAAAGAAAGGGATTCGACTGCGGGATCTGATTTTACGAAATTTAACGCTCTAGCTAGATTCTCGTATCTCTTTTGGGTGAATATGCGTCGGAATATCTCGGTCTTCAGCAGCGGGTCTACTGCAAAGCAGCTTGCCACCGTTGGCATCTTGATAACACCGAGCATCATCCAGAAAGAGAATAGGCACAGAATCTCGTGACTGTTAGTCGGGTACCATTCTGAACGGAACGCGGCAGAAACTATCTTCGACGCGTAGAGGTTAGTTTGTGCAACAATTAGGCTCAAAATACCATCGTCCCAATAAGAACGAAAAGCATCATAAGCCGAATCATGTACACGCACCGAACCCACACGCTTCGGTACAAAGATTTCCTCCTTTCCTTCGAATGACTCCATTGGAGACCATTCGAAATGAGGGTTTATTTCATCACTGGCGTCTAAATACTCATCTTCGCTCTCGCTATTGTCCTCTCTTTCACACCTGTACCTTTCGCTTGCTTTTCTTGCATCGCCTTGAGCTCTCACCTCCCGTTGCCTCACGACATCCCTCGCCATACTCACCAATTCCGGTGGGACATCCTCGTCCGTCGTCCAGATCTCCTTCAGAGGATGTCCCAATACCCACTGGTTACCCTTACACCCCCTATGACGCACACGCCCACCTCTTTCACCCCGTACGCCTCTTCCACCTCTTCGTCCACCCCGACCTCTCAAATTTCTAACATTTGGTCTCCATTCATACACACCATTTTCTATTATATCATCCTCATTTGGATTCCATTCAGTCACTTCCATTTCAATTATGTCATCCATCCCCTCAAACACATCGTGTGCGTCCCGGAACTCTGGCACTAAGTATTGGTCCTCTGCTATCGGCGGTGGCTCCAGTGGCTCACCATTCGCGTCGTAGATCCGCACCACCACTCCCGATGGTGCGCTGCAATACAACAAAAAAGAATTTATTTCAAACAAGAATATATTAATAACCGCGGTGTCACCAGCGTTTAATTTTATGCACGCAATCTATATCAGACTTTTGACCAAATCCTACGGGAATCGCGTACTTTTCGGGATAAATAGTACCCTATATGTGTTAATCCGAGGTATCGGCTACCTACATACCAAATATCATAAAAATAAGCCTAGATTGAGCGTGAAGAAGTAACATACTCACAAATTTTCATGTTTGTGATACTTGTGTTATTTTTTTAAAATAAATATGCAAACAAAATTTCTCAAAATAATGACAATATAAAATATTTTTTCATGGCTGCTAATTAATTTACATCTGATAAGATTTGAACGCGGTTTGCTCCACTTAACATTTAGTGTTTCTTTTCAAAATTCCCACAGTAACGGGAACAATGGGAAAGCTAGTAAATAAAACACTGAAATCAAAACATAATACTTACGAAGCATACATCTCGATGGGCCTAATTGGTGACCTAGACCTCGATCGTTCCCTTGGTGATGCGAAATACACTGCCTCTGGGGACGGCGTGCGTGCCTGGCTGAGAGGCGAATACGGAGGCGCCTCTGGAGACAGCATCGATTCATCCTCATCATACTAAAACATACATTCTCAATTATGCAGAGCAATTATTATGAAATGGGCTTGCTCGACCGGGGAAGTACCACCCTCTCACAGAATATCGACGTGAAGCAGCAATGCGTTTCGTTCGGTGAGTGAGAGAGGGATCCGGAAGCCCAACTCCTTCTCTATCCCCTCTTTTCCCCTTCACTTCCTTTCCTCAAACCTCCTTGGTGGACAACGCATTGGTAGTGCCTCTGGTGTTACTGATGTCCTTAAGCGGCAGTGACCGCTTTCCATCAGGCGGAGTGTCATAAATAATAGTGTTGTGTTACACTTAAAATAAAAAATGTGATATAAAAATAATAAAACTAAAAACCAGTAGGTACTGATGAAAATGAGCAGACCAGTCCCCCCAGACGGCACCCGTTCAGGATTTGACGCGATAATTTATATATATCGTATATATATATATATTTAGGTTTCGTTATGAGCTTCTCCGTGCTTCGGAACGGCACGTTAAGCCGTCGGTCCCGGCTGTTGTCGATGAATACAGTCGTGAAGCCAAGTCGGTGGCTTCAGGGCAGTTTGAAAACACCGGTCTCGTGGCATGCTCTAGTCACCTTCAATTGAAGGGAGACCCGTATCCCAGCAGTGGGATGATTATAGGTTAATATGATGGACAACTTACAGTAAGATCTATCTCTTCTTCACTTAAATCTCCCTCGCTTACGTCATCATCTTGCAGGAGCTGCAAGTAGTCCTGTGGTGGCCTCTCCTCTGCGCGCCAATCCGACATACTAGAAAAAAGAATAAAACGCCATTATCAATCAATCAAATTCCACAGCTCTCACTCCAGAGCTTTTCCACAGGGTCGGCAACACGCGGGTGATACCCCCGGTATTGCAAGCGTCCATAGGCTACGGTGACTGGTTACCATCAGGCGGGCCGTACGCTTGTTTGCCACCTTAGTGGTATAAAAAAAAGAATTAGGGTTATCAATCCGTAAGACATTAACAGGTCAGTGCATTTTTTGGTCAGAGTTGTGTTAGGGGCACGTTAATTATACTATTTTTAAATTTAAACCTGTACAAAACGCATGTCTCTAAAGTACCTAACATGAAATTTTCGGCTGTCTGTGTTTTACAAGTAGGTATTACACTACACGCCAATTCTCTTGGCACGTCCAGTTATAAAATCAAGTTCGAAACTGCTCAGTTTATGTACATAATGACAAATTGATTTTCAATTGTTTTACAAACTGTGAGCCAGAAGCTTCGGCGTTGAGAATAACAATAAATATTTTAGATTCTTCACACTTTACCCCACGCGTGCCTACTACTACTACTGCAAATTGTGTAAATAATAAACTCAGACCAAATAGACTTCTTATTTGGTCTGACATAATAAAAGGACAAACTATTATTTCTTACAATATTATCTAAAACGATTTGTTAGCGTTACAGGCTTAATGGTGTTTAACTATAAGTGACGTATAGAATGTGTTATATAAATTATGAATAAAAAACACCATAGCACATTTTACAACAAATTTCAAATTAGTACTTACTCTAAATAAAATTGAAGAAATTGTACCACGTAAATAGAGAAACAAGCGTACTCAGTAGAATGCACAAGTGGCACAACAAAACAAACCAAACAAGAAAGAAAAAAATAGACGCTTCGAATCGAAGTCGTATAGATAGATCAATCAAAGCCACGCCAACCAAAGAGTATATAATCACTACGTTTTACGCCAACGGCCAACGCCACAGATAATAACAGCACAGCCTGCCAGCCTCACTTCACTCAAAGGCTGAGCGTCCCATTCGGGCCGCGCGTCTCGATTAGTCTCGAACGACTTTAAACCCTAATTTTAGGTCAATAGAGAATATTTTTGTATGGAGGACTTGACCCATAGACAAACTTGAATAAATTTTCTATTTGGCAATATCCAACAATGCTGCATTACTCATTTCATTCCTTTTTTTCGTAATCGAAAACATTTTTTTTTCTGTGCGATATCGCGTAATGCTGTCTGCTGAATAATTGATGAATTTCTATTGTACAATTTTAATGAATTTTACTTATTTTCATTGGAAATTAGTTGTAAAATGCGTTATTATGTATATCAAATCGTTTTAGATAATATGTTGTAAGAAATATATCGTAACTTTGTTTTTCATGCTCAAATACGGTGACATGCATGTACATATTTTATAGTGATTTACCATGATTTACAGTGTTAGAGGTACGCATGGAAGTAATAAATACTTTCGTACAACTAAGTACTTATTACTTCCATGGATATATGTTACTAAATACAGTAAAATGACTGAAACAATGAGGTTAAAAACTCAAAGCTCATCGTAGGTGGCGTCACTGTTGACTGTTCCAAGACCCGCCATATTGGTTCATTGTTTAAGTTTGATGTGAGAGTAATTGCTAAAAATCATAGAAATGTAAGCGACCTGGAGTGTAATTACGATTGAAGGAGGAACTGCGGAAACGGAAAGCCAAGACCACTAGCAAAAAAGCCTTATAAATCGAAAGGTAAATAATTTACAGGCATTATTGTAAATTGTAGGTTTTGCTGTGTTCTTTTTATTTATTTCAATTTCTTTTTGTAGACTGGAGGCGTACGATGGAAATTACCTCATCGAAGTTGAAGACGAACTTGAGGATGATATTCCTGAAATTTCTACCATGGATAAGTTCAGAGATATTAATTCCAGCAATAATCTTCCACCACTCTATAAACTACACATTCAAGAGTTTGCAGACAGGTAACAAACCATACATTCATGATTTCCTTATTGTTCCTTGTTATTTTAATGTTTCAGATAGAATTAGACGTTGTTTCAGATTTCAAGCAACACTGAACGGGAGATACACTACTGTATGAAAGTAGAAGCTTAATAACCGTGAGAGTTGCCTTTGAGGAAAGTTATATTTATTTCCATGCGCAATGCAAAGCCCAAATGAAGAAGCTTCTTTAAATATCATTCTGTTAAAAATGGATAATAGTGGCATGATAGTGGAGTCACTGCGAATGTGCAACTGGAAAAGGAGTAGAAGCACACTGTAAGCATGTTTTTACAGTTCTCCATGGCATAGAAGATATAGTGCCTACTAAAACTATAATTTTGTACAAAATGTGCACAGAACAATTGATGACATTTAAAAAACCGAATAAAGTATTATAGCGTGTGGTAGCAAGCTTCCCCATAGAAGCGGTCGGGGCAAACCCCCTCCGAGATTAGATTTATAAGTTGTGAGTGCGACGACGGTGCGTGGCCGCGTTGAGTTATATAGTTTCCCGCCACCCCGTACGCGTGTTGCGCTGTGCGCATGCGTACGCGGTGCGGACCGCTGGCTAGCGGTTGGTGGGCGTGGCCTGTGGCCGCCCGGGGCGGCCGACGCGGCCGACGCGGCGCGAGCGCCAGTGGGCCGGGAACCGTAGTCGTGCTTTGTTACGTAGTAGAATATCTGTTTTGTGCCCCTTTTCGTTTTGTGATAACGTGTACGGATGTGTTGTGCAATAAACTCAAATAGGAAACCACACTAATCTTTAATTCACAAGAACCCATAGCTATAACTGGACGCCCAACGTGTTTTTTCCTGTTTTTGTATTGGGTTGCACTGCACACCAATTGGCCGTACTTCGGGGTTTTATTTTGAACGCGCGAATACTACAATGCCGCGACGTAAGAGCAGGCAAGCAGAGCCTGAGGAGGAAGGAGGCTCCGACGGAGGAGGAAGTATTACTTTGTCGCAGGAGGCGCTATCCGCCATGTTAACTACTCTACAGCAGTCACAGGCGGAATTCTGCCAACAGTTGCTGCGGGAAGTTCGTACCTCGACGCCGCAGTTGGACTCGGCCGCCGTCGCCGCCGCCGGCGCCGCGAGTTCTGCGGGCGCTAACTTCTCCCGTTGTTCTGCACGTTTTAGCGGGCACAAAGACGAGTGTTTAGAAAGTTTCCTCGACGCAATAGAGATATACAAAGATTGTTTGTCTGTCAGTGACGACAACGCCATCAAGGGCTTGTCAATGCTCCTCACCCGGTCAGCAGCGTTATGGTGGCAGGGAGTGAAGAACACCACCACCAGTTGGGCCGAGGCGCTCACGAAACTACGGAGTGCGTTCGGAGAACGCCGTCCCCCATTCAAAATTTATGGTCAACTTTTTTCGTTGGTACAAGGTCTAGAAAGTACGGACCTTTTCATAGCCAAAGTTAGGGCTCTTTTAGCCAAGATACCTAAAGGTGACCTGTGCGAGCGTGTCGAGCTAGATATGGCTTTTGGTCTATTAGACCGTCGCATTAGGAAGCGACTAGACAGAGACTCGATACTAACTTTCGACGAGCTCCTCATAAAAGCTAGAAACATTGAGGACTCGCTCAACGAGACATCATACTTGGAACAAAAACAATCGTTGCCGCCTTCACAAGTGAGTAATAATAATAATAACGCTCGCTCAGCTGCGCGCGCTTCCAACGGGACGAGCGCGGGCGACGCGGGTCCGCTGCCGGCCCGCGCCCCGCCCGCCGCCGCCGCCTCCGTGGTCAACGAGTCGTCTTCGTCCGCAGAAAAGTTGAAGCGACCATTCTGTACCTACTGTAAGCGCAGCGGCCATTACAAGGATAAGTGCGATAAATTAAAACTCAAAAGTGAAGTTAAAAGTGAAAATAAAAGTGCGGTAAAATGTTACGGGTGTGGAGCACCCAATGTTATTCGTTCTAACTGTACGAACTGTAATCCTAATACCGGATCCGGACAGTCGTTTTATTCTTTCGGTACACGTCGTCGTGAAGCTGTCGGTTGCGCAGCGCACCAGGGCCGCATAAGGCAGCTGGTGCCTCCTGCTTGCGCATTCCGCGAGCTAGCGGCGTGCCCAGCGACGGGCCGCGACCTCGCGCCCGCCGAAGAAACAGTTGGCGCGAATCACAACGACGATGGCGATGTTGTCGTTCCTTCGTGGTATAAAGGTAACCCTACGGATGCCGCAGGGGTTTCGAATAACTATTTTAATTGTGTAAACAGTGACATTAGTGCAGTTGCTCAGAACAACTTTAATTCTAGTTCAAGTATTTTTAGCAATGATTGCGTTCGTTGTCAAGTTAAATGTAATAATTCGTCTCGTTTATCACTTAATTATAACATTAATAAATTTTGTTCTACAACCGAAAATATTTGTTCTAAAAATGCACGTAGTAAGTCAGGTCATTGTTTTTGCAACGTAGATAACAATTTTAATAATGTTCGTTTTTGCAACGTTGATAATAATTTAAATAATGTTTGTTCTTGCAATAATAATTTGTGTGATAAAAATAGCAATTCCTTTTCGAATGATATTGATAATGTCAAGGGGGAGCTTGCAGTTCATTTAGATCCGCAATTGGATTCCAGAGGTTCACAACCTTTTTTCGGAAAATCCAGAGATCGTAAACATTTTCGTAACGAAGTCAGTAATCGTCAACCTTTTTTTGGGGAGGTCACCAGTTCTCAATTTTTTTCACAAGCTACCAGGGATTGTCAACCTTCTCGACGACCAATACTAAATATTAGTATTTTGGGTGAGCACGGTACCGCGTTAGTAGACTCAGCGGCAAAAAGTTGTGTTGCCGGTCACACGTTATACGCTCTTCTGAAGGCTAAAGGATATCCTATGCATCCGACGACAAAAACTGTAAAATTAGCGGATGGCATTAGTAGGCTTATGAATGTACTCACTACGGAGTTGGAGGTGACTCTTAGACATAAAACGAATAAAGTTATGTTTTTAATTCTCTTAGATGCGGACTGTAACGAAACTCTTCTAGGAATTGATTTTTTGATAAATTTTAACATTTCGGTTGATTTTGGTAACGCCAGCTGGCACTTTGCTGATAAGGCTAAGTCGAAGTTTAGGTTAACATTTGAAGACATTTCACCTCCAACTTCGTGTGCAGCTGTAAATGTCCTTAGGAATGACGAGGCAACCGCGCTTAGTGAACAACAACGCGACATTCTTGCTCGCCTTCTTGTGGAGAATCAGGACATTTTTGAACCAGGGGGAGACCCCACACCGTTTGCCGAACACAGGATCGACACCGATGATCACGCTCCTATTGCCGTTCCCCCATATAGGGTTACTCCTGCTAAGAAGGAAATTATGCAAGCAGAAGTCGAAAAGATGTTGGCAGACGATGTTATCGAAGAGTGCGAGTCAGCGTGGGCTGCTCCTGCGCTTTTGGTGCCAAAGGCTAATGGTAAGTTCCGGTTTTGCGTCGACTATCGTAGGCTAAATGCCGTTACGAAAACTGATGTCTATCCCATGCCGTTGATAGACGAGTTGGTCCAGTCGACGAAACGTAATTGTGTGATGAGTACTCTTGACATGAGGAGTGGATTTTGGCAAGTTTCTGTTCGTGAGTGTGACAGGGACAAAACGGCGTTCATGACACCGTTTGGTACCTATCGTTTCAAAAGGATGCCGTTCGGTTTGAAGAACGCACCTTCCACCTTTCAGAGGCTCATCGATAGGCTTCGTTCTGGTTCGTCACTAAATAATGTGACCTTACTCGCATACCAAGATGATCTTCTCGTTATGTCCTCGGATTTTAATCAGCATATTGAGGACCTACGCGCCGTTTTCAGCCGTTTGCGCATGTTTAAGTTACGCGCCAACAGAGAAAAGTGTGTTTTCGGTCGCGAAAAGGTGAAGTACCTAGGTCATGTTATTTCTCAGGAAGGAGTGTCACCAGACGAGGACAAAGTGAGTGCTGTGTTAGACATGCAACCACCTTCTACGCTACGCCATCTTAGAACTTTCTTGCAAACCTGTTCATGGTTTAGGAAATTTGTTCCAAATTTTTCCACGGTCGCTGAACCGTTAACTCGTTTGCTTAGGAAAAATCAATCGTGGACATGGGGTTCTGAACAGGCTGAGGCGTTTTCTGAGCTGAAAAGGCGTCTTACATCAGCACCAATTCTGATACAGGCTGACTTTAGCAGGCCTTTTGTTTTGCGGACTGACGCGAGTAACTATGCACTCGGAGCGGTGTTACTGCAAGAAGAGGGTTACGAAGAGAAACCTATTGAGTACGCTAGTCGTCTTTTAAGTCCGGCCGAGCGAAACTACAGCACCACAGAGCGCGAGGCGCTCGCTGTTGTGTGGGCTGTCGAACGTTTCAGAAGCTACATTGAAGGTCAGTCAGTGTTAGTAGGCAGCGATCACCAGCCGCTTAAGTGGCTGCTTACTCTTAAATCACCGTCGGGTAGGTTGGTTCGTTGGGCCCTTAAGTTGCAGGCCTTTAATCTTACCTTTCAGTACACGCCCGGTAAAGCTAATCTCATCGCGGATACGTTGAGCCGACCGCCTTGCGCTGAGGAAAGTCGTGAGTCTTGCGGAATTTGCTCAGTTGTGGTTGATTTGCCATCGCGTAGTCCAGCAGAGTTACGTCTTCGTCAGAAAGCTGATCCGGAGGTCGACAAGATTACCCGTGAGCTCGAAGACGGTGATGAATTGGCTGTCCAAAGATGGACAGATAGGGGTTATTTTGTAGAACGTGGAGTTCTCTATCGTTACTGTCCAGAAGTGGATAACGAAGAACCTCAATTAGTGGTTCCCGCGGACCTTCGTGAGGAGGTGATTAGAGAAAACCACGATAACCCCATTTCAGGTCACTCTGGAGTCGATAGGACTCTTCAAAGAGTTATGCAACGCTTTTACTTTCCAGGCATGCGGCGTATCATAACAGAGTATGTTAAAACGTGCGCATCGTGTCAGCGGTACAAGCCTTTGAATGTAAAACCCTCTGGTCTTCTGCAAACTCCGGTCCTCAATCAGAGAGGAGAAGTTTTAGCCATTGACCTGTTCGGCCCATTGCCAGAAGGGGCCAGAAGTGAGCGTTGGATTTTGTTGGTTGAAGACACCGCGACCCGATGGGTTGAGCTTTATGCCTTGACAGAAGCTACTTCTGAGGCGTGTGCTCGAGTCCTTATAGAGGATTATTTTCTCCGCTATGGATTACCTCGTCGTGTAGTGTCAGATAATGGAGTTCAATTTATCTCGTCAGTGATGCAGAAGTGTATGTTTGTTCTAGGTATAAAACAAGAACTCTTACCTCTTTATCATCCGCAGGGAAATCCTGCCGAGCGAAAGAATCGGGATCTTAAGTTTCAGCTAGCACAGTTGGTTAACACGGAGCATACCTCGTGGCCGCGGCATTTGCCTTCGGTCAGGTTTGCCATGAATTCAGCCGTTTGTCAAACTACTGGTGTATCACCAGCTTATCTCACCTTTGCTAGAGAGCTACGTTCCCCGTTAGACGTCGAATACGATATTAGAGCTGTCTTGAACAAGGAAAATTTTGTTCCTCAGATCACGCCTTATTTGCAACAGTTTCTTGACTCGCTAATTTCAGTAAGGGATAGAGTCGAAGTTCAGCAAGACAGGAGGAAGGAATATGCAGATAGCTCCCGTAGGTCAGAGTCGTTTGAAGTGGGCGATCAAGTGCTGTTAAAATCTCACGTACTCAGTAGTTCGGCGAAAAACGTGTCCGCAAAGTTTGTCCCAAAAAGGGATGGTCCATACGTGGTATCAAAGAAAGTCAGTCCTACCATGTATATGGTGTCAAATCTTGGTTCTCCAGAAGAAGTGTTGGGGAAATTTCATGTATCAGAACTATCTCGTTTTTATAGTAGAGAGGACTTGCCTCCTAAGCCCGTTATGCCTAAACGACATAGAGGCCGTCCTCGCCAACCTAATACTGCTGTGCGAGCCCAGGACCGGGGTCGGTCTCTTGAGCTCGAGGGGGAGGGTATAGCGTGTGGTAGCAAGCTTCCCCATAGAAGCGGTCGGGGCAAACCCCCTCCGAGATTAGATTTATAAGTTGTGAGTGCGACGACGGTGCGTGGCCGCGTTGAGTTATATAGTTTCCCGCCACCCCGTACGCGTGTTGCGCTGTGCGCATGCGTACGCGGTGCGGACCGCTGGCTAGCGGTTGGTGGGCGTGGCCTGTGGCCGCCCGGGGCGGCCGACGCGGCCGACGCGGCGCGAGCGCCAGTGGGCCGGGAACCGTAGTCGTGCTTTGTTACGTAGTAGAATATCTGTTTTGTGCCCCTTTTCGTTTTGTGATAACGTGTACGGATGTGTTGTGCAATAAACTCAAATAGGAAACCACACTAATCTTTAATTCACAAGAACCCATAGCTATAGTATTCTATAATTCCCCGATGCAATCCCGTTTTACCAGGAAAATATAATGGACAATTATGAAGGATATGTCAAAATCCTAGCAGTTTCTCCTGTACTACTAGTAGTAAAATGGCTTATCTCCAAGTAATCAAACCTGCCAATCCATATGCTATTGAAATGGACCATGATTACTTGGAAATATTTTCTTAAACTTATGAGTATTACCTTTGTAAAGTTTTTGTTAAACCTATTTTTAAACCACTAATTTTAGCAAATATCTGTATAAAAATTATAATTTTTGATTATGACAGTGTAATAAAACAAAATTAATACCTATTAAATAGTTTTATTTTCTTATACCTATGAGTATTACTTATATTACACTCTAAAATTACAGCATATATGACACAAAACATGTTTTTGAAGTTATTTTGAGTTTGGACCCCGCTAGACCCAGGAGGATCAGTAAAAGAAGTTTCATTAGCATCACATTCATTTTGAGTTTAGATCCGGTTAGGTCCTGGAATTGGATCACCACGAGACGTTTCAATACACCGTTTCATGCAACTTCTTTTCTCTGAGCTGATCTGAGCGTTCTTGTGCTAGTAGGTTAACAGATTTGATTTAATATAGAGGGCACAGCACTTTTCTTTAATGTTCGGTATAAATTTTCATTGTCTGTTAATTACTTTTAATATTATAATCTTCAGATCTAAATTGGGCAGCACATAACCTCGACCATTTACTGGATTTCCAATTTTTCCTTCGAAGAGCCTTTTCCCACAGTTTTCTTCGTTTTATTTCTTTGGAAAATAAATAGATGGGAACATTTTTACAATTGATAGCTGCACAATGAGTCATATTTCGGAATTATTTACAAAACAAATATGATGTTTACAAAAATAGTATGGAAAATGACAGCTAGCTGTCAAATGTTTGGAACAGTCAACAAAGCGACATCTGAAGTGAGCAAAAGGCAGTTTTTAACCTCATTAATAGTAATATCCGTGGATTAAAGTTTTTACTAATAATTTAGTATTCAGTAAATTTATTTTAGCTTGTCTGGCTTTTGATCCATTTACTTTTATTTTTTGTTTATATTCACCCCCAGAACAACACTCTTATGAGGTACCACCAGCGTCTTCACACTGGCGAGAAAGTACATCGATGCACCGAATGTCCCAAGAACTTTCTTACTACGCAACAACTTAAGGTAAGTCTTTTTTTTTAAACGTGGCAAACAAGCATACGGCCCGCCTGATGGTGAGCAGTCACCGTAGCCTATGGACGCTTACAATACCATAATAGGGTATCGTTCGCGCGTTACCGACCCTGTAAAAAGTGGAGCTGGAGACCTTACGTTGTTATGCTACATTTTATGATGCTGCTTCATTGTATTTTTTTTTATTAGCTTGTGGCGTCGACCGACTCGCCACTTGGAAAATACTCTTTGCTGGCTAGATTGTGGAGCCACAACTCGACGCGTAATGTGGTTGTCGCTGTCCTGCACGGCCGGATAGCGTGGTCTCACTCTGTGCGTCGGGAGTCGAAATACAGCGATGGTTCGCGCACCACACGGCGCGCGCCGATTTACGAATTCTCTTCCTCGTCTGACTTCGCTAGGCGAGCTTTCTGAATTTCTTAATAATGTTTTTATATTTGCTTAGCTGATTAATCTTTGTAACAATTCAAGTTGTAAATATATAATCATTCAGTGTCATCGTGTTGTGCCTTCATTCCCTTCTGAGTTACTAACATACTACATTCTACGGACAGGCTTTTCCTTTAGGAGCTTACTATAACCTACTAATTGGTAGGGTGTTAGCGCTACCGGCACCCTGCCACATTGGTGACCCCGAAGACCCACCTGATCGGTGGAGGACACTTGAAAATTGTGAGTTGCAAGTGATATTTTTCTCAATATTGAGAAGCCATTTATGAAATTTTCCGATGACGCATAGTTTTTTGTTTTAACGTTTGACGTTTGAAGCGATTTTTACTGTTGGACCAAGTAATTTTTTTTATTGAGTAGCAAACAATTTTGAGTTGGCCAGATGACAGACCGGGACAATTTCCGCGATGCTATGGCAGAAGATGGCAATCTCGCACGGACAGAAGTGCAACGCGTTGGTGTACGCGTTACTCCATTTTGGCCTGATGAGCCAGCCTTATGGTTTGCACAATTAGAGAACCAATTTGTTTTATCCCGAATTACGACCGATGAGACAAAATTTAGTTATTTGGTTTCTAATTTGGACTTGGCACAGGCAAGAGAGGTTAAGGATATTATCACAAATCCGCCTGCCACAGATAAATACGGTAAACTGAAAACCGAGCTGATACGCCGTCTCTCAGCTTCTCAAGAAAAACGTGTAAAGCAGCTGATCATACACGAAGAGCTTGGCGATCGCAGACCGTCCCAGTTTCTACGCCACCTGGAAGGCCTTGCTGGACCTGCAGTGCCGAAGGATTTTTTGAAGACGTTGTGGTGTAGTAGACTTCCAGCGAACATACAGACGGTTATCGCATCTCAACATGATCTTTCCTTGGAGAAGTTGGCAGATCTGGCAGACAAGGTGTATGAAATAGCTCCGTGTACTCCTCAAGTCGCTTCAGCATCAGGGTCCTCATACTCCACTCCACCTGATTCCGCGCCATCGTATGGAGACCTAGTGGCAGAGATTAATCAACTCAAAAATCAAGTAGCATCTCTAACCACTAAAGTGAACCAGGCTGGACGCTCACAGTCGCGTGGTCGGTATAACCGTTCTCGTAGCAACTCAAGGCCCAGACAACCACCAGCCAATCATCCACACTGCTTTTATCATTTTACGTATGGAAGCAAGGCGAGGAAGTGCAAGCAGCCATGCAGTTTCCATACGGAAAACACTCAGGGCGGTCGGAAGTAGCGGCCAACGACTGCCCCTCATCAACAGGCCGTCTCTTTGTCACTGACCGTGTCAGTAAAATGCAGTTCCTAGTGGATACTGGGTCAGATTTATGCGTTTTCCCGCGGTCAGCAGTTAGGACGCCCTGCACTAAGACTAGATTTGATCTCGTGGCAGCAAATGGGACCACTATTTCCACCTACGGACCGATACGGCTTCAGCTAGATTTAGGATTGAGACGTAGCTACCCATGGACTTTCACTATAGCAGACGTTACCAGACCTATTATCGGCGTGGACTTCCTCAGCTATCACAATCTGCTGGTTGACTGCAGGAGCCAACGGGTCATAGACAATACTACCACCTTGACTGTCTCTGCTATCGAGTATCAGGATTCAGAGGGTATTGATTCGGTGAAGGCTGTAGCTGGTGAAACAGAGTTCCACGACATATTGCGCGAGTTTCCGGAAATAACGAGACCTGCAGGTATTCTGTCTCCTCCAAAACACAATACACTTCACCACATTCGGACAACGCCAGGCCCACCGGTTTCTTGCAAGCCTCGACGGCTTGATCCGACTCGTCTGAAAGTGGCCAAAAAGGAGTTTGAAGACCTGATTGCCAGTGGTGTCGCAAGGCCCTCAGAAAGTCCGTGGTCGTCAGCCTTGCATCTAGTAAAGAAGACGGATAATGGATGGAGACCCTGTGGTGATTACAGGGCACTTAATTCACGAACAGTTCCTGACCGCTATCCTGTGCGCCACATACACGATTTCTCGCACCAGCTTTCAGGATGCAGGATATTCTCCACCATTGATCTGGTTAAAGCCTACCACCAGATTGCTTTGAACCCAGATGACATTCCCAAGACCGCCATCACAACACCATTTGGACTTTTCGAGTTTCCGTATATGAGCTTCGGTCTCGGGAATGCAGCGCAGACTTTCCAGCGCTTTATTGATGAAGTCCTCCTTGGTTTAGACTTTTGTTATGGATACATCGACGATATCCTTGTTTTCTCATCGTCGGTGGAAGAGCACAGGATACATCTACGGCACCTGTTTGAACGCCTGAAACAGTATGGAATAGTCTTAAATACGAGCAAGTGTAAACTAGGAAGAGCAGAAGTAACATTTTTAGGCTACCAGGTTTCAGCAACTGGTACAAAACCTTTAGATACCAAGGTAAAGGCAATCCAGGAGTATGCTCAACCGAAGACCGTCAAAGAGTTAAGACGTTTTTTAGGCATGCTCAATTTTTACCGTCGCTTTATTCCTAATGCTGCCTCGCTTCAATCCCCTTTGCACGCTGCTTTATCTGGACCTAAGGTTAAAGGTGCTCATCCCGTAGACATGACCCCTGAGATGCTCCAAGCTTTTACTGACTGCAAAACTGCCTTATCCCAAGCAACCCTTCTTGCACATCCTGATCCTTCCGTTGAACTAGCCATTGTGACTGATGCTTCCGATTGTGCAATTGGTGCTGTTTTACAGCAACGCAAAGACTCTGACTGGCAACCTTTAGCTTTTTATTCGCACAAATTGAATTCAGCTCAAGCTCAGCTACTTCCGTCACATGGTCGAAGCCAGACCTTTTGCAATTTTTACTGACCACAAACCGCTAACATTTGCTTTTGCGACAAATAGAGACAAATGTTCACCTAGACAGTTTCGCTATTTAGACTTCATTGCTCAATTTTCGACGGACTTGAGGTACATTCCAGGGAAGCAAAACGTTGTTGCTGATGCATTATCTCGCATCGAAGAGATCACTTCAGCCATCGACTACGCCACCCTCGCTAAATCACAAGAGCACGACGCAGAACTGAACGACCTTCTCCTCCGTGGTTCCTCACTGCAACTCAAGAAGATGAGAATAGCGAACTACGACTTACCTGTATATTGCGACGTCTCAGTTCAACCACCTCGTCCATATGTCACTCCAGCTCTGCGAAGACAAGTCTATGATATGCTGCATAACTTACATCATCCTGGAAGTTCCGCTACAGTGCGGCTGGTCACACAACGTTTTGTCTGGCCAGGGATTCGCAAGGATTGTAGAGAGTGGGCTAGGCAATGCTTAAATTGCCAGAAATCTAAAATTACCCGTCATACCGTTTCCCCCCTCTCCTCTTTCCCATCCCCTTCCTCGAGATTCTCCCATATCCACCTCGATCTCGTAGGACCCCTTAATCCTTCTTCTGATTACAGGTATTGCCTTACGGTCATCGACCGTTTCACACGGTGGCCTGAGGCCATTCCTCTCAAGGACATTACGGCGGAAGCCTGCGCTTCTGCCCTGGTATCTGGCTGGATTGCCAGATTCGGCTGTCCTACCCAGGTGACTACAGACCGTGGTCGTCAATTCGAGAGCCAGCTCTTCAAGGCCCTCACTGCGCTGATCGGTGCGCGCCACTTCCGCACCACCGCATATCATCCTGCTGCCAATGGACTCGTCGAGCGCATGCACCGCCAACTCAAGGCGGCTATCATGTGCCATGCTACACCTTCGTGGACCGAGGTACTTCCACTCGTGCTGCTAGGCATGCGCAGCGCCTGGAAGGACGATCTGCGTTCATCTGCTGCTGAACTCGTGTACGGTGAGCCTCTTCGTTTACCTGGACAATTCTTATGTCCCAACGACGACTTTTCTGCCGCCGACATCTCCGAGTACGCAACGCGCCTGCGAAGCTACATGTCCAAACTGACGCCGAGACCAACTTCGTGGCACAGCAATTCACCATTCTACCTGCCGCGTGACTTGCATACTTCTTCTCACGTTTTTCTTCGTCAAGATCACGTGCGCCGTCCGCTCGAAGCACCTTATGCTGGCCCCTTCAAAGTACTGGAGAGAAAGCCTAAGTACTTAATACTAAATGTCAGAGGAAACAGAATCAGCGTGACGATCGACAGACTGAAACCAGCATACATCACGAAAATACCAGATGTACCTTCACGCGAAGATGCTCCAACTACCACTACCACTCCTGCAACTGTTACCGTTCCAGCAACCAATACCACTCCTGCAACCACTACCGTTCCTGCTACTAGTGAACCAGAGAAGCGGACGCGAAGTGGTAGAAGGGTCAGAGTACCATATCGACCGTAGTAACGGTCAGAGCGGGGGAGTACTGTGGCGTCGACCGACTCGCCACTTGGAAAATACTCTTTGCTGGCTAGATTGTGGAGCCACAACTCGACGCGTAATGTGGTTGTCGCTGTCCTGCACGGCCGGATAGCGTGGTCTCACTCTGTGCGTCGGGAGTCGAAATACAGCGATGGTTCGCGCACCACACGGCGCGCGCCGATTTACGAATTCTCTTCCTCGTCTGACTTCGCTAGGCGAGCTTTCTGAATTTCTTAATAATGTTTTTATATTTGCTTAGCTGATTAATCTTTGTAACAATTCAAGTTGTAAATATATAATCATTCAGTGTCATCGTGTTGTGCCTTCATTCCCTTCTGAGTTACTAACATACTACATTCTACGGACAGGCTTTTCCTTTAGGAGCTTACTATAACCTACTAATTGGTAGGGTGTTAGTAACTCAGAAGGGAATGAAGGCACAACACGATGACACTGAATGATTATATATTTACAACTTGAATTGTTACAAAGATTAATCAGCTAAGCAAATATAAAAACATTATTAAGAAATTCAGAAAGCTCGCCTAGCGAAGTCAGACGAGGAAGAGAATTCGTAAATCGGCGCGCGCCGTGTGGTGCGCGAACCATCGCTGTATTTCGACTCCCGACGCACAGAGTGAGACCACGCTATCCGGCCGTGCAGGACAGCGACAACCACATTACGCGTCGAGTTGTGGCTCCACAATCTAGCCAGCAAAGAGTATTTTCCAAGTGGCGAGTCGGTCGACGCCACAGTACTAAACTGTCCCACTGGTACAATAAATCTCTTATGTTCATGGTTATGAACGTGTTTACAGTGAAAAGGATTTATTTAAAACTCCTCAGATTTTTTCAGAAACATTTTCAAAATTAATCTCTTCCCACCCTTGCTTCCCACATTGTATTTAGGGTTGCCATACATAAAAAAATTATAAAATGTGATACTTTTTTTCTTTCGTTTGGCAATCAGATTTCATTCTATTGTGTTGTGTGTGCTATCTTGCAAGTTAATGTGATACTTTTACAACAAATATGTATGTTTCTAGGAGCATATGCGTGTTCATACTGGCGAAAGACCTTTCTCGTGCAACAACTGCTCGAAAGCATTCAAGACTAATGCGGCCCTTTACAGGCACAACTTGGTAAGATTGTAGTTTTTTTATGATAGAGAACAAACGAGCCGGCGGGTCATCTGTCTCACTCATCGTACGAAACAAAGCGGCATGTCACCCTATTTAACGTCGATATTCTGTGAGAGGGAGCCCCGATGAACCAGCCCATTTACGAGCCACTTACCAGTACCAGGGGCCGTACCACGACTTTTCAAAACTATCGATTACTACGATTACGATTGTGTAAACCTCGCCTTACATCATAACGCGTTGTTCTTTCGAAAAACGCTCCATTTTTAATAATCGGAATAAAATAAACGTAGGTGACAAGAAAACTGTAAAATTTCAGAGCTGCCACTTGCACGAAACAAAAGTTATTTTAATTTTAAAAAGTGCTCTCAGTAACACCCTATATAAATAATACCTTGGTAAAATTAAACGAGTTAAGCAGTGTCCACAGCGCAAAAATTCTAACAAAACATTTGTTTGCTAACATATGTTTGGCAAACATATGTTAACAAACTCGTCTACGGCGATTTTGATTTTGCGAGTTGTCCAAGAAAAAATCAAACAAAACGAATGAGTAAACCCTCCCCCCCTCCCCCGCGCAGTCGAACGCGGGGGATGTTATCCGTCCATCTCGCTCGGATAACTGTTTTTGTTTTACTAAACATTTAGGCCACGCTCATATTTTGTTAGAATAACGTGTTAGATGTTAGAAAAACATAATAACATGTCGCAGTGGACCCGGCTTTAGATAAATTGCAAAAACATACCGACTATTATACAGTATAGACGAAAACCTTTGCCTGCATTTAGCGGCAAAAAAAAAAAAAAAAAAGAACTGTCAGTAAATTTTTAATGGCGGGCGTTGCTTGTTGTTCGTTTGCTACAACAAAATAAATTTACATTATTTTTAAGTTTATTTCAGATGTTTAAACGATATTAATGTTTTATAAGTGTTAAAATAGGTAAATACATTTATAATGTGGCCGTGTATAGTGATAAAAGTGCCGGATGAGCCGTTAGTATGTCTCGGCTGTCTTGCGACCGATGTTAAGTTGTTTAATATTGATGATGTCGGATTAGCGCCTTTTTATTCACAATTAATCGATGATCCGGTAAGTTTTATCTATAATTAATTGTATAATATCCTTTTCTTTTACTGTTCGATTGCGGCGGATTGGTGCGGGTTCGATTCGAGCTCTGGGCAAATAATATTAATGTGATGTCATTTTGTGTTTATTCTCGAGTCTATTTATATGTATTTACAATAATAATATATCCGTTGTCTGGCACCCATAACAAAAGCAGGCTAGGCTTAGCTTACTTTGGGATCAAGCGCTAAAATAAATAAATATATGGAGACAAATCACACAGATTGAGCTAGCCTCCCAAAGTAAGTTCGAAACTTGTGTTATGGGATACTAACTCAACGATACTGTATTTTATAACAAATACATAAATAGATAAACATCCAAGACCCGAAGCCAATCAGAAAAAGTTCGTTTTTCATCATGACCCGACTGGTATTTGAACCCTGGGCTTCCTGGGTGGCGGACCGGTGTGGTAACCATTACGCCACGGAGGTCGTCAAGTCGGAGGGTGCTGCTCTGTGTGAATTGTGTTTAATTAATTTGTGTCTAATTAAATTTTTACTTTGATTTCAGATGATGAATCACCCGCAATACTTTTGCAGTTTCTGTCAGACGCTTCTAATTAAGTTTGTCAAGTTCAAAGCGCGATGTCAGAAAGCTGCCGAACTACTCAGGCATTCAGAGCTGCAGGGGAAAAGTGTAAGTCCATACTTAATACGATATGATTTAAAAATTTTTTTATTTGATGTAAAAACACAAAGAACAATATATTCTTATATATTTTAAACTATTTAGTTTTGAACACAAATCTTAACTAGTATTAGAAATGTCAAAGTGTGTGTTTGTCCTTCTTTGACTTCGAAAATAATGAACTGATGACCATGTTTTTTTTTGGGATGGTCTAAGGTCTGGAGACAGACATATTTTATCCACTTCCGGACAGAAGCCTTACCTTACCTTCCTTTTAAAAACTATATCACTCCCCAAAACTGTAGTTTTCAAATAGTTTTAAAACACGCAAAATTTAGATTTCTCTTTACATTTCACTTACAATATTTATTTATAACTCTTTCCAGTTAACAACAGCATTCATAAACAGTTTAACAGTAACTTTACAATGGGCAGAATTCAAACCCCCGTACACTGTAACCGCTACACAAGTACTAGACTACGTCGAATCTGAATTAAAAGATGAAATAAAAGAAGATGATGAATTAAAAGATAGTTTCTTTGATAATTCTGATGCGGAATCAGAAGCATCGTTAACAGTAAAGATAGAAAAGGACGACAGACATACAGAAAAAGAAGAATTAAAAGTAAAAGAAGTGAAAAAGAATTTGAAACGCAAACCGAAGGAGAAAATCAAATCTGAACCGAATGTAAAAATTAAAAAAGAAGATGAAATAAAAGAGAAAGTAAAAAAGAAAGTTGCAGTAAAGAAAGAAGTGAAAAATGTAAGAAAGAAATTAAAAGAAGATTATGAGAGTATAGTAACAGAGTACGCTAAAAACGTAAACTTTGACGTAATATTCTTAACTCTAGAACAGCAGAAACAAGAGATAGAAGAGAAGAGAAGAGACCTACTAATAAATGGAAAGAAATGCATTGACTGCGGTAAAACCTTCCTAAACGTACAAACTTATGACCGACATCTAAAGAAGTTTCACGATAGTACTATAGGTGATTTTAAATGTCAGCTGTGCAACACATATTTTAATACAAGAAAAGCGTGGCTGGGCCATGTCAAAATACACGCAACGGTCTTCTCGTGTAAGGCATGTAATTTTAAAACAAAAGTTAAGAAGACCTTACGACAGCACAACGACTGGCATAACGGAAAGTTGCATGTCTGTCAGTATTGTAAGAAGAATTTCGGAAAACTGTCAAGTTATCTGTCACATATAAGGTATTTGACTGTATTGTTTTCTTTAGAGTTTTTTTTTATGTAAAAAGGTGGCAAACAAGCATATGGCCTGCCTGATTGTAAGCAGTTACCTTAGCCTATAAACGCTTGCAATACTGAGGGTGTTACTCACGCGTTGCCTACCCTCCCAACCCCCTCAAGTAGAGCTCTGGGCATAAAAAGATTCACAGGGTCGTCGGCAACGCGAGAATGATACTCCCGGTGTTGCAAGCGTCCATAGGCCGGTGACCGCTTACCATCAGGCGGGCCGGCATCAGCTTCTTTGCTATTAAAAAAAAAAAAAAAATGTTGTTAAAAATATAAATTGAATATAATTTGACGACCTCCGTGGCGTAATGGTTACCACGCCAGACTGCCACCCAGGTGGTCCCGGGTTCGATCCCCGGTCGGGTCATGATGAAAAACGAACTTTTTCTGATTGGCCTTGGGTCTTGGATGTTTATCTAAATATGTATTTGTTATAAAATATAATATCGTTGAGTTAGTATCCCATAACACAAGTTTCGAACTTACTTTGGGGCTAGTTCAATCTGTATGAATTGTCCCTATATATTTATTTATTTTATTTATTTAATAAAATAAAAAATTAAATTAAATATTCTTGGACGAATCACACAACGCCATCTACTCCCAAACTAAGCAACTAAGCTTGTACTATGGGTACTAGATTGCTGATAAATATACTAAAAATACTTTTTTTTGGTAAATAAATACTTATTATACATTGAAAACATCCAGACCAAGGCAAACAGACATGTTCATGCACACAAATGTTTGCCTTGCGCAGGATTCGAACCCGCGGTCTTTGGGATAAAGTGACCATTGCTAGCCGCTCCACCACCGGACCTGTCACATCACACACACACGGACATGTCACATGAATGACAAAAAAATCCGCAGACGGGTTTTTTTCCCCATTGTTTTTTCATTTTGCTTTGTTTCCGAAATGGCAGTTTATGGAGGAGCTTATTTATTTAATACTAGCGAAACCCGCGCAACTTCGTTTGCGTGTATCCCGCTTTCCCGTGGGAATTTTTAAATTTTTCTCTCCGTAAGAACCATCCTCGTACTTCAAGGAATATTCTAAAAAAAAAATCAGCCAAATCGGTCAAGCCGTTTTCATGTTATGTCGTGACAACGGAAAACGGGTTTCATTTGTATATATATAGATTCAATACAGAATAGTATGTACTACTTGACGAGAGTATATGCTTGTGAAGGCCTACTCTTTAAGGCCTAAATTATACAGAAACGGCGTACGTTGAAGGCGCGGAATGGGCGACCAAGCGGCATACGGCATGTCTGTTTCGCGCCTGCACCACGTCGCTTCAGTATAATTTACATAGCTCATAGTTTTTGTATGAAAAGATTTCGTGCTTGCGCCACGCCGTCACCGTACGCAGTTCCTGTTAAAATAACCGGCTTTATTTTGTTCCAGATTAAACCATTCATCTGAGCTAAACTGGTGTGAGTTATGCGCAGAATCCTTTATAGGAGAACACGGAATCAGAGCGCATAAGTTACTAGCTCATAAGGACATAGTAATAGATTCTAAATGTACAAAATGTGGGAAATGTTTTTTGAGCGATGAAGTGTTAAGGAAACATGAGAAATTAAATAAATGTGATTTATTCGCGTGTGTTAGATGTGGTGATAGTTTTATAACTGAAAAGTTGTTAAAATATCATGTGTTACAGCATAATAATGAATTGAATTTTGAATGTGACAAGTGTAAGGTTAAGTTTTTGAATATGGCAGCACTGAACAAACATGGTGGTGTGTGTGGGGATGGCAACCCCTGTGTGCAATGTGGCCAGGGTTATGACACAGATGAGCTATTGAAAAAACATGTTGTCAATGAGCATTCGATGGGTGAGGAGTTCTCTTGTGATATGGTGAGTCTTTTGATATCATATTAACCCATAATCATCACACTGAGGGGTTTCCTTTCAATCGAATAGGATTAGAGCGTACAATTCGCGCCACGAGAGATGAGACTTGGCGTATCACGTGATCGACCTGCGCATAAGACGCTTTCTATACCATTTTACTAGAAATCGTCCACCGCGCAAGTCAAATCGGCAATCAATCAGGTCTCATCTGTCGTGGCGCGGATTGCCACGCTTCTCCAATGCGGATTGGCAGAGGCCTGATGGCCACCGGCTTAATAACTGTCAGTCATTGACAACAGCAGGGACCAACGGCTTAAAGCGCCCTCCGCAGCACGGATAATCTCGAGTTAAGGACTCTGCCCACTACAACGTATCATACCATGATCGTGCTATGAACGTGTCAGACAAAAAAATAGTCTTTGTATTAAAAAGTATGAGACAATGCCCACTAGCCCGTTCCGTCACCGACCAGCACCGTCGCGTGTCATACACGCAGCGGCAACTATCGTGGGAGAGAATATTTTGCCGACGACGCTCTAGTGGGCATAGTAGAGCGTAACGGGTTGCTTGTCGTGTCTGATACGTTCATAGCACGGTCATGGTATGATACGTTGTAGTGGGCTTCGGTCCGCGCGGGAAATTGAATTTCCCTAAACGTACCACCTTAACGAGACCCATCCAAACTTGACAGTAGATTTAAATTAAACAAATGATTTATTACTATAAATATTTTGTATGTAATTTATTCTAAATAAAATTTTTAAATCTTGCGTGTTCGCTTTAGAATAGGACACAGCGACGCCATCGAACTCCTCATATTATGTCATTGTTTTTAGAATTATATTTTTTCAGTGTGATAGGACATTCTCGAACGCATTCTATTATCGAGATCACATAACCAAAGCACATAAAACAGAGACAAGAGGCACGAACGAGAGAAAGAAATTGAGGATTGATGACATATACAAGAAGATACAGGTATCCATCCATACTAATATTAATTTAATAAATAAAGTTTGATAAGTTGTGTTCCGCTCAAATCGGAGCAGCCCGTCTGGGGAAGGACTTCCACCTTACAGAAGATCGTAGCCAAATAGCATTGGTCTCGGCCATGTTGTGTTCCTACTGTGAGTAAGGTCTCCAGAGCTCCACTTGGGGGGGTTGGCAACGCGTGAGTGATACCCCGGTATTGCAAGCGTCTATATGATTATGGTGATGCTTACCATCAGGCGGGCCGTAAGCTTGTTTGCCACCTTTGTGGTATATAAAAAAAATGCTATAATATGTCTCAAAATCCACTTGATATACTCTGGGCACCGTAATAAAACGCCCAATTTCCTTAGCTTGAAACGCTTGTCTTTTACCCAGGGCGGACAGAGGCTTCACTTCCATACAACGTCGCGCGCCGAGGACACGCACACAAGCATGAGGCGCGTGTATTGCGTGTCCTCAAAGCGCTCGTCACGTACACATGCTTGTGTGCGTGTCCTCGGCGCGCGCTATTGTATGGAGTGAAGTCTCTGTTCCGTCAGTTTATTTACTCATGTGCCCAGGGGCCCCAAGTCTGTAATTTTAAATTAGGCGACCAACTATTGCCATGCCACCCTATTGTCATTAAATTTCCATAGTGCTTAATTTGGTTTGGTAATTAGAGTGTCAGTGGAATATGAACGGACTACTATTTCAGTTAAATCGCTTTTATGTAAAAGATACTACCAAAAAGATCAATAGTACGATAGTGTGACAATGAAATGGTCTCGGACTTAAACAAATATGAGAATACCAAATGTCAAAAACCACCTATTGGTGCATTTGTATTTAGCAGACTTTGGCCCCAGTTTTGGGAATGGGAACAATGGCATTTTGTGGGTAAAACCACGGGTATTACCTAGTATCATCTAACTCCTAACACAGCTTAATCAGAGACTTTATTTTAGGTGAAAAGAGGTAGAGGCAGAGCGGTGAGCAACTCTTTCCGTAAATGGAAGGTGGTTGATGAAGAAGGAAGGAATCTAGTTATAGAGAAGGAAGGACCCGACGGCGAGACGACGAAGAAGGAGCCAATATGTGCTGCCATGTGTGAAATATGCGGGAAAAGTTTCAGGGTAAGGTTTATACTATAAACAAACTAATTTGGCGTTCAATGGCGCAGTCGGTAGGATTATTTGTTGGGCTATTTCTGTAATACACAGTGGAATATTCTCTACTGAAAGAGAGTGAAATACTTTTATTTTTACTTTTATCATAGAGAGGCACAATTACACTTTTGCGGACCATTACGAGAGAGAGCGCTTTCTTCCTCTTCTCTTACAATTTGGCAACTTACAATCTATAAATTATTAAATCGATATTCAATATTATTTAAGATTCAAAACGTTATTTAGAGAGTAGGTCTTCACAAACACTTTAGAAAGCGCGTACTAAATTATTTTGTGTAATTAATCTACTCTAGAAACTATTATCGTTTCGAGAAAAAGCAAATTGACCACTGGTAAAAGAAATGGCAAATGTAAACCAGTTGCGGTCTTTTTTTGTCGTTTAAAAATACATACCTACAACTTTGAGTAAGATCCGCGTATAGTACACGCGGAATGTCAATTCTAATAGTGCTGTTTTCTCGTAGCATATAATTCCATATATCCTACCGACTGCGCCTTCTATTACTGTAATGTATACAACCAGATTGAGGTATTTTAATAAAATAATATGACGTGATTCATAGACACAACAACGAGAAGCAGTGACGCTACGTTGCTGGTTTCATTCCCGCACAGAAAAAATATTTGTTTTTATTTAGCATCTGTGGCTAATTTTTTTAAAATTTTTTGATTGATTTGAATTGATTGTGTGAACGAGATGTCGCCTTACATTATGAATTGCGCTGTCTCGCTTTCTCACCCGTTTTAATATTAGACCCGCCGCACATGCCCACACTCGCATTGGCCGTCACGAGCTTCGTGCGAGAGGCAGTATTTAAAACCTATGGCGCAGTACCAAACTCCACATTTGCTCTCACGTGTCGACGTAGGTACGTGCATGAGCGTGTACGCGCGTGTCGGCTAGGTGACCTATTATAGACATTGTTTTCGAGTGACAGTGGCGCGAGTGTTTGCAAAATGGAGGAACTCATTGAAGCTGTTCGATTAGTTACCCCATTTTAATGTACGACTCGTGAAACCCACGTGTCCACCAATGTCAATGCGACATTGACGCAGTGCCGTGAACGAGTGCGAGTGTGGGCAAGTGCGGCGGGGCTTGCTGGAAGCTCTTAGTAGGCAGATGGCATGTGAGTTATGTACAATTTATTTCTCTTCAGAAAGCGACCCTAATGAAGAGACATCAACGTCTTCACACCGGTGAGAAGTTACATCGCTGTACCGTATGCCCGAAGTATTTTCTCGTCAAGGAACAACTCATGGTGAGTTTTATATTTTACTAGCCGATGCATGTGGTTTTACCCGCGAAATCCCAAAAAAAACATGAGTCAATCTTTAAATATAATTGTATAAATAGAACAGTTTTAAATTAAATTAACACGTTTACTGCCAGCTACGCCCATGGGCGGAGTAGGTCTATATCGCTAGGTGCCGCTCCCGCCGATCGGCGGAGTTGGTTACTTACATACGAGGGCGACACTGAAAGTTTTTAGAACTGGCCACTTGTAAACAATATAATTAAAAAATAAGTTTAAATTTTGAAAATGGAACTCTGCCAATATTAACGGTATGTTTTTTTTTTATTTTTCTTTTGTTTTACGTTTTGGCGGCAAATTTAAAATTTCCCGAATCACGTCAGCATGAATTTTACGCGAGTAAATTTTCGTGCTATGATTTTTATGACTTTCGATGTCATTTAGGTCAACAAGAATGTTTTAAAAGACTTCGAATGGCCTTTCATGACGAAGCCCCATGCCGTGCCACAATTTACAACTGGTATAATGAGTTGAAACGTGGTCGCACTATTCTTACCCATGATCTGCGTGAAGGACGGCTTTCTACGGCGACGAATGAAGTTAACATCAGTGTTGTGCGGCGTATGATAGAGAATGACAAACGAGTGACCTATCAGCAAATTCGGACAAGCTTAGGCATCGGTATGAGTCAAGTGCACAGAGTTAGCGGTTAGGAAGCTTTGTGCCCGGTGGATATCTCATAATTTGACCGATGCCCAATAACTCCGTCTAAAGACGAGTGGGAAAACTGCTTTGCTCAGTGGTTTCAACGGATGCAACGATGCATTGATGTGACGGGACACTATTTTGAAAAGATATAATAAAACTAATAACTTTTATTTTTGCCCAGTTTTTGATTTTCTAAGAACTTTCAGTTTGACCCTCGTACAAGCATATTATGAAGCTTAAATAAAAATGTACTGGACTGGACACGGATTACGTCTTGAGGTTGGCA
Source organism: Endotricha flammealis (assembly GCA_905163395.2). Lineage (NCBI taxonomy): Eukaryota > Metazoa > Arthropoda > Insecta > Lepidoptera > Pyralidae > Endotricha > Endotricha flammealis. Next base: position 9,615,437 of record LR990879.1, on the reverse strand, counting down.
ATGAACGTGTTAATGCACATGGAACTTAGTGAAGTGACATGATTAGTGAATTTTTTCAACTGAGACATAGGCACATGAGCATAATACTGATAGTCTATAACTAAATAATCATAATATTCCTGGTTATAAACTAACCATATGTACCAAATTTCAAGTGTTTGAATTAGCTTCGAGGACCTCCGTAACCACGCCAGTAGGTCCCAGGTTCGAATCCCGGTTGAGTCATGTTGAAAAGTGAACTTTTTCTGATTGGCCTCGGGTCTTGGATTTTTATCTATATATGTATTTGTTATCGTTGAGTTAGTATCCCATAACAGTTAGCTCAATTTGTGTGATTTGTCCCTATATATTTATTAATTTTTTTATATTTCTTAGGAACACGTTCGAGTTCACACTGGCGAAAGACCTTTTCTATGTAACAGTTGTCCGAAAGCCTTCAAATCGAACGCCGCCCTCAATAGGCATAACTTGGTAAGTATGACGATAGTAAATCCATACTAATATTATAAATGTGAAAGTGTGTGTGTCTGTTTGTTTGTCCGTCTTTCACGGCAAAACGGAGCGACGAATTGACGTGATTTTTTAAGTGGAGATAGTTGAAGGGATGGAGAGTGACATAGGCTACTATTTGTCTCTTTCTAACCCCCCACTTCCCTAAAATGGCGGGTGGAAGTTTGTATGGAGCATTCCGCAATTTTCAAGGTAGAAAGCTAAAAATTGGTATGCGGACTATTTGTGACTAACAAAAAAATCGTGCATCATTTCTTTTTTGGAAATCTGCCCCCAACCCCTTAAAAGAGGGGGTAAAATTTTATATGGGACTTTTCGCAGTTTTTAAGGTAGGAAGCAAGGGGAACCGAGTTACCCCGAATTTGACGCGAACGAAGCCGCGGGTAAAAGCTAGTTAGCTATAAAAAGAAATAATTTATTAATTTATATTTCTTTTTTTATACAGATGCACTTAGATTCCCGCCGGCACGTTTGCCAGATCTGCGACAAGACTTTCCGCACATCCACATGCGTCAAAACTCACATCAAGACTGTTCACATGAAGTTGCCGATGCCTCCGCGTACGAGACGATGAAACACACAAAAATATCCTGAATTATACAGAAATAAATAATAATTAAATAGCCTGAATCATACAGAAACGGTGTATGGTGAAGGCGCGGCGCAGACATGTCGCTTCAAAACGTTTTTATACAAAATGTATGAAAGAGACACGCGATGTGAATTATACTGAAGCGACGCGGGGCAGGCATGCCGTATGGCGCTTGCTCGCCGTCGCCGCACGCCGTTTCTGTATGTTTTACGCCTGACACCAAGCCATAGACAAAATATTTTTTTTTTTTGTAAAAACGATTAAACGTAAAATTATTTTGGACCTGTTTTATAGGTTCTTGATAAATCAAGGTCTGATGTGGTAAGACTAACATAGATTCCTACAAAATAAAATCGGTATTTATGCAGAAATCGTTTGCTGCGGCCACTTGTTTTCGATCTAATGTCAGATTTTGTATTGGTCTGGTGGCCATATTTATAGCAGTAGCGACATCTGTGTTTTGAATTGAGAATTTATCTTTGCTGCTTTATTATCGACATTTTAAAATAAAACAGGAAGCTGTACTTCAGTCAGACAGTGGAAGTCTTGCCCCAGTGATAGTCTTACCCCGCCTGATCTTAGTAATTATGGAAAAATCATACAAAATCTTAGAAATAATCTAACGGATAGGCTAATTGGAACTTATCATGGATGGATGCAGTACGGATGTACATACACTAGTTGTATCTGCCTGTCATGAAGAAGTATATTAGACTTTTTTTTAATTATCATGTTTCAAATTAGTGGCAATTGTATTTTTAAATATTTATTTAAATAAATTACCTATGTAAATATTTAATTGGCTTTTTGTATGTGTACCTATTCATTACCCACCACCTATATATTATAATAAATAGGTCCGTTTTTGAGGAAGAACCTAGAATGTAACTTGGAACGAAACTGAAAGCAACAATAAAATAACAGCGTTTTACCCTGAAATAAAACGCTTATTAAATACTTACCTTATTTGAAGATTATGTATATACATATATTATAATACATAATGTGATACTATCTGTTTTCCGCACATCTTTCCTCTCTTTCTACCCTATAGCTCCCTCTCGCTCGCTCACTACTCCCTCTACTCCACCAGGGCGGCCATACGGAGGTGGCCTCTGGCGGCCTCTGCTCAAATCATTGGCGTCCTGTTTTCCGCTGCGCACGGTCAGGCCCCCTCCTTTTTTCCGCTGCGCACGGTCAGGCCCCCTCCTGTTTTCCGCTGCGCACGGTCAGGCCCCCGTCACTCGCTCAAGGTCACGCGCTATGTGCCTACCGCTAAGTGCCCGGCAGCGGGCCGATCGGCAGTGGGCTGCCGCTAGCTAGACGCATCGCGCGGACTCGGCCGCCGCCTAGAAAATTAGGAAATACTGATGTGTGCCCGGTTGTCTTAATAAATCAAAGAAGGAATCGGATATTAATTTTTTAAGTTATTTTGTTGAGAGTGTTGAGTATTAAAGTATTAATCATCACGTAAATAAACTGTAAGTAAAGTAGGTGAATAGTTAGAATTAAATTGTTAATAATATGTAAACATTCTACTTAGATCTTAAGATCTAAGACATTCTAGGCATTCTAGGTCTAGGTCATTCTAGGTTTATATAGGCAGTTTAGACGAAAACCTTTTCCTGCATTTAGCGGCAAAATTAAAAAAAAAAACAAAGTACTGTCAGTAAATTCGTTTGCTACAACAAAATAAATTTACATTGTTTTTAAGTTTATTTCAGCTGGTAAAACGATATTAATGTTTTATATGTGTTAAAATATGTAAATACATTTATAATGTGGCCGTGTATAGTGATAAAAGTGCCGGATGAGCAGCCGCCGTTAGTTTGTCTCGGCTGTCTTGCGACCGATGTTAAGTTGTTTAATATTGATGATGTCGGATTAGCGCCTTTTTATTTACAATTAATCGATGATCCGGTAAGTTTTATCTGTAATTATGTGTATATTAACCATGTCTTTACTGTTCGATTGCGACAGGTGGTGGGGGTTTGAGCGCTCGGCGCAAGCAAACATTTGTATGTGATGCATCACACCACACCACAGAGTACTTTGTATTATACTGAAAATGCAGCCTCGCGAGCCAATGCTTCAGCCTGTGTGGACGGGGCTCGGGCTGCCTCGGGCGCACGTTGCCTCGGCCGAGCGCCGCTCGACCGCGAGCCAAAACTTGTCGGTTTTTGGAAATGCCCAAAGGCGCCTCAGTCTGAGCAGCACTGAGCTGCTCTTAATACGTGGTTTTTCATCGTTATTAGGAGAGTAACCGATTGCTCAAACTGGCTCACCTTGGGTCGCGAGCCACGCAACTTTTCAAATTTGCCTCGTGGGTTTAGGCTTGTGAGCAGGAAGCCCGAGGCTGCCTCGCGTTGGTGCTCGGTTGGTGTGGACATGGCTATTTGTGTTTGTTCACAAATCTATCGCAACTCTGATCCTATGTAGGTAATATAAGTATATATTTACAATAATATAATATGTGTCTGGCACCCATGACACGAGAAGGTTAGGCTTAGCTCACTTTGGGCCTAGCACTCAGATTGAGCTAGCCCCAAAGTAAGTTCGAAACTTGTATGGGATACTAACTCTGCAATATTATTTTTATATAACAGATACATAATAATATATAGATAAACATCCAAGACCCGAAGCCAATCAGAAAAAGTTCGTTTTTCATCATGACCCGACCGGGATTCGAACCCGGGGCGTTCTGGTTGGCAGTCCGGTGTGGTAACCATTACGCCACGGAGGCCGTCAAGTCGGAGGATGCTATGTGAATTGTGTATAATTAATTTTTATTTGAATTCTTTCTTAATTAATAGCGTTTCTGTTGTGTCTTAACGACACATAGACAATTTCGCCAATGTCGAGTATTTTAAATGAACACTTTTTAACAAAAAAAATACACTTTAAAAGGGCAACGTGCTGCAACGTGGTACGGTGAGGATCCGAGGTCGCCATCTTGACGACCTTCGTTGACAAGGCGGCGATCTCGAATCCAATTAATCTTTATCTAATTAAATTTTTACTTTGATTTCAGATGATGAATCACCCGCAATACTTTTGCAGTTTCTGTCAGACGCTTCTAATTAAGTTTGTCAAGTTCAAAGCGCGATGTCAGAAAGCTGCCGAACTACTCAGGCATTCAGAGCTGCAGGGGAAAAGTGTAAGTCCATACTTAATACGATATGATTTAAAAAATAGTTTATTTGATGTAAAAACACAAAGTTGAACAATATATTCTTATATATTTTAAACTATTTAGTTTTGAACACAAATCTTAACTAATATTATAAATGCCAAAGTGTGTGTTTGTCCTTCTTTGACATGAAAATAATGAACTGTTGACCATGTTTTTTTTTGGGATCGTTTAAGGTCTGGAGACAGACATATTTTATCCACTCCCGGACAGAAGCCTTACCTTTTACCTTCCTTTTCAAAACTACCAAAACTATATCCCTTTCCAAAACTGTAGTGTTCAAATCGTTTTAAAACACGCGAAATTTAGATTTCTCTTTACATTTCACTGACAATATTTATTTATAACTCTTTCCAGTTAACAACAGCATTCATAAACAGTTTAACAGTAACTTTACAATGGGCAGAATTCAAACCCCCGTACACTGTAACCGCTACACAAGTACTAGACTACGTCGAATCTGAATTAAAAGATAAAGTAAAAGAAGATGATGAATTAAAAGATAGTTTCTTTGATAATTCTGATGCGGAATCAGAAGCATCATTAACAGTAAAGATAGAAAAGGACGACAGACATACAGAAAAAGAAGAATTAAAAGTAAAAGAGGTGAAAAAGAATTTGAAACGCAAACCGAAGGAGAAAATCAAATCGGAACCGAATGTAAAAATTAAAAAAGAAGATGAATTAAAAGAGAAAGTAAAAAAGAAAGTTGCGGTAAAGAAAGAAGTGAAAAATGTAAGAAAGAAATTAAAAGAAGATTATGAGAGTATAGTAACGGAGTACGCTAAAAACGTAAACTTTGACGTCATCTTCTTAACTCTAGAACAGCAGAAACAAGAGATAGAAGAGAAGAGAAGAGACCTACTTATCAACGGAAAGAAATGCATTGACTGCGGTAAAACCTTACTAAGCGTACAAACTTATGATCGACATCTAAAGAAGTTTCACGATAGTACTATAGGTGATTTTAAATGTCAGCTGTGCAACACATATTTTAAAAGAAGAAAAGTGTGGCTAAACCATGTCAGAACACACGCAACGGTCTTCTCGTGTAAGGCATGTAATTTTAAAACAAAAGTAAAGCTGATTCTACTGCAACATAATAATTGGCATATCGGAAAGTTGCACGTCTGTCAGTATTGTAAGAGGAATTTCGGGAAACGGTCAACTTATCTATCACATACAAGGTATTTAACTGTATTGTTTAGAACCTTTAAAAAAATAAAAACCGGACAAGTACGTGTCGGGCCACTCACAATGTAGGGTTCCGTATTTGCTGTGCTTTGCTTGCCTTCAGTTGAGTCCAATATCAAATTTTATCACATTAAGTTTTCAGTAAAAGAAATTTTATTTTATAAGTCGGCTATTACTCGGTAACTAGTAGAGCCTACTTAACCTTTATAGTTTTCATTGAAGGTCCAGCATATGGACTACTACCATGATTTTTTTAAATTTCTAAACATAAGACTTTCGGAGATAGTGGGGCAAAATAACATTTGACACGATAAATGTAAATAATTCCGAAACGGATCATTGTATCGAAAAATATATAGGGACAATTCATACAGATTGAGCTAGCCCCAAAGTAAGTTCGAAACTTGTGTTATGGGATACTAACTCAACGATATTATATTTTTAAAACAAATACATATATAGATAAACATCCAAGACTCGAGGCCAATCAGAAAAAGTTCGTTGTTCATCATGACCCGACCGGGGATCGAACCCGGGACCTCCTGGGTGGCGGTCTGGCGTGGTAACCATTACGCCACGGAGGTGTATCGAAAAATGATCTTCCCACACCCTCAATGTTTTGAAAAGACCTATCTAACGATACCCCACAACCACCCCACTTTACATGATTACATGTAGGGAAAAAAATATTTTTCAAAATTTTCTTCCAGCACTTTGTTAGCATTGTTAATATGTGTATACATACCAAATTACAGCTTTCTAGCATCAAGCGTCTAGGCGCTAGACAGCGGACAGACAGACAGATAGGCGGACATGGCGAAACTATAAGGGTTCCTTGGAACCCCAAAAATTATACCCCAAAGGTGGCAAACAAGCATACGGCCCGCCTGATGGTAAGCAGTCACCGTTGCCTATGGACGCTTGCAACACGGGAGAATCACTCGCGCTGAACACGCGCTCGTGAATTTTGCGCAAGGCAATCAAATGTTTGCCTTCAATTCAATTTGCAAACGTATTTTACCTTTCGGCGTGCAAATTAAGGGTACATTATAAAATTTATAATACTTATCAAAATAACATAATGACGATCTCCGTGGCGTAATGTTTACCACGCCAGACCGCCACCCAGGAGTTCCCGGGTTCGAATTTCGGTCGGGTCATGATGAAAAACGAACTTTTTCTGATTGGCCTGGATCTTGGATGTTTATGTTTATATGTATTTGTTATAAAATATAGTATCGTTGAGTTAGTATCCCATAACACAAGTCTCGAACTTACTTTGGGGCTAGCTCAAACTGTGTGATTTGTCCTCCTATATATATTTGTTATTATTATTACGTTTCAGGTTAATCCATTCGTCTGAGCTAAACTGGTGTGAACTATGCGCAGAATCCTTTATAGGAGAACACGGAATCAAAAAGCATAAGTTACTAGCTCATAAGGATATAGTTATAGATTCTAAATGTGCGAAATGTGGGAAATGTTTTTTGAGCGATGAAGTGTTAAGGAAACATGAAAAGTTAAATAAATGTGATTTATACGCGTGTGTTAGATGTGGTGATAGTTTTATAACTGAGAAGTTGTTAAAATATCATGTGTTACAGCATAATAATGAATTGAATTTTGAATGTGAAAAGTGTAAGGTTAAGTTTTTGAATATGGCAGCACTGAACAAACATGGTGGCGTTTGTGGGGATGGCAACCCCTGTGTGATGTGTGGCCAGGGCTACGAGACAGAGGAGTTACTGAAAAAACATGTTGTCGATGAGCATTCAATGGGTGAGGAGTTCTCCTGTGACGTGGTGAGTCTTTTGAAATATTACTTTAGGTGCTCCTTCACCGGGAGCATCCGCGTGTCATATGTAACGCTCAGATTCGAGCATTACAGTACATGGAAAAAAAGGAGGAGGCTTTTACCCATAAGCGGGTTGCAGACCAAGAGCTGAGCTAAGTCATTGCTGACTTATTATTATTATTATTATAGGGTGGGACGCCTGCGGGGCACAGGCGGGTGTTCAAGTCGCTATTTGGACTCATTACACCCTATTCCCGTGTGGATACGGTTGTTACTGTAGCCCCGATGACCTCCCACCAGAAAACCTGAAACTCCTTTTGCAGAACTCCGCTATGCGACTGGTGTCCAAGTCCCATAATTCTCCTTCTTCGATCCTATCGGCTTCGAAAGTCTCCCACCCGAGCCTGCTGTAGTGAATGCACTCAGCCAGGAAGTGCTGGCTGGTCTCTGGTTCCCCACATTCAGGACAAGCGGGGTCTATGCTGTTGTCTATTAGGGACATATGTTGGTTAAGTCTACAGTGCCCCGTAATGATGCCCATGACTATGCCTAGTCTTTCCCGACTTAGTGATAGTAGTGTCCGGGTTCTTTTGTGGTCATTGCTGACTTAGTTTAGCTTAGTCTATAACGAGCGAGGTAGCAGACCACAACGAGTAATGTATGTTAAACTAACTCGAAACTTACTTAGCTTAGATCTTGATCTGCAACCCGCATTATAGGGACCATACTAAATCTATACTAATATTATAAAGCTGAAGAGTTTGTTTGAACGCGCTAATCTCAGCAAATACTGGGTCGAATTGTTTTTTTTTTGTGTTGGATAATCCATTAGTCGAAGGCTATAAGCTATATAATATTACGCTGCAACCAATAGGAGCGAAGCATCAGTGAAAAATGTTGCAAAAACTGGGAAAAATATTCATATCGCTATAGTGTTTTCGACAACCACGAACGAACGAAGTCGCGGGCAGAGCTAGTTAGTTGTAAGCATACAATGTAAACTAACATACCAACTTCAATGCTGTGTTCAAGTTATATGTATATTATTTTTAATATTCTAGGTGAAAAGAGGTAGAGGCAGAGTGAAATGCAACTCATTTCGTAAGTGGAAGGTGGTTGATAAAGAAGGAAGGAACGTAGTTATGGAGAAGGACGACCCCGATGGTGAACCGACGAAGGAATCGATATGTGCTGCTTTGTATGTATGCGAAGTATGCGGCAAAAATTTCAGGGTAAGGGTTATACTATAAAAAAAACTTACTCGGTGTTCGAATACATGGCGCAGTCGGCAGGATGATTAGCAAACAATCGTACTGACTGCGCCTTTTATTACTTAATTTTAATTGTTTATTTATTCAAAATCAGAATACTTTATTCTGGACCCCCGCGGGCAGCTCTTTCACAATGTTAGATGTATTTTTTCAGTTCTTAGTATGGGGAACCCCCAAAATTTATTGTTTTTTTTTTCTATTTTTGTGTGAAAATCTTAATGCGGTTCACAGAATACATCTACTTACCAAGTTTCAACAATATAGTTCTCATAGTTTCGGAAAAAAGTGGCTGTGACATACCATAGAATAAGTAATAACCCAAAGTAGAATGGCCACTCCGCCCCACACCGAATCGCGTACCTTAACCCCAGGCGGGCACCGAGGCGGTCACAGTCGAGGGCCGTGTGCTTAGTGAACGAATGTGTATTTCGAACATAATCGATGATAATATAAAATAAAATAATAAAAATAAATATATAGGGACAATTCATACAGATTGAGCTAGCCCCAAAGTAAGTTCGAAACTTGTGTTATGGGATACTAACTCAACGATATTATATTTTATAACAAATACAAATATAGATAAACATCCAAGACCCGAGGCCAATCAGAAAAAGTTCGTTTTTCATCATGACCCGACCGGGGATCGAACCTACGAAGTTCCTACGGTGAATAAGGTCTCCAGAGCTCCACTTGGGGGTTGGGAGGGTTGGCAACGCGTGAGTGATACCCCCGGTATTGCTTACGTCTATAGGCTACGGTGACGGCTTACCATCAGGCCGACCGTATGCTTGTTTGCCACCTGTGTGGTATAAAAAAGAATCCACCTTACATCGTATCGTAGCCAAATAGCATTGGCCTCGGCCATGTTGTGTTCCTACGGTGAGTTAGGTCTCCAGAGTTCCACTTGGGGGGGTTGGGAGGGATGGCAATCATGTTTGCCACCTGTGTTGTATATATAAAAATAAAAAAAATCAATGATTGTCTTTGAATTATTGTTGTTATCCTTGTTGTGGGTAATAATGTTGTGTGCTTTATTGCAATAAAGTGATATTTTTATATCACTAAGGTGGCAAACAAGCTTACGGCGTCTCATGGTGAGCGGCCACCGTAGCCTATGGACGCTTGCAACACCGGGAGTATCTCTCGCGTGTTGCCGACCCTAAAAGCTTTTGTGTCAAGTGTAGTGTAAAGGCGGTCCCACTGCTGCGCACGACCACGTGGGCCACGTGGCCCATTACAGCTGCGTGGATGACTACGTGGGTCTACGTTTCCACAGCGTGCGCAGCGATGTGCACGCTTTGTGGAACAAGCTGTGTACCGCATTCACTGCGTGCATGGCGTTGACAGCGTTGAGCTACGTTGAGCAAGCCACGCGTGTATCAATGACGTCACTTGATGGTTAACGTGTCCGTGGGTTGCAGTGGACACAATCACGTACATCCTCTTGCAAAGCAAAGCTTAACACACGTGCGTAGCCTCTTCGTGCGCAGCAGTGGGACAGCGCCTTAATGAGGATTTCGATGGCGTAGCTGTGTGTCGCACTCTAATATGAACACGCAAGTTAAGCGACGTCGACCCTAGCCAGCGTTTGGATGGGTTTCGTTATCTCGAGCTTCTCCGTGCTTCGGAGGGCACGTTAAGCCGTCGGTCCCGGCTGTTGTCTATGGATGACAGTCGTTATGCTAGGTGGCCTCAGGGCGGCTTGAAAACACCGGCCTCTGCCAATCCGCATTGGAGCAGCGTGGCAGAGCACGCTCTAATCGCCTTCGATTGAAGGGAGACCCGTATCCCAGCAGTGGGATGATTATGGGTTGAAATGATGAAAATGATGTAGTGAAATGGGATATAGCTTACGTTTGGACCAAATGACGCTATGTGAATTGGGTACAATTGATTAATGTTTGTATATTTTTTAGGAACACGTTCGAGTTCACACTGGCGAAAGACCTTTCAAATGTAACAGTTGTCCGAAAGCCTTCAAAACGAAAGCCGGCCTCAATAGACATGACTTGGTAAGTATCACGATAGTCGTTCAATTTACCAAATGAACATGATGAACGCAACGCTGCAATTCTTTATCTAGCACAACTCACCTGCTGCGCTGCACTTTACATACATGAGACACATACAAATAGATTGCAAATATTATACACACATAGATAAATATTTTTTGTATAAATAATAAGATGAATAATTAATAAAGTCTCTTCACTTTGGATTGCTGTTTCAATCAACGCCTAACCTGGTGTACCTCTCGCTGTGGCCAAGACACCCTTAGCCATCAGTACGATCGGTTGCATGAGTCTGTGCAACTGGCAGTGAGAGGACACTATGGTAGCTCAGTAAGGTCATCAGGGGAAACCCTGCGACTTTATACAATAGTAATAATAATAAAATAATAATAATAAAATCTTTATTAAATCACTTATTGTATAACTTAAACAACTTATAGATTCCTACCGCGAAACAGAATGAAACAAAATCATCACGTTCTATGCGTGTGTGATCTTTGGTAGGACGAACGCAAAATCATATTGGTCTCCTAAAGCCCCAATCAGACGATTCATTCGAGTGATTATTCACTCCGAGTGAATGCTTCATTTTTCTTTCATTCCATGTTCACACGGCTTACAGCGTAAATTAATAATCGATCCAGATAGACTTTTTGCTATCTAAGATTCGACAACACATTCGACATTTTGAAGTGACATTTTTTATACGTAAATATCCGAGATAGAACCACCGATAGATTATTAAATTTGGCCGTTAGTCGGAATGATAGGGGTCATCCATAAAGTACGTCACACGTAAAGGGGGGAGGGGGGGGGGGTCGACAAAGTGTGACATAGTGTGACAAGGGGTGGGAGGGGTACTAAGTTTCGTGACATCACATTTCAAAATCTATAATATCTAGAGGTAGTAATCGCGTAATTTGAAATATTAATTTAATGATGTTGATTTCATAAAAAAGTACTTAATTTAAATGGAAATAAAACTAAATTCGGAACTGCTGTTTTAATTTAATAATTTTTCTATGTGAAATTGCAAAACATGTGACGTCACACTAGGGAGGAGGGGGGTCTCAGAAATGTGACCACCTGTGACAAGGACGGGAGGGGGGCTCAAAAAATCATGAAATTCGTGTGACGTACTTTATGGATGGCCCCATATAGAAAAGAACATTCACTGTCCTTTTCCTTCAATATGTCATCAGGTACTCATATGGGCTAGGGCTTGAAACATAATGGCCAAACCCGAATGAACGTTCTCAGTATTCAGACCGTTCATTTCTCGTTCATTCGGAGTGGAAGTGAAAGATGCCGATGCCAATATCCAGCACTGTTGGTTCGATTCATTAATGAATTCATTCGGCACTAATGATTCATTTTGTGTTTTGATGTGTCACTTTGAGTGAAATATGAAAAGTGAAAGACGGAAATGAACAAAAAATGACCCGTCTGATTTCACCTTTTCATGTAACTGGGCGTAGTTTATTAATCTGATCTCGTAGCGAGCAGAGAGAATTATCAGGTATTTAGAAGGTTTTGCAATACATATTATTGTAAACAACAGCACATAGCATTAGGTCCCAATAGTATTGTAACAATAGACCGTGGTGCTCGGCAATCGAGACTTGATGTGCCATCTCTCTAGGTCAGTGTTTATCACCCGGCACCGGGTCGCGACCCGGCAACAACATTCTCGCCTTGTTTTAAAAATAATAGAAACCGACCGTGGAATCAGACCTTAGGGTAAAACTTACCTCATTTTTCGCGAACTTGAATTCTTTAGAAAAAAATTATAAATAAAAGAAGCTCCATATAGATATAAGCGGAAATGAAAGAGCCTTGGCAAACCAAGCAATTGATGAGGGCCTACCGATACATTGAACCATTTTACAGCGAATGTCTTTATAGAATTAAGCATCATTGTAAAAATGTGTGGCGGGAATATTTTGACCAGAGATCAAGGGAAAAGGGAATCTGGTATAGGACGATACAACCTGAACCTTTGAGTTTTTCTTGGATTGATAACTGTACTCTGAGCCGTAATGATACTGTGACTGCTTTAAGAGTCCCTATAAGCGAGAAGGCCAGAAAACCGAAAATACTACTTTTTTCAAGGCTAATTTCTCAATAACTATAAGATTACTGATAATTTACTTAACACACAGTCATACATCACCTATTTATCTAGTAAGCTGACAATTTTTCGATTTGATTATCATTCAATATTAATTAGAAAAACAAAAAAATCAAACATACGTTTTAACATTTTAGCGAAACACGAGGTTTTCCAGGTCCTTTTTTAGCTAACTGGTAGTGAATATCAATCTCAAAAAAATTATACGTACTGGTCGTATAGTTTATTATTAGGTGGACAAAAAATTATTTTTAAAATTTTTGAATTAATACTCAAAAACAATTAAATTCCTCGCTGAATAACTCCAAGAAAATCGTGCGCAAAAACGTCATTTTACTCGTCAAAATACAATTATTTTGTCAACAATTTTTAAACGTTATGAAACTTGAGGTGTTTATCTAAGAAATACAAATTTTTAAAATTTATTTTACTACACCTTTTTTTTGTAATAAATATTCTAAAAAAATGCTTATAATTCGGTGCGCAAGCCTGTCGCATTCAGTTGCGCCCGAGGGCTTCTCGACGTCGGACCTGTGTCGCTGTGACTTATGCCACTCCCGACGTAACTCGCTCTATTGCTCGCGAGTTTATTCTACACCTAAGCAATTTTGATACTGTATTTTTTTTTTCACTTCTCATGCTCAGAAAGTGCTTATTTGCGCAGGATATAGGCTGCACAAAATCGAATTTTGTGCACAAGGGCAAAAACGTATCTACTCATAAATGTATCTATATTAAGGCAAAGGAAATAAGCCATACAGCCAAACACAACAAAAAGTTCAGAGATAGAATTTGTTATTTTATAATATTTACTTTAATTTATTTGCCTTATGTGTTTTTTAAGTCATAAAAGATATTAAAATTTAAATTAAAGTACGGTAGGTTATTTAATTCATTTAAGAAAATTATTTTATTACAAAATTAATTTAATAGTAGGCTGTATAGGTCTGCAGCCCAAGCCTAATTTCAATGTCGTAAGATTTAAAAAAAAAAGCGGCGGGAATGGGGAAACAGGTCTTGTTTTTCGTACGTTTATTTATTTATTTCCTCGCAATCGAAGTGAAAAGCAGAGTTTATAACTCGTCCACAAAACCATTTCTATCCTCGAGATTACTATCAAGCCCTCGCCTTCGGCTCGGGCTGCTAAAAGTCTCGGATAGAAATGATTCGTTTTGTGCACTTGTTGTAAAATCTACTATTCCATACTTTAAAATGTACTTCGATAAATTTAAACTTAGGTATTAGTAAATGTTCAAGTAAGTGTAAAAGTGTTTTCTATACCATCAGTAAAACATGTTTTTAATTTTCAGAAGATGGGTCGTAAAAGTGAACTTTACTACCAAGGAAAAAATCTTTATCCTTGGGAGGAAATCCTTGAAAGGAAAAAAGGAAGGGAACCTCTTTACAAAATTTCAGCTTTCTAGGTTGAGCGTCCCGGGTAATACATGTGCAGTGCCATTATTCCTGTTCCCATGGGAATTTCACAAAATAACGAAAGGAACCTCCATGAAACATTGGAAACTTCTAGCACTTGCAGTTTCAGAACACGTAATGATTCAGTGATTTACACGTTCAGTCCCATTATTCCCGTTCCTATGGGAATTTCTAGATAAAAATACCCTATGTGTTACTCCAGATCAAATTCTACTCGTGAACCAAGTTTCATTATAATCCCTTCAGTAGTCAGTGATTTACACATTCAGTCCCGTAATTCCCGTTCCCGTAGGAATTTTGAAAAGAAACATACCCTAAACGTTAAGTTGAGCAAATCGCTACGTATTAGTGAAAACCGCATCCAAACCGGTTAAGCCGTTTCTGAGATTAGCGTGTACAAACATACATACAAACATACAAACAGACGGACAATTTTTTCGAAATTCTTGTTCTATTGCTTATTCTTCATCGCCCTAAACTATTTTTTTGGAAATATATTCAATGTACAGACAAACTTTTTTTACACTTTTATTATACCTATTATAGATGACCATGCTTGTCAAGATTTTTTTAGTTGAAAATTAATCTTTTATTTTGAAAATCAATCTTTTATTTTGAAAATTAATCCAAAAATTATTTTACTAAACTACGTTTGTTTTCGGCTTGTTAAACTAAAACCCGACTAATAAATATTTACCATTAATAAATGTGTTAGACGCCAAACATAATACATTTAACTGTTTTATATATATTATATATGTGTGTCATCGTATTTATATATATATATAATATATGTGTATATATATATATATTTAAATACGATGACTGTTTTGAAGATACGAAGATGAACATCATTAATTTAGGTACCTAATATAATAATATATATTATACATATACATAGCTTGCAAAAATCATAACTCTCCTTATGGCTTAAAGTTGGGTAAAAATAAACATACGTTATATACACAATAAATAAATAATAACCCATAGAAATGGTGCAATATATTATTATGTATATTAGGTACCTAAATTATTTCTGTCATGCAGTAGTGCTATAGTGTGGGATCAAAACTGTTTGTTTCCGCTACACCGTACCACTACGATGTTTCGGACGCTCGCACGCACACTACTCTGATAAATATCTAAATTAGCAGCGGGCTGAAACTTGAAGGGGCTCTTAAGGCTTCGTTCCGGACACGTTCCGTTGAATGGGTTCGCATACTTAATGGGCAAGGTGCCGTCGCCTAAGTGTACGGAGTGCGACTCCGTTGAGGATGCGTACCATATTATGATGGAGTGTGTAAGGAATGAGGACTTTAGGAGACAAATTTTTGACAATATTTTTATGACGTATTCAGATGTAGGATTTTGTAATAGTATTTTGTCGTGCCCACTGTCGGAGTCGGCAAAACTACTGTATAAATTAGTATTGTGTGGTATAAGACGTCGCAAGTAATTGATTAACGTATGGAAGTGTTGTACAATAGAGCGACATAGTCACATGGTGACTAAGCTCTTTAGATTAAGAAAAAACAAAAAGCAACTCCATTTGCACAAAAATTTGTGGCTAAAATTATGTAGTATTAATAAAACATGTTTCCTATTTACCTAATAGAACCAGCTTGGGTTTAAAAGTATTAGGTGGGTCACGAAGGGGCAGTGTGAAAATTACCAGGCTGTGGCAGAACAATGTTTGGCAAACACTGCTCTAGGTTGTAATGCCCTTTGCTTCAAATTGCTGTCTCTCACGCGGTTGCTAAGGAGGGAAGTCCTTTCAATACTTCCTATTCCATCTAATATCTATCTGATTAAGTTCCAAGACAGCTGTAGTTGCTCCCCCGGTAGGCTCACTACAACTGTGAGAGGGTGCCCCGATGGAACCAGCCCGTTTACGAGCCACTACCAGTACAGTCATCTCCATAAATATGTAATCGCTTTAGAACTTTGTCACTTTCGTATATCGCTTCAATTAATTAAGACGTTTGAGTGAACATGTCAACAATGTTATAGTGACAAGATACTAAAGTATATCCTTACTAATATTATAAATGAGAAAGTGAGTTTGTTTGTTTGTTTGTTTGTTATTCCTTCACGGCTTGACTAAGCAGCCGATCATTATGAAAATTTGCATACATATTGTTAGGGGTACAGATCCCAACATAGGCTACTTTTTATCCCGTGGAAGTATGTCGTTCCAATGGGAAAATATTTTTTCTACTATAGAGGGCGCTGTATCGGCCAACAGATGGCGCCACAAGTCGCGCTATGGGTTATTTTGTTGTCAAACGAGATCTATGTGCATGTGTATTTGTGATAAGACCGCCTTTTGTACTTCATTACTTTGTCTATTTTACTGTTATGTTTGTATTTTAATGGTGCAATAAAGAGTATTGTATGTCATAAAATTAACGCGAGCGAAGCCGCGGGGAAAAGCTAGTAGGTACATATTTATGGAGCTGACTGAACCAGTTAGTGGCTAGGCTCTACCACTCTCTAGCTCCGCTTACATCTGATACCTATGTATAATCTTTAATTCTGTTTTGCAGATGCACACAGACGTTCGCCGGCACGTTTGCCAGATTTGCGACAAGACTTTCCGCACGTCCACATGCGTCAAAACTCACATCAAGACTGTACACATGAAGTTGCCGATGCGTCCGCGTACGAGACGACGAAACACAGAAAAATAACTTGAATTATTCAGAAATAAATAAATAATTCGAAATAAATAATAATTATTCATCATTCCCTTCTCTATTGCATCGTGAGACAATAACGTCTCGCACCATAACCCTACACTTAGATTGTCGCAGATAACACACTGCAAAGCTAATAACGCCCACCAAATACCTGACATCTCTCAATATTTCAAAGTTTTAAGAATAGGTAGGGCACAGCGGATAATCCGCTCAAATCGGAGCAGCCCGTCTGGGGAAGGACCTCCACTTTACAGAAGATCGTAGCCAAATAGCATTGGTCTCGGCCATGTTGTGTTCCTACGGTGAGTAAGGTCTCCAGAGCTCCACTTGGGGGGGGGGGGGGGGGTGGGAGGGTTGGCAACGCGTGAGTGATACCCCCGGTATTACTTACGTCTATAGGCTACGGTGACGGCTTACCATCAGGCCGACCGTATGCTTGTTTGCCACCTGTGTGGTATAAAAAAAAATTAAAAAATTAGACACTTGACCTCTTAATATATACCCCTTAAGTATTTATATATCTTATATACGTATATGTATGTAAAGAAATACTTCTTCTATATGTATATCAGTGATGTATATATATAATTAATTGTATTTTTTTTCTTTTTTATAAAAAAAAACCATTTATTTTGCAAGTAGATTTACAAGAAATACTTTTACACGTCAATTTTTTTTTATCCTACTAGCACTTCAGACGTGAATGGCCTGTTGAGAAGAAGTGCCGCAAGAAACTCGACAGCCTTTTTTAAAAGCCATTTTAAAATTTTTTTTTTAATTACTTAAACATTTAAAAAAAATATTTATGTAAAGAAAATTATAGTGATCACAAATTTTTATCTTTAAAATAATCTTCCACTTTATAATAACCCTTTTTCATCAAGCGACCTTTAATCGTGGATTTAAATTTATGTAGAGGCAAATCTATAAAACTTTGTGGACTATTGAACATTTTTATGCTTATACCTATGAAACAATTACCAGTCTTATGAAGTCTGAGGCTTGGTACGGCAAGCTTATGCTTATTTCTGGTGTTTAGGCTATGACAGTCTGAATTTTTAAGAAAAGCACCATAGTTTTTGCGTACATACATAACATAATACAATCAAAAATGTATTGGTACGCCACGGTTAGGATGTTAATCTCCTTAAATAATTCCTTAAGCGAGTCGCTTGGTCTAAGGTTGTATATGGAACGAATGGCCCTTTTTTGAAGTACAAAGATAGTCTGAATGTCGGCAGCGGAGCCCCACAACAGTAGACCATACGACATTACGCTATGAAAATAGCTGAAATACACTAATTTTGCCGTTCCAACATCAGTAAGCTGCCTAATTTTCCTAACTGGATACGCTGCTGAACTAAGTCTTCCTGCCAGGGCCGTAATATGTGGGCCCCATTGCAGTTTTGAATCGACGGTAACGAGTATTGTAACTCATATTAGTTCAAACTTACGCTTAAATATGTATGCACTGGTTCCGGCCTTACAATTAGCCTGTTATCTTTATTATTGTATCTTTTTTCGAATGTTTTTCTTGTAATGATGTTTTGTGCATAAATAAAATAAATAAATAAATAATAAGTTTTCACACAAAATGTATGAAGGAAACACGTAAATTATATTGAAGCGACGCAGCGCAGGAGTGCGGATTCGACCCATCTGGTTTAACGAAATGTATTTCATGGTAATTTTTGTAACTGGAACAATTTCTACATGTATTATTTAGACTTCATCATCATGTCAGCCATAGTAAGTCCACTGCTGGATATAATATGCCTATCCACAAACGTGAAAAGGCTTGATCTTAAATACTTTTAAAAAAAACCTTCTACACCGACACACAAAGAAGTAACGAGTTGGTCCTTTTTAAACCTCCGAATTTTTACTTAATAAATATAAAAAAATGCTGTAAAGATATTGTTTTGTAAGTGATGTAACATAAACATCCAAAGAATCAAATAATTTTTATTTAGAGATTTAAACGTTACAATTAGTTCGTAAGCGGTTCGATAGATGTCGCTGTTAGGTTTGTGTTCATTCCTGAATCGCGCTATGGTTTGTCTTCGCGACTACAATATAATTTAACTTTGATTTTCATTGGAGTTCGAAGTTTCGAACCATTCGGTTTAACGAAACGTACTTTTCATGGTAATTTTTGAATGGGAACAATTTCTACTTTGAGTTGGTCCTATGTAAACTTTTCTGAATTCTCAAAATATTATAATCTAATTCTTTTAATTTGAATAATATTACAATCTTAGATAAATATAAAATTAATTTTTCACCTCACAAGCTCGGAAAGAATCTGTTTGTTATTCGAAATCTGAGCGCAAAAGTGCATTTTGTGCCCTAGCGTGGAAAGTATTTTTAAAATTCGAACCTTTCTATTCTTTAATATTTTATACCGCCAGTCCTCTGAAAATGCATTAATACTTATTTCATGCCAGTGCGCCAACCTTATTTTTAGAATAATCGAACTGGCCAGCATAACACCGCATGAAAAAAAATAAACACTTATTTAATATATTATTTGCGTTTTTCTTGCACCTAGGATTTTCCTCGCTGTAGTGAGGTGAAAAATTTTGTGTTTCGCTCGGCAGCAAAGTTATTCTGCGTCTCGTACCTTTGAAACCCTCTTCAATTTAAGTACTCGCGCCAAAAAACAACTTTGCAGCCTTGCATAACAAATAACTATTTCACTTCTCATGCTCAGAAAGTGCTTATTTGCGCAGGATATAGGCTGCACAAAATCGAATTTTGTGCACAAGGGCAGAAAAGTAAACTCATAAATGTATCTATATCAAGGCAAAGGAAATGACCCATACAGCCAAACACAATAAAAAGTTCAGAGATAGAATTTGTTATTTTATAATATTTACTTTAATTTATTTGCCTTATGTGTTTTTTAGGTCATAAAAGATATTAGAATTTAAATTAAAGTACGGTAGGTTATATAATTAATTTAAGAAAATTATTTTATTCCAAAATTAATTTAATAGTAGGCTGTATAGGTCTGCAGCCCAAGCCTAATTTCAATGTCGTAAAATTTCAAAAAATAAAAGTGGCGGGAAACAGGTCTTGTTTTTCGTGCGTTTATTAATTTCTTCGATTTGCTAAAATTGTTAAAAATGTCCAGTGAAGAAGAGGATTTAGCACTCTCTCCTAATACGCTTATGGAAATTAATGCACAGAGAGTTGAGCAACAGATATTACCGCCAAAGTCTCGGAAAAAATATCTCAAAGCTTACGATAATTTTGTAAATTGGAGAAAAGAAAAACTAGTAAATACGTTCTCGGAAAGTGTTCTATTGAATTATTTTGATGAATTATCCAAAAAACTTCAGCCGTCTACACTGTGGAGTATATATTCCATGCTGAAAGCAACATTACAAATGAAGGACAATGTTAATATACAAAATTATTCGAAGCTTACATCTTTGTTGAAGAGGCTTTCCAGTGGACACAAAAGCAAGAAAAGCAAGGTCCTTTCAGCTAATCACGTGGAAACCTTCTTAAATACCGCTCCAGATGAAAAATATTTGGCCACAAAAGTACGTAATACACACATTCCATTCATATTGTATTTGACGACCTCCGTGGCGTAATGGTGACCACGCCAGACCGCTACCCAGGAGGTCATGGGTTCGATCCCCGGTCGGGTCATGATGAAAAACGCACTTTTTCTGATTGGCCTCGGGTCTTGGATGTTTATCTATATGTATTTGTTATAAAATATAATATCGTTAAGTTAGTATCCCATAACACAAGTTTCGAACTTACTTTGGGGCTAGCTCAATCTGTATGAATTGTCCCTTTATATTTATTTATTTATTTGTATTGCTCGTATACCTATTGTTCTTTTGTTCCAAAGTGTATAAAAGTTATTAATTTTGTTATAGGTGGCACTTATATTTGGCATAAGCGGTGCGTGTCGAGGCATTAAACTTGCGAATATTACCGTATTTGACGTCAAGACGGACACGCTCTTGCAAGCAATAAACTTACCCGACACAAAAAACAAACGAGAGCGAACATTTGTTGTCAAAGGAGATTACCTAAATATAGTTAAAAAGTACCAAGATCTACGTCCTCAAAACGTGTCGACTAATAAATTTTTCCTCAACTATCAAAATGGGAAGTGCACTAAGCAAGTTATAGGACGCAATAAATTTGCAACCTTTCCCAAACAAATCGCAACTTTTCTAAATTAGAAAATCCCGAAAATTACACGGGTCATTGCTTCCGCCGGACCTCGGCCACCCTTCTAGCAGATTCGGGAGCAAACTTAACAATGCTAAAAAGACATGGCGGGTGGAAATCGGATCAGGTTGCTGAGGGATATATCGAAGAATCCGTAGAGAACAAAAGCAAGATTACCGACCGTATAACACAAGCCATTAATTTAATCCCAAGCGAGCCAGTCCCTTCTACATCCACAAATTCCTTGTTGTCGTCAGAGCCATCTTCTCATAATATGCCATCTTCACAAATTCAAAAAAATACCGTTAATATGCCGGGAAAAACCATTTCCTTCACTATTCAAAACTGTACTAATTTTACTTTGAATTTTAATTAAAGAAATGTTATGTTGTACTGTTTTATTTCCTCGCAATCGAAGTGAAAAGCAGAGTTTATAACTCGTCCACAAAACCATTTCTATCCTCGACATTACTATCAGCCCTCGCCTTCGGCTCGGGCTGCTAAAAGTCTCGGATAGAAATGATTCGTTTTGTGCACTTGTTGTAAAATCTACTAAAATCTAAACTAACAAAACAATAAAAATTAAAAACTATAGAAAAACTAATAAATACATTCTTTTACTTACTAAATAAATATTATAATAATGCCAAATTTTGCAAGGGATATGTATTGTGTGTGACTGAGGAGTACGGTGACCTCGAAGATAGGACCATTTTAGAAAACAATCGCTTGCACATCTTGTAAGTGGATTTTTGTCAGCTCCGTCCTTTTCTTTGTTACCAAACAGGGTTTTTGTTTATTAGAGTCACATGTGTCCACTAGGATGTTGGATGCATCTAGTACTTATTACTTCCATGGTTGAATCACAGAATACTAGTTGAATGTTGCAACCAAAAATCTTCCCAAAAGATGATCCTGCTATCCTCGAGGCGACTGTACATAATCATTCATAGTCGCAGTTGCAGTGGCGCATGGCATGGCCCTATGGCGCGGCGCGGCGCCGCCGCCGCGCCGGCGCGGCGCGGAGGCTCGATCGAACTGATGATGGTGCACTATACTTAAGTATTATAATATCTGTGACTATACATTATATGACGTTTTACCAAGTTTGTGTACATACATAGCATACGTATTGTGGCGACACCTATCGCCATACAGAAGAACTACAGAGTGAAGAAAAAGTTCACAATGCGAACACATGACGTCATATACGACGACACTGGGACATCACTCATCATCCCGATTCACTGGGATACATCAAGCACGCACGCTCATGCCCGACTCACTGGGACACTTGGAGCACGCACACTCAAGCCCGACTCACTGGGCAAGCTAACGAGAAGCACAGACTGCTGATCATCATCTCATCGGACCTTCGATCCTGGAGGGGAGTACTGTGGCGACACCTAGTGGGAGATATATATACAACCTCCGACACATACATTGTCGGAGCCGCGGTTCCCCAGGCATAACACCCAGCCTGGCCGGAAGATCTTCCCTTTGTGGCGGTCGAGCACATCGCCATCGCTCCCGCTACAGTGGTGACCCCGACGTGATTGGAAGCAGCCTTCTTCATCATATCTCCTCATCAGCTCTGACGTCATCACATTCTTCACTCCTCAACTTGAAGCCTCATCATCAGCAGTCTCACAGCACTCCAGCTACGGGGAAAATCAGGTTCATCGCAGCCGACTCACCGAGCTACCTGTTCCTGCGCCTCTTATCCTGACTCACTGGGATAACCCTCATCCCGACTCACTGGGATATTCCTCATCCAGACTCACTTGGATAATCCTCATCCCGACTCACTGGGATATTCCTCATCCAGACTCACTTGAATAACCCTCATCCCGACTCACTGGGATATTCCTCATCCAGACTCACTTGGATATTCTGCATCCCGACTCACTAGGACATGCATCATCCCGACTCACTGGGACATCACTCATCATCCCGATTCACTGGGATACATCAAGCACGCACGCTCATGCCCGACTCACTGGGACACTTGGAGCACGCACACTCAAGCCCGACTCACTGGGCAAGCTAACGAGAAGCACAGACTGCTGATCATCATCTCATCGGACCTTCGATCCTGGAGGGGAGTACTGTGGCGACACCTATCGCCATACAGAAGAACTACAGAGTGAAGAAAAAGTTCACAATGCGAACACATGACGTCATATACGACGACACTTAGAAATCCTGAATCACGCTATCGAAGTTTCTACGATATGGAGATATATATACAACCTCCGACACATACATTGTCGGAGCCGCGGTTCCCCAGGCATAACACCCAGCCTGGCCGGAAGATCTTCCCTTTGTGGCGGTCGAGTACATCGCCATCGCTCCCGCTACACGTATCAATACATGTAGTATACTAAAACTGTATGTTTTTTTTCATTGTGGGAGAAAAAATATTGTAAAGCAAGTTGCCAATACTAAAAAAGAAGAAGCAAATTATTATTAATCTATGCTATGTATGACTGATTGTCTGTCAATGTCAGCTGTCAGTCGATTAATGGCGGGCGTGTCGATAGCAAGTGCTGGCTGGTATATTTTTTGTTTATCTCTGCTTTCTCCCTCCGTGCTTAAATCAAAATAAATACATTAGAAATGTGGCCGTGTTTAATGATAAAATGTCCGGACGAACCGTTAGCATGTCTCGGTTGTCTTGCGACGGATGTTAAACTACACAACATAAATGAAAATGGCTTAGCTTCATTTTATACACAATTGGTGTCAGAACCGGTAAGTAATAATCTACTTTTCTTCCTTTCCTTAGTCTATTTAATATTATATTTATTTATTTATTTATTTAACTTTATTGACCACAATACAAAGTAATGATACAATTGGCGGACATAATGCTAATTGCATTCTCTACCAGTCAACCATTATACTTCTTACTCTATCTATTTTCTTTCTGAATATTCGTTGTGGGTTCCAAGACAGCTGCAGTTTCTCTACCGGGACGTCAATAAGCTTTATTGCTTATTGTCAATCAAGTCAACGTTGCGTTGTTGATCCAGGCTATACAGGAGATACAGTTTACTTGAGCTCGCTGACAGTCTCACACAGCGTTGGGAAACCCTTAGTCCACTTTACGTAGGGTCGGTACAGCATGTTAGACTTCTACTTCGCCCGCATTCGTCACGCAGGCAAGCCAAAAACTTTTTTTTAAAAATTTTATTCTACCACTTTGTTAGCATTGTTAATATGAGTATACATACCAAATTACAGCTTTCTAGCATCAAGCGTCTAGGCGCTAGACCGCGGATGGACAGACGGACATGGCGAAACTATAAGGGTTCCTTGTAGTTTACTACGGAACCCTAAAAACACATTAATTTCATATTTTTATAGATGGATACGCAAAGACAGTACTTCTGCAGCTTCTGTCAGACCCTACTCCTCAAGTTCTTCAAGTTCAAAGCGAGATGTCAGAAAGCTGCGCAATTATTGAGGCACTCCGAATTGCAAGGGTCATCAGTAAGTAAACTTTTCTCCCAAACTAGTGTTGAGTGTACTGCACCACACTTCCCTCACCTCTCCGTTATCTTTATAATGCTACGATTAAGGAGGTGTCACACCCCAACGCTGGTTATTAATTTCTTATAGAAGAAGTTGGCAAACAAGCAAGCAGGGGCACTTAAACAATAACATAACTTATTACTTATTGTTTAAGTCCATAACAAATGTCAAAAACTATTCCACTGATACACTATCGGCATTCTTTTGAGACACCATTGAGACACCATTGAGAGTCCATTGGAGCATTTGTGTTAGTAGAATCGGGCCCCAGGTCACCTGATAGTAAGTGATCACCGCCACCCACTGAGCACTGAGACACCAGAATACAACTAGGATTAACAATGACATAGATTAACAATATTTAGCATATTCTCAGAAGCCCAGTGTTGTGGTACTATGTTGAGGGGAGGCTATTTTGATGTAGGCACAAAATATGAACAGTAAAGGGATCATCTCCACGAGCGAAAGAATTGCGACGAAAATAATGATGAACTGTGTTAGATGACAATGTATAGAATTAGATGTCCCTTCTATTCATACTAATATTATAAATGAGAAAGTGAGTTTGTTTGTTATTCCTTCACGGCTTGACTAATCAGCCGATCATTATGAAAATTTGTATATATATTGTCAGGGGTACAGAGCCCAACATAGGGGTTACTTTTTATTCTGTGAAACTCATGAAATGTCATTCCAATGGGAAAATTTTTTTTTTACTATAGAGGGCGCTGTATGGGATGCCATCGGCCAACAGATGGCACCACAAGTCGCGCTATGGGTTGTTTTGTTGTCAAACGAGATCTATATCATAAAATTAAGAGGAGACAAGCCGCGGGGTAAATCTAATAATAAATAAGTTATATTTTTATTTTATTTTGTAGTTAACAACAGAATTCATAAAAAACCTAACGTTAACACTACAATGGTCTGAATACAAGCCACCATACATAATAACACAAGTTGAAACGGTAAACTATATACATAAACAAGAAAACATGGGGTTCTTTGAAAAAGATAGTTTGGAAAAGGAGAATGTCACTGAAGCCGCTGTAGATGAAGGTTAGTGAGAACAGAATATTTAATTTTTATTTATTTGATTACAATTGCACACAAGATTACAGTAAAATCCAAATTGCTGTACAATGGAAAATAATACTTATAATAATAGAATTAACAGAAGACGGACCAGTATTTTCAAGCCTGAATGCTACCAACTTGGCTTAATGTCTGTCCATCAACAGCTAACAAGCGCGGGATAACATAAATAAAAAAAAAAAAGTCATCCGATCTAGACGTGTATTTAGTGCTCTGTTCTTGAAATTGTCCTTTTCATACAAAAGTTGCATCTGCCGTGAAAACTGTGCTGCAATATAAACCACAGGCTTCAATCCAGCATTACAGATAAGTTTTGTGATGAAATCAACCACGTTATTGCAAATTAAGGCCAACACAACTGCCCAAATTGTATTACAATTCGTTCCGAGGGTATGTAATGAAACAACAGTTTGTTTTTAATTATTATAAGACTCACTCAACTCACTAACAGCTCATATTTTAAATGAGTGAACGACCATAGATAAAAGGACGCTTCACACCCAGCGTTCGTTCAAAAAGGAGGGATTACACCAAAAGATCTCTGATTAAAGGCCAATTACACGATCCGACGTATATCCCTATAATATTAAATTGTAAATACTAGTTACCGCAATAAGTTTGGTTTGGTAGGAAAAATATTTGAATAAACTATACCAAGTCACGGAAAGAATGGCCAGTGCTTCCCGATCATGGGGCTGTTGTTCCAACGAAAGAACAACGGATGAAAAATTTATTACTTGTCCTGTGTGTAAACTATCATACCATTACGCCTGCCTACCTATCAAAGACACTGGTACGAACTGGAAATGTCCATCTTGCCTGCGTTCTGCCCGCAAAACACCAAACAAAGATTCAACACCAGTACGAAACCCGGTCCCGACTAGGGGCTGCAAGCGGCCAGCTACTGGTTCTCCTTCTCCGCCCTCTAAAGTGAATGACAAGGAGGAAATGCGAGCGCTTATAAAAGAGTCGATCAAAACAGAGTTAGATGAATGGATGGAAAAGATTAATAAAAGATTGGTAGCTTCTATCAATAAAGAGTTAGAACCGATGCGTAGTGAAATGAAGAGCATCACGGAATCCTTGACCTTTTTCAGTGATAGATTCGATGAAATTGAAAAGTGCCATACTATTACTAAAAACAAATTAAAAGATCTAGAAGAGGAGAATATTAAACTAAGGAGCACCATTGGCGACTTAAACGCTCGCATGAATAATATAGAACAGCAATCGCGCTCAAATAATTTAGAATTACAGTGCATGCCTGAAAGCAAGCATGAAAACCTACTCAGTATTGCCACACAACTGGGAAAAGTTGTAAACTGTGAATTATCCGAAAAGGATATTCTGACTTGCACCCGCACAGCTAAAAACAGCCCTACCAATAAACGTCCTCGCTCTATAGTGGTGCAGTTGGTATCCTCTAGACTTCGTGATCAACTTCTGGCTTCTACAATAAAATATAACAAAGCCAACCCCCAGGAGAAATTGCACAGCTTACTATTGGGTTCTAGCATCAAAACCCCGGTCTACGTTGTCGAACACCTGTCGCCTTCAAACAAGGCACTTCATGCAGCTGCCAGGGTCAAGGCGAAGGAGATGGGATACAAGTTTGTATGGATTAGGAGTGGAAGAATATTTGTTAGGAAAAACGAAGACTCTCATTATCTGCATATTAATAGTATTGATAGTTTAAGCAAAATGATATAATTTTATTATTATTAGTGCACGTTACAGAATATAAAAAACCTAAAATTCGCTAGTCTTAAGATATATTATCAAAATGTTAGGGGCCTTAGAACCAAAACAAACGCATTCTATCGTAATTTAGGCTGCTCTGACTATGATGTGATTGTACTAACCGAGACATGGTTAAATAGCACTGTTTTCAGCAGTGAGCTGTTTGACTCAAGATACACCGTCTATAGAAGGGATAGAGAAACGTCTGGATTTTCAAGAAGGCGGTGGCATATTAATCGCGGTTGCCAAAAAAATTAAATCTAATCGTATATTAAAATGGGAGAGTAATTGCGAAGACCTGTGGGTTACTATAGACGTATCAGCAACTAAATTGTCAAGTCAAATAGCTCTCTGTGGTGTTTATCTTCCGCCACCTGTAACTATCACTCAACTGGAGTATTTTGTTAACAACTGTAACAAAATAATAGAAACAATCGATTATCCAATCGCAGTCATTGGCGATTTCAATTTGAGCAAAATAAGCTGGGATCTTGGAGCAAGTAATGGTTCGTTGCCTAGCACGTGTAACTGTCTGTTAGATTTTATTAACTTTAGCAAATTCAATCAACTAAACAAAATTAAAAACTGCTTTGGTCGAATTTTAGATCTGGTCTTGTACAGTGAATCGACAGGTGTTGTTGACGAAACTGTCGGCCCCTTGAGTACTGTTGATGTCTTGCACCCTCCTCTTGATATAACGTTGACTCTAAGACATGAACTGGGAATGCCATACAACTTTTCTAATGTGAGACACAATTTTTATAAGGGTGACTATGAAAAAATAGGTAAATATTTAAGTGATCAGAATTGGGATGAAATGTTTGAAGGATTACGTGACGTTGACGACATGGTCACGGTATTTTACGATACTTTGCATACTGCTATTAGGAATTATATTCCACTCTGTAAACCAAAAAATAACAAATATCCTCAATGGTTTAATAAAAACATTATAAAATTATTAAATGAAAAAAATAAAATTAGGAGACGTTACAAAAAATACAAAAATCCTAGGGACGAAATCGAGTTAAAACTAATGAGTAAGCGTTGTGAGAGGCTAGCAAAAGAATTGTATAACAATTATCATATAAAAGTGGAAGACGAAATAAAAAATAATCCCAAAATGTTTTGGTCACACATAAAATCTAAGCGTGGTGGTTGTAGCGTTTTCCCAGAGTTAATAACTGATGGATCCACAACAGTCTCCGAAGGATCAGAAGTATGTGATCTTTTTGCTACGTATTTCGCGTCGGTATACACAACTGATAATAGTAATGTAGACATTACAAATTGTTCACAACATCTACATTCAATAGAAAATAATAGTCATTGTCTAACTGCTCCTAGTGTTGATCGTGACCTTCTATTAAAAAGATTACACAATATTAACACTGGCAAAGGAGCTGGTCCAGACGGTATCCCACCAAAATTCATCTCGGAGGTCGCTTCATATATTGTTTACCCACTTTCGATTGTATATAATAAATCGTTAACATCTGGTAAATTCCCTACACAATGGTTGAAGGCCAAGGTTGTTCCCATACACAAGGCAGAAGCCAAAGATTTGGTATCCAACTACAGGCCAATATCCATTCTCTCAAGCTTTGCTAAGATTTTCGAATCTATTGTCCATCCATATTTGCAGCACCAGTTGAAGCTTTACATTAGCGAACACCAACATGGATTTGTTGGCTCCAGGTCTAACGCTACAAATCTGATGACTTTTACTGAATCTCTTGTAGAGGCCGTCGATTCAGGCAAACAGTATGATGTAATATACACTGATTTTAGCAAGGCATTCGATAATATCTCACATAAAATATTATTATACAAATTATCTGCCTATGGCGTTACAGGATCCTTCCTGGAATGGTTTAGATCATACTTATCAGATAGAACATTTCGGGTAGTCGTCAATGGTTTGGAATCATCTGACCGATATATAACATCAGGTGTCCCCCAAGGATCACATTTGGGACCCACTTTATTTAATGTATATGTAAATGATCTTCCCAATTGCTTCCATTTCTCGAGACCTTTCTTATTCGCTGACGATCTTAAATTCGCACGAAAAATCGACACTTCTGACGATGCTGTGCTCTTGCAGGAAGATTTGAGTAGGATGATTCAATGGTGTGAAAACAACAAGATGCGCATTAATACAAAAAAATGCTTTCATATAAAATTTTCGAGGAAAACGAGGTCCATATATTCGACTTATTTCATAGGGTCACACAAAATCGAGGAAGTGGAAACAATAAAAGATCTGGGTATAATATTTGACAAAAAAGTCACTTTCGTACCCCATTTGGAGTATATCATTAACAAAGCGTCTAGAATGTTAGGATTCATCATAAGAAA
The DNA here is from genome assembly GCA_905163395.2 of Endotricha flammealis. Classification (NCBI taxonomy): domain Eukaryota; kingdom Metazoa; phylum Arthropoda; class Insecta; order Lepidoptera; family Pyralidae; genus Endotricha; species Endotricha flammealis. The sequence goes on along the minus strand of LR990879.1, from coordinate 9,585,670 downwards.
CACAAAGTCTTTTCGCTGCAGCCACACTAAGATATTGCTGTACAACAGTCTCGTTCGGAGCATCGTGGAGTACGCCTGTGTTGTCTGGAGACCACATTATGCAGTACATTCATTACGCCTTGAGCGTATACAAAAGCGATTTATGTGGCATCTTTCATTCTCAACGAGAAAAACAAAACTGTTGACATCATACAGGACCAGACTGAAATATTTTAAAATGACCACACTATCCACACGTAGAAATGTCGCAGAAGCGTTGTTTATATACAAATTACTACGAAACGAAATTGATTGCCCTAATTTACTGAAAGATGTACGATTGCGTGCTCCATCTAGATACCCCCGAAGTCGCGTAACTCCGCTGTATCCGCCCTTGCGCAGAACTGTCTTGGGCTCTAATTCTCCAATATCCCGGCTTTGTAAAAGCATAAATAGTTGTAGTGATATTGTTGATGTGCACTGTGATCCCAAGGGAAAATTTTACAGATCTGTGTATGATCACTTTTCGGAATTGTAATAAAAACTCAAATAAATAATAAAAATACTAGTTATGCATGTTGTGCTAGCCTGTAAGTAATTGTTACACATTTTGAAAGTAAAGAAAATGTATTAGTGTAAGTAACAGTGTAAACAATTGTTGGCAAGCCAAATAAATAAATAAATAAATAAATAACGAAACCCATCAAATCACTGGCTAGAATCGACGTAGCTTAACTTTCATGCTTATTGTGCTACGCACAGCGTCGCTATCGAGCTCTTTTCATAAACAAAATAATTACTTTTCAGATATAAGAGTGAAAATTGAAGTCCATGATGGAGAGGTTGATAGTGAAATTAGCGACGAAAAAGAGGATAGTAGAAGTAAAGTTGAACCTGTGATAACAAGTAAACAAGAGCATACAAGAATAGGTAATGTATACTAATATTATTCGCTATCTACTTCGCTGTTAAATTATCTTTGGCATGACGAACGCGTAATAATGTTAAAATAATAAATAAATAAATGATTGAGCTAGCCCCAAAGTAAGTTCGAAATTTGTGTTATATATTTTATTTTATAACAAATACATATATAGATAAACATCCAAGACCTGAGGCCAATCAGTAAAAGTTCGTTTTTCATCATGACCCGACCGGGGATCGAACCCAGGACCTCCTGGGTGGCGGTCTGGCTTGGTAACCATTACGCCACGGGGGTCCGTCAAATGTTGGATTCCTTATATGTAACTTCGGGCGTAGTTTATTACTGATCTCGTAGCAAGCAGAGAGCATTATCAGGCATTTAGAAGGTTTTGCAATATATATTATTGGAATCAAAATAGTAAACAACAGCTCATAGCATTAGGTACCAATAGTAATGTAACAATAGACTGTGGTGCTCGGCAATCGAGCCTCACTTGATTTGCCATCTCTCTGGTATAATGCCTTTTGCTTCAAATTGCTGTTTTTCACGTAGTTGTTAAGGAGGGAAGTCCTTTCAATACTTCCTACTCCGACTATCTTCTTTCTGATTAAATTCGTTGTGAGTTCCAAGACAGCTGTAGTTTTCTTCCCCGGGACGTCAATAAGCTTCATGGCTTATTGTCAATCTGAGGTCGCCGTTGTTGATCCTGGCTACACAGGAGACACATCGGTGGGAATGTGGATTTTGAAGCGGGTTTTTATAAATAGAGTGATTCAAGAGGAAGGTTCAAATAATAATATATTCTTGGACGAATTACACAACGCCATCTAGTCCCAAACTATGCTATAAGCTTGTACTATGGGTACTAGATATAAATATACACTAATACTTTTTTTTTTTTTTGTAAATAAATACATAATATTATACATAGAAAACACCCAGACCAAGACCAACAGACATGTTCATGAACACAAATGTTTGTCTATTACGGGAATCGAACCTAACGAACTAGAGATAAAGTAGCCATTGCTAACCACTCGCCCACGGGCCTGTCATTTATATGGGACTGGCATATGTAAAATACATTCCGAATTTCCCACGAGAAAGTGGGTTGCGAGGGTTTCTGTTCATAATATTACACAGTTAAGATCTTTAGTTCTCTTTCTAGGTGTACAAAAAGTTAAGAACGAAAGTTTAAAACGTAAAAGAAAAACACAATCGGATAGTGATACAGACATTGAAGATATCAAAAGGAAAACAAGGCCTATAAGAAAACGGAAAACGTTAGCCGACGAGAAGAAACTGAAAGAACTGAAACGGAAGGTAGTTAAAAAGGTTAATAAAAAAAATATTGAAGATAAAGATGTGAAACGGAAAGAAAAAAGTAAAATTAAAGGTAACAATTGAATCATTAAATGCACTAATACAAATACACAGTGGAACTTGCATACTTAAACACACTTGCAGACAACACACACGCACACACACACACACACACACACACACACTCATGTTATTACATACATGCACACTCATACTCATGTTATTACACCTTGTACACATTATTATAAATGTTATCTGTAGAAGAGTTAAAATGTATTACATATATACGTATATATATTTTATACCACAAAGTTGGCAAACAAGCCTACGGCCCGCCTGATGGTAAGCATCACCGTAGCCTATAGACGCTTGCAATACCGGGGGTAGGTATCACTCACGCGTTGCCAACCCTCCCAACCCCCCAAGTGGAGCTCTAGAGACCTTACTCACCGTAGGAACACAACATGGCCGAGACCAATGCTATTTGGCTACAATACGATGTAAGGTGGAGGTCCTTCCCCAGACGGGCTGCTCCGATTTGAGCGGATTATCCGCTGTGCCCTACCTCTCTTAATTAACAATAAAGTATATTAATTTTCATTTTCAGAATCGAATATACCAGTAAAAGGAAAAGAAAAAAGATCGGAGAAGAAAGAAACGAAAACATACGAAGATATCGTCAAAGAGTACGCGCAGAAGGTTAATTTTGAAGTTATATTTTTAACCATAGAACAACAGGTAAACAAAAACATAATTATGTCCATGAGCCATTCATCACGCACTGACTTTAACACACACTCCCATCCCACTAAGTAACACGCATAAACACGTACCAATACACCCTCCCACAAACACACGACACACACACAAACACACAGACCAAACACACACATCCGCACATCAAATTTAAAGACTAAGTGTGTTTTGAACATAATTAATATCTTTATTGAATACATACAAATATATACATGGAAATAGCAAAAAGGTTAGTCGACATCACAGGAGACCGAAGAGCTGGCAGCTACCTCGGACAAAGAATTAGTCTAGCTATTCAAAGGGGGAACGCTGCCAGTATCTTCGGAACCTTGCCTAAAGGGACTCCTTTTAATAATATATTTTAGTTATTTTATTATATTTTTTAAGGTTTTTATTTTTACGTTCATTAAATTTATGTTTACAATAATATGTTTAGCTTAGTTTTAATGTGTAGGTATTCAGTAAAGATTAAGTAACAATGAGAGTGAGTTAGTAGAATCTGTGGTGTAGTGAGTTGGTGTGTCTGTGAAATTTGATGGAACTTATAATATATATTAGTAAAAAAAAAACTCAGTTTGATTTTTAAGCTGGTATAAGATGACATATTTATGATTTTTATTTTATAATTGTTAGGCAGTTAGGCTCTGCGACTCACGCAGTTTGAAAAGAAATGAGAGGAAAGATTACTAACTTTCCCGGTAGCTTAGTAGTTAGAGCACTTGGCCGGATATCGAGGAGTCGTGAGTTCAAGTTCCACCTGGGGGGGAGGGGATTTTTTCTTTAAAAAATCAATTTCATTATTATTATTACAGAAACAAGAAATCATAGAGAAAATCCAAGAGAATCAGATCAAAGGCAAGAAATGTTTGGACTGTGGTAAAAACTTCTTAAACATTCTAACATATGAGAGACATGTTAAAACATATCACGACAGCGCGATCGGAAATCTAAAATGTGAATTATGTAACACATATTTCAATAAGAAACGAAGACATATCAGTCATACTAGAATACACGCTACTATGTTCTCGTGTAAGACTTGTGGCTTTAAAACTAAGGTAAAGGTTTTTTTAAGCTATTTTTTTTATACCACAAAGGTGGCGAACAAGCATACGGCCCGCCTGATGGTATACATCACAGTCTATAGACGCTTGCAATACTCACGCGTTGCCAACCCTTCCTAACCGAAGTCCGTTGGTATCGCAAAGGTCGCAGGTTAACTCACTCTTGACTGTGTCGGCTACCGTTGCGGTATTTATATGCCTCAATCTACGTCTCGAATGTTCCCATTGTTTATGGCATTTTTTTGACAAAGTATGGCGTAAACAACTTCAAGGTCAACATAACTTTCAATGTGTAAGCCATTTTGTACCTTATAATGCAATTATTAAAGTTCAATGTCGCTTGCAGTTCTGACTTGTTTATTACCATAGATTTATTATATACTAGCGTTAGATTGGCAATGCAAAAGAGATAGATCATAGCATACGCGTTTGTTAGAGCGAGATAGATAGTCGCGACTATTCTGCCTATACACGCTATCGGCCTGACGTTAGTCGTGTTAAAAACAAATCCCACTTATTTTTTACAAAATTTATGGTTTTTAAGTGTAGTTTTGGTGTTAATTATACGTGATTAAATATGGTTACCTGTGCAGTACCTGGATGTAACTCAAACAAAAAGGAAAATCCACAAAATTAGCACTATCTTGCTTGCACACAAGTACATTACACGCACACTAGTGTATTTTGTTTTTGGTCTCTACTCTCGCCTTAATCAAACCATTGCCGATCTATACGCTAGTATATACTAAATCTATGTTTTTTAGTTTTATTAAACTTATTTTGATCATTTGTCTTATTTTTCTCGATCTATAAATAGATGTAAACAAGTGATTCTGGTGGCGACGCGAGACGTCGAGAACATTCTAGATCGTTCGCGACATGTTTTTATTTTATTTTTTCTGTTCTAGGTGAAGGATACATTGAAGCAGCATTTTGACTGGCACAACGGTAAAAGCCACGAGTGTCAATATTGCAAAATGACATTCGGGAAGATGTCGTCATATTTCACACATATACGGTTAAAACATAGCACGGAATTGAACTGGTGTGAGCTATGCGGAGAGTCTTTCATAGGTAATCTATATTAATATTATAAAGAGGAAACATTTATATTTTTGTTTGTAACTAACTCAAAAACTAATGAATCAATTTTAAAAACTCGAAAGGTACAAGAATGGAATTGATTTTAACAGACCTGCTAGGTTACTCTGCATAGCAATCGCGATTTTAATTTCAATTCTGTATAATTTCAAATGCAAAATTAATAGCAAATCCTAATTCGTACCATTAAAATTTAACCCTAACCTAACTATTTGGCATACAATCCGATTTCATTCAGTTTAGTATTTAGTTAGCGCTAGTCTAGCTGTGAAGAGTACCCATAAAATACTAATTACCTTAAAAAAAAAAAAACGACTTCATGGGACCACCCTTGAGGTATTACCTATAAGCCGAAAAAAGATTTGTTCAAATCGGTTCATAATTGGCGGAGTTATCGCGTAACAAACATAGAAAAAAAACATACGGGTCGAATTGAGAACCTCCTCCTTTTTTTGAAGTCGGTTGAAAAGTAACAATCCAATAGCAATCGAGCGGAATTATCTTCAAGAGTAAGTGGGCTGGTGGTCGACTGACTACCAACGGTCACTTTATCTCGAGGGTCCTTTTTGTCTATTGCCCATTTATCTATTTGCTTGGTCTGGATGTTTTCTATGTATAATTAGTAGATTTTACAACAAGTGCACAAAACGAATCATTTCTATCCGAGACTTTTAGCTGATAGTAATGTCGAGGATAGAAATGGTTTTGTGGACGAGTTATAAACTCTGCTTTTCACTTCGATTGCGAGGAAATAAATAAATAAACGCGCGAAAAACAAGACCTGTTTCCCCATTCCCGCCGCTTTTTTTTTTAAATCTTACGACATTGAAATTAGGCTTGGACTGCAGACCTATACAGCCTACTATTAAATTAATTTTGTAATAAAATAATTTTCTTAAATTAATTAAATAACCTACCGTACTTAAATTTAAATTTTAATATCTTTTATGACTTAAAAAACACATAAGGCCCCCCCCCCCGTAAATTAAAGTAAATATTATAAAATAACAAATTCTATCTCTGAACTTTTTGTTGTGTTTGGCTGTATGGCTTATTTCCTTTCCCGTAATATAGATACATTTATGAGTAGATACGTTTTTGCCCTTGTGCACAAAATTCGATTTTGTGCAGCCTATATCCTGCGCAAATAAGCATTTTCTGAGCATGAGAAGTGAAAAAGTATTTATTTATATATATTTATCAGCAATTTTGCTTTGGCCATTTTGCTTAATATTGCGTGAAGGGATTTAAATTTTCAAAATTGTGTATAACATTCCGCGTATTCTTCTTATAAATTATTCATTGTAACAAACGAGTGGAAGAAAAAATTTCTAAATGACAAAAAAGGCCGTAACCGTTTTTTTTTCGCCATTTCTTTTACCGGTGGCCATTTTGCTTGTGTCCGTAATGGTGGTAGTATATAACGTAGATTATTTTCTTTATATATATATATATATATACAAGTTTTAAATGACAAGAAAAAGTGCCTGTGAAGGTCTAATTTCTGAAATAAACGATTTCATTTCATTTCAAGGAAGTCCTTTCGCGCAATATCATCATCATCATCATCATCATAACCCTCTAGTGGGTGTGGTTTCCGCATTTAGTCCTGTACTGGACCATTGTACGTGATGCCGTGGGGCTGTTATTCCATCCAGCCCACCTCCCTCCAGAAGCGAATTAGTCCTCCCAAACTGCTCAGTGTGTCCGCAAGAGACATTGGTGACCCAAGTGTCTCTTTCCGGATTTGAGTGACGCCTGTGCACTCAAGGAGCACGTGCGCCACAGTTTCTTCGGTCTCCATGCATGCTCTGCATAGAGGGCTGTCCGTGATACCTATTGTGTAAAAGTGTTTGTTCAATGAGCAGTGTCCTGTGATGGTTCCTGTTACCAGGCGCAGGCTTCTCCTGTCCAGGCGCAAAAGGCGCTTGGACAGCTTGTTATCCAGGGATGGTATCGCCTCCTTGGATTGCCTGCAGCCTGGTGCCGTAGTCCACCATCTCTCAGCTTGTGTGTATGTGATGTTTTGTAACCATCTGCGTAGCTGATTGAATGGGATTGGCACGATGAGCTCCGGTCCAAGAACTGTCGTGTCAGATCCTCTTCTGGCCAGTTCATCAGCTGCATCGTTACCTAGTGAGCCACTATGTCCTTTTATCCACTGAAGTGTTAGCGCATTGCGATTCGCGCAATATTTAGAAATCTTTAGTCATATGTATACAGGGGGGGTCAGCTTTAGTTGCTTAGTTTGGGACTAGATGGCGTTGTGTGATTCGTCGAAGAATATTTATTTATCTTTCTTTCTTTCAGGCGAACAAGGCATAAAGTCGCACAAACAGTTCGTACACAAAGACATAGTGATTGAATATAAGTGTAAAAAGTGCAAAAACAGTTTTTTGAGTGTGGACGCGTTAAAAAAACATGAATTACTAAATAAATGTGATCTATTTGCTTGTGTCCGGTGTGGTGATAGTTTTATAACTGAGAAATTATTAAAATATCATGTTTTACAACATAACAACGATAAAAATATCGAGTGTGAATCGTGTAAAGTGCAATTTTTGAATATGGCAGCATTGAACAAACATGAGGTAATCACATATTATTTTTTTGTACCACTAAGGTGGCAAACAAGTATATGGTCGGCCTGATGGTAAGCAGTCACCACAGTATCACTCATGCGTTGCCAACCCTCAATTTCTATTCTATTCTAGGTGGTATGTGGTGATGGCAATCCTTGTGTGCAGTGCGGTAATAGTTATGAGACAGACGAGTTGTTGAAGAAGCATGTTGTTGAACAACATTCGTTGGGTGAAGAGTTTCCATGCGAATATGTAAGTATTTTTATTATTTTATTTGTTAGCTTTTATGTCTTTATTTTTTTTTATCTTATCTTTCTAGCCCTGCTCATTCTAAATAATTCGTTACCTTAAGGTTGCCTTGAAAAGATTGTTGTTAGCAATAAGGCGGCCTTGTTGCAATATCACTAGTCTGTAAGTTGTATGTATGCTGTGTCGTAATGGGGGCGTATTACAAACTCTTAACTCCAGTTTACACCGTAAATTGAAGTGCCTTGCTAAACCATATTATGAGATCCCATTGCCAGCCAGTCAGCGATCACGTAACACTTGGCCGTTTACAAATAAAGGATATTCTATGTATTAATCTATCTTTTTAATTTTTTAATTTTTGTAAATAAATATATAGGGACAATTCATACAGATTGAGCTAGCCCCAAAGTAAGTTCGAAACTTGTGTTATGGGATACTAACTCAACGATATTATATTTTATAACAAATACATATACAGGGTGACTGGTTAAACATCGTACGCATTTTAATAGATAAAAAAGTAATTAATTTATATCCCTTCTGCATAAAAAAAAACAAAAAAAAAATTAAATAGGCGAGATATGCGTATTTTAAAAAAATATTAAAATCGGCCAATTTACGTATACTGTGGTGTCACGTGGTGTCGAATGTCGAAGTCGCGCGAGCGCCGCCGCCCGCCCCTGCCCTCGCCGCGCCGCGGCCTGCGCGGAGTGCGCGGGCGGGGGCCATTCATTCATTTACTACTTAGTCTAGGATGGTCTAGGTATGCTACGTTGCCGTTGCTACGAATGACAAAAAATAAATTTGCGCGAAGAATGAATCGAATGAGGTAGGTAAGTAGGTGGCTAGTTATTAGTTATTTTTAATCACATTACATTTAAAATTTTTACTTACCAACTACGTGGCCTTCTTGCAATTGTTCAAATCATATGAAAATCAAGAAAATCACAATAATTGTTCTACTACACAACACATCACTACACTCGTAATCGTTCACACCAAGTTCTTGGACGGGTCGATAATGAAACGGATGTCGTCTGTCTGTATGTAGCAGATTCCACACCGTATACTGTGACACATTAAAACGTCTTGCGGCATTCCGCGTACTCTCGCGTGGGTTGTGGTCAAAGTATTCTAAAATGGCTTCATGCAACGTCTACCAGATAAGGTTCTGCTCCTCGTGCTTGGGCATGCATGAGTGGGCACGGTAAACTGGCCGAACGCTCTTAATCTAAAATTGAGTCCTAACATCAAATCATATGATGGTACTCGCCGGTTTGGGAACGTCTCGCGATACAACGTAATTGCGTGTCTAACAACGTTATTTGCCCTCGCGTAACATTGCACCATGTCCCAATACTCCTCATTGGTGTATTGATAAGCCATTATCACTACTCACTAGTTCACTCACACACAAGTTCACAACACAAGCGCGGCACACGCGATTCCAATCAAGTTCGCCTCAAGTTTGCCGGTGTCGACCGTTATGACGTCACATTAACGAGTAGAAATAAAAAAAAATACAGAATAATCGAGTAATAGCGAAAATAATATCTTTCGCTATTACTCGATTCAGTGTCGCTCTCGCCGATTGATAATCAATTTGTCTTTCGTTGTTTTGCGATAAGCTAACAGTCCGAGCAACTGCGGAAGCGGCAAACTTGAAACGGACGGGTAGTACGTACGTACGCGACGTGCGATCGATGCCAAAACAAGTTTGCGACTGGGGGGTGGGAGCGAGGTCCGCAATCGAATTGCGTTTGCGCTGGGGTGCGGGCGGGTCGCCGGGCGGGGCGCGGGGGGATTGCCGGGTCATGAGAGTTCATGCATAGTATAATGTAAAAAACGTAGAATGAACATTAAAATAAATAAAAATTAAAAAAAATAAGGTGGTGGTTTTTAACACTTAATGGAATAGGCATCAGCTTCTTATTCACCTCCTTTAATGGGTCCGTTGTTCAATCAGTCACCCTGTATAGATAAACATCCAAGACCCGAGGCCAATCAGAAAAAGTTCGTTTTTCATCATGACCCGACCGGGATTCGAACCCAGGACCTCCTGGGTGGCGGTCTGGCGTGGTAACCATTACAGAGGTCATCTTTTTTAAAATGATTATTTATATTTCAGTGTCACAAAGTACTGCCAAGTGTTTCTTTCTTGCGGCAACACGTTGCCAGAGTTCATGTGAATCGATATGCAGGTGCGGGGAAGCTGCATCGTAGTACAAGGAATATGGTAAGTTTATTTTCACTTCTCATGCTCAGAAAATACTTATTTGCGCAGGATATAGGCTGCACAAAATCGAATTTTGTGCACAAGGGCATAAACGTGTCTACTCATAAATGTATCTATATTAAGGCAAAGGAAATAGCCATACAGCCAAACACAATAAAAAGTTCAGAGATAGAATTTGTTATTTTATAATATATGTGTTTTTTAAGTCATAAAAGATATTAAAATTTAAATTAAAGTACGGTAGGTTATTTAATTAATTTAAGAAAATTATTTTATTACAAAATTAATTTAATAGTAGGCTGTATAGGTCTGCAGCCCAAGCCTAATTTCAATGTCGTAAGATTTAAAAAAAAAAGCGGCGGGAATGGGGAAACAGGTCTTGTTTTTGGTGCGTTTATTTATTTATTTCCTCGCAATCGAAGTGAAAAGCAGAGTTTATAACTCGTCCACAAAACCATTTTTATCCTCGACATTACTATCAGCCCTCGCCTTAGTCTCGGATAGAAATGATTCGTTTTGTGCACTTGTTGTAAAATCTACTATTTATTACTACAAGTTGTTAACTGTAGTCAACTGGTAGCCCGCCGATAGTTGGGAGCCCAATTGCAGACTAGCCATCTGCGGAAGGCTGCTCCGCCATCTTGCGCATAATCCTGAGGTCGGCGACCGGGCGAGAGGCCTCGACAGGCGGCCTTGGGGGGGTTTTCTTAAAAAAAAAGGAGAGAAAAAAAGTACAAAATGACAAAAAAGGCCGTAACCGGTTTTCTTTCGCCATTTCTTTTTACCGGTTGCCATTTTGCTTGTGTCCGAAATGGTGGTAGTATATAACGTAGTTTATTTTCTTTATTTAACTTCCCTCCCCACGCCCCGTGACGTGAGGTCGGTTTGATTTGAGCTCCGTGCTATTATTCGATTTTAATTTATTTAATTGAATTTTTAGTGCAGTGAGTGGTTACATTTCATTTGTCTGTGTTTTCTAACTGTGAATAAATAATTTTTATCATTGTATTGTGCGTAAATATCGTTTAATAAAGCAATTAATATTTCGTGTCGGTTAACGAATACGGGCGGGTAGTGAAATAGTGACTTTTAACAGCTGACCCGCGCTGCGCTGCGCGGCCGCCGCCGGCCGCCTAGTTCTTCGTACGTAAATAATAAAAGAGGTTTGTTTACCTCATCAAAGGTACGTTCGTAGGTTTATTTTATTATAAGCGTAACGTATTTAGGGTATTAATATGTCGTCAAATGCGCATGACCCCGGTGGAGGCAATCCCTTCGAACCATTGCGACAGTTTTTATCGCCTATAAATTCTCCATTACCTGCGAATAATAAGCGCACTTTAGGCGATATAACTCCAACCAATTTATCGCCATGTGAGAAAAGGTTGCAACGATCAATTAGCGACGACACGGCAGTTGAACTGAGCGCTGATGGGTCGCAGGGCGCGCCCTCCGACTATGTTGAATGTGTCCAGCAGGCTTCGGAGTATCTTTCGCGCATTAACGAAATAGTGCAGGATCAGTCGTCACGAATTAATATCGCAAACAAGTCGGCAATAATGGATATAACTCAGAAGGTAATACTACCGCCGAAACAAAGCTGGCAATTGCAGAGCGCGATCTTTTAACCGTTAAATCCTCAATTACGACGTCCGAGCCAGTACAAAGCGTTAATAACAACAATAATAATGCGTCTTATGCCGACCGTCTAAAATTGCGGCTGCCTAAGCAGATGAAACCGGTGCAAACACGTCCACCTATGCCTTGCGTCGTTGCCTATCCAACTGAGGAGCGTTCCTCTGAGCTTACCTCGTCTGCAGCGACTAAAGAGGCCCTTATGAAAGCCATCAAACCGTCCGACGATGGCTTCCAAATTGTCGGTGTTAAAAAAACAACCAAATCCGGAGTTGTACTGCGCGTCTCTAATGAAGCCCAAATTAAAAAATTACAATCCGTTCAAGGAATTAAATCGGCCGGTCTTAAGCTAGAAAAACCGAAAGGGCGCCGACCGCGTATCATTATAAAAGACATTCCCGGCAATATGGACGACACCAAATTTTTATCGGCTTTGTATAACCAAAATATTAAAGATGAGATGAGCATTAGTGCATCGGACTTTACGAAGGAAGTCAAAATAGTGCGTCGTCGTTCAGCAGCTTATGGCAGAAAATGGATAGGTATCGAGTTATCCGCGGAAATTGGGAAACATTTAATTTCAACCAAGGATAAAATTTTCATAGATTTTGCAACTTGTAGATTCATCGACGATATTGAAGTTGTCCGTTGCTTAAAATGCCAACAATATGGCCACGTGCATAAATATTGTTCTGAAGACAAGCCTACTTGTTCACACTGTGCCGGAACACACGACTCGCGCGAGTGTACAAAAAAATCCGAAAAAGACTTTAAGCCAACATGCGCAACGTGCCGCCGTCTAAAGAAAGCGGCCGACCATCAGACCGGGTCTGAGATTTGCCCTTTGCATCTCCATAACGATAGGATTGCGACATCTGAGTTAGATAAGCTTGTTCCGGATTATAAGCTTGATCTCGTTCTAGTCCAAGAGCAATACCAGCGGGCTCATTTAAATAGTAAATTTGTACAGATCAATAATAAAGCACGCGCCGGTATCTATGTGCCAAAGAGCGATTTAACCGTAACCGCTATTACAAACTTGATGTCCACTCACTGTGCGGTCGCCGAAGTAACGTCTCCTCGTTTTAAAGTTTTTGTTGTGAGCTGTTATTTTCAATACTCCGACCCTGTCGGTCCCCATATACACCATTTGCGTACCGTGTTGCAAGCGCTCGTAGGATATAAAGTAATTGTTGGAGCGGATGTTAATGCTTCGTCTCCTTTATGGTACGGTAAACTTAGATCGACAGACGTCGATAGACGAACTTCTGTCGAGGATTTCATTGCAGAGATGAACCTTATTATTCATAACACCCCTGAAGCACCACCTACTTTTAGTGGCCCAATGGGCGAGTCTTCTATTGACGTCACACTTTCTAGTGCAGACGTCCATATACTTAATTGGCGCGTACTTCCAGATGCTTCTTGCAGTGATCACCGTCTAATTGTTTGTGAGTTCTCTCCTGTTGTAAATGATTTACACACATTTAAACAAATCAACTTTCAATATAAAACCAGAAACGCAAACTGGGAATTTTTTAGATCCATGTTTTCTGCTCATGTCAAGGGTTTCATTCGCGCTCAGTTGACGGTCGCGGAAAGTGCGGAACTTCTGTCGGACACCTTCACATATTGCGCTGACGTCACACTTGGCCGTAAAGCGGTGGTAGATCGACGACGTTGCGACTGGTGGAACGATTCCTTGTCGCGGTTGCGTAGGGCTTTTCGTAGTGCTCGACGTAAGACTGCCAAATTAAAGAAACGAAAAATAGAGGGAGTAATTTATCAAACGGCTTTAACAGAATTACGTATTGCAAGATCTCACTATCGGGCCGCTGTTCAAAAATCCAAAGGCAACCTATTACGACGCGTTGTAGATAAACTAAATGATGAGGGTCCGTGGTCTCCACTATATCACGAGTTTAAGGCAAATAGGCGCATTGACCAAGCCTATGTAACTAATATTAAACTCAATAACACGCATACTCTTGGTGTAGAGGAGACTGCTGATGCCTTATTAAACGTTTTGATACCGGACGATAACTTAAGTAAGGATAGCGCATATCATCGCGACGTTCGAGATTCGGCCACGCAATGCCCTCTAACTCCAAAATCCGATCTTCCGTCACTAGACGAGTTTCTATCGGTAGTTAAGGCTTTGCCAACTAATAAGGCTTCTGGTGACGATAAAATAACTAATAGGATGATTCAAGAAGCATGCAAAGTAGCCGCTGATTCCATCTTAATGGTTTACAATCGTTGCATCGACGAAGGTTATTTTCCTACCGTCTGGCGACAAGGCTTCATTAGATTAATACCTAAAGGCGGTGATAAACAGCCTGACGATCCTAAATCCTATTACCCTTCTACCATCATTGGGTAAGGTTCTCGAACGTCTCATAGTTCCGCGTTTGCTACCAGGTGGCCCTAAATTTCACGAAAGACAGTTTGGTTTCACCGTCGGGAAATCTACCGTCGATGCAGCTCTTGCCGTCCGTAAAGCAGTTGAGCATTCTGAAAGTAAATATGTAATAGGCGTATTTTTAGATATCTCGGGTGCTTTTGATAATGCTTGGTGGCCAATGTTATTACTTAAACTTAAGACCAGAGGATGTTATAGTAATATTTACTCTCTTATTCTGTCGTACTTTGAAAATGGTATATCTAAATTAAAACTCGGACACTATGCTGCGTCAAAGGTGCTCACATTAGGCTGCCCACAAGGCTCAGTATTGGGGCCCTACCTGTGGAATATCGGCTTTGACGACTTTTTCAGCCTCCCCTTACCGGATGGATGCTCCTTGACGGGTTATGCTGATGACGGTCTTTTATTAATTAATGCTAGTTCGCGGGCATCTTTAGAAAAATTAGCTGAAACGAGTCTTAACATTATCTCGGAATGGGGAAATCGTAACCGTCTCGAATTTGCACCTCATAAAACGTATCAACTTATGCTTAAGGGAAATTTAAAAGTCCCTCCGCGCTTTCGCTTTGATGGAGTTTCAGTTTCAAATAAAATCACAGTTTGCTACTTAGGTTTATTTTTAGACAAAAACTTTAATTTCATTGAACATATGAAGCAGGTAGGAGAAAAAGCCAAAAAGAATTTTTATGCCTTAACTCGAGTATCTGCGGCAACCTGGGGTTTAACCTTTAGAACGTTAAAAATGGTTTATACTGCGACGTACCTGGGTTGTATAACATATGGTTCAGCGGTTTTCGCGGATCGTGTAACAATTGGGGCCGCGCGAAGAAAATTATTGCAAAGTCAGCGTCTTGCCTTGATATTTTTGTGTAAGTCTTACAGAACTGTCAGCACGGAGGCACTCCCTGTGCTGGCTGGCGTAATACCCGTCGATTTGGAGATACAGCGTCGCGCGTCGATGTACTATAGATCAAAAGAAATGACCCCCGCGTTCCTTAAGACACGTGATCGTGACAAAATAAATAGACTTTTTAATCCGTTAGATGACGTATTACAGACTCTTCTATCGGAATGGCAGGAAAGGTGGGAGACTTCCGTAAAAGGCCGTCATCTGTATCTGTTCTTTCCCTCTGTGAGAGACAGATTAAAGAAAACCTGGCTAGAGGTCGACCATCAAGTAGCTCAATTTTTAACGGGACACGGAAACTTTAAGGCCAAGTTATTTTATTTTAAGGTTGCACCTTCTCCTTTCTGTGAGTGTTCTACCGCAAATATCAGAGTAGAACAAACAGCTCATCACGTTCTGTGGGAGTGTGATCTTTGGCATGACGAACGCGTAATCATGTTGGATTCTTTACATGTCACTTCGGGCGTAGTTTATTATTCTGATCTCGTAGCAAGCAGAGAGAATTATCAGGCATTTAGAAGGTTTTGCAATACATATTATTGGAATCAAAATAGTAAACAACAGCTCATAGCATTAGGTCCCAATAGTAATGTAACAATAGACCGTGGTGCTCGGCAATCGAGCCTCACTTGATTTGCCATCTCTCTAGGGTATAATGCCTTTTGCTTCAAATTGCTGTTTCTCACGTAGTTGTTAAGGAGGGAAGTCCTTTCAATACTTCCTACTCCGACTATCTTCTTTCTGATTAAATTCGTTGTGAGTTCCAAGACAGCTGTAGTTTTCGTCCCCGGGACGTCAATAAGCTTCATTGCTTATTGTCTATCTGAGGTCGCCGTTGTTGATCCTGGCTACACAGGAGACACAGTGGTGGGAATGTGTGGTGGGCTTCTTTATTTAAACAAGTTGTAAATGACAAGAAAAAGTGCCTGTGAAGGTCTAATTTCTGAAATAAACGATTTCAGTGCATTTCATTTCTTCTGTTATTCCTTCTTGCCTTTAAAGATTAATCATGAATAAAATAAAAAAATGTTACATTTAACATATTTGAGAAATGGAAAGGCAACAAAAAAAAATCAACACTTAATATTATAAATGTGAAGGTGTGTTTGTTTGTTTGTTTGTTTGTCCTCCCTTCACGTCGAAAGTAATGAACGGATTGATATGATTTTTTTATTGGGGATAGTTTAACGTCTGGAGAGTGACATAGGCTACTTTTTTTCCCACGGGATAAAGAGATTAACCATAGGAAAAATTATTGACATTTTCCCTTGAACACGCGGGCAGAGCCACGGGTAACAGCTAATCCTTACTTCCTTACTAATATTATAAATGAGAAAGTGAGTTTGTTTGTTTGTTTGTTATTCCTTCACGGCTTGACTAAGCAGCCTATCATTATCAAAATTTGCATACATATTGTTAGGGGTACAGAGCCCAACATAGGCTACTTTTTATGCCGTGAAAGTATGTCGTTCCAATGGGAAAATATTTTTTCTACTATAGAGGGCGCTGTATCGGCCAACAGATGGCGACACAAGTCGCGCTATGGGTTGTTTTGTTGTCAAACGAGATTTATACAGTCATAAAATTAACGCTAGGAAGCCGCGGGGAAAAGTTAGTAAGTAATAAAAGCGAAAAAAATTTTTTTGTCTGTCTATTTGTACGCCCACATCTTCGTAGTTACTGAACGGATTTTAATGCTGTTTACACAGAAATATAGAGCTTGTCTTGGAGCAAAATAAAGGCTTTATTTTATTTAAATCGGATATCAGTTATATTCAGTTACGTGGACAAAGTGGTAATGAAAATTAAGTTCCTCAAAACTTCACTAGATGACACTAACTCCGATTTACACGTCGATACTGGTGTACGACCTCCGTGGCGTAATGGTTACCACGCCAGACCGCCACCCAGGAGGTCCCGGGTTCGATCCCCGGTCGGGGCATGACGAAAAACTAACTTTTTCTGATTGGCCTCGGGTCTTGGATGTTTATCTATATATGTATTTGTTATAAAATATAATATCGTTGAGTTAGTATCCCATAACACAAGTTTCGAACTTACTTTGGGGCTAGCTTAATCTGTGTGATTTGTCCCTATATATTTATTTATTTATACTCTTTTAACCACAAATCCAATACCACGCGGGCGAAGCCGTGGGCACAGCTAGTCTTATCCTAAATTATCTTATCATTTACAGCCAAAACACTTCCGTCGTGTCACAAAACAGTATCGTCGCGATGAAACCATGAGAAGGTGGGTGGTGAAAGAGCAACAAGGACGGCGAATGGTGATCAAGAAGGAGGGGAACGAGACAGAACCATGCACCGTCATGTGTGAAGTGTGCGGGAAGGGATTCAAGGTAAAAAAAATTTTTGATTTACAACTATTGCATAGCTTTTATTGCGGACTTTGAGCGCGGCGACCGAATCAAGAAATTCTGTAACGAAAATAAATTAAAACTTAACACCGATAAAATTAATAAACAGAATTCAACCTTAATCTCTCAACTCAAAATTCAATACGCAATTTAACAGAATCCACTATGAGGGATGAGCGGTAACAATTAAATTTAAATCTATACTAATATTATAAAGAGGAAAGATTTGATTGTTTGTTTGTTTGCATTGAATAGGCTCCGAAACTACTGGACCGATTTCAAAAATTCTTTCACCAGTAGAAAGCTACATTATCAGGGAATGACATAGGCTATAGCATTTCCCGAAATTCAATGTGGTTCCCACGGGAACGGGTCCGGAACTTCACGCGGACGAAGTTGCGGGCAAAAATGCCCGGCGTTACTGTGGCATATTTTCATACGTTTTGTCAAAGGCGAACTGTCAAAAGTGACATACAATAAGAACGGGAGTTGTAGTTCCAATTTCGGCCACGTTCATATAGACCATTGTAGCACTATACCTCTCTGGTCGAGATTTGATATATGCTGTTATTTATTTCACATTGAAGTCACGGGCGGATTGTGCATGCGCAGCGATTTAGCGCAGGCCACGCTGCCATGTACAATCCGAGCCAGTCGTCCCCTATACCCCGTCCGCGTAGGTCCAAATATTGGATCAGAAGGCTTAAGTGATTGTGAGCACAGTTTGTCAGAAAGTTAACCCTGGTTGTGTATTTTTATAACAATAAACAGTTGGTGATAATTCATACTTTTATTATTCCCACTGCCCAGAACACTTACCATCGGACATTCAGTGAGAAACATTACACACACATATTTACCTGAACACTTACCATCGGACATTCAGTGAGAAACATTACACACACATATTTACCTGAACACTTACCATCGGACATTCAGTGAGAAACATTACACACACATATTTACCTGAACACTTACCATTGGACATTCAGTGAGAAACATTACACACACATATTTACCTATCTGGTAAGGTATATAACCTCTTAAACGTTTTATGTTGTCCAGGATAAATACCGTCTCCAGTACCACCAGCGGTTGCACAACAGCGCCGGCCACCATCGCTGTCCGACGTGCGACAAGCGGTTCATTAACGAGCATGTCTTTCTTGTGAGTATTAACAATATTGACGACCTCCATGGCGTAATGGTTACCACGTCAGACCGCCACCCAGGAGGTCCCGGGTTCGATCCCCGGTCGGGTCATCATGAAAAACGAACTTTTTCTGATTGGCCTCGGGTCTTGGATGTTTATCTATGTATGTATTTGTTATAAAATATAGTATCGTTGAGTTAGTATCCCATAGCACAAGTTTCGAACTTACTTTGGGGCTAGCTCAATCTGTATGAACTGTCCCTATATATTTATTAATTAGACTAGTATTAGTCTATGGGATGGCAACACATTTTCATCATTGTCTCCTGTTACTCTATAAAGGCGTTTATTTTTTACATGTTATGATTTAAAGATTTATTTGCCTCTAAGGCTTGTAGACCACGCCGGAGACGCGCCGAAACCGCACCGGCGCCTGAACGCAAAATCGTGTATACGAAAAAAAATCGCACCGGCGCCGCATAAAGCCGCCGTAAGCTGCAGTGCATATACACATATTTTTTTGATTATTCCTCATTTTGCCAGGCGCCAGTGCGATTTCTCTTCGTTTACACCATTTTGCGTTTTTCGGCGCCGGTGCGGTTTCGGCGCGTCTCCGGCGTCGTCTGGAAGCCTAAGTGGTACATTATGATGTTAGGATTAGTGAGTAGTTCTAAACACTTACACTTTACACTATTTAGGTGCGACACGCCGATGGGCGTTCGTGCCGTATACCGTGCCGCTGATATCCATACTAATATTATAAATGTGAAAGTGTGTTTGTTTGTCCTCTCTTCACGTCGAAAGTAATGAACGTATTGATATGATTTTTTTATTGGGGATAGTTTAAGGTCTGGAGAGTTACATAGGCTACTTTTTATCCCGAAAAAACATCTTATTCCCCCGGGGAAAAAAAGTAAAACATTATTTTTTCATATTTTTTTAACGGGGATAATTTAAGGTCTGGAGTGTGACATAAGGTACTTTTCCCCCACGGGAAAAAGAGATTCCCATGGGAAAAAAAAACATTTTTGCCTTGACCACGCGAGCGGAGCCGCGGGTAACAGCTAGTTAATTAATATATTCCTTCCAGGATCACCTGCGCGTGCACACGGGCGAGAGACCGTTCCTGTGCGGCACTTGCGCGAAATCGTTCAAGACGCGCGCAGGACTGTACAGGCACGAGATGGTATGTTTGTTTACTTCGTTATAGCGATATCAAAAAGGAATGATCTATTTAGCGACGACCCCCTTGGCGTAATGGTTACCACGCCAGACCGCCACCCAGGAGGTCCCGGGTTCGATCCCCGGTCGGGTCATGATGAAAAACGAACTTTTTCTGATTGGCCTCGGGTCTTGGATGTTTATCTATATATTTGTTATAAAATATAATATCGTTGAGTTAGTATCCCATAACAGAAGTATCGAACTTACCTTGGGGCTAGCTCAATCTGTATGAATTGTCCCTATATATTTATTTATTTAACCTATTTATTTAATGTCATACGGCCAGTGAACGAAAAAAACATAGAAGAGTAACTTCAAACAAAATCTCTTTGATAGACGGCCCCACGACGTTTGTTTTCTTTGAACACTTAGTTTGTTTTCTATTAACATTACTAAGTAATGATTGGGTAGGTTGTCAACGCTCGTCGCTAATTGGCTAAGCAACGCATAGTAACAATGACATCATTGGCGCTGGAAATGAACGTATGTGACATTTTTAAGGGGCGGTAAAATTTGTCAAAGTGGACGAGTAATGTAAAAAGGTAGCAATGAAAGATTTGAATTATTTTTATTATGTACTTTATTTCTTTTGCGTATGATGTGTATGCATGATAACAAAAAGTTCACGTTTATTTATCACTCCTTTGCAAAAAACGGGCGGTTTTGATTTTTCTACATTAGTGGTATAATAAATAATTTAATACAATAAAGTTTTTAATAGCCAATTTTTGTATCCCAGGCGGATTTTTTGCAGCAGAATCAGCAATCAAATTAAACTTACACCCACAGCTTGGACAAGAGACCTAAAAGATAAAAATAGGAATTTTAAAACGCCATCGTAGAATGATTCTGATTCATATTTCAGTCATTTTTTATTTTATTTTAACAACTTACCAAACGAGGATTAGGTTTCTCAGTAACATTTTCTTTGTTTGCATGCAGTTTTTCTATCGGAGTTGTAGTAAGCACATTGTTGTGTTGTCTCTCCTTGGGATTTAAATTTTTTAATGTGGAACTACACAATACCAACTGAAATTAAAAAATACCAACATATGAAAACTAAATATGTAAAATAAATTATATTAAGCTATACCAAATACTTCGCATATTTTAAATATAAAACGATTATACGCACCGTACAAATTGGAACAGATTTCGATTTGAGCTTCTGGTATCCTTTTTGCGTCCTATAAAAATCGTCATTTTGAAAATGGACTGAGCAAATTCTTGAGCTTTTGCTTGGGGACCATTGGTTTTCCTGTCTTTCCAAGCGAACTGCTCTCGTCCATTGTTCTCTCGGACTCGGTTCTTGTGGAAATCTATCAAAGGAGCTGAGTGTTTTAATGTAGCAAAAAAGAAAACACCAACATATTTTACTTCAAACTGTAAACAATATTAATTTACTTAGTCCATCAGGCATAACACCATCCCCATAGAAAAAAATTTATCCATGTTTTTAATTAATATAAAAATAATGTAGTGGTTTACAGGGTACTTACAGGTGATAACTAATTCCAGTATTTTTATTATGTAGATCAGATCGATTGATGCACCATTTCACCGCACAAGAAGGCATAATTTACACTTTTAAAACTTGTCAAAAATGTGAACAACGACATGTGCCGTCACAGCCGAACTAAACTACTTCGCGGCACAATTTATAAGCCCCGCCTACCGCGGCACAATCCGCGTTGGGTCATTTTCGGGCGCTAGGAATGCTTCTATGTTTTTTTCGTTCACTGCATACGGCACACAAGCTAACAGGCCACCTGAAAATAGTTTGGAACACACAAAGTTGGCAAACAAGCATACGGTCGGCCTGATGGTAAGCATCACCGTAGCCTATAGACGCTTGCAATACCGGGGGTATCACTCACGCGTTGCCGGTCTGTGGTCCGGTGGTCTTATGGCTAGCATTGGTCACTTCACCCCAAGGGCCGCGGACTCGAATCCTGCGCAACGCAAACATTTGTGTGCATGAACATGTCTGTTTGCTTTAGTCTGGATGTTTTCTGTGTATAATAAGTATTTATTTACAAAAAAAGTGTTTAAGTATATTTATCAACAATCTAGTACCCATAGTACAAGCTCAGTTGCCTAGTTTGGGACTAGATGGTTGTGTAATTCGTCCAAGAGTATTTATTATACAATGACCCATAGATTTAATATATACTAGCGTACCTATAGATCGGCTTTGTTTGATTGAGGCGAGTCCAAAAACAAAATACACTAGTGTGCGTGGAATGTACATGTGTGCAAGCAAGATATATAATTTTGTGGGTTTTCCTTTTAGTTTGAGTTACATCCAGGCACTGCACAGGTAACCATATTTAATCACGTCGAATTAACACCAAAACTACACTTAAAACTCATAAATTTTGTAAAAATAAGTGGGATTTGTTTTAACATGACTGACGTTAGGGCGATACAAGCCCATAGCGTGTATAAGAAAAAAAGGTCTCGTCTATCTATCTCGCTCTAACAAACGCGTATGCTATGATCTATCTCTTTTGCATTGCCAATCTTCTTACGCTAGTAAGTTATAATAAATCTACGCAATGACCAATCTCACTTTGTAACTCATATATTTCTTTTTCAGATCCACACGAATTCACGTCGCCACGTGTGCGAACTCTGTGCGAAGTCATTCCGGACGTCATCTGAAGTGAAATTACACATCAGCTCGGTTCACTTGAAGATGAGGATACACAGAGAGAGAAGAGGGAGAAAGAAGGAGAATATTTAAATATATAATAAATATATAGGGACAAATCACACAGATTGAGCTAGCCCCAAAGTAAGTTCGAAACTTGTGTTATGGGATACTAACTCAAATACATATATAGATAAACATCCAAGACCCGAGGCCAATCAGAAACGTTTTTCATCATGACCCGACCATAATTCGAACCCGGGACCTCCTGGGTGGCGGTCTGGCGTGAAATATTTTATGACACAACGCCATCTAGTCCCGAACTAAGCAAAATGAGTGCGTCCCAGTAATTGTAAAATGTACACAATTCGCACAGCGCCAACTCGTCCCATAGTAAGCTAGCTTTACCCTCCTTGAGTTATGGGTACCACACAACAGATATATTGTGAACTAGCGAAACCCGCGCAACTTCGTTTGCGTGTATCCCGCTTTCCCGTGGGAATTTTTAAATTTTTCTCTCCGTAAGAACCATCCTCGTACTTCAAGGAATATTCTAAAAAAAAAATCAGCCAAATCGGTCAAGCCGTTTTCATGTTATGTCGTGACAACGGAAAACGGGTTTCATTTTTATATATACAGGTTGGTCCAAAAGGTGACGTCAAAAAATTTTTTTTAGATTCATCACACCTGGGTGTATCCGAAAATACCCCATGTATGTTCAGCGATTTTTAGTAGTTTAGAAGTTATGATTTTTTTTATGTGTATTTGCATATTTTCTACCGGAGCAACTTAAAAAAATCACAACTTGTTTAATAGTAGGAATTTTTTGATTATTTTTTTTGCAACATGATCGTCTTGAATTGCTCTTTCATACCTTTAATCAACTACACAACATTCTTTATTACAAGTTACCGAAAAAAGAGTCGAAAGTGAAAATTTTAGGTTTGACTTCAACGGAGTAAAATTTTCAAAATTCTCTTAATAATACAAAATGGATGTTTCATAGGTTCAAACTAATTTTAAAAACTTCAGCGATTTATCAGCTTTCCAAATAATAATAAAAGAGTTGTTCTTAATAGGCGATTTTACGATGAAATCGGCTTCCAAACTTAGTTAGGTGAAAAAGCGCTAAGAAAAAATGTTGTACTAAAAATTGTTTTTGCTTTTTTTTTTCATCCTTATGGCCAACATTAATCCTCAAAAGCATTCAAAGAAGCTCAAATTAAATAGTTGTCTCAAATTACATTTTGTAATTTTGTGTTACGTTGCTTCATTTTGTGTTACAATGACGATGTTTAACAAAAACTCTGTTTTTATTTGTTAATACGGTTATTTTGCTTTATTATTAGGATCAGTAAAAAAAAACAATAAGTTAAAATTTAATTAATTTATTAGAGACGATTTTCAAAATGACGCCCTTCAACTTCGATACACAATCGGCAACATCTTAAAAAAAATTATCTCGTAGAAGGGTCTCTCTCGAAGGGTCGTGTTATGAGTATTAATAAATACCCTATGGTCCGGGTAATGGTCCAGTATTTCTCCTCGCCGGTCCAGTTGTTGACGATACAGCCTTGCTACTAAAAGACCATTTCCTTTGGCCACGCCATAGTAATAGTGCATTTCTGCGTACAGACTTAAGAGTAAAATTACTCATGTTTCTGCACAAACGTAATCCAAATCACTAAGCAATCAAGGTCCATAACACAAGCACAAGTGGGTCGTAAGGCAAATCGGAGTCCAGTAACAATGCGAAAGTAGGTTCAAAATTGGGATCGGAAACAACGTCAATAAGTAGTAGTAACACACACGAAGGTTCACTACCTTCGTGTGACGACTGACGAGAGAGATGACGCAGGTGAAAGAACCGGGGAGCGAGGGAGGGGGAGGTAACAGGTAAAAAATTAACCCTTAGTTACTGGCCTGGCCCCTTTTGAAATGGGTTTTTACTTTTGTGTGACTGACCTTGAAGTGCATTTCTGATTGATTCTAGGTTTAAGTGTGTCACTAATTGTTAATTTTGAGCTTCTTTGAATGCTTTTGTGGACTAATGTTAGCCATAAGGATGAAAAAAATAGCTATAACACTTTTTTTAGAACAAAATTTTTTCTTAGCACTTTTTCACCTAACTAAGTTTGAAGCCGATTTCATAGTAAAATCGCCTATTAAGAACAACTTTTTTATTATTATTTGGAAAGCTGATAAATCGCTGAAGTTTTTAAAATTAGTTTGAACCTATGAAACATCCATTTTGTATTATTAAGAGAATTTTGAAAATTTTACTCCGTCGAAGTCAAACCTAAAATTTTCACTTTCGACTCTTTTTTCGGTAACTTGTAATGAAGAATGTTGTGTAGATGATTAAAGGTATGAAAGAACGATTCAAGACGATCATGTTGCAAAAAAAATAATCCAAAAATTCCTGCTATTAAACAAGTTGTGATTTTTTTAAGTTGCTCCGGTAGAAAATATGCAAATACACTTTAAAAAAATCATAACTTCTAAACTACTAAAAATCGCTGAACATACATGGGGTATTTTCGGATACACCCAGGTGTGATGAATCTAAAAAAAATTTTTTGACGTCACCTTTTGGACCACCCTGTATAGATAGATGTATACTTACTAGCTTTTCCACGTGGTTTAGCTGGCGGTTGATCTTATGACATAGATCTCGTTTGACAACAAAACGGCCCAGTGCTTTGTGGCGCCATCTGTTGGCCGACATTGCAGCGCCACCTATCGTAGAAAAAATATTTTCTCTACTTTCACGGGATAAAAAGTAGCCTATGTTGGGCGCTGTACCCCTCACAATATGTATACAAATTTTCATAATGATCGGCTGCTTAGTCGAGCCGTGAAGGAATAACAAACTCACTTTCTCATCTATACTAATATTATAAAGAGGAAAGATTTGATTGTTTGTTTGCATTGAATAGGCTTCGAAACTACTTTACCGATTTCAAAAATTCTTTCATCAGTAGAAAGCTACATTATCAGGGAGTGACATAGGCAGCTTTTCCCGAAATTCAATGTGGTTCCCACGGGAACGGGTCCGGGACTTCACGCGGACGAAGTCGCGAGCAAAAAAGCTAGTTCTCAATAATATTGTTTTTTACTCAAATCCATGCGAAGCCGGGATAGACTGCTAATTTATAATATTAGTATGTTAAATAGAAAAAACCCAAGGACAAACAAACCCAATGTAATCACATAAAAGTTGACATAAAGACGACACGACGACGTTGGACTTCCGTTTCCTCCGTTTGTGGGGCTATGCAAGATATACTTAAGTTTCAGACTAGATGGCGTTGTGTGCACTAAATAGTTAATGAATGTACATATATTGTAAATAAATACATTAAATATTATTTATATAAACTAGACTTAGTTTTTTTTTTGTTTATATGTTAATACAAGGAAAGGGATTTTTTGAAAATTCCCATTAGAAAATGGAGTAGTAACAGAACTGTTACATTGGGAAAGTTATATAGAAATTTAGCATTATATTTATATTATACAAAATAGTTGATTTTAATAAATAAAGTTATAATAAATGTTTGTTTTATTTTTATTGAAAAGGCTGTCAAACGAGTATAACATTCAGACTCGAGACAAACTCAAATGCCATCACAAAGGTTTGCCCAAAGCAAGGAATCGAACCGGCGCCCTCTGGTCCCAAAGTTATATCACTACCAAGCCAACACACCACTGGGCTCTCAAAATAGAATGAAGATTATCAAGTGTTTGTTATAATATTCCACAAACATAATTGCAAAATTATATGTAAAATGTATCGACATAAAAGTATAGACAAGCTGTCCGGCTCTGAGATTTTGCGACATTGCGATGGTTCACATGCACACCACCATTCAGTCAGTTGCGAGCGAGCGACAGAAGCAGTGTCCAATTGACAAAAAACGATAGCTATGTGTTAGATATGTAAGCAAACGCCTTTCTTGTGTGCGTGTCGGACATGTGTATGTGTGCGTGTGCGCGGAGGGCGCCCGCGCAACCGTGTTGGCCGGAGGATGACGCATTAAACAGTGTGCAACCAACTACCGAGTTTTATTGATCTCTCTCGATACATACCTAAATACTTAACACTATGTTAAAAAAAAAGAAAAACGATCTGTTAAAACAAAAGACAAAAACAATCTGTTGCTTCTGTCGCTGTCCTCTTCCCTCCGGACCGCCGCTATCAATGGACCCATATACCTTTCTAATAAATAATTTTTAAATAAAGTGCACAAAAATATCGGCGATTACTAGGTAGGTAATAATAAGAATATTGTTTAAGTCCATAACAAATGTCGAAATGAAATGAAATGAAATCGTTTATTTCAGAAATTAGACCTTCACAGGCACTTTTTCTTGTCATTTACAATTTGTGTATATGTATAAAGAAAATAAACTACGTTATATACTACCACCATTTCGGACACAAGCAAAATGGCCACCGGTAAAAGAAATGGCGAAAGAAACCCGGTTACGGCCTTTTTTGTCATTTAGCAATTTTTTTTTCTTTCACTCGTTTGTTACAATGTATGAGTACACTTATAAGAATAAATAAAATACAGATCCAGGTACATACATAAATCAAGCACCAAACGCGGGATGTCGATCCAAATAGCGCTATGGTCAAATCCTAAATATGTCGAATATGTAGATGTTAATAAAGCGAGCAGACAAGTCCTCCAAGATGACAACCACAACTGAGAGTCGGCCCGCCAGCCTCCATCACTGAGCTCACCATCAACAATATTATGAACGATATTGGAGGGAACACAGCGACCCGACTCCCGATGCGACCGTAATCCCGGACGAGCCCATTCTCAAAAACAACTCCGTCAAAAACTATTCCACTGATACGCTATCGGCATTCTTTTGAGACACGATTGAGACACCATTGAGAGTCCATTGGTGCATTTGTGTTAGTAGAATCGGGCTCCATCTGATTCCGTTGCATCGAAATAATATTACTACGTATAGAACGGACACCGCGAACAAAATTTTTGTCCCCATACGTTGAGGCCAATAGACATCAACTCGTTTAGAAACTTGCCGACGCTCATCGTGATTGGTCCTCGGATTTATGTCAAAAAAAAAATTGTAAAATGCCGTCATGTTCAATAAAAACTTGTAAAAACCGTTCAACAGTAAGGAAGAAAGATAGCGGCATGACTTATCATCGGTAAGTATACAAAAAATTAAGTAAAACCAACCAAAACAATTTTTTTTCATTATTTTCTATTGCATCATAATTGCATCCGCCATTTCTATGTGAAAATCATAGATTATCAAAAAGTAATCGTACAGATGGGATACGTAGGTACTAAGCGTAGGTCAATTTTATAATATAATTTAGGTACTTATTTCTGAAAAATTTTTTCCTTTTTTTAAACCGACTTCAAAAAAGGAGGAGGTTCTATGTTTCATTGTTTTTTTTTTTTTGGAGGTCCGCCGATTACTCCTTCAATTTTGGACCGATTTTCATAATTCTTTTTTTAAAATACATAATATGTAATTTAAATATTGATTTTTTATACTATATTTCCAAAATATTTTTATATAGTAGGTAAAAAATACGTAAATGTGGATAAAGTTACTAAGTAAAAAAAATAGTTTCTAGAAAACAAAAAGATGGAAAACGAAACAGCATTTTAAATTTCGACCAACCATTTTCGAACAAATGAAATTCGGGCAAACAAGTTTCGGAGTAAAGATACGTTACCATTCAACAAGAGGAGTTGTCTTGTCTGGCAGGCGACCGTCTCCTAGTATTTGCATATATTACAAAATACTTCAATATATAAATAGCTTCATTATAAAGTTTTGATTTAATCTCAGTTTATTTTTGACTAATATTAAGTTAAGAACAAAAATGTAATGTAGCTTCCTACCTATAAAACTAATATTATACCTATTTTCTATTAAGTTTATTCTATTAAGTAAAATAAAATATTGTAATAAAATAATCAGTTAGATGTCCAATAGGCAGAATATAAACAAAGTGTCGCCCCTGCGTAGTAATGTCATATTCTATGACTCGGTTGGGGGCGGGGCCAGGGAGGGGCGCGCCCCGCACGGCCGAACGCGGCGCCAAAATTTGAAGGCGCTGTCATTTCTATACGTAGTAATATTATTTCGATGTTCCGTTGCATTATTTTATTAAAATATATTAAAATTAAACCAAAACTTACTATTCTAACAAACTTACATTTATATACAAGTAAAACACCCCGACCCTGATACCACACTGTATTCTGGCTCCGTCTGCTGATTGATGCACGCATCTCGCTCCAACTGCTGTGTTGTCTCGCTTCAACGTTCATTGACAACTTGCACGGGACTACTCCTACGCTCTGTGAGATCCTAGTACTTATGAGCCGTGGTAGGCGCTGTATCTGGCGTGTGGCGTGGTTGTCACCGCGTGTGCACGTGTTGTTTATAAATTGATTATTAAGATACATTCGAACATGGATAAATCTATATCAGACACGGAAATGGACTGCACTACCACGCCTCATCTAAATATGAAGACCGAGAGAAAAATCCAAAATTCCTACGAGAACGCGGGATAAACGCCAACGAAGTTGCGCGGGTTTCGCTAGTTTTTTAATAAACTTCTAAGTAGTAAACTTTGACGTACCGTATCTATCAAATAACAAATGAAAGAAACAACAAGTCTTCTCTTCAAATATCAAACAAAAATCTTTTACCACGCGATTCACGCGCACCGCTCCGAAGTTCACCGAACGAAACCGACAGATCGCAACGCAACTCCGTCCTTGTCAGTCCGCGTCCGCGCCACTCCGCGCTTCGAATAAGACGTTTTTACGCTCGAGTGCAATCTCGTTAATCTCGCGAGATCTCGCCCTTTTTTCGTCCGAGATCAATCTCGCTAAAAAAGACCGAGATCTCGCTAAAAGAGAGCGATCTCTGAGAACGAGATTGCATTCCCTATATACAACCCCTTTTATTATAAAAGGGAACTTGTATAGACACACAGGAACAAATTAGATATGGATGATTTTTGTTAATGGATAAGTATATATAATGGATAGTGGAGGGGAGGGGTCGCCCGTTTTGGTGCGGGGCGGGGAGTGGCCATTCTGTACGTTAGTACTATTATGAATTCTGTGGTATAGGTTTAATTAAGTACATAACATTATGTCTTAGAGCTAAGAAGAGCGGAGTCTCCTGGCACAGGCATCTAAATGCTTAAAAGGAGGCTTCGTCAACTAGTTTATATTAATAATGTAGATGAGGAAATAAAACACTTTTTATGTCGATGTGTAGTAAAATGCTATATAATAATAACCTGGAGTTCGTGTATGTCACATGGAGAGAAAGAGAAACAAGATTTATAATAAACTTACATGTTTATTGACTACTTACAGCGTTCAGTTTTTTGTCATCAAAAAAGGCGTTTTTTTCTACAGCCCAATGAGTTTTTTTTACATTTTTTCCCGATCTAGACATAGTTTTTTAATACAATATTTCTCTAAAAAAATTACAACTACTCATTAAATCAAGATGGCCGACAATTTTTTTATATTATTGTTTTATATAAAAATAGGCAGATGTTATAGCTTTTTACGGTTCCGTAGTAAATAAGGAACTCGTATAGATAGGCCCGATGGACGAGTGGCTAGCAATGGTCACTATCCCAAGGGCCGCGGCTTCGAATCCTGCGCAAGGTAAACATTTGTGTGCATTAACATGTCTGTTTCTGTTCTGGGTGTCTTGAAGTGTCTTCTATGTATAATAAATAAGTATTTATTTAGAAAAAAAGAGTATTTAAGTCAAATATAAAAGTTAAGCTTAGTTGCGTAGTTTGGGACTAGATGGCGTTGTGTGATTCGTCCAAGAATATTTATTTATTTATAGTTTCACCATGTCCGTCTGTCAGTCCGTCAAGCTGCAATTTTATTTTGCATGTCTACACATAGCTAACAAAGTTGTAGAACAAAATCTAGAAATATATTTTTAGGGGCTAAAACAAATCCCACTTCACATGTAAAGTGGGAATGAATTTATCAACAGTAACATTTATTTTTAAAACTATTTTAACTGTCTTTGACCTCAACAGAAGAACGATACGAAAAATAGGTACACAATAGTACTCGTTGTAATCTTTTGTGTCGTGGTACTCGTGCCACGACATATGCTGAGTGGAGACCCATTTGGGACACAATTAGCTATAAGTAATTTTAAGTTATTGTTGTTTAGTGTTCCAAATAAATATTTTTTCTTTCTTTCTTTCTTTCAATACAGTCTTGGACAAGGCTTAATTAAAATTTATTTCTAACAAATTTCACTTGAGATTCTGTACGTGTCTCACACATCTACCTATTTTTATTTAAAATCTATTTTAAACATTAAATATTACATATTATTATGCAAAAGTCGGAGAAAATAAAATTTAAATAAAAAAAAAATATTACAAAATAAGTTAGTAAGAAATACGGCAGTGTTTACATTTCATTTTGTTACATTACTTAAATTTTAAATATATTATTACAATGACTGAGTTGCACGAACTGATTTTAAAGTTAATTACAAGTTAAGTTTCGAGGTACCTATCTAATTTAATCAGATTTTACGGGAAATTGTATGAGTCTATCGCTCTTTTTATTATTGTTTATTCAAATAGGGCTATTTGAAGAGAGAACTCCGACGACCTCCGTGGCGTAATGGTTACCACGCCAGACTTTCTGGATGTTGGATTTTCTGTCTTGTTCCAAAGTTTATAAAGGTCGGTGTATAATTAACTTTAAAATGATTTCATGCAACAAATCAAGTTAAATAATAAATACTACTGATGTGTACGATTATTGCTTTTCATTTTCACTAAAATTAATATTGCACTAAGTAAATAATTTTTTTAGTTTAAAATATATAAAATGGAATGGAACTTTTTTTAAAAATAAGTAAGCGCAGATTTGAATATCAATAGATGCCGCAAGCGTATGTCATTGTATGTAAGACTTTTTTTATTCGTCTTTTCGTTATTTTATTTTTTTTAATGATTTTTGACTTTTGAGGGTTCTTCCTGTCATTGTCTGTAATATTAATCTATTCCCTTCTATTCCATTAGATAGACCATCTTAATTATTGAAGATCTTTAAGCGAAAATAACAATTAGCAGGGGGCCCAAACGTCTTGCCTTGTCTTGTGTTAGATACAAGCTACTGATAAATATATAGAAATCTCAATATTTATTACATATAAGAACCAGTATGAAATTATCCAAATCATCCAGTTACTTCCACATAACACTTCATGACAATCAAAAAGTGTTTGGTGTCGGTAACAGGCAACATGTTTCCGCAGCGCCTAAAGTTATAGCAAATACTATAGACGAGTAATACGCACAGCTCTTGACGTTTCTCATACAATGACTTGGCAACCTCCGTTCACCTCATGCCGCTAGAGGCGCTATAACATTTTGCATACAAAACGCACAGTTCACCTCATGCCGCTAGGGGCGCTATAACATTTTGCATACAAAACGCACAAAAGTTTTGAAATCGTTCACCTCATGCCGCCCTCATGCCGTAGGGGCGCTAGTGTCGCGTCTTGCCCGAATTCTTCCGAAGCTGTGCGTATTAGTCTTCTATAATATTTGGTTATAGTGACAAGACTGACAAGGTACTCATGTGACAACCTATTAAATGCAGGCTGACATACAAAACGTTACTTGCGGAATCTATTCGATAATTTTTGAACTCGACATAAACTCCCGCCATTTAGTTCTTTTTTAATTTTAATGTTTTAAGTGTCTCTAATGGCCTGTGCGGCGTAACGTCACGGCGCGCATTTTATTTCTCGGTTTTAAAGGCAATTTGCGCGAATTATTGTGCGGATACTTCCATAAGATGTAATGTATTACAGAACTACGAAAAAAATACAGGCCGTGAAATTTCGAGGCTCTTAAAATTTAAAAATGCCATTGCCATGCGGAGAAATAAAAAATAAAAAAGTGGCGGGCGAATATGTCATCTTCCAACTTCCATAGACAAATACAAATCATTTTATGTCTAAATTAGAAATACACAATAATTTTATAATTAAATATCGTATCACTAACACTGTTTATTGCTTAATTAATTAAATATTAATTACTACATATTAATAAATTCTTTATACGGATGTGATATTATTATTAAAATAGAAATTAATATCGTGGAATGGAAATTACAATGAGGAAAATGTTTAAGAAAAATATTTTATATTGTTTATTGTTACGTGTATTGTATGATCCAAGTGTGCTCGCGACAAAAATGGAAAATTATGACTACTCTATAATCCGTTTCAACTCTGAGATATGCCTTCAGAGACATGACAGTGTCAAATTCCATAATAAAAATATGTCTTTAATCAAAATGGTGGGCCCGGGTACTTACCATCGACATAAAAGTAAAAACAACCTGTCCGGTACTGAGATTTTGCGGCATTGCGATTTGCGATGGTGCAAATTGACACCACCACCCTTCAGTCAGTTGCGAGCGAGCGACAGAAGCAGTGGTGTTCAATTGTAATTTTTTTTAACAGGTCGTTTTTTGTCAATTGGACACCACTGCTTTTGTCGCTCGCTCGCTTACAACTGACTAACTGACCGAAGGGTGGTGGTGTCAATTTGCAATCTCAGTACCGGACAGCTTGTCTATAGGTACTTTTATGTCGATGGGTTTTCTCTTTCCCTCTCCGAGTTGAAACGAATAGAGAGCCTATACAAAACATCAGCGCGTTGGCGTCGCGGTCTCGTGCTACATTGATTTCTATGTATGTTACATTTCACGTTGAAATGATTGTAGCTCCGCGATGGATATGCGACGAATACACGCGGCGAATTCGGCCTTTCTGCCCAAGACCTTGTAAAATATATAGCGCGACATTAAACAGTCTCCTTATAAGGGAAAATTCTCAAAAACACCAAAATATGACAATATAGTTATTACAAAATGTAATATTCGTGTTTGAAGCATAAAATAATTTATTATATTGTATGATACGAATGATTGTGATTTTTATAAATATTTACAAGTTTTTTTTAGTTATAATTCAGCTGAGGTTAATAAAAAGTTTTTTTTGCCACTAAGGCAGACAAGTATACAGCAGTTGATGGTAGCCAGTCATTTCAAACCTGTCAATATCAGATCGTTCCAGAGATTCTATGAAAAACCAATTAAGCGCCACAAATTAAAGTGTTAAAAAACGATAAAAATATTTTTTTGTGGATTTTTTTAAATCAATTTCAAACTTAACACGTACAATGTTATTGTTAACGTTAAATAAAAGTCATTAATAGCAGGTATCTACGAAATTACGAAAATTATTTTGTTTCGAGATATTTCTTAACAGTCAGCTGAACAATAACAGGAGTCAAGCATTTTACACTAAAAAAAATTCCTCACAACACTTATGTTACACTATCTTGGTGTCAATGTCTATCGTTTTACGATTCCAATCCAATTACGATTCCAATCCAATTACAATTCCAATTTTGTTCATATTAGGTTATATAAGGCGAGGAGGATTAGGTAAGACACACGCGTTGTTTCTGCGGATGCAAACATCGGTGTTAACTCGTCTGCGTGTGCCGTGTGCGCCCCGCCTAATGTGTGGAATTGGAAGATGTCGCTGACCTGTAAAAAAAAGTTTTTTTTAAAGATAAAGAAATAAATAAAATAAAATAAATATATAGGAATATATTATTTACACAGGGGCCCGATTCTACTAACACAAATGCACCAATGGACTCTCAATGGTGTCTCAATCGTGTTTCAAAAGAATGCCGATAGTGTATCAGTGGAATAGTTTTTGACATTTGTTATGGACGTAAACAATAACATATGTATAACTTATTGTTTAAGTCCATATGCATTTGTGTTAGTTGAATCGGGCCCCAGATTGCAGCTAGCCCCAAAGTACGTACGGGTACTTACACTAGGTACAAGATTTCCAGTGAAATTCAATGATTGCTTTTGAAATATTTATCGTGTAACATGATTTTTTATTTATTGCAAGAAAGAAATGGTTGACGTTTATTTTATATCGATTTATATTTAAAACCAGACGATTGTTTAGAGCTTGGCTAAGTTATAATTACAACTTACCTCGTTCCATCCATATCTGTTCTTAGCCTGTACTATGGCTTCATACACGGCACCAGCCTCTAAACTCTTCAGTTCATGTGTGACACGGTGGGTGAGAGATCCGGCTGGTTCAGGAGCTGGAATCACCACATCATGCCATCGACCTGGCTGCTGGAATGTCTCGTTGATCTGGAAGAGATAATAATAATTGTAGACAAATCGCACAGGGATATCTGGTCTTGAAGGAAGCTGGGCTTGTACGTGTGTTATGAAATTTAAGAGCCGCGCTCTTGTCGGTGTACCAGCCTGGCTTGTGCGTGTGTTTTGGATATAAGTCTTCTGTAGCAGTCTCCATTTTCCTCTCTCCTGTACCAGCTCCTTCATCTCTCTATAAGACAACGCCAACTCTTTCCTTCACTTAATCCATGTAAACTCTTATCGGCCCCCCCCTCTTCTTTTTAACTTTATTATATAACTCCACGCGGGGAGAGGCTGGTGTGCCGAGATACAAATACAAGCTCACGCTTAGTTCAGCCACCAGTCTCTCATAATCTTAGATTTAATCACCCACTTTGTTATTGTAGTATTTTGTAAAAATAGTTGGAGAGAAATATATCTTTTTTTCTTCTTCTATATTTCCCTCTAAGATGTTTCTTATGGATATAAGTATTATTGTAAATATATATTTATAATAGGTACAATACACTATGATTCAGAATTTCGACAAGGAATTATTCCGAAAAGGCTAAATTCCGAAACCCAATAGTTCGAAACGAAACTCATTGCTTCGACAGAACATGGTTAGAACTAGATTAGCAAAAGGTATTTAGTGGTGCTGATTCTGTGGTACATATAGACTAAAATAATTTGACAGGACCAAATGTGTTGTTGTCCTTTCTTGGTTTACTGGATAGTAACACTTTTAGTCAAATGTACGACAGAATTAGCACCAGATTAACTAGTTCTGAGTAAGGACTAGGGTTTGAACTTTAACATACAAGGCCACGTATCATTTTGATGCAATTTCCACCGTGTTGGGTATTACACGCAAGTTTTATATATTTTTTTATAGAAATGCCTATGAGAATGCGTCCTTTACACAATATAGAATTACTAGCTTTTCCCCGCTGCTTCACTCGCAGTTAATTTTATGACATAGATCTCGTTTGACACCAAAACAACCCTTAGTGCAACTTGTGGCGCCATCTGTTGGCCGATAGCCCATCTCTTACAGCGCCCTCTATAGTAGAAGAAATATTTTCCCATTGGAATGACATACTTTCACGGAATAAAAAGTAGACTATGTTGGGTTCTGTACCCCTGACAATATGTATACAAATTTTCCTAATGATCGGCTGCTTAGTCAAGCCGTGAAGGAATGACAAACAAACTCACTTTCTCATTTATAATATTAGAATGATAGTATGATGTACGTGTCAATGAATATCAAAGTGTACTCACAGCAAGCTGCCTATACAACAATCTCAACTCATCCAATGGCGGGTAACTATCAACGGCAAATGCCAATGTGTAACTCCCGGTACGACGAGCTAAAGGTGGTGATGTGAACCGGGCTGGTCCAGGGCGACCTGACACTTCGGCGTGCTGACGTGCGCGACCAAGGCTGTTATCAGCTACACAGCTGTAAAAATTAAATTAAAAACATAATTCTATAGCATTAAACATGAATGTTGTGAATGAAAAATTTTCAATAGACTGCCACAGGTTTATATGTAGATTTTGTGTATTTTCTTTCTGATTAAATTCGTAGTGAGTTCCAAGACAGCTATAGTTTCTCCCCCGGGACGTCAATAAGTTTCATTGCTTATTGTCTATCTGAGGTCGCCGTTGTTGATCCTGGCTACACAGGAGACACATCGGTGGGAATGTGTGGTGGGCTTGTCCCGAATTACCTGTAATTTCCAAAGTCCTCTGGCTGCACGTTGGCTATGAGGAGAGTGTGGTTGTTACCTCGAGCTGACATCGTTACTCGCTCTGATGCGCTGATGGGAAAGGAATTTTGATACCAGGATACCTAGAAAATAAAATAATAATAATAATTCTTTATTTGGAACAAAATAACAACAATACGATGACAACGCCATGAAAACTGTTTTGCACATGTCAACGCCCACCTACATAAAAGGAGTGACAATTTTAATGTTTTCATGTTCCCAGAATAAATACTGAAAATGTACTAAGGCATCGTTCGCACGAGAGCTTTCTCGACGTTTTATCGCGCGTTATTTCTAACGCTTTGAATAGACCCTATGACTTCTCCTACGTGTGTTCGCACGTGGACGCTTTTTTCAATCTGGAGTTTTTTAATCGGTCGTGCTCCATTTTAAACGCCGAGCGCAAAGCGTTGAAATTTATACAACATAGAGAAACTGACGCTTCTGTTCACACGAGCGCTTTTTTAAGCTCCGGGAGTCATTCAGTTGCGCCGGTGACGTTGGCCGATGCATACGTGTTCGTACCGCGCCGCTGCCGATCGGCTTTGAAATAAATAAAGAAATTAATAAGTACTTAATGTTTTATTTTTAATTGTTTCTAATAACTTACTTCAAAGTGGCAATCAGTCTTTGCACAGGTGGTATGGCCGATCTCATATTTGTATCTTGCAATGTTATTTTAGGGCCAACGATAGCTAATAATTCGTCAAACGAT
Organism: Endotricha flammealis; assembly: GCA_905163395.2. Taxonomy (NCBI): domain Eukaryota; kingdom Metazoa; phylum Arthropoda; class Insecta; order Lepidoptera; family Pyralidae; genus Endotricha; species Endotricha flammealis. The sequence goes on along the minus strand of LR990879.1, from coordinate 9,548,308 downwards.
TTCATTGTCATCCTTAAAGAGTTAAAGAACTTCTCAGGGTATTGTCTTAATTCTTCATAGAGCGTCACAAATTGGCCTTTTAATAATCGTTCACTAATAATTGTATGAACCCACAATTTAGTTTTTTTGCCTTTCGCCTTCTTACAACGCAAATACCTATTTCTGAAATTTCAGCTGCAGCATGGCGCGACCGTGTCAAGCAAATATCTTTTACAAAGTGATTATTTAAGCGCTCGTGTGAACAGTTCGAAAACAAAGCGGTATAAAAAGCTCCAAACGCTTTTTACGCAACGCTTATTTAAACTCCCGTGCGAACGATGCCTAATAGTCTTACTACAAAAAAGATAGACATCTGTTAAACACGTGTTTTAAAAAAACGTTACTACAAAACTGCGTCTTACGCTCGTCTAGAGATAAACACGGCCTAACCATTGTCTAACTTTAAACAACAGACAAAGGTTGTTTAGCACATGTTTAACTTGTAAGTTGAGTTGAAATTGCTTAGTGATTGTTGTAAGTAGTTTGTATTTAAAAGTGATAGGTTTAAAAATACGTGTAAAGCAATGGATTTATTAAATTTTGTGGATTTAATAGATGATATGGATTTGGAGGACATTGAGTTTATGGAGGCCTTTCGAGATAATGTTACACACCGTGTGCGAATTAACCCTTTTGTACATTACGACGATGCCAAATTTAAGAATAAATATAGGTTTAGCAAAGCTTTTGCCACTAAAATTGTGGATTTGGTAAAAGACGAACTTCCCCGAGATAGTCGTGGTGGTACAATAAATCCACAAATCCAAGTGGCCACTGCTTTACGGTGTTGGGCTCGTCATCAGGTAAGTTTCATTATTACTATATATTTTTTAAGAGTCTAAGATGTTTCAAAATGTTTTAAGTTATTTTATAGTGAGTGTATGTGTGTGAGTGTGTGTGTGTAAATTTGTTTGTATATGGTTTTATTCACCTACTCTTATTAGATCTTCTGTAGCCTGATATGAAAGTGTTACCAGCCAACTTATGCATGCTAGTATAATTAATAATTTATTATAACGCTATTAGCAGTTACTCTTGAATCAGCTCATTTAGTATTTGTACTGAAATTAGTTTTCATGATCACTTTTTGTTGTTTTGTACAAAAACACATTTTATCTACGGGATTTTATAGTAACTTATTATACTCAGATATTTTTATAGCCTTTTTGCCCGCGACTTCGTCCGCGTGAAGTTCCGGACCCGTTCCCGTGGGAACCACACTGAAATTCGGGAAAAGCTATAGCCTATGTCACTCCCTGATAATGTAGCTTTCTACTGGTGAAAGATTTTCAATCTGAAAATCGGTCCATTAGTTTCGGAGCCTATTCAATGCAAACAAACAATCAAATCTTTCCTCTTTATCACACCATTTCCTGTTGGACCAAATATCACCTATATTAGCATAAGTATGGATATTTAAATATTTATAGTAACTTATTGTTCTGTGTTTATATTTTTTATGGTTGGTGGCGTCGGGAGTCGGGTCGCTGAGTTCCCTCTAATATGGTTGAGCACAGCGATGGCTGACTCTTGCGTCAACTCGTGAACGGGTGCTGCCTGGGGGTACTTTTTTATTTTATTGTAGATTTTAGACTTGTTCATTCCACACCATTGTGTATAACATTCCGCGTATTCTTCTTATAATTTTTAATGTACTTATACCTACATTGTAACTAATGAGTGGAAAAAAAGGAGAAAAAATAAAAAGTACAAAATGACAAAAAAGGCCGTAACCGGTTTTCTTTCGCCATTTCTTTTTACCGGTTGCCATTTTGCTTGTGTCCGAAATGGTGGTAGTATATAACGTAGTTTATTTTCTTTATATAAACAAGTTGTAAATGACAAGAAAAAGTGCCTGTGAAGGTCTAATTTCTGAAATAAACGATTTCATTTCATTTCATTATGTCCTATGTATTTATCAAAGCATTTGTTACTAGCCATCGGGCTGAGGAGTAAATTTTTAATATTTTGTTTGTAATAGTTATCTTTGCTCTCGATTTTCTCTCTTGGCTCTGTATGTATACTTTATTTCCACTATATTTTGTACTAACTTTTAAACGTTTATTTTATTTGTGGCGCCATCTGTTGGCCGGCAATTGCGAATGATAAAGATCTCGCATAGCGCGACTTGTGGCGCCATCTGTTAGCCGGCAATTGCAAATTGCGGCACCATATTTAGTAGAAAAAGTAGTTTCTCATTGTAATGACATACTTTCACTGGATAAAAAGTAGCCTATGTTGGGCTCTGTACCCCTGACAATATGTAGACAAATTTTCATAATGATCGGCTGCTTAGTCAAGCCGTGAAGGAATAACAAACAAACAAACTCACTTTCTCATTTATAATATTAGTATGATTATATTTTGTGACCTCTTCTTTAATTATTCTTCCTTTTATTGCATCGTTTACAACATTATTATTAAAATATGATTGACTCTTGTGTGAAATAAATACTCCTACTGGTCTTACCTCTGCAGGCGGGTCTGCCAACACAGTGCACAGGAGTTCAGCCCTAAACCCTTCACCAGTGTGAATCCATTCCCTCTCAACTTTAGCTTCGGGCGGATCTGGAATTGAAAGATTATTATCTGTTACTCCTCTAAAAACGTAGACTTATTTGCTTTGTCTTTCACGTAGTCTTTTCAATACTCATTCTCTAACATCTTTCTGATTAAATTCGTTGTGAGTTCCAAGACAGCTGTAGTGTCCCCCCCCCGGTAACCGTGTTAAACGAAAATTGTCAATGTAAATAATTCGCAAACGAAAAATGATCTTCGTACGATCTTAGACAAGACAAGAGAGGGCAACGGATAATCCGCTCAAATCGGAGCAGCCCGTCTGGGGAAAGAGCTCCACCTTACAGAAGATCGTAGCCAAATAACATTGGTTGTATGTTGTGTTCCTACGGTGAGTAAGGTCACCAAAGCTCCACTTGGAGGGTGGGGAGGGTTGGCAACGCGTGAGTAATACCCCAACCAGGTATTGCAAGCGTCTATAGGCTATGGTGATGCTTAACATCAGGCGGGCCGTATGCTTGTTTGCCACCATTGTGGTATAAAAAAAAGTCTCTTAAAACATTGTGGGTCAATGTTTTTAAGAAACGTATCTAACAAAACATACAATGAAGAGGGCGTGTAAAAATCATGCCCACTTTACAAATACTGGAAATCACTCCAAAAAAATCTTTTACAAAATTTTTTTCTACCACTTTGTTAGCATTGTTAATTTAATAATGTGTAGACATGTAAAATCACAATTTTCTAGCATGAGTCGACCGCGGATGGTAATGGCGGAAACACACTACCGTGTCGGGGCGTGTCGTGTCGCGCCAGAGGCATATCGCGTTCATACATTTTATATGGTTAGGAGCACATTTGTAGGGCGTGTCGTGTCGTGACTCGCTCTGTCGTGGCGCGGACTGCTGATGTGATATGACGCGACACGACACGCCCTGCAAATGTGTTTCTATACCCGCGCGCGGCTCGTGTCGCGAACAAGTGGACGCTTTTTTTAAAAATTTGTTTTTGCAGCGTGATAATGGGTTACTAGGTACAAGATTCCTGATAAATATACTTAAATACTTTTTTTTTGTAAATAAATACCATTATACATTATAGAAAACAACCAGACAAAAGCAAACACTGCGAGCTTCTGTTCAGAAATGAAAGAAATAAACGTCTGGCGTTTATTTCGTTCATTTCTGAACAGAAGCGCGCCCCGACACGACACGTAAGTGTGCACACCCACCGTCACGACACGGTAGTGTGTTTCCGCCATAAGACAGACAGACCGACGGACATGGCGAAACTAGTAAGGGTTCCTTGTTCAAGATCGAGAGTCACAATTTTCCCTTCCATATCCACTCGCTAGAAAGGGATAGTTGTTGTTAAAAACAGAGAAAGAATAACTTACATAGAACTTGCAACTGGAACTCCGTAACAATAGGTGGTCCCACACCATTGTCAACAGTGCATGCATATCGTCCACTATGATGTCTCTCTAATCTGGACAGTTGCAACTGCGGACCCTCACCGAGTCTCGTATTTGTATCATTCTGTAAATAAGATGATTTCTATTACTTTGGTTAGATTGTCTGTCAAATAACAATATTGTTTTTTTATTATAATACATTTTATTTTGGATATCTGAAAGGGTTTACTTAGAATTTACAAGAATTATGACCTTCTATATAAAACCTGTTTTTCTTAACATAACCAATGTAGTAAACAATCTTAGCGTGTCTTTTTATTCAATTACCCCATGTCTAAAATCGATAAATCGCCAGAATAATAAGAGTGTTGTGTTAAATGCCATTTTTAACTATATTATTATTATTTGGATGTGAATGATAATTTTAATTGTCTATTTTCATTAAAAAGACGTGCTAAGATTGTTTACTACATTGGTCAAGTTAAGAAAAACAGGGTTTTATAGAAGCGCTGTGTGTTGCTTTTAGGGACCATCTCCACGAGCGAGGGAATCGCGACGAGTCCAGAAACACTTTCTAAGACAATGTATAGAATTAGGTGGCACGTCGATATTACTCGTGTCTCGCGATTCCCTCGATCGTGGAGATGGTTCTAACGAATAAGCAAGAGCAACATCAACCCTAGCCAGTACTTGGATTGGGTTTCGTTAGTTTGGGGCCCTTGTTGTCAATGGATGACAGCCGTTGAGCCAAGTCGATGGTACTCAGGCGGCTTAAACACACAGGCCTCTGCCAGCCAATCCGCATTGAAGCAGAATGTTCGTACGTTCTAATCTCCTTTGATTGAAGGGAGACCCGTAGACTGCAGGGGAGTGGAATGATTTTGGGTAGATATGAAAAGATTATTTAAAAAATAGATTATTTTAGTTTGCTGATACTACCTTTGCTGTGAAAATAAATAAAATATAAATAAAATCATTTATTTTGCAAGTAGATTTACAAGAAATACTTTTACACGTCAAAACGTGTGCTTCGATGAATCGGTAATGACTTCTTAAATCTTCTATAACATCTAGACGATTGAGTCAAAAACCATACATCAGATTACATTGTGAAAAAATATAACGTACAGAATTTGACATGTCATATATTTAGTGTTGGTTTGGTATGGAAGAGTGGTTGAAAAAACTTGTGTTAAGAAAGCCTAACACAAGTTTTTTAGAAAGCTTAAAAGAAAAGTACCCATGTGATCATCACAATTTTACTTTTTTTTTTAAATGAATGTCCACGATGCATCTTTCTATAAACGTGCATTATGCACATTCATAATGAGAAGAGCCAATATTTATAATTTATATGATGATTATTCAGTAGATTATTGTATTTGTTGTTGCCAAACCAATTTTTACGAAAATTCAATCAATGATTGAGATGCAATTTGTAAAAACCCCCAAAAAAAATTTAATTTCCCGCGCAGACCTAAACTTACATGGCCGACAACCGTTCCCACACCTACAGGTATCTACATCTATCTACGAAAATAAAGAATACTTATTTTAAAAAAAAAGGTTCACGATATAATTAAAAGGACAGTAATCGACCACGATTCCCAAATACCTAAAAACTTACCAACTTGTGCCAAGTCACAGTCGGTACTGGGTTACCAGCAGCTCTGCACTCGAGCACAGCGGCGCCCCCACGTCTGGCGGCCGCGTGACGAGACTCCGGTGAAGCTCTCACACTAGGGGGCACTAGTACTTCGACAGTGTGTACTTGATCTCTGGCAACCCTGTCCGAGATTTGACAGACGTAGTCTCCTGCATCCTGAAATATTTAAAAACATAATTTTATTTCTCTGCGTAAATTCACATCATCTGTTCTGCTCATTCATTAAGTACTAAAAAATAAATCTTGGATATCTGTATAAAAACATTTATTATTATTAAGGATTTTAATGCCTTTTTACTTTTTATTGTTAAAATGTTGGTATTAAAAAAAAACAACCTTGAACTAACTGATTCGGAAGAAGCCCACACACCACCACACTTTCCAACCGCTGTGTTTTCTGTAGACCCAGGATCAACAGCGGCGACCTCAGATAGACAATAAGCAATGAAGCTTATTGACGTCCCGGGGGAGGAACAGCTGTCTTGGAACTCACAACGAATTTAATCAGAAAGATATTAGACGAAGTAGAAAGTATTCACAAGTCTTCTTGAACTGATCTTATTAATCGGTGAGTGATTGGCGTTGGAACGCTATTAAAAATGATCACTAATTCCAAAAAAGTCTCAGATTTTTCATCGACGATGTCCAATCCCATTAAAACTTGAATCTCATGAGATCTCATTAACAGATAATGATTTTAACGCGATCCTAAAAGCATGGAGTTTTATACGACACGATACGATACGACACGACATGCCATAAAGCCATCTAATCTGTTTGTGAGCATTGAAGTTTCCAAAAATGTTAAAATCCAATACAAAGAATAGGTTTCTACAAACACTTTTTTTTTAAAGAGAGGTAGGGCACAGCGGATAATCCGCTCAAATCGGAGCAGCCCGTCTGGGGAAGGACCTCCACCTTACAGAAGATCGTAGCCAAATAGCATTGGTCTCGGCCATGTTGTGTTCCTACGGTGAGTAAGGTCTCCAGAGCTCCACGGAGGGTTGGCAACGCGTGAGTGATACCCCCGGTATTGCTTACGTCTATAGGCTACGGTGACGGCTTACCATCAGGCCGACCGTATGCTTGTTTGTCACCTGTGTAGTATAAAAAAAATAAAAAAAATAACACGTTTCCTTGTCAGAGTACATAAAGTAATATATGATTCGTATAATTAATCTACGCTATAAACTACTGCCATTTCGAAAAAATTACCACTGGTAAAAGAAATGGCGACAGAACAACAGCTACGGCCTTTTTTGTCATTCAAAAATAATAAAAATTTCAATCATTAGAACGGAGAAGGGACTTTCTTAAACTCATTAAAATAGTGACTGCGGTCATCGTTGCTTAACTTGCGTGATCACTCAGTTTCGACACACAATGCAGCAAGAAGAATAATCAAAAAATCAACACCCGTCCTGTGCCCGTCGACGTCAATAAATAGACGGGCAGACATCACTCAAAATAAAAAAATAAAATAAAAAAAGTGGCCTTCGGGCGGCTTTAAAACACCGGCGTCTGCCAATCCGCATTGGACCAGCGTGGAAGAGTACGCTCTAATCACCTTCGATTGAAGGGAGACCCGTATACCTGCAGTGGGATGATTATGGGTTGATATGATGTCAGTCTAAAGATCAGGTTAATATCTGGTTAATCCGTTGGGATATCACCTCTCCTAAGAATTTGATTATCCCCAAAAAATGCTAATCGTCCGTCTAAATGGTAATAGAGGGTGAAAATATGATAATTGCCCATGTTTTGGGGGTAGGTCGTTATTTTTTACGGTGCTAAAACCCCCAATTTTCCACTTTTTATGAGTTTTAGTCCCAAAGGGCAACGCCTGTGAGGTAGCGGGAGCGTTATAGAAAGGTTGTACGTAGATTTGCTTAATTTTGAATTTTATTTCAATTTGGTGGTATCCATCGGCGAAGACGAGTATGGAAAAAATGAAATTGTTTATTCAAAGACTTTCTACATTCTAAGTAATACAGCTTACATTGTTTTCGAAAAAAAAATGTTACTAAGACATACTAGTGTATAGGTTTTAGTAATATTATTGCTAAAATAAATCTTTAACGGTGACGGTAAAGGTCCAATACGAGACGGTCCCCACGCCGCAGACTGACTGCTAGCGAAACTACAGATTTCTATGTAGCTTGAAAGTACCGCCGGCCGCAGTGTCGCCGGGCTAGGAATTACTTTCATAGATATACATAGAAACAGTATGTTGCTTGCAGTCTGCAGCTGCGGTCTGCGGCGTGCGGTCCGTCTTGGAATTATACCCATGCCCATTGTAAATTATATTCCTTGAATAAATAATTAAGTCATTGCTTGTTTGTCTGACGTATGTCACAAAAAATTATATTATTAATAAAAAATATCTAATTAAAGCACTAAAATCCCTCAGCTCACTGAGCTAATATCTCATAAATGTTTCCGCAGAGGCGAAAAAAGACCCTTTGTGATTTTCCCTTGCCGCCTATACAAACAGCGACCCTTCCGCGTCATTTGACCAGCCGCATCACTGGCGATCCTGACGGGTTATTGTCAAGCTTATTATATTTTATTGCCGTCCAAAAAATGGTTTTGTCACCGCCGCACAGTATTCAGTCGTGACAATTTACTATGGTTTTCTTTCGACATTTCTTTTACCAGCGGTCATTTTGCTTTTGTTTCCGAAATGGTAGTGCGTAGAGACGATTACACAAATGAAGGAGACTGGGACTTATTGTATGGTAAGTAATCTATGAACCAATAGCAATGTGGGTATGCAATTTATGATGGGGTACCACCTCTCCTAGACACTCATAGTGAGGGGCATCAAAATCTGTCCCGGCAGTTCCGAGATAAATGGCGTTTATTAATTTCCTTTCTGCTATGTTTTTTTTAAAAGCGAGTGTATTAATAGCGATGTGAGTATGCAATTAATGACGGCATACTTGCACTAGATACTCAATCAAAATCTGTCCCGGCAGTTCCGAGATATGGACATGGGCGTTTTTATATACTAAGTGGTCTATGGACCAATAGCGATGTTAATATTCAATTTATGATGGGGTATCTCTTGTAGATACTGATACAATGTAGTACCAGGCGCTCAGCTTCATAGAGGAGGTATCTTAACTCAAAACACGACCTTACCTGTGGTCCTACATCCGTGATTTGCAGGTTATACCCGTCGACCAGACGAAACCTTTCATCCCTTGTCACCATAAGGCTGGCAGCTGTCAGAACAGCTGGTCCTCGTCTCCATAGCAATACTAGTGAACCTGGAATCATAAACAATTGTATTGTCGCCATTTGTAAAGTCATTTAGCGTGCTGGTTGGTGCAACACATTCGCCGCGTTAGTGATTTTTCTATATTTCCATTCTTGGGGTAAAGTCAGCCAATGAAAGACGTGAGCAGGGCCTAGTACTATTGTAATTAAAGTTACATACTGATGATTACATGATTAGTATAATTTTTCTAGTGATTTTTTTTAGACTTCTTTTTTAATCAATTTTTTGGATTAGATTCGAACAAGTATTTTGTATTAGCTGTTTGCGATACAATACTATAAATATTTTATAACCAGATATCTTAGCATTAAATATTATAGTATACTCTCCATTTGGGACGAGCTTTATGGTTTGTAAATACGCCTGCGTACCTAGATTCTGGACTTGGCATGGCAGGAGTAGCGTATCACCAACCACAGTTCTGAAGGAGTGACCACGTGACAGGAACCGGGGGCCGTCATCTGAAAAATATAAATATATTTGAATAAATCATTATACAGGGACAAATCACACAGATTGAGCTAGCCCCAAAGTAAGTTCGAGACTTGTGTTATGGTATACTAACTCAACGATACTATATTTTATAACAAATACATATATAGAAACATCCAAGACCTGTGGCCAATCAGAAAAAGTTCGTTTTTAATCATGACCCGACCGGGATTCGAACCGGGGATCTCCTGGGTGGCAGTCAGGCGTGGTAACCATTACGCCACGGAGGTCGTCTGATGTCATTTGTGTTCGTACATATCTGGTCTGTGTGTTTTCTTTGTAATCCTTCGCATTTTCGCACTTTTAAATAATCTTTAGTAATATTATAAATGAGAAAGTGAGTTTGTTTGTTTGTTATTCCTTCACGACTTAACTAATCAGCCGATCATTATGAAAATTTGTATATATATTGTCACGGGTACAGAGCCCAACAAAGGCTACTTTTTATCCCGTGAAAGTTTGTCATTCCAATAGGAATATATTTTTTCTACTTTAAAGGGCGCTGTATCGGCCAACAGATGGCGCCACAAGTCGCGCTATGGGTTGTTTTGTTGTCAAACGAGATCTAAGTCATAAAATTAACGCGAGCGAAGCCGCGGGGAAAAGCTAGTAATAAAATAAAATAGAATGTAACTTTATTCGGATAAAAACTTAACACGCATACACTATTGGGTACAATAACAATAAGCCCAGCATAATTTTTCATATAAGCCCAGCTTAAATCGCAGTTAGTTAAAAATATATTCATAAAATGTGATCCTCGTCTGTCGCTAACAAATGGCTGAAGTTTCGCTAAGATTTATTCGGGAACTTCTACAAGTGAAAATTAATAGGACTCTACCGGCTTTTGTCAATGTATAGGGCATATATTCCTACATAAAATACCATAGATTTAGTATATACTAGCGTTAGATCGGCAATGGTTTGATTAAAGCGAGACCAAAAACAAAATACACTAGTGTGCGTGTAATGTACATGTAATGCGCAAGCAAGATATATAATTTTGTGGATTTTCCTTTTTGTTTGAGTTACATCCAGGCAGTGCACAGGTAACCATATTTAATCACGTCTAGTTAATACCAAAACTACACTTAAAAACCATAAATTTTGTAAAGATAAGTGGGATTTGTTTCTAACACGACTGACGTCAGGCCGATACAGACCGATAGCGTGTATAGGCAGAATGGTCTCGCCTATCTATCTCGCTCTAACAAACGCATATGCTATAATCTTTTGCATTGCCAATAAGTAAGGGGTAATCTCGGGATCTACTGAACCGATTTTAAAAATTCTTTCACCAATAGAAAGCCACATTATTGCTGAGTGTCATAGGTTATATAAAAAACCAAAAAATAAAAAGGCTTTTAACATTATGCCCAACGAAGTGGGCACGGGTCAGCTAGTATATAATAAAATACCCATACCAATCTTTACATAGTCTAAAATGAAGTCTCTTCTGTTGCCTGTACGCTTAGATCTATTTTACATTATGAATTTACATTTGTTACAAGTACAAAGAGAAGCGCTACTATTTATAATTTATATGATGATTATTCAGTAGATATATTGTGTTTATAGTCGGGAATCGCATTTTTATGAATGTACTATGAAAGATTTAGGTACAATTTATTGAAAACTTAAGAAAAATTGTTATAGTGGCAACAGAAATACGTCATCTGTATAAATTTTGACTGTCAAGCCATCACGGTTCATAAGATACAACCTGACAGACAGACGGATGGACGTATAGCGGAGGTTTAGTAATATAGGGTCCCTTGGCACCCTTTGGGTACAAAACCCTAAAAATAGGATACATTTGCTTGGTAGTTATCGTTTTAAAAATACAATTTCTCACCACATACAGTACTAAGTAAATGTCAAAAATAGCATAAATCCATAGACGAAATAAAACGAATTGGCGCCATTTGTGAAAGCAAACAAATGCGCGGGAAATAAGTGCAGTTAGCGGCCATTTTGTAGACACTGTAATGGCGGCTAGACGGGAAAAGGAAATGCGGGGTGTACGGTAAACAATTTATTGTTTTGTTGGTAATCGTTTTTTGAAAGTTGGTAAGACATTAGTGTTTATAAATAGCTTGTGTATTTTATTGAAATGTTAATAATTCGTCGTTGTTACAAACGAGAAAAAGAAATTTCAGTCACCACCAGTGGTGGCAATACTGGCTATCTAAAAGGAATATCAAAATATACAATACACACTGTTAAATGTTTTAAATTGGATGGGGTAACTGTCCTGAAATACAGGCTTTGGCTTAGCTTAGGCACCAGTCCTGTTACGAACTAGCCATGGCACTATGGGGCATATTACACTATCATTTATCTCTGCTCAATTAAATGATCATATATTTGATCCAATATAATTGACTATTTGAGTCATATCTGTGTATTACACTATCAAAGTTCTTTGATCCTATTTTACGTCATATTCAATTCAAAATAGTCGACGTCGACTCGATCGATAGATTGATGACAGGTATTGACGTCAGGGTTACCAGATCTCAGAGAATTCGATTTGCCAAAAGACATCGTCATTTTTAGTAGGTATAGTTTGTTTATTATTATTTCAGCAAGAATATGCAAGTATATAATTAGAAAAAGAACTACATTACATTATTTGAAACATATTAACGAACAAGAAATTAAAAACTCTTTTTTTTACATTTGTATTTAGATACTTAGTGAAAAAAAAAAAAAATAACTGGCAACACCTGTTTCTATGACTGTATTGGATCCGTCAGCAAATGTCAAAAATCTATGATCAAGGAGAAAATGAATCATTTGTCTATTACATTAGCCAATATCATTGACTCATAGATCTATGATCCAAGATAAATGATAGTGTAATATGCCCCTATGGTGTGAATGTGTGCGTGCACGGTCAGCCATTTCACACACGCCGCCGCCATCAGGGTGCTTCAATTCTTTCTTAGCATGATTCCGTCCGCCTTTTTTTCTAGGTCCATGCATCCAAATCATCTTTACCTATCCCCTCATTTACAAAAGTATACTTACTTCTGTTATTCTGTGCGTGCGCTGCGATGAGCACCGCCAGCAGCACCAGCCAGCCGGCCTCCATGGCTTCGCTAGCCGCACCGCCTTCTAAACAGCTTCATCTGCACACAGAGGAGAAGAGCACATTAATATTTGACAGTTCAGGTGGCCACCTATTTCTCCTGGATATTACGACATGTATTTCAAATTACTATTACACTTGGGAAACTAAAGAGGGGAGATTCTAGATTCAAATTCAAAATATTTTTATTCAAATAGGCCTAAGAAAGCTCTTTCGAATCGTCCCAATTATTTCCTACCACCAGCGCCCTTACTCTTGAAGATAATTCCGCTCGATCGCCTTTGGATTGTTAATTTTAGGTACTCTTTACAGCTAGACTAGCGCTAACTAAATACTAAACTAAATGAAATCGGATTGTATGCTAACCAAATAGTATAAAGTATAAAATTTCAATTTGAAATTATACAGAATTGAAATTAAAATCGCGATTGCTATGCAGTCTGAAGTGCTAGGTTACTAGCAGACTTTTGTGTTTAGAATTCAATTCAATTTTAATTCAATCTGAAGAACTGGCAAGAAACTTAGCACTTACATTATAACATATTCGGTAAAATTACAATGATTAAACTCATAAACTAGGTAATAATAACATTAAAATTTTACTTTTCAATAATTTTAATGACCACATGGCGCTGTAAATACCCTTTTAAAATTAAAATAAACTCGTCCCATAAATCCAAACCACTCAATAAGATTATAGTTAACTCAATAACAAATTGATTGACTGACTCAGTCGATTTATCGAGCAGATGTGGAGAGGCATGCAATTTGTGCAAATGTTTGGACAAAGATTGGTTTAGGGTGTTATTACGGATATTGTCGGTTGCACAGCAACTTTATAGAGTTAGTCAGGCTATTTATAAGTTGCCGGCAACTTGTTGTGTGTTGCGTTAGCGCGTTAAAAACATCATGTACATGTGTACATCTTTAACAGAGAGAGGTAGGGCACCGCTCAAATGGGAGCAGCCCGTCTGGGGAAGGACCTCCACCTTACAGGAGAACGTAGCCAAAGAGCATTGGTCTCGGCCATGTAGTGTTCCTACGGTGAGTAAGGTCTCCAGAACACCACTTGGGGGGTTGGTAGGGTTGGCAACGCGTGAGTGATACCCCCGGTATTGCAAACGTCTATAGGCTACGGTGATGCTTAAAATCAGGCGGGCCGCATGCTTGTTTGCCAACGTTGTGTCTTAAAAACATTATATAATTAATTATATAAAATACATTATATATAAACTATACTTATAGGTAGTATATACACCACCCATTTCGGGAACAAAGTAAACCACCGGTAAAAGAAATGGCGAAAGAAAACCGTTTATGACCCCTTTTTTGTTCATCAGACATCTCTTTTTTCAATTTTCACAAAAAAAAAAAATCTAATACAAGTATCAAAATCCGTGAAGTGTCGTAAATAACAGTGTATTATACATTTCTTAAATGTTCCACTACTCCAAATGTTTTATACATTTCATATTCATTTCATTTCATGTTCCATTACTCCAAAAATTTTAAAGAATTTGATCAAATCTTTTCAGAGGTTCCCATCACTTACTTCTTAAATATGTATATATAAACAGACAAACTATACACTTTATTCATAGTACATAGGTACATTAATGGTCGTTTTAGTACAATAAATAGTTTCACTATGTCCTGTATGTAACTTATTATTTGTACACCTGTAGGCGTGTTGTAGGCGTAATAAGTATACATACTAGTTACATACATAATTCTATTAAGTATTCTTACACACTATAATAGACTTTACGTATGAGGACACAGAGAGCAACTAGTTGTCAATTTGACAGCAATTTGTTGCATAACAATCGCCGACGATTGAATACGTAATCCTCTCCGCCATATTTGAATTTTGGGGTGTGCAAATACTTTTAAACGTTCGAAAGAGGGTCAGATTTTTGTGCAAACCGTTTATGAACTGACAAATCGATTTTCACTATTATATCTACGAAGCAGTGATAGGTTTCATTCGGGTGAATATTTCAACTGGGTGTTAACTGCACAAAATGGATGGAAAACTAAAGTCAAAGTCAAAATACTTTATTATCTTGACCCTCGCGGGGACTAGACACATCTTTTACAAATTACAACATATTATAATTTTGTATTAAATATACTCACACGTCAACTCCAGAATATACGAGAACGGTTACTGCCTTGCGGCCCTGCCCCCTAACTCTTGGAAGATAATTCCGCACGATCGCCATTGGATTGTTAATTTTAGGTACTCTTTACAGCTAAACTAGCGCTAACTAAATACTAAACTAAATGGAATGGGATTGTATGCTAATGCTAACCAAATAGTTAGTAAAGTATAAAATTTCAATGGTACGAATTAGGATTTGCTGTTAATTTTTCATTTGAAATTATACGGAATTGAAATTAAAATCGCGATTGCTATGCAGAGTAACCTAGCTGGTCTGCTCCGATCTTTAACACCGTTTTTGCATTTTAGATTTATTAATGGCACTATTTATTGACATTCCGAGTGCGTAATATTGTATGTATCTAGTTTAAAATTTTATGTTAAAAAAAAACGTACGTTATATTTTTAAATGACAAAAAAGGCCGTAACTGGTTTTCTTTCGCCATTTCTTTTTACCAGTGGTCATTTTGCTTTTGTTTCCGAAATGGTAGTAGTATATTGAGTAGATTAATATAAACAAATCATTTATTACAACTGTATAACTCTGACAAGAGAACGTGTTTGTGAAAATCTATTCTCTGAATAAAACATTTGAATTTTATAAAATAAATAAGTTACTCTATAAATCATCACCATTTCGGAGACAAAGCAAAATGACTGTAGTGACAGACATTTTAGTTCATTCAATTCAATTTTTAATTTGAAAACAGACTTGACAGCCTTTTGGTGCGTAAACCCTGTTTTTCTTAACTTGATCCATAAAGTAAACAATCTTAGCACGTCTTTTTAACGAAAATAGGCAATTAAAATTATCATTCACACCCAAATAATAATAATATAGTTAGAAATGGCATTTAACACTCTAAGGTTGAGTTGCACCATATTAGAAGTCATAGTAAAGATTTGTGTTAAATTTGCACTAACAGTAACGCTGACTTTAACAGATACAGCAAAATGTGTTGCACCGGCGAATTCATTACCTGTGTTAATGTTAAAAGTGTTGCAAGTCAAATGAGGTGTGATTTACCCCAAATTCGTTGGGGGTAAAATTTTTAAATATGGCATCATCATCTAGCGCGGTCCACTAGTGTCAAATTTTTGACAATTCGGTTACGGTTAAGGTTAAAGGTATGATGTCATTTAACTATTTGTCAACTGGTGCAACTCATTTTTAGCCTAACCGGTACCTTAACTGAAGTTTCGTTGTTTGTTATTGTTAAAGTAAGATGGTGCAACTCAGCCTTAGTATTCTGACGATTTGTCGATTTTACACATGGATGTGAAAAGACACGCTAAGATTGTTTACTTTGTGGGTCAAGTTAAGAAAAATAGGTTATATTTAGTGATCCTACTTTCCACACCGTGATGGAATTTCTGTTTGTACCCGAGTCTGGGTGTTTTCCGTGTATCATAAGTATACATATACAATAATATATCTATAATATGAAATAAAAAATAAAATCATTTATTCTGCAAGTAGATTTACAAGAAATACTTTAACACGTCAAAAAATATTTTCTTTCCTACTAGCACTTCATACGTGAATGGCCTGTTGAGTAGAAGTGCTGCAAGAAACTTAACTATAGCCTTTTTTTAAAAAGCCATTTTAACATTTGTTTTGTTTTTTAATTATAGTGGCGACGTGTAAATGTAGGACATCTTTTTTTTACATAGATATCAATTAACACTTTCGCGCGAGCAACGTCTTATCTCGTCCAAAAACAGTCGGTATGATGTTGAACAACGTATGACTACGTCGAACTTTTTCCCTTCATTACTACAAGAACGTACAAGCACGTTAGTTGGCTATACTAAATCCTTATAGTGACGTCATTGCGCCATAATATATCAAAATCTCAAAGATCTTGCGCCACGCAATATAAAAAAAATAACATGACTTTGTGAGCGCTTCGCACACATCCAAAGTACCTCTACACGGGCACACAACGTCACTGTACGGCGCGCTGCGTACAGGTTCCAATACAACAGTCTAGCTGCGCCACCGTGCGTGCGAGGCTGTGATATAGATGTAAAGGCTGTCCAGAAAAGCCACCACTTTGTGCCATCTGCTTCGAAGAATGGCACAACCAGTCCTAATAACTTTTTTAAATTGTTTTTTCTAAAACCTATTTGTTGATTCTTTAAAGTAGTAATTAAACGAAAAAATCAAGGATTAGAATATAAGAAGAAGGGGAAGACTAAAAGATGAGAAAGAAAGGTGCCAAACTGCCAAGTGAGATTATGATTATAGTATTGAAAACTTAATGATAGGAAGATAGTGATAAATAAATGTCATCTCCTGTTCGTCTATGGTTATGACGTCTGTTAATGTTGACGTGTCTAGACGTTCTTGCTATAAAGCAGCACGTAAAAATTATGAACCGTAGCAAAGCGTGATAAAACGTTGACGTATATTGACGTCAGTGTCATTATATGTTACATCGAAGTCATAATATCAAACACAACGTCTAAATACGTAAAAATATTTGTATGGGGAAAATATGCGCCACGGCAAAGGTTAAGTGAAGAGTTGATGCTCGCGCGAAAGTGTTAATGGTGATAAAAGAAAATGTGAAGAGATAAGATTTGAATAAATAAAATTTGTGGTACTTTCCACCGTCACAGTCTGCTAACAACCCCTATTCCAATTGAATGATTTTGGAGGGTGGAACATGGTTCGGAAAGCAAACATTTGGTTTTGAGTGGGACCTATTAAATTGTTTAAAAGCTAAGCCTAAAGTTTTGATGAGGTGGAATATTTATTATTGTATTACTAAACTAGCTTCTACCCACGGCTTCGATATATAGTCAGTCAGGACTTTTATATATATAGATAGATATGACACATTCCCTCGTCGTGCAGTACATTATTATTATTATTCTGTATAAATAAGCTACTCTATAAACTACCACCATTTCGGAAACAAAGCAAAATGACCACTGGTAAAAGAAATGGCGAAAGAAAACCGGTGTCACCAGTGTCCATCAGATATTTTATATTTTCTTTCTTTTTTAAATTTTTCAAAAAAAATATAAAATAACACAAGTATTAAAAATAACACTTAAAATAATAATAAAATAAGAGAAAACAAAAATCAGTACAGATAAAAATTAGCAGACTTTGTGTTCCCAAAACAAATACTATCCATAACCATACTAATATTATAAATGTGAAAGTGTGTTTGTTTGTTTGTTTGTCCTCTCTTCACGTCGAAAGCAATGAACGGATTGATATGTTTTTTTTTGTTGGGAATAGTTTAAAAATTCAAAATTCAAAACTTTTATTCAGAGAATAGGTTTTCACAAACACGTTCTCTTGTCAGAGTATACAGTAATGAATGATTTGTTTAAATTAATCTACTCTATAAACTACTACCATTTCGGAAACAAAAGCAAAATGACCACTACTAAAAGAAATGGCGAAAGAAAACCAGTTACGGCCTTTTTTGTCATTTATAAATATATCGTGTTTTTTTTACCATAAAATTTTAAACTAGGAGAGTGACATAGGCTTTTTTCCCCACGGGATAAAGAGATTCCCATGGGAAATATTATTGACATTTTCCCTTGACCACGCAAGCGGAGCCGCGGGTAACAGTTGATAAATAAAAATGAGAGTAAATCCCTTCACGCAATATTTGTAAACTTTGAATCATATTTACGGCCTGTTCACTTGTTTCATTGGCTGACTGTACTAGCATTTTTAACTATACTAATAGTTTTGTGCTAACATAGAATAGTTCCGTCCCAAGTCGTGACTAAGCGATCGATCACAAGGGCCACGGAGCGATTAAGGGCGAGTCCTTCTAAAATACAGAAATATAATTGATTCATAGGGCTTTCACAGTATTTTAAAGAAATTTGTGGTCACTATAATTTGCTCCTCTGCTTTCTTTTATTTTAATTTTATTCTTAAAGTATTTTTTTAAAATTTTAATGTTTTGATTACCTTTTTTGTTTAATTAAGAATAAGCTTTGGATAATAAATCAGTCAGCTTGTAAGATTTCAAAAAAATATTAGATAAATACATTTTGTTAAAAATGCACTGGTTTTTTTTACGGATCTGAAGTTTTTACACTTCTTAGTACAAATCTGCCGTCTGAACTGGTGGTAGGAAAATGATTGTGAAGATTCGAAAGACCTTGTTAATATGCCTATTTGAATTAAGACATTTTCATTTCATTTCACACCAAAACCACTTATCGCCAAAAATTCAAAATTCAAAACTTTTATTCAGAGAATAGGTTTTCACAAACACGTTCTCTTGTCAGAGTATACAGTAATAAATGATTTGTATAAATTAATCTACTTTATAAACTACTACCATTTGGGAAACAAAAGCAAAACGACCACTTGTAAAAAGAAATGGCGAAAGAAAACCAGTTACGGCTTTTTTTGCCATTTCAAAATATATCGTACATTTCTTTTTTCTTTACTTTTATAACATAAAATTTAAGTTTTCATTTATAATCATCAGTCCTTTTGCTTGTTTCCGAAATGGTAGTAGGCCATAGAGTAGATTAAATTAAACATAATTTATTACTGTAGGTACTGTTTGTCAAGAGAACGTGTTTGTAAATACCTATTCTCTGAATGAAAGCTTTGAATTTGAATACCATGTAGAGCCGACTTTATACTTAGCATGTTACAAGATTCGAGATCGCCGCTTTGTCAACGAAGGTCGTCAAGATGGCGACCTCGGATCCTCACCGTACCACGTTGCTTTTTTAAAGAGTACTTTTTTGTTAAAAAGTGTTCATTTAAATACTCGACTTTGGCGAAATTGTCAATGTGTCGTTAAGACTCGACAGAAATGCCATTAACTAAGACAAAAAAAAACATTTTACAAAACTATCGTCCGTGTTACCCCTTAACAACCCCTAGTTGGGGAAATCAATCACTATGAACAAGATATTTAAGGGCGCCGCTTGTTATTGCCTTGTATTATTTATTTATTTCACCCGAGGGGGATGGGCAGAGTATGTTTTTTGAATTAACAAATTGATTATTCTAACTTATTAATAGCGATACCCGCGCAACTATGTTTGCGTCGCTTTCCCGAAGGAATTTTGGAATGTATTATACATTAAACCTTCCTCTTGAATCACTCTATATATTTATTTATTTATTAAGTTCACCAACATAGTGTACACTATTACAACATTAAAAAAACTAGACAAATATATCTTATCGAGTGCCGATACAGTTAGGTGTAGACATCACGCACAGCAAACAATCAGAATAACATAATAATAAAAAAAATATAATATAATTTGAAAAAATTAAATTTATAATTGAAAATTAAAAGAGAAATTTAAAAAAGAAATTGAAAATTACAATAATTGAAATGAAATGAAATCATTTATTTCAGAAATTAGACCTTCACAGGCACTTTTTCTTGTCATTTACAATTTGTATATATGTATTAAGAAAATAAACTACGTTATATACTACCACCATTTCGGACACAAGCAAAATGGCTATCGGTAAAAGAAATGGCGAAAGAAACCCGGTTACGGCCTTTTTTGTCATATAGCAATTTTTTTCTTTCACTCGTTTGTTACAATGTATGAGTACATTTATAAGAATAAATAAAATACAGATCAAGGTACATACAGAAATCAAGCACTAAACGCGGGATGTCGATCCAAATAGCGCTATGGTCAAATCCTAAATAATATGTCGAATAAGTAGATGTTAATAAAGCGAGCAGATTTAGAATAAGAGAATTAAACTAATATGGTAGTTATAATACATTAAGGTATACCTTTATTTGCAATTACTATTCTATGCAGGGGAACCTGGTGTCCTAAGATACAGGCTTCGGCTTAGTTTAGGCTCCAGGTCTCCCACAAATTGCATTTTGTCCCGTAAAACTGTAACTTATATTTAAGATTTATTTATACGTAACGTGTAATTTGTGGAGACGAATAAATACATTTTAAATTTTTTCAAATTCAAATTCAAATTAAATTTATTTTGCTTGAATACAGGTTACAGAAGAGGTTTTAAGTGGTATTGTACTTACATACATACATAGTTTCTATGCAATATTCTACCATTACGGTATGCAAAATTAAATAGGTAGCTAAATAGTTACAATAATTATAGTTACAGATAAATTACTAAACATTATTTGCTAATAAAATAAATTTTAAAATTAAATAATACTGAATCCGCCATAAATTCATAATAGTATAGTACACAATTTAGGGCTTGTCACATAAATATTCTTTAATTGTGCAATAGGATTTGTTGATTAGCATATTCTTAACCTTATTCTTAAAAATTACAATGTCATTAATTTCAATAATGTTCTTGGGTAGCTTATTGTACAATCTAGGTGCCATTATAAATATGCTGTTATTGTACATAGCAGTTCTGGACAGCGGAATACAAAGTTTGTGACTATTGCGGGTGCCTTTTATGTTATCAAACAAATTATAGTTTGATTTCACAAACATAATACAACTTAGTATGTACAAGCAAGGCAAAGTGAGTATTTTCAATTCTATAAAATGAGGCTTGCAACTGTCTCGCCGGTTCAAACGACATATTGAGCGAATACACCTTTTTTGAGCTTTGAACACTTTATCCTTGTCGGTGGAATTGCCCCAAAAAATTATACCATATTTTAATATTTTAATTTTTATAATTTTTTTTATTATTAAAAAAAACACGTTAAACTCCGTTGCGTAGTTTTAAATATCTAAAGCAAATTAAACATACATAGGGATAGACTACATTTCGACGACTTCATTTTTTACTATGTGAAGACTTGTATACAATTCACACAGCGTCAACTGGTCCCAAAGTAAGCTTGCTTCAAAACAAGCCCACCACAAATTCCCACCGCTGTGTCTCCTGTAACGCCAGGATCAATAACGGCGACCTCAGATTGACAAGCAATGAAAGGTATTGACGTCCCGGGGGAGAAACTACAGCTGTCTTGGAACTCACAACGAATTTAATCAGAAAGAAATTTGACGGAGTATTAAAGGGACTTCCATTTGAAAAAACATTCTAACTCATACAGAATATTTTTATTATCTAACCATCCATACTAATATTATAAATTAATGTGATCAAGTGTGTTTGCTTGTTTGTCCTCCGTTCACGTCAAAAGTAATGAACGATTGATATGAATTTTTTATTGGGAATAGTTTAAGGTAAGTGACAGAGGCTTTTCCCACGAGATAGAGAGATTTCCATAGGAAAAAATATTAACATTTTCCCTTGACCACGCGGGCGGAGCCGCGGGTAACAGCTAGTTATAAATACAAGTTCTTTCAAGTCGTCATTTCTTATCCTATGACTAGTTCAGAGTGCTTAGTACGAATTTTTTGATCACATTAGAAAGTATTAACGTCTACAAGCCGACTGAATTGAAAAAAAGTCTCATATTGTCAATTTACTAGACGCGTGTTACATATCCAAATTAGCAGGGTTACTCACTTCAAAATGTGAGCAAGTAACACACATAATTTTGATATGTAACACGCGTCTTATAAATTCGCAACATGAGAATTCTTCTCTATTTGGTCGGTTTATTTACGTTGACATGATCGAATGTGATCAAAAAAACACTCAGACGGCAGATTTTACTAAGATGAACTGGTAAGAAACTTAGTACACTTTTAAAAATGGTACAGTCAAGAGCAGGTCGACCTTTACATATTAGACTTTGTACCATTCTTAAGTTCTATGTCATAAGAGCCAAAATTGTACTACAAGTGTTAAGCTC
The DNA here is from genome assembly GCA_905163395.2 of Endotricha flammealis. Classification (NCBI taxonomy): domain Eukaryota; kingdom Metazoa; phylum Arthropoda; class Insecta; order Lepidoptera; family Pyralidae; genus Endotricha; species Endotricha flammealis. The sequence goes on along the minus strand of LR990879.1, from coordinate 9,525,894 downwards.
GACGTGCACCTGACTGTACTAGGTAAAACTAAAAATGTTCTGTACTCGTAAATATTTGATGCCCTCCTCAAAGCATATTCGTTATGCATTTGAGTGCATTCACTAAAACGTACTTTGTACATACAGAATATTTTTAAGAAAAGATTTAAGAAATTCCCAAGAATTTTTCCAATGAATACCTAAGTTACTTGTAGATTGAATTTTTGGCTTTACAGAAAGTAACGTTTGTGTGTTTGTATATTTGTTAAATTGTAAGGGGTAATCTCGGGATATTCTGAACCGATTTTAAAAATTCTTTCACCAATAGAAAGCCACATTATTGCTGAGTGTCATAGGTTATATAAAAAACCGAAAAATAAAAAGACTTTTACGTGGTAGTCGGTTTTGCAAAGTAAATCGGAGAAAAAACGGTCGAATGAAAGCGTTTCTTACGAACGCCTGTACTAAAAAAGGATTATTAACATTGTGCCCAACGAAGTGGGCACGGGTCAGCTAGTATAAAATAAAGTGGCTTTTGCCGTCTGTCAGTGCGTCTGTGTGTCCATATGTATGCTTAAATCTTTAAAACTACGCAATGGATTTTGATGCGTTTTTTTTAATAGATAGCGTGATTCAATACATTGCTTATAAAAGTAATAAAAGAATCATCAATTATTTGTATGTAAGTTGTATCGTAGTAAAGTTGAAAGAAAAAAAAAATTGCTAGATGACAAAAAAGGCCGTAACCGGGTTTCTTTCGCCATTTCTTTTACCGGTGGCCATTTTGCTTGCGTCCGAAATGGTGGTAGTATATAACGTAGTTTATTTTCTTTATACATATATACAAATAGTAAATGACAAGAAAAAGTGCCTGTGAAGGTCTAATTTCTGAAATAAACGATTTCATTTCATTTCATTTCATTTCAGTATTTATTATGTATTATATTTATTACTTATGTATTTTATTATTGTATTTATTATCTATTCATTTTATTTTGCATTTATTAATATGTTATTCGTTTAATTTATGCCGCAATCGTGAATTTCTACACTCCCAATGGTTGACTGGTAGAGAATGCAATTAGCATTATGTCCGCCTATTGTATCAGTACTCTGTGTGCTGTGGTCAATAAAGTTATATAAATAAAATAAATAAATATATAGGGACAATTCATACAGATTGAGCTAGCCCCAAAGTAAGTTCGAAACTTGTGTTATGGGATACTAACTGAACGATATTATATTTTATAACAAATACATACATAGATAAACATCCAAGACCCGAGGCCAATCAGAAAAAGTTCGTTTTTTCATCATGACCCGACCGGGGATCAAACCCGGGACCTCCTGGGTGGCGGTCTGGCGTGGTAACCATTACGCCACGGAGGTCGTCAAAATAAATAAATTCAAGAAGAAGGTTTTTAGTTATACTACATTCCAAAATTCCCACGGGAAAGCGGGATACACGCGAACGAAGTTGCGCGAGTTTCGCTAGTTTTTCTATATTGTTGACATTTAAAGGCTTTTTTAAAATAAAAAAAAACTACACTATTCACACAGCGTCATTTGGTCCCAGAGTAAGCTAGGCTGAACCTACTTGTGTTATGGGTACCAGACAACTCATATATTATTGTATATATATACTTTTAATACATAGAAAACACCCAGACTCGAGAACAAATACAACCGCCTGCCATCATATAAATAAACCAGTAAAAATACTGGCAACTTCGTTTGCGTATGTCTCGCTTTCCCGTGGGAATTTTGAGAAATCCTTTCTTAGTACACCCCTGGACGTCGTAAGGAACCTACATTCCAAATTTGGAATCTCTAGACCCAGCGGTTTGGGCTGTGCGTCCCCTCGCAACTTCGTTTGCGAATATTTCGCTTTCCCGTGGGAATTTTGAAAAATCCTTTCTTAGTACACCCCTAGACGTCGTAAGGAACCTACATGCCAAATTTGGAATCTCTAGACCCAGCGGTTTGGACTGTGCGTTGATATATAGTTAAATCAGTCAGGACTCTGAATTTATATAATACTAGCCTTTTTGCCCGCGACTTCGTCCGCGTGAAGTTCCGGGCCCGTTCCCGTGGGAACCACATTGAATTTCGGGAAAAGCCTATGTCACTCCCTGATAATGTAGCTTTCTACTGGTGAAAGAATTTTTGAAATCGGTCCAATAGTTTCGGAGCCGATTCAATGCAAACAAACAAAAAAACCAACAAACAAACAATCAAATCTTTCCTCTTTATAATATTAGTATAAGTAGATAGATATTTGCCCCGAGTGGAAATCAAAACCGCGCCGTCTGGTGTCAAAGAATAGGACTTTTGTTATTCAAATTAGGAATACAAATTATTAATCTACAAATAACCCCAAATATGTACCCCTGAATCAAAACCAGCCCTTCGTTTTAAATAAACATTAAATACCCCAATTATAAGGAGGATTTGTCAAAATAATCCTAACTACAATTAATTTTATCTCGTGGGAAAATTGTAATTTCGCAGGGGTCAGACAGGATTAATGTTTAAAAAAGTCGACTTTTATAAATACTAATATTTTTCGTTCTGTTATTTTGATACACAGATTTAAAAGTTTTAATTTGAATTATTAAGAAAAATACATACATTTGTGTAAAAAAAAAAACCGGGCAAGTACGTGTCGGGCCACGCACATTGTAGGGTTCCGTATCGGCTACGCATTTCTTGCTTGCAAATGAGTACAATGCCATATTGTATGACTTTTGTACGTTTTCGTCAAATAAATTTTACTTCATAAGTTCGTCGGCTATTACTCGGTAACTAGTAGTGCCTACTTAACCGTTATAGTTTTCCTTGTAGGTTCACTATATGGACTACTAGCATGATTTTTTTTCAAATTTCTACCCACAACATAGGGTCGGTGCGAAAAAAATATTTTTCAAAATTTTATTCTACCACTTTGTTAGCATTGTTAATATGAGTATACATACCAAATTACAGCTTTCTAGCATCAAGCGTCTAGGCGCTAGACCGCGGACGGACAGACGAACAGACGGACATGGCGAAACTATAAGGGTTCCTTGTAGTTTACTACAGAACCCTAATAAACTTCTTTTAGTTATTTTTGACTTCTGTAAAACGGTGCGGCTTCCAGTCTGACGGCAGTATATACTCTCTCTCTCTGTTATTTCATTTGTTAGCTCTGCTTATTTCATTTGTTTACTAGTTCCTTTAAAGAGAGGGAGAGATTGTTACGAACTAATGCTGCTGGAAGTAGTTTATTAACCTTACTATCCTTATACTTATACTATAAATAAATAAATAATATTATAAATGAGGAAGTGAGTTTGTTTGTTATTCCTTCACGGCTTGACTAAGCAGCCAATCATTATGAAAATTTGCATACATACATATATAATCACGCGGGCAAAGTCGCGGACAATAGCTAGTTTGATTATATTTCCCTATTACATATTACATACACACATTCAGATCTTATTTTCCAGTTTTCTCACTTCGTTATTTTCATGTTTTCCTCGTGGACCAATTAGTATGCACAACCAGTTACCATCCTTTACATTTTAGTGGTCACTAGGTGGTAGAGCGTTTAATTCTATCATGTTTTGGTCTGATCAGGAGACTAGCACTTCACAGGAGCAGTCTCAACCATCACGTCACCACACTATTAATATAAAGATCATTTTGCACAAGTTTTTGCACGATCATTACAATTTTTCACGCAGAATTGAATACTTACTACCCGTGCTATAAAGTCACCCCTAACATAACACCCCCGTATAAGGGTAGCTAAACAGGGGTTGGTTTTCGTCAACTGTAAAAGGGATGGTTGCCATTGTCCGATACGACACGTACATACACGTCATGGGAAATGACGGAATGAATGTATGAACGGAAGGAATGTCATAGAAATGACGGAAGGAAAAGACATGTTTGCGATGTATCCTGGGAGGAAAGCATGAAAGTGTCTATACGAAACACGTAGTGCTGTCAAAAAAGGCATTACTAGTTAGAATAACGTTCAAACCTGGTTAGAATTCAACGAAACGTCAGTCAGTATTTTCGTTTCATTGTAGGGGGCGCTCATATCTTCATATCTACAGAACAAACGAAGAGATACCTACTCGTATTTCATTTGTTTGTGCTTTTCAATGCTCTTCAAAGACGTTGTCACCTACTTTGACAGATGAATCCACCTTTTCTGTCGCTGTCATCTTTCTTCGGATCGTCTTGACTCAGAGACTGTATACTGAGTCGAAACATAAATACACTGCGTTGAATGACATACTAATTGAATACGTTGTTTTTATATTCAAAGAAAATTTTAACAACCCCGCCCCAGGAAGTCCACTCCGCAATAAAATCGGGATGTCAAACTAAAATGAATGGCAAATCCTAGTTCGTGTCCTAAACTTAGTACTTTATTTTCAAGATTAAGGTCCCAATTGGAATTCTAACTATATAAATTGCTATAGAAAAGAATACAGACGCCATTTTTTATTTTTATTTTTTTATCACACAGATTGAGCTAGCTCCAAAGTAAGTTCGAGACTTGTGTAATGCCGGCTCTACACCTGTAGAGCCGGCATTATGGGATACTAACTCAACGATACATTTTATAACAAACTCATATACAGATAAACATCCAAGACCCAGGGCAATCGGAAAAAGTTCGTTTTACACCATGATCCTACCAGGATTCGAACCGTCCTGCAAGATTACTCTGCATAGCAATCGCAATTTTAATTTCAATCCTGACTAATTTCAAATGCAAAATTAATAGCAAATCCTAATTCGTATCCTCGAAATTTTCAACTTTACCAACTATTTGGTTAGCATACAATCCGATTTCATTTAGTTCAGTAATTAGTTAGTGCTAGTCTAGCTGTAAAAAGTACCTAAAAGTAACAATCCAATGGCGATCGAGCGGAATTAATAAATAAATAAATAATAAATAAATATATAGGGACAATTCATACAGATTGAGCTAGCCCCAAAGTAAGTTCGAAACTTGTGTTATGAGATACTAACTCAACGATATTATATTTTATAACAAATACATATATAGATAAACATCCAAGACCCGAGGCCAATCAGAAAAATATCGTTTTTCATCATGACCCGACCGGGGATCGAACCCGGGACCTCCTGGGTGGCGGTCTGGCGTGGTAACCATTACGCCACGGAGTTCGTCAAATGATTGAAAAAAATAGTACGTACGGTTTCGTGTGTCCAGTGGAAACGTATCTCCTAGTCGTTGTGGGAATCTCGCTAATTTTAGGGATCAACGAGCTCTTTGGGGGTCCCGTACCCGTAATTTGACATTTAAACCAATATGGGGTGACTGGTGGACTCGTCATATATATATATACATCTAAAAAACCATGAAAAAAAACAATAATCATGACTCATGATTATTGTTTTTTTTCATGGTTTTTTTTATAACATCCAATTAATAAATCCTAATCCACGTTTAACATTGCAAAATTATCTTAAAGCAATCCTAAATGTCAAAGTCAAAAATATTCTTATTCTTCCTTAGTTAATGGCGTTTCTGTCGTGTCTTAACGACATATAGACAATTTCGCCAATGTCAAGTATTTTAAATGAACACTTTTTGACTAAAAAGTACACTTTAAAAAGGCAACGTGGTACGGTGAGGATCCGAGGTCGCCATCTTGACGACCTTCGTTGACAAGGCGGCGATCTCGAATCAAGTCAAAAATACTTATTCTGTGGGCCCACGAGGGCACTTCGACACGTCATTTACAAGGAAATTGTTACGTATATTATTATTCTGAATATTAAATAAATAAGCTACTCTATACACTACAACCATTTCGGAAACAAATCAAAATGACCACTGGGGAAAGAAATTGCGAAAGAAAACCGGTTAAGGCCTTTTTGTCCATCGGATTCCGATATTTTATCACCAATAATTATTGCAAAATAATTCTAATAGTTTTTAACCACTTGTGGAAAAAATAATTATTAATATTTTTTATTAGACGACCTCCGTGGCGTAATGGTTACCACGCCAGACCGCCACCCAGGAGGTCCCGGGTTCGAATCCCGGTCGGGTAATAATGAAAAACTAACTTTTCTGATTGGCCTCGGGTCTTGGATGTTTATCTATATAATGTATTTGTTATAAAATATAGTATCGTTGAGTTAGTATCCCATAACACAAGTCTAGAACTTACTTTGGGGCTAGCTCAATCTGTGTGATTTGTCCCTATATATTTATTATGTATTGTGCGTTGTTACTGATGCTACCTTCAGTACCAGAGGGTGCGGGTTCGATTCTCGCACGAGGCGAACATTAATGTGATTCTTTATGCACAGGTCATCGTTGCATGATTAAACAGATCCTAAAAAAATCCTTTTATATATTTTTAATTCCCTCTGCCCACCCCCTCGGTAAAGCAGTTTGATCTGTAGACGGTAATGCGTGGCACGCGACTGTCTCGTGACCTTACAGAAAGGGGGTTCGATTCTCACAACGATGATAATGTAAAACATATATTTTTTTGTGTTTAACTGATTTGTTTTTTATTTTAAAATAAAAAAAATGAAAAATCTTTATTTATACCTTTAAATTAGAATTACATTGTAGGGATGAGGTCTCCTTTTAAGTAAAAACACTTGTGTTTTTTATTTATTTAAAGTCCGTTTGTTACTGGAAAACAAAAATATGGTAAAAAAAATACGGTTAAAATATGGCGGCTCAAGTTAGGTTAGGATGGTCGAAAACCGCGCGAATTTAGTATTTCCTTCATATTCCGGAAGGTTATTCCCTTCCGGCAACATAGTTTCAACCATATTAAAAATAAAAGTAAGTCGGATACATCCCAAAGAGATCATGTTTATCTGTTAGGTATTGCTCAAAAATATGAAGTAGGTATTTAGATAATGGTGTACCTACCTACTTTATTTTTAGAAGTAATGTGACATGTTTTTTTATTGAGGAAACTACAAGTAATACTAATAATACGAGCCGGATATCCCAAAGAGTAAATCAAATATCTTAGATAAGAATTCCATGACTAAAGTTTTATACTGGTCGCCAACACGGCTGGCTCGCACAGACGTAAAACGAAGTTTGAAACTCATACTTATAACTCAGTGCATAACGACCATTTTTAATTGTTTTATGAGCTGTAAACGCATATTTTGCCGCGTACTATATAGTAACAAAGAAGGTGTTTAAAAATAGCTTTTTTTGAGTAAGACCCCTAATCTAAATGCTTGAAAGGGCAAGCGTCTTCTAAACGGAATAGAACCATCTACCCGTGCGCGACCCGCACCCATTCTCCGTGTGTGTAACGGTTTAATGTGATCATGTCTACAAAAAAATGGACTCCCCTTGCCACGTGTTGGATGACAAGACAGATAGTTGACACACGCCATGTTGTATACAGAAATTATTGCCCTAGGGTGGCAGTCACTGGGGAATTGGAATAGTAGTCTTTGCTGACCAATTGCGTATGTTTTAGTAGAGAGAGATTGTAATTTCGGCCTAAAAAGTAGTTTTTGCCGAAAATTTCGGCTGTGCCGAATGTTATTCTCGTGATTTTTATGACATACCGCAGAAAGCAGGCAGCGGCACCGTGTACTCCCAGTAGGTACATGAGAAATGTAGTTATTGACGAATGTTTCGGCTGTGCCGAAGATTAACATACTTAATTATTATATTTACAATAGTATTAAATATATAGGGACAATTCACACAGATTTACTAGTCCCAAAGTAAGTTCGAAACTTGTGTAATGGGATACTAACTCAACGATATATTTATAACAAATCTATAGATAAACATTCAAGACCCGAGGCCAAGCAGAAAAAGTTCGTTTTACATCATGACCCGACCGGGATTCGAACCCGGGACCTCCTGGGCGGCGCGGCGGTCTGGCGTGGTAACTATTACGCCACGGAGGTCGTTAGGTCGAGGTTAAGACCATAGCGCTATTTGGATCGACATCCCGCGTTTTGAGCTTGATTTCTGTATGTACCTGGATCTGTATTTTATTTATTCTTATAAATGTACTCATACATTGTAACAAAAGAGTGAAAGGAAAAAAAAATTGCTAAATGACAAAAAAGGCCGTAACCGGGTTTCTTTCGCCATTTCTTTTACCGGTGGCCATTTTGCTTGTGTCCGAAATGGTGGTAGTATATAACGTAGTTTATTCTCTTTATACATATATACAAATTGTAAATGACAAGAAAAAGTGCCTGTGAAGTTCTAATTTCTGAAATAAACGATTTCATTTCATTTCATTTCATTTCACTAGCTTATTTTGGGACCAGATGGCGCGGTGTGAATTGTGAAGAATTTATTAAGGTCTAAATTGTCGTAAAAAAGTAAATACCTTTTTCGTCTTCGCAATAGGTTAATTTCTTATCATTAAATTAGATTGATAATTAATTTTCCCTCGAAGGCACATGCATCAATGTCTAAGCTAATCAGCAGACTAATCTGATAGTTAAAACACTTAATACATCTAGCTTAAAGTCGTTTCTCATTTAACCTTAATAATTAAAAAGTTATGCTTTTAAAATTAGGTAATTAGGGCTATGTGAAAAAAAGAAGGGTCCATAAAAACCAAATACCTTCTAAACTACTAAAATTTAGACTTAGATTTTTGGATATGTATTAATTCATCATATACTTAATCGAAATTTTGGAAAGAGCCAAAACACGACTGTGACACATTTCCTCGATTAAAAGAAACCGAAGTAACCTCTGTTTTTTTTCAGAACTCTTGTAACTACTAAACGGTAAATAATATAAATTTTAAACTTCATATAAAGAAAGACATTAATGTTTTCTAAATATTAAAAAACTCAATTAATGAATTTTAAATAAGCCTAAATGTGTTTTGGCGCTTACGGTGTTAAAAATTCGCCGGGTTCACGTTGTCCCATCTCTGTCTCTCGAAGCAGGGACTGACATATGCGTCGCACGGGCGGGGCGGGCTCAGTCGGCCGCAATTATTTTACGACGTAGGCCCTTAATAAATAAATATTGAAGGAATGAAACAACGCCATCTAGTCCCAAACTAAGCAACGCTGGTACAAGATCGCTGATATTTATTTGTTGATCCTGGCTATGCAGGACACACTGTCTTCTCTATAGCCAGGATCAACAATGGCGACCTCAAATTGACAATAAGCAATGACGCTTATTGACGTCCCGGGGGAAGAACTACAGCTGTCTTGGCACTCACGACGGATTTAATTAGAAAGAAATTAGACGGAGTCTCACAAACATTCATAGATAACATCAATATCGTCAAATTCTATTTCAAAAGTAACTGGGACCCACATACGCCATATTTTAAACCCAATTTCTATAAAATCGCGAACATCTCGTTACAAATTGTAATAAGAAAATTCCTTAGTGGCAGAATACCGTAAATTCCTGGGTTTGGACAGAACTTTCGAAAGAATTTTGCTATTGGAAAATGACTATCGCAAATATTTTAGACTGTTGTAAAGTTAATGACGTTCAAAGTTGGCGGGAATTTGTGACAACGACTCTTCAATGGCTTTGACATTTTGTTTTGTTCCTTCGCTCTATTTGGCAGGCATAGGCACAGAGCATATACAGCCTATTCTTATATACTATCAAAATCCGCGCAATTTCTTTTGCGTGTATCGCGCTTTCCTACTCCTCCTTTTTTACGGCATGCCCAGGTTATACATTACATTCACAGTTATTTTACCTCTGACAGATGCTTAAAAACACATAAAATAAGTGTCACAGGAATCATTCTGTAGCAGAACAATGTGAGCCGACATGTACGGATTGCTTGAGCAGTTAGCCATCGATCAAAATACACGGACCGCTTTATTTCGAGTGTTTTAAACCTGTTTTTACATCTGTCAGGGGTAAAATAACTGTGAACGGAGAGAAGAACACACTCCAAGTTTCAGGGGCCCGATTCTACTAAACAAATGCACCAATGGACTCTCAATCGAATGTCGTGTCTCAATAGAATGTCGATAGTGTATCTGTGGAATAGTGTTTGACATTTGTTATGGACTTAAACAATAAGTTAAACATTATGTTATTGTGTAAGTCCATAACAAATGTCTAAAACTATTCCACTGATAGACTATCGGCATTCTATTGAGACACGATTGAGACGCCATTGAGAGTCCATTGGTGCATTTGTTTAGTAGAATCGGGCCCCAGGTTAACAAATAAAAGCAAAATGGCCACTGCACTGGCAAAAGAAACCCAGCTAGGGCCTCTTTTGTCATTTAACATCATTTTATTTACATAAAGCAAACACCAACTTACCGTATGGATTTTCCATACACTAAAAAATTGGTGCATCACTGCTTTTGAATACATAAATCGACATTCTTAACGATTGATTATAAATTATAAACGAAAGAATTCGTTTCCGTGTCCCCTTATCGTGTTTATCAGTCAAAATTAATTACTTACCAACTCGTAATGTGACTGTGACGTATTTTTACGTCACACGAAAGTCCCTACCCACAAGGGATTTGATGCGTAGATATAGATTAGAATTACGTTTGTCTAACTTAAAAACACTGTAAAAACGACATAAATTAGCAACTGACTGTTTTTGACATATTCATTGAAAAGTACTAATTTATTAAAAAAATTAACCGACTCCAATAGTAGGATATCTAGTAGTTGGATTTGGGATGTAGTTGGGTGTTCAGTTTCACTTCACACACTTGTAATGTCACTTATTTCAAAATATACGTTTTTAAGCGTCACATTTGAAAACTTTCACTTTTATTCAAATTTCACTGGAGTGTACAAAAAAAATAAATATAAAAAAGCTTTTTTTAAATGAAAATAGTTTTCTTTTTTTATAAAGTTCGTAAATATTATGATTTATTTTTATTATAAAAACGTCCACTGCACATGGGGTCATAAAAGGTACTGAAACCAAAATTTGGGGTTGGTTTTTGGGGGCGCGGTTCAAACAGCGGAGTACAATGAATTGCAATTTAAAAGTGTAATTGAAATAGTACATACATTGATAAAGCATTTTTATTGGTTCCACGGATATGTACATCTGGTCTCGAAAAATCGTTTTTTTTTAGATAAACATTTTGTCAGATTTTAAAATAGTAAAATGTAACAAAAATAAAATGTCTTCGTGATCTAAAGAACAATACTTAATGTAGGAACTAATATTATAAAGGCGAAAGTTATGTCTTTGTTTGTTACTTCTTCACGCTCAAATAGCTTGGCCAATATTTATGATATTTGGTATGTAGGTTGCTGATACTTTGGATTGGATTAACACATAGGGTACTTTTTACTATTTCCCGTAGAATTTGATCAAAAATCTGATTTAGATGGCGCTGCTATGCATAAATAAATACACGCAAACGAAGTTACGCGCGTTTCACTAGTATTTTATAATACTTAAAATTGTAAGACCTTGTTAGACTACCATTAGTACTCATAATATGACATGGTTGTCGAATTTTTTACTCACAACGATACGCATTGCTACTTCACGTCGATATTATGAGAGTGAGTGGGTGCTACTTCTCCGGACGACCTAGCCTATTTCATGAATGTCAAAAAGTCAAAGTTGTTTATTGTTAAATCAATACTGGTGTACACAAGTTTTTTTTAAGCTCTGTCGAATCGTCATTTTTTTTAAACACTGTTTAACTTTTTTTTTTATCCAGAATAGTTTTGCAGTCGACCACAACTTGCCTGATGGTAAGCTTGACCGTGGTCTACGATGTATCACGCTAACTTACCTATTTACTCTTTAAAAAGTACCCCATTTATTTTAACAATGATCGACTACTTCAAACAAAATATTGTCGTGTTTCAATTTAATTGTCTAGCACTGTTATATGGGGTGATTAATACGTATTTAGGGGGCGAAACGAATTGATTTTTTGTGTGTTTTAAGCACTATAAGCGTTAATAGTGTAGTTGTTAATTGGATAAGTACCTGTTTTGTTTGTCTGTTTTCGTCACCGCAAAAACCACTAATATTAACCCTTTCTATGCGGAGCCATAATTTCTTTGTCGCTGTGTGTGTTTTGTGTATAAATACGAAATGGACTGATGTTTCGTTGAAATCTAACAAGTGTTGAACCTTATTCTAACTAGTAATGTATTTTTTGACAGGACTACGTTTCTCGTTGTTTCGGATGGACACTTTCATGTTTGCCTCTCAGGAGGCTGATTCTCGTAACAAAAACCGATTCTATTTCGATTCAAACACACTCGCTGTCCCGTTCAATTTCTATTTTGTATGAGTGAGACAGCGATTGAATTTGAATTTAAGTAGAATCAAGTTTTGTCACGAGAATTAGGGGTCAGGTCTCAGAGAGAGAAAGAGAGAGAGAGATTTTATGAAGATGTGTTAAGACGTGTTTATACGCCCATCGTATGAGAAAAGGTTTTCAGTTAGACGTGCTAACACGCCAACCGCATGGAAAGGGTCAACATTTTATTTACGAATCAAGTGCGTGATGTAGCGTTTTCACGAAAAAAACAAATTTTCGGATAAATTATCTGTAATATAAAAATGAATCGGTGAATGTGTCGCTAAGCGCTAATCTTAGAGAACAGCTGAACCGATTTGGTAAATTTTTTTTTTAGAATATTCCTTGAAGTACGAGAATGGTTCTTACGGAGAGAAAAAATTAAAAATTCCCACGGGAAAGCGAGATACACACAAACGGAGTTGCGCGGGTTCCGCTAATTATTAATAATTATGATGATGTACTAGGCGCACAGAAGGGGGTGGTTGTCGGGATACCTCCACGTGGTCCACCCCGGGCAACGCCGGCGCGTCCTTGCCGGCGGCTGAAGTCCCGACACGTGGGTCCTCTCCCTGCGCTCGAGTTGCGGCGAGCCGCGGGTTGACGGGGACGAGCGGGGTCCGGTCCCTGCGTTTCGCCGGGTGCGGGTTGCAGGCGGACGGGTGTGTCCACTCCCTGCGCTCAGCTCGCGGGTTGACGCGGACGCCCTAGTGGGCGCCGGCCTTACCAGCCGGCGTGCGGCGCATACCGTAACCCTTGGGTCCTCCACCCACGGGCCGGGGGCCTTGGCTTAACCGCCCGGGCCGCGAGGAAGACAACCTCTATAAAAATCACGAGCGGAGCTGACGGCCGCGCCACGCTGAATAAGTGTGGTGTGGCCGTTGGCTGGCGGTCGGCACAGTGGGTGCGATCGCCGAGTGGACGGGGACCATAGCCCAGCCGAGACGGCGGGCCGGGGAAGGCCCGTCGTCTTGAGGGGGCGATGGTCCTCGGTGTCGGCAGTGCACCTGGATGCGGTGTACTGCTGACGGAGCGTATCGGGGGCGAGCGGGTCCGGCTGGTACCTTGGCCGGACGGCCCTGGCGGGGTCGCGGTTGTATCCCAGTTTCCCGTGGCCCCGCCACACAGGGCAAGAGGCATCCCGTCAGTTTTTTAGTGGTAAGTTCCACAGTCCCCACCGCGTGCTCCCCGGGCGGTGGGGCTGCCACAAAGCATTTTTCTGACGTAAAAGAAAAAAAAAAAAAAAAAAAGGCGCACAGAAGCACATAGGAAATGTCTCAAGTCTGTAACCACTCACCATCGGTACTATAACATTATGTAATATTAAAGACAATATATCAAATTGTGTGTCCCTTGACGGTCGCCCCTCTGTGTCTCTCCCTACATCCCTAGAGAGCGCGTAATGTATTTTGAAGAATTTATTTCTATTTGAAGTTATGGTATGTCCATTTTCATTTTAATAAACTTGATATTAATTTTATCAATGTAAGTTAGGGAGATAACCACATAGCGGAATAAATAAAATTGTTTTATCATACTAATATCATACTTTTATTTTTTATTATTATTATTATAGGGTGGGACGCCTGCGGGGCACAGGCTGTTCAAATCGCTATTTGGACTCATTACACCCTATTCCCGTGTGGATACGGTTGTTACTGTGGCCCCGATGACCGAATGATGGTGGGAACCAGAAAATCTTAAACTCCTTCTGCAGAACTCCGCTATGCGACCAGTGTCCAGGTCACATAGTTTTCCTTCTTCGATCATATCGGCTTCAAAAGTCTCCCCTTCAAATATCATACTTCATGCCAATATTATAAATGAGAAAGTGAGTTTGTTTGTTTGTTATTCCTACACGGCGTGACTAAGCAGCCGATCATTATGATCATTTGACGACCTCCGTGGCGTAATGGTTACCACGCCAGACCGCCACCCAGGAGGTCCCGGGTTCGACCCCCGCGGTCGGGTCATGATGAAAAACGAACTTTTTCTGATTGGCCTCGGGTCTTGGATGTTTAACTTTATATGTATTTGTTATAGAATATAATATCGTTGAGTTAAGTATCCCATAACACAAGTTTCGAACTTACTTTGGGGCTAGCTCAATCTGTATGAATAGGCTATTTGACTGATTTTGAAAAACTGTTTTAAATTATTCGTTGGTATATGATTAATACACCACATGTATATTTCTGCGAAATATGCAGTATTTTCCGTAAAATATCGGTTTAAAATTTAAATTACAATATTCGCGCTAAAAACGCTTTTTCTGTAATGGCGGACGCCGTGACGTCACAGGCAAGTAAACTTGTACCAAAGTGTACATTCAGCGTGTTTAGAATATTTTTTCTGTTATTTTACTGGAAAAAATGGTTTATAAATGGTGTAATTGTGCCACAATGTACAAATACTTCTATAAAAACTCCACAAAAACTGTTTGTTTCTGTGTTAGCTCGAAGAGACCCAAACAGCATTTTATCTCATACAAATGTTTTTATGTGTGAAGATCACATTGATGTAAGTAAGCCAGTTATATTTGATTCGAATAGTAATAGATAAAATGATAAAATCACACAAAATGTCGTAACAATGAACAATGTTGACTTGCGTTTGACGTCACGCGAGGCATAGCCAACCACAGAGCGTTCTTGTGGCTGAAGAAATTTAAAAATATATTTTGGATTTATTTTGTTTATTTTGAAAAATCTATAAATATTTTTGGATATAACAGAGATAAATATGTTTTTTTATGTTATTACCTAATAGGATGACCACATTTCGTAGCATATTTTTAATAGTGTCAAATAGCCTATTGTCCCTATATATTTATTTATTTATTAATTATGAAAATTGTGATAGGTTTTTTTGTTGTCGAACAAGATCTTTCTTTATCATAAAATTGACCGCGGGCAAAGCCGCGAGGAAAAGCTTGTTATTATTATAAATTTTATTTTCAGAATTAAATTCCATTCTTATAATATTACCCTTCTCACTCTGTCAATATCAAAAATATACGAGGGACGTTTGTTAAAAAAAATTAGAGTATAGTTTGCTAGATAAGATAAGATAAGATAAAGTTTATTTGGTATAATAAGGTACATTATAGATTATTTAATATTAAATTGTCCGCTTATTCTGCCCGATTTTGCCGCTAACTCGTAAGTTCAAATATTCTTTACCTCTTTAGTGAATCCAGTTTTGCTTTTTGTAACCGCTTTTCAAATCTGTAACAAAATAATAAAAATATTAGAATAATTATTTAATCAGACGACCTCCGTGGCGTAATGGTTACCATGCCAGACCACCCAGGAGATCCCGAGTTCGAATCCCGGTAGGCTCATGATTGAAAAATGAACTGATCTGATTGGCCTCGGGTCTTGGATGTTTATCTATATTATGTATTTGTTATAAAATATTATATCGTTGAGTTAGTATCCCATAACACAAGTTTCGAACTTACTTTGGGGCTAGCTCAATCTGTGTGAATTGTCCCTATATATTTATTGTTACACTCTCAAATATGTGAATTTTTTGTTAATTGTTAAGTGAATGAGTAAAATAACAAACTACCTCTTTGGTGCTCATTGCCTTATCCTTGCTATAAAACCACATGTATCATAGACAAACTAGGTAATAGACGTGAAATAGGATTAGTAGATGGATAAATAATTTACTGGTAGATTACGTCGAGTACGTACCCGTTTTGCTGGATCACAATGGACATGAATAATTACAGTTTACAATGTACATGACATTACAATAATTTATTTAAAAAATAAGACGGGATGCACTCCGGGAGTGCCGGCAGAAGTGAAAAATTAACCATCAACGTCGACAACACCAACTTAAAAATCGTTCAGTTATAAAGGGCGGAGCACACCGCATGCAGCGCAGCGCATCACACCAAACGCACGATGCTGTACAGCGCTGCGCAGCTACGCGTCGTACGTTTGGTGTGTCCTTTCTCATAATATTGCATAGATTACAACGCCATAAGTTGCAATGCGCTGTGCTGCGCTGCATGCGGTGTGCTCAGCCCAACGTCATAGTCGAGTTATTTCGATTGAAATAATTTCTTGATGAACAGCACTATTGCTGTACTATATGCTGAGAAGCAAAAAATCTATGGTCATAGAATAAAAAAGCGCAACTCGCCCATCAAGGGTTCCGTAGCAGCAATTGCGGTTTACGATTTATGACGTATAAAAAAAAAACTACTGACTAGATCTCGTTCAAACCAATTTTAGTTAGAACATCATTTTTTTTTTAGTTTTATAATTCTTTAATTTAGAAGTAACGGGGGGGAGGGGTATACTCATTTTATCACTTTGGAAGTGTCTCTCGCGCAAACTATTCAGTTTAGAAAAAAAATCTTTTAAAAACCTCAATATCATTTTCGAAGACCTATCCATAGATACCCCACACGTATGGGTATGATAAATAAAAATTGAGTTTCAGTTCTAAGTATGGGGAACCCCCAAAATTTATTGTTTTTTTTTCTATTTTTGTGTGAAAATCTTAATGCGGTTCACAGAATACATCTACTTACCAAGTTTCAACAATATAGTTCTTATATTTTCAGGAAAAAAGTGGCTGTGACATACGGATGAACAGACAGACAGACATGACGAATCTATAAGGGTTCCGTTTTTTGCCATTTGGCTACGGAACCCTAAAAAGAGCCCCTTATAAATACTTACAATATATTGTGTTGGTTCAATGATCTATGTCATTTTACGATTAAGTTCAGATGACGGCAACGCAAACGTTTTCGGGAGTGGGTTTTGTTTGGACTTTTACTGCGTTTTTACGACAGCAGCATAATAGCATATTGCAGGTAGCAACATCAAAATGAAGTGCTTTTTACTCTACCCGTCTAAAAACAGTATAAATCCTGGCACAGATTATAATACAAGCTATCATTCAGGGTTTTCCCTGTTTGGAATTAAAATACAAGAAAGAGTCCTAGATAAAAAATAATAAATAAATAAATAAAAATAAATAAATAGGGACAATTCATACAGATTGAGCTAGCCCCAAAGTAAGTTCGAAACTTGTGTTATGGGATAATAACTCAACGATATTATATTTTATAACAAATACATATATAGATAAACATCCAAGACCCGAGGCCAATCAGAAAAAGTTCGTTTTTCATCATGACCCGACCGGGGATCGAACCCGGGACCTCCTGGGTGGCAGTCTGGCGTGGTAACCATTACGCCACGGAGGTCGTAAAAAAATTACCGCTTATGCGTCAACTCTAAGACGATTCTTCTACGACGGTTCACAAATAAAGCGACGCGACTGCGACGCAACCAAGTCGCGTACTGTATGTTACTCTCGTATTACTTAATAATCTCAGTGGTTCCTTTAGAATCTTTAGAAGGGACTAGTGGGATAAAAAAATGAAACAAAGGTGGCAAACAAGCATACGCCGCCTGATGGTAAACATCAACAGCCTATAGACGCAATACCGGGGGTATCACTCACACGTTGCCGATAGTGGAGCTCTGGAGACCTTACTTACCGTAGGAACACATGACCGAGACCAATGCTATTTGGCTACGATCTTCTGTAAGGTCTGTAATCCTATGCCCTGCTCCTGGTTCTAAGCTACCTCTCCGTCAATTTTCAGCCAAATTGATTCAGCGGTTCTTGAGTTATAAATGGTGTAACTAACACGACTTCCTTTTTTGTTTCCGAAATGGTAGTAGTTTATAGAGTAGATTAATTTATACAAATCATTTATTACTGTATACTCTGACAAGAGAACGTGTTTGTGAAAACCTATTCTCTGAATAAAAGTTTTGAATTTTGGAATTTTATATACATATCATAGATTATTGAAAAATTATTGATGTTAAAATGTATTACTTTTTTAAATTAGAACAAAAATAAAAAAATACACAAGACGTAGAGAAATTACCCTTAAAACTTAGCCACGAACGATCACTCAATGTCCCAACGAAAAATAAAGATGGTCTTAAGCTGTTCTTAAGCTTAACTACTAATTTTAACGATCTTTTACTAAATAAATCCTTATTTAAAGCCAGGTTTACTGAGCAATATTGTATTTAGCAATATTGTATTTTTGGAGTGGCAGAGCAATTATTATGAAATGGGCTTGCTCGACCGGGGAAGTACCACCCCTCTCACAGAATATCGACGTGAAGCAGCAATGCGTTTCGTTCGGTGAGTGAGAGATCCGGAAGCCCAACTCTTTCCCCTCCTTCTTTCGTGGACAACACATTGGTAGCGCCCTTGGTGTTACTGATGTCCATAGGCGGCGGTGACCGCTTTTCATCAGGTGGCCCGCTTGCTTGTTTGTCTACTGTATGACATAAAAAAAATACGTTTACAATAACATTGTATTATTTTATGTTACAGGTTAATAAGTAAGTGTCTGTAGTGTTGTTAATAAAATCTCTATGGTTTCAGAAATTGATTTAGGCTGAGCGCAGATTGAAGTCACGACAGTCTAAGACAGACTATTGATTTACAAAATCTATGAAGATGCGCACATTTGAAACAAAACGTCGCATAGACAGAGTTGTCTACTGCCTACAACGACAAGTCTGACTAACGACTGTCGGCTTCCCTTCTGTATGTATGCGGGTGCGCACAACAGTATCGATGAAATTCATTTTGATACTGATTCGAAATTACGCAGACGCTATCGACGACGTAGACTAGACAGTTTCGTTTTAGGTGTGCGTAGACAAAACAGTTTTGTTTTTATATAGACAGACTTGTCTCTGTGAGACAAGTCTGTCTTAAAACTGTCGTGACTTCAATCTGCGCTCAGCCTTAAAATAATAAATATATAGGGACAATTCATACAGATTGAGCTAGCCCCAAAGTAAGTTCGAAACTTGTGTTATGGGATACTAATTTAACGATATTATATTTTATAACAAATACGTATATAGATAAACATCCAAGACCCGAGGCCAATCAGAAAAGGATCAATCGAATTTTTTTCATGAAGCTTAAAAATTTGTGGACCTTCTTTTATTTTATTTATTCCCAGAAATCCTTTTATTAGTTCCTAAGAAGGAATTTAGTAGATTTTATATTTAAGAGAGGTAGGGCTGGGCGGATAATCCGCTCCGCATCTTTCGCAGCCCGTCTGGGGAAGGATCTCCACCTTACAGAAGATCGTAGATCGTAGACATAAAAAAAACACAAATTCCATCACGTTAAATGATTGCTCCGAGCGGGAGTCGAACCCCCCTCTGGTGCCGAAGAGAACGCTGCCAACGCACTACCGGCTGTCTAAAGTAAGTCTTAATTAATAAAAACAGATTATCATAGTATGAAAAATAGTAATTTTTAATAGCCGTGTTTTTCTTTCAGTCTATTTACTTTTAATTCTCTGAAAGAATCCTCAGCATCTTTCAAAGAGAAAACAGATTAAAAATCCGACGGTAGACATCTTCAATTTTTAATTAAAAACTTTTTTATGTCAATGGCTGGGAATAAAAAAAAACGCGTCTCGTAATGAATGAATGGTAGAAGAAAAATAAATGAATAAAATTTTGCAGAAAAGTTCGTAATTTGAACTGGAGTTTTGAAAGAAAAAAAATGCCGGTTTTTAGTTTCGCGCGCTTTGTTCTACCATTTTTTTTAAATGTCATGTCAAATTTAAATGGCGCGAAATGATGGTTTTGCTTTTTGTAAATTTTCCGAGCAATTAAAAGCCAAATAGATATTTTGTGGTTAGCTATAACTAAACGTTATTAAAATATCATTATTTTAGCGGAATAATCGTGAACTGTAGCTAAAAATCCCACAAATAATTATAAAGGCAAAAGATTGTGAGTATCTTCTTCACGCTCAAATGGATGGGCCAATTTTTACGATATTTAGTATAAGGTATCCCTAAAAGTACACGATTCAATTTTGGTCAAAAGTTTTATTAGTTAATGGCACTTCGAAAAGTAGATGGCGATGCTATGCAAGGCGCGGTCCCACTACTGCGCACGCTGTGCACGAACACGTGGGCCACGTGGCACATTACAGCTGCGTGGATGACTACGTGGGTCTACGTTTCCACAGCGTGCGCAGCGATGTGCACGCTTTGTGGAACAAGCTGTGTACCGCATTCACTGCGTGCATGGCGTTGACGGCGTTGAGCTACGTTGAGCAAGCCACGCGTGTATCAATGACGTCACTTGATGGTTAACGTGTCCGTGGGTTGCAGTGGAAACAATCACGTACATCCTCTTGCAAAGCAAAGCTTAACACACGTGCGTAGCCTCTTCGTGCGCAGCAGTGGGACAGCGGCTTAAAATTAAAAACGTATATTTTCACCATACGTTTAATAAAGAATCAAAAAAAGAAAAAATTATGAATCAAGTACCTAGTATAATGAAATGAAGAAAGAAGTATACCAATGTGAAAAATGAAGAACGAAATACCTAATGATAATGTGAAAAATGAAGAAAGAAAATAGCTGAATATTATTATTTTGTTGACTCTACATACACTACACTACACTACAGGGTATTTGACGACCTCCGTGGCGTAATGGTTACCACGCCAGACCGCCACCCAGGAGGGCCCGGGTTCGATCGCCGGTCGGGTCATGATGAAAAACGAACTTTTTCTGATTGGCCTCGGGTCTTGGATGTTTATCTGTATATGTATTTGTTATAAAATATAATATCGTTGAGTTAGTATCCCATAACACAAGTTTCGAACTTACTTTGGGGCTAGCTCAATCTATACGATTGTCCCTGTATTTATTTATAAAAAAACAAGGTAACACCGCGGGCAGGAGCTAGTCTTCAACATAATACGATGTCATAGCAAACAATATCTTCGCAACTTTTGTTTACCAAACTATATTTATTGATTCCATTTCACTACACTTTGATGGAATTGACAAAGAGGGAAAACTCCGATACAGGAGTTGATCTGTTTTCTCTATATGCCATTGTCCCAACGTCGATTTTCGTATCGATCAAAGTCAAATCGTTTATTCAAATCAAATCAAAAATACTTTATTCTGTTGGCCCTCGCAGGCACTTAGACATGTCATTTACAACATAATCAGATTCAGAGACCAGCCCCCTTCTCGTAAAAACAGTTACAATCTCAAATATCAAACGCTCTGTCTCACTTACACAATATTGAGCGAGATAGTGCGTGTGTTTAATGAATGACGTAGGCATTCGATAAAAAAGAATTTTCCGAAATTCCCACGGGAACGTAGTCGCGCGAGTTTCGCTAGTTGAGTATAGATATAGATCAAGTTCTATAGATGGATCTTTGGAGTGGTAGAGCAATTATTACAAAATGGGCTGGCTCGACCGGGGAAGGGAGAAGAATATCGACGTGAAGCAGCAATGCGTTTCGTTCGGTGGGTGAGAGATCCGGAAGCTCAACTCCTTCCCTATCCCCTCTTTCCCCCTCCTTCTACCCCTTCCCTTCCTCCAACCTCCTTGGTGGACAACGCATTGGTAGCGCCCCTGGTGTTACTGATGTCCATAGGCGGCGGTGACCGCTTTCCATCAGTTGGCCCGCTTGCTTGTTTGTCCACTGTATAACATATAAAAAAAAAAGATGGTATTCGTTTGCAAAGTCTCTTTCTCACTTTAGAAATCAGTATCTAATAAAACCCTACAATATTATAAAGGCAAAAGTTTGTGTTTGTTTCAACCTCTTCACGCTCAAATGGCTGAGCCAATTTTTATAATATTTGGTATGTAGGTAGCTAATATCTTGGATTAACATATAGTGTACTTTTGTCCCGAAAAGTACGTACGATTCCCGTAGGATTTGGTAAAGTCTTTCCTTTAGACTATAATATGGGATTCGTCAAAAAGGGCATTAAAAGATTTTTACAAGGTCGGCAACGCGCGAGTGATGCTCCCGGTGTTACAAGCGTCCATAGGCTGCGGTGACCGCTCACCATCAGGCGGACCGTAAGCTTGTTTTCCACCTTTGTGGTATAAAAAAACTGATATAGATGGCGCTGCTGTGCATAAAATTAGCATTAGTGCAGCTAGTAAACTATAAAACACGGGGTTGGTATAAAAACTGAAGCTTGGACGACTGTCTACTCGAACTACAGTCGGTGCAATTTGACGGAACTGTTTGCCAAACTCTCGATTGGTATAATAGAAGGTTGCCGTAAGGGAAATTTAGGTCAAATGAAAAAACCCAGCGAATAATGGAGAGAGCTATGCTTGGTGTTTCTCTAAGACATCGAAGAAGTAATCGGGACAAGCCCACCACACATTTCCACCGCTGTATATCCTGTAGAACCAGGATCAACAACGGCGACCTCAGATAGACAATAAGCAATGAAGCTTATTGACGTCCCGGGGAAGAAACTACAGCTGTCTTGGAACTCACAACGAATTTAATCAGAACGAAATTAGGTATAGTTAGTATTGACTTACCACTACACAATTTGCGAAAACCACAGGTCTTCGTTAGTATTGGTATATTAAAAAAATGTCTACTAATTAACACCTTTTGGTACATTATTAGTGTGTCAAATTACTGTTAATTACTATGTAAAAGTGATTAGTTCTAATAATTATAATGTTTCTGTTAACTTCATAGTATATAGGTAAGTATGTGTGGTCTAATTTACTTCTAAGTCGCGGTCTGATAATACTCTGTAAGTAACTAGACTTTATTTTTCTGTTTATCACTAATATAAATAAACAAATATATAGGGACAAATCACACAGATTGAGTTAGTTCGAGACTTGTGTTATGGGATACACTCAACGATATTATATTTTATAACAAATACTTGTTGTGTCCGACCGAAAGTTCGGTTTCGGCAAAAACACGGGTGCCGGTCTAGATTATTAGGTTTCGGCGGCAAACCTGCCGAAATTACGACCGAGACCGAAACTGCAATCGGGAGTTTCCGCGCAGTGCTCGGTCATGTTCGGCACGGTAAATTCCATAGAAGCAACGAAGACGTTCATCCGAGACCCTAAAGAGCCCCATATACGGTACGATCCGTCTGTACGATCCGTCGCATCAGACCGATCGTAACGACGAATCGATAGTGTATGTCAAGATCGTTGACGATTTACTTCATCAAACACGATATCGGAGATCGCAACAAAAACCCATGCGATTTGATGCGATCATGAATATCGTAACGATGAATCGACAGTGTATGTATACAACGATTCGATTTTGTCTCATTTTGACGCCGGACGCCGCACGCAACACTCTCTACTCATCTACAATTGGAAAAAAGACATAAGCAAAAGAAGTTAATTTTCCATTTTATGGGGCACGTATTAAATTATTTAAACACGTCTTTATCCTTCAGTTTCAAACAAGTAAATGATCGATCGTTGCGACCGATCGTTTTGTGTATGTGCGTCATTTTTGTTGCGATCAATCGTCACGATTTGCATCAGATCGATCGTACAGACGGATCGTACCGTATATGGGGCCCTTAACCAATCAGAAATTTCTGGTGAAATTCCTGGGTGGCGGACCGGTATGTTAACTATTGGTACCCTTACGCCACGACACGACCATAAGCTAAATAAGTATTTTCTTCTTCGTCTTCTTTTTATTTCATTAAATTTTTTGTAATAAAAATGTGTTTTTGTGTAATTTTCTAGGTTTATTCTGTGGATCACCATTGTAATAAGAATGAAAGCTGTTTTTTTAATTCTAATATTTGTTCGTAAGTTTATTTTCTTTATTAATTAGTTATTAGATTTTCTTATCCATTTATGGATATAGAAGTACCCTCTTATATTGGTACGTCCTTACACAGGACGTCATATTGTCTATAATACAATACCACACTTTTTAACACCATTATTTTGTATGTGACAGCAATAAATAAATGAAATGAAAGTTTTTTTTATGCCACAAAGTTGGCAAACCAGCGTACGTACGGCCCGCCTGATGGTAAGCATCACCGTAGCCTATAGACGCTTGCAATACCGGGGGTATCACACCCCAAGTGTAGCTCTGGAGACCTTGCTCACCGTAGGAACATAACATGGCCGAGACCTATTGAAAGATGCTATTTAACTACGATCTTCTGTAAGGTGGAGGTCCTTCCCCAGACGGGCTGCTCCGATTTGAGCGGATTGTCCGCTGTGCCCTACCTCTCTTAAAAACAAACTCATACAAAATACGAAATGAGCGAGATAATATTATAAGATTTAACCATATAATATAAATAAATAAATAAATATATAGGGACAATTCATACAGATTGAGCTAGCCCCAAAGAAGTTCGAAACTTGTGTTATGGGATACTAACTCAACGAGATTATATTTTATAACAAATACATAATATAGATAAACATCCAAGACCCGAGGCCAATCAGAAAAAGTTCGTTTTTCATCATGACCCGACCGGGGATCGAATCCGGGACCTCCTGGGTGGCGGTCTGGCGTGGTAACCATTAAGACACGGAGGTCGTCAAAATATGTGGAATTGTTTCTCTTTTAATATTTATTTGAGCTTTATTTCAGAATTACTCGGTATCCTGTATTGCAGACCGCAGCAATTTCCCACGTCAGATGGATTGGCGGGGCAGGCACTCAGCAACTTTTTAATGGCACCCTTTCAGGTGCCAATGAACATGATGAAAACTATGTTTAAAACTATTTAATAAAATATATTAAATGTGTTACTTATTTCCTTTTCATACGCCATTTTTAGGGTTCCGTACCTCAAAAGGAAAAAAACGGAACGCTTATAAGATTATTTTCTTGTCCGTCTGTCTGGCAAGACCCCTTTTCTCTGGTTTTTTTCCTTGAAAAAACTTAAAAGAAACTGAGCACTTGTTCTTTTAAAAAGTACTAATAAATGTTACAATTACAATGTATAACAGAAAACATAAAAAAAAATTTTTCTTTCCGAAAGGGTTTAATATATAATCAGCTAGCTTTTTTCGTCCGCGTGAAGTTCCAGACCCGTTCCCGTGGGAACCACATTGAATTTCGGCAAAAGCTATAGCCTATGTCACTCCCTGATAAAGTAGCTTTCTACTGGTGAAATAATTTTTGAAATCGGTCCAGTAGTTTCGGGAGCCTATTCAATGCAAACAAACAAATCTTTCCTCTTTATAATATTAGTATAGACCAGGGATGTTGCAGAGGCCGATATTTTCACATCCGCGGATGCGGATGCGGATGCGGAGTTTAGCAGGCTCACATCCGCGGATGCAGATGCGGATGCGGATGTATAAGATATTATGTAAATAAAGTCTATATTTATATATATATATATACACTATCAATAACGGGAATCACACTGGAAAAATAACGAATTTCGTCATAAAACGATAATTTTTCCTACAATAAAACGTATTACCGGCGTAATATAATAGAATTTACCTTGTGATCTTATGGATATTAGTCTTAAATAATATAAAGTTTTCTTGTAAACTCTTCTTATTTACACACTGTATCACAACAACATTAAAAAAAAACCTATCTATCTTTATGATACGATAAGTAGTTCACTTTCACTTCACAGCGCAAACAAACACGTAATATTTATTCACTTGCAAGAAACAAATGATGCACTAGCTAGAACAAACAAACGTGTCGAATCTTGTCACCAATTTCTTCGCTCCCATTGGTTATTGTCACGTGCGACCGGCACGCGCCAATCACCGGCCCCGCCCAATTTCTTTCTTGTTGCTACTTGTATAATATTCACATCCGCATGAACATTCGCATTGATTAATGCGGATGCGGAAGCAGATGCAGATGTCCAAATCAATGCGGATGTTCCGCATTTGCGGATGCAGATGCGAATGTTCGCAACATCCCTGGTATAGACAAACGATTAGTTTATTTCAACACTGAAATAACATGTTAAATATGACTAGAGAACGTGTCTGTTCACAATACATTCGGGATTCCGAAACGGGAGTATCGAACGTCAGCTAAATACGTCAGACAGAACGTAAAATCTGCTGCAGAACATCAGTCGCTTTCGACGTAATATAAGACACTATTAAATAAAATAACAAAACTAAACCAAATAATACAATTTATTTCATTTAATTATCAATATTCAAGCCAATTAGACCTTCCCATTTTCCGAATTTGAATATCCAAAAAAAAAATTTTTACAGACCGAAAAAAATTTCCTAAAAAAGTTCATTCATCAATAGTAGCTGCCACAGTCACATGGTGGAGGTGGACAGCATGGTTCTGGAGGTGGACAGCATGGTTGAGGGCAGGAGCAGGGCGGTGGCGGGGGTGGACACGGACACGGACACGGACACGGCGGAGGTGGGCAGCACGGAGGAGGTGGACAACACGAAGGAGGCTGGTAGCACGGTGGAGGTTGATAACACGGTGGACAGCAAGAAGGTGGGGTGGATATCGTTGCTGGTCCCGAGCAAGGTGGGCATAGAGGTGGGATAGTTATGCTAGGTTGACCAAAACACGGTTCGCTGGGTGTGCTAAAGCAGATTGTCGTTCCGTCGTTTGTTTTACAGCACCTCCATGGAGCGGCCGCCGCGTAGCCGATTACAACTGAAATTTCAGAAATATTAATATAAATAAATATTTAGGGACAAATCACACAGATTGAGCCCCAAAGTAAGTACGAGACTTGTGTTATGGGATACTAACTCGACTATATTTTATAACAAATACAAATAAAGATAAACATCCAAGACCCGGGCCAATCAAAAAAACTTCGTTTTTCATCATGACCCCACCAGCATTCGAACACGGGACCTCTTGAGTGGCGCTCCGGCATGGTAACCACTACGCCACGGAGGTCGTCGGATATAATCATCATCAGCATCTCAGCCACAAGAAGTGGATCGATAACTCGCCAATATAGGCAAAACACAATTAATGTAGTTCTACGTATCTCGACTGCACTGGCCTACAAAGGTCGAGGAAGTTGTTACGTCAAAAAGATGAAAAACTTCAAACTGATGGTCGAAAGGTTGGCATCCCTCCGCAAACTTCAATTCTTTTGGCGTTTAGGGTGTCGACCAACCATCACGACACCTTCCGGAAGGAGGACTTGGCCGCAGCAGGCTATTTTCCCTTAATCGAAGGAGACCAGAGCGTATTCTACCATGCTGTTCCAATGCGGATTGGCGGAGACCAGTGTCACAGAATTCATAATAGTACTAACGTACAGAATGGCCATTCCCCGCTCCGCACCAAAACGGGCGACCCCTCCCCTCCCGCAGCATTCGCCCACAACGAGTGGGGTACTTGAAAGGCACGGTGGTCACGCGTTGCACGCACACACATGCGCGCAGTGTGTGCAGACGTTCTTCTGTTCATGTAATAGTAGTAGGTGATTATAACGAGACGTTCGTATGGAGTGTCCGGTGTGTGCCAGTGTTCTCAAGCCACCTGGGACCTGAAGGCTCTGACACTGTTGGCTCAACAACTGTCACCCATCGATAGCGGCCGGGACCGAAAGCTTAACGTGCCCTCCGAGTGGAGAAATACAGGAAATTACTTCAATATTTAATTAAATCTACATTTCAAGTGTTAAGTCGTTGTGGTCTGCGGGCGGCCATTATTGTTCAAGTTAGTTCGGAACTCGCTGATGGACAGTGGCGGGATTACAGTTACCGAATAAACTTTGGTACATGTCTGCTTAATGCTCTGTGTTTAAGATACTACGTATTAATAGGATCTCCTTGCCCATTAAGTGGTTTTTAGGGTTCCGTACCTCAAAAGGAAACAAACAAAATACTACCATCAATCACCTGATCACACTGCTTTTATTATAACATTCCGCGTATTCTTCTTATAAATTTTTAATGTACCTATACCTACATTGTAACTAATGAGTGGAAAAAAAAGGAGAAAACAAAAAGAAAAAGTACAAAACGACAAAAAAGGCCGTAACCGGTTTTCCTTCGCCATTTCTTTTTACCGGTTGCCATTTTGCTTGTGTCCGAAATGGGGTAGTATATAACGTAGTTTATTTTCTTTATTTAAACAAGTTGTAAATGACAAGAAAAAGTGCCTGTGAAGGTCTAATTTCTGAAATAAACGATTTCATTTCATTTCATTTTATTCTCCAAAATATTCCGGTTTCACTTTCATATCATCACTTCTCTACTTTGGTTATAACATACTAGTAAATCCCTCGCAACTTCGTTTGCGTATATCTCGCTTTCCCGTGGGAATTTTGAAAAATCCTTTCTTAGTGCTCCTCAACGTTATATAAAAAAAATATACGTGCCGAATTTCAAGTTTCTAACCCTTATAGTTTAGGCCCTGCGTTGATATGTCAGTCAGTCACTCAATCAGCTTCTCCTTTTATATATATAGAATACGTATTTGTGTATATAATAAATAATAATAAATATATAGGGACAAATCACACAGATTGAGCTAGCCCCAAAGTAAGTACGAGACTTGTGTTGTGGGATACCAGCTCAACGATACTATATTTTATAACAAATACATATATAGATAAACACCCAAGACCCGGGCCAATCAGAAAAAGTTCGTTTTTCATCATGACACTACCGGGATTCGAGCCCGGGACCTCCTGGGTGGCGGACCGACCGGCATGGTAACCATTACGCCACGGAGGCCGTCAGGAAAAACGGAACCCTTATAAGATCACTTTGTTTTCTGTCTGCCTGTCAAAACCTTTATTTTGGGAATGCGTGGTAGGTAGTAAGTTGAAATTTTAACCTTATATTCAAGTCTACGATCCCATGAAGTTGTGAAAAAATCAAATTTCCAAGTTTTCGTAAAAAAAAGAAACGGCCGTTTATTTGGCAAATAACGCATATTTCGACACTCTGAAGGGAATCAAAACTTATACGGTACTTCCCGTTGACTGAAAACTATGAAATTTGGCAGGAAACACCGTTATTGTTTTCCCCCCCGGGACGTCAATAAGCTTCATTGCTTATTGTCAAAACTTTATGAACCTCAAATTTCTAACAAAAGACTAAGAAGAAGAAGAAGAGAGATGAATAGAATTAGAAAGACTTACCCAGAAATAGTGCCAGTGTCTTCGCCATTTTGCCTTGAACTGATAGAAATACATACTTTCTCCATATATATATTCTTCATGTACGAAAATATTTAATATTATATACTACGCGTCATAGACTGCAAAATATAACACTATGGTTGATTTACTTTTTAAAAAGTAACACAATAACGTGCACTTCTTTTTTAAATATCGTATTTCTTAGATAAGTACTTTAAATAATTGTTTTTAAGTACCCAATAAACATATTTTCTTTTTTGTTCCTTCACTTATGCCACAAAGGTGGCAAATAAGCATACGGCCGTCCTGATGGTAAGCATCACCGTAGCCTATAGACGCTTCCAATACCGGGGGTATCACTCACGCGTTGCCAATCCTCCCAACTCCCCCAAGTGGAGCTCTGGAGACCTTACTCATTAGCCTAACAGCATTGGTCTCGGCCATGCTGTGTTCCTACGGTGAGTAAGGTCTCCAGAGCTCCACTTGGGGGATTGGGAGGGTTGGTAACGCGTGAGTGATACCCCCGGTATTGCAAGCATGTATAGTCTACAGTGACGTCTTATCATCAGGCCGGCCGTATGCATGTTTGCCACCTTTGTGGTATAAAAAAAACGTCTTTAATGCGACCTGCTGGCAGCGGCCTGCGTCCAGCGGCTTCCTGCGACTTTCCTTAGGTCGTCTGACCACCTTGTAGGCGGGCGTCTTACGCTGCGCTTTCCGGTACGCGGTCGCCATTCCAGAACCCTGCCCCAGAAACATATTATATTTATTGATTTTTGATAAATTTTATTTATTTAGTTATTTTTCAAAATTCATGTTATCCTTTTCACAATTCAAGTTTAAGTAAATATTAAAAACCTTCATAATAACTATAACAAATTAATTTATAACATATAACGCCATGCTTTGCGAATGC
Organism: Endotricha flammealis; assembly: GCA_905163395.2. NCBI lineage: Eukaryota > Metazoa > Arthropoda > Insecta > Lepidoptera > Pyralidae > Endotricha > Endotricha flammealis. The sequence continues at coordinate 9,495,742 of LR990879.1, read as the reverse complement.
ATATCAAATAATAATTTTAATTTTTATGTGTTCTAAGGATATATATACTTTAAATTTTGCTGTATGACACAGACAGCCATACAAAATGGGGCGTTTAGTGGCTTTGGGAATCATAGGTAAGTGATTGCAGTATATATTTATAATATTTTATAAGTTTTATTTATAATTGTTAAGTCAACTACCCATTCATATGTTAAAATTGATTTTTTGAAAGAAAAATTTCAACCCCCTCCCCCCAGGTGGGATTCGAACCCACGAAACCTGCTTGGTTGTAAAACTATCAGGTAGATGGCGTGCTCTGCGACTTACGCAGTATAAAAGGAATGAGAAATTTCACCACCATTATTAAACCTTCCCCGTAGCTCAGTGGTTAGAGCACTCGGCCGGATATCGAGGGGTTGTGGGCTCGAATCCCACCTGGGGGGAGGGGGTGACATTTTTCTTTCAAAAAAACAATTTCAAAATATTTATAATAATTTCTTAATTTAAATAAAGTTTAAAGTTTTGCTTCACTCCTAAATAAATCGTCTTTCTATGTCGATTGTCGATCTCCGTGGCGTGGTTACAATGACAGACCGCCAACCAGGAGGTTTCGGCTTCGAATCCCGGTCGGGTCATGATGAAAAACAAACTTTTTCTGATTGGCCTCGGTTCTTGGATGTTTATCTATATATGTATGTATTTGTTATAAATATAGTATCGTTGAGTTAGTATCCCATAGGCCATAACACAAGTTTCGAAGTTACTTTGGGGCTAGCTCAATCTGTGTGATTTGACAAAAAAAATATTTAATTTGATTCTTCTTTCAGGACTACTATCATCAGCGTTGGCGGCGCCGTCCCCCCAGTTCTCGGGGTTCCCCTGCTGCCAACCGTGTCCACCACCGTGTCCCCAACCGTGCTGTCCACCATGTGCTAGTAAGTAGTATCCATTATTCTGATCTCGTAGCAACTCAGAGAGAATTATAACACATTTTGCAATCTATATTATATTGGAATCAAAATAGTAAACAACAGCTCACAGCATTAGGTCCCAAAGTCCCAATAGTAATGTAACAATAGACCGTGGCGCTCCGCAATCGAGCCTCACTTGATTTGTCATCTCTCTAGGAGTCTAGCTTATAATGCCCTTTGTTTCAAATTACTGTCTCCCACGTTGTTGTTATGGAAGTCCTTTCAATACTTCCTACTTCATCAATTTTCTTTCTGATCTGTATCTGTAAATGCTGCATCTTCGGAACCTTGCCTTTTACTTTTAATAATATATTTTAATTATTTTATTTTTTAAGGTTTTTGGTTTTAGGTTCATTTGTATTTTAAATATGACTGTAGTTTGTAGATTAATTTTCTATTTTGTCATCAAGACTTAAAGACTAATATTATAAAGAGGAATTATTATATTAATAATGTACGTGTATTTTCTGATTAAATTCGTTGTGAGTTCCAAGACAGCTGTAGTTTCTCCCCCGGGACGTCAATAAGCTTCATTGCTTATTGTCAATCTGAGGTCTCCGTTGTTGATCCTGGCTGCACAGGAGACACAGCTGTGGGAATGTGTGGTTGACTTGTCCCGATAGTCTGTATAAAAAAATAAATTTCTTCCACAGACGAATGCGGCGATGGACCGATATCAGCTAACGTACCCAGGAGTTCGATCCCTGATGCATTAAAATGCCAAGGGTTCCGCGAAATCCCTGTACCGGGTGGTACATTCTTCATTGCACCACAACCTGACGTCATCATCCAACCACCAGCAATCTTAGTTAAACCTAAACCCATAGCACCGATCACACCACCCGCTATCATCGTCAGACCACCACAACAGGACCCGATAACTCCACCAGCTATAATCGTACGTCCTCCAACCCCAGCACCGATCTGTCCGCCACCGATTTGCGTCCGCGTACCACCTATCCCGTGTGTGTACCCACCACCAATCTGCGTCAGACCACCACGTCCTAACGCCATAAGCCCACCTACCATCATGGTGAACCACCCACCGATCCCCAACATCATCCCACCACAGATAACTGTGAATAGGACTCCTTACCCAACCATTGAGCCTGCTAGCTTCTGTGCGTCAGTCTCTGAGATTTTCAAGGCGAACGGTGGAATTGGTGCGATTAGCGGGAATGGTGTAGGTTCTTCATGCGCCCCCCCTCCCTGCCCGTGCCCTCCTCCATGCGGCTGTCCCTGCCCATGCTAATCTGATAATTTAGAATCAATAATTTCTTTGTAACTTTTAAGGATTATAAGGTGAACTAAACTATGTATCGCCTATCCATCTATGAGACGCACGATATCGAGTGATGTGGAGTGGACGTAAAAAACTCTGTACATAATCTATACACCTATTTGATTGTGTAGATGATGTGGCTTGACGAGGATCGGTGAAAATCTTACGATACACTCCGTAACTCGACGTCGCGTGTTACGGAGCGTATATAAATCTCTACGCTTCTTGTTCCTTACTTTGAATTATTGATTCATATTTTTTCAAGATTATTAAGATCTCTTATGGTTGTAGAAAATATCGACTTTGGCTGTGTTTTATGGATTATGATTATTGTATATTTATCATTAGTAATCAGTATATTAATTGTAGACATGAGAGCAATAGAACACCTTATTAACAGCATCAAATCTTGTTAGGGGTATGTACGGAAAACTACTGTTTTTCAGATGTCTGTGACAGTAAACAGCGTACGTCCAAGAAATATTTCAATAGACGTCTCCTAATAGTCAGGTTTCTCTGTTCAGTCTGACAGTTCAATGTAAAAATATGTTCTAGCTTATTTTTTTTGTGCATTGGGATAGTAGTAAGCTATTACATATTTTATATTGTAACTTATAGTAGATTTTCATTGTCAACATGAGGATGCTAGGTAACTGCGCGGCTATTCTCGTAATTAATTGTCAAAGTTTCAATTTCAACCGTCACCTTGCTCACATGAATTATGAAATGAAGGAGATAGTGAGTTTGCGACGAGACTTAAACTGTTTTTGTTACAAGATTTTGGGGTTTAAAAATCTTACAAGCTCGTGTACGGTAACGCGAAGTCGCGTGATGTGGAGCGGACGTAAAAATCTCAAGCTACGCTCCTTAGACATCCAATCCATCGATTTCTATATAACGCGACGTAGAGAGATGCGGAGCGTACATAAATATCTCTACGTTTTCACTCATGAGGGGCCCGATTCTATCAGACAAGGGTTTTCTATCTACGTTTTTCACACGAAGGACTTGGTGGTTTTCTATCAGACGTTGGGCTTTGAAGGATTAGCTTCAAACCGTGGTAAAGAGAGAAGGGTAGTCAGGTTAGTTAGAAGACCCACATCCTAGCAGTGGATTAAGAATGAACAACCTGTGATTAAATTCGTTGTGAGTTCCAAGACAGCTGTAGTTTCTCCCCCGGGACGTCAATAAGCTTCACTTATTGTCGATCTGAGGTCGCCGTTGTTGATCCTGGGTTCACAGGAGACACAGCGGTGGGAATGTGTGGTGGGCTTGTTTTGAACTTGTAGAATAGCGTCAGGTTTTTACCTCTCAAAAGAGATTTGTGTCCTAAGATCATATACTTATTGATGAATGTAACATTTAATTAACACGAGTTTCATTGCGGAGTTACAATCATAAAGTGTTCAAGTCTTACATACTGTAAATTCAATGTATCATATAACGCGATGTTAACAAGCGTTCATGATTACAGGTAATGAAATTTTTATTCTGATTATTAGTTTTGAATATATCATTGTATTATATAAGTACCCGTACATATTTCGATTGTGATAGTATTAATTAATGTAGCTTAAGTATCTATATGTTTTAATGTATATATTATATAATAAAAATGAATAATTTCATAAATCATTTTCGTTTTAATTTACTCAATACCTTTTATTGACTTCTGTGTCTGAATATTTATTTTTCAAGTAGACTTACAGGAAATACATTAGCACGTCAATTTTTTTTAATCCTACCAGTAATTCGACTTAAATGGCCTATTGAGAAGCAGTGCCGCAAGAAACACAACAGAAAGCCTTCTTTGAAACCGGTGAATAATATTTTAGGGCGCAAAATACCCCGTAAATGAGGTTAACTAACTGTACTACACGTGACTAGAATGAAGGACTACTTCAGACAATATCTGTATAACTAATATTGACAGGCCGGAGTTTAGTCTGAGTATCATGGGTTCTAATCCCGCACAAGGCAAATATGTTTGTGCTTTTACACGAAACTAGCACAAGTACACATGTCATAAAAATAACAAAAACAATGCCAATTAAAAGCCTCCAATTTTATCATTGACTTAAAGTATAGCGACAGAAGCAGTGGTGTACAATTGACAATTTTTATTTAACAGATGTTTTTGTTATATTATAAATACCTAATAAATAAATAAATACTCTTGGACGAATCACACAACGCCATCTAGTCTCAAACTAAGCAACTAAGCTTGTACTATGGGTACTAAGATTGCTGATATATCTTCCAGTACCCAGTTCTGTGGGATTAAGAAAATGATTATATTATATAATATGGCATACATTCATACAGCCGAAATATAAAATTAATCTCAACAACAGTAACCCATTATAACAATTTTTCTTTCTTTACAATGTTCTTGGCAAATATACCATATTTTCATGTTGTGTTATAACTCTTCACGGTATTCGACCGTGAATGGCTTAATACCATAATATTTCTTCATTAAATGTCATTGGTTTTGCCAAACCGTTGGCAATAACAATTATCTCGAGTCATATTTCTGGCAACATGTCAAAAAGGGATTGCTTCTTAGACGGCGTTCACACCTGCAATTTCTGGAGGGAGAACTAGCGAAATTTTCGAAAATAATATAGTTATTTATTAGCTAGTAAGAATAATTAAATTGAATGATTATAGGGACAAATCACACAGATCTAGCTCCAAAGTAAGCTCGAATCTTGTGTTATGGGATACTAACTCGACGATACTATATTTTATAACAAACGAGCAGGTGCCCGCGGAGTTACCCGCGTTTAATTTTATACACAGCAGCACCTCTATATCCGATTTTTTTTTACCAAATCCTACGGGAATCGTGTACTTTTTGGGATAAAAAGTACCCTTATTGTTAATCCAAGATATCATACCTCATCATCAGCCTAAATTTGTCCACTGCTGGGCATAGGCCTCCCCAACTGCACGCCACCGCGCACGATCCTCGGCCACTCTCATCCAGCTCTTGCCAGCCACCTTGCGAAGATCAATTCAATTCAATTCAAATGTTTATATGCAAAGATACACAGTTAAAAGTTCTTACATAGAGTTGTACAGATTGTGTATCCAGTCTGCGTGCAGACGTGCAAAAATTTGTGAAAACAAAGCAGAAAGTATGTAAGTCGTCAAAATTAAAATGTGGAAAACAACTTGAAATTGTATTTATGACATTATAACATTATTATCATTATTGAAAAAATAAAATAATAGTAATAATAACTACAACAAATTGATTTAATCAGGTACCTAATTAAAGGACAGATAATTTATTGTAATTTAAAATCATCAATTTAAAAACATCGCTACACCTAGTCTGAGGGCGTCCTACGCTACGCTTACCGATCCGCGGTCTCCACTCAAGAACTCGTTTAGCTCAATCTTTGTGATCAGCTACCTACATACCAAATGCACACTTTTAAAATAAAATATAAAAAATATCTATTAAATTTACAAAAAGCTGAATAGAGCAAAAGTAAACGTTTATAAATAAACGGTTAATAATTATTAATATTATTTATTATACTAATAATATTTATTTTATTGTATGTGTATTATTTAATAATATAATGTGTTTGTTATCTATATATTTATAATATATTATATTTTAGGAGCTATTGTTTGCTCGATGTCGGGCACCTCTGAATAATATAACCCGTTTTCTACAGAAAACCAGCGTCGTGGTACTCGTGCCACGACATATGCTGAGTGGAGACCCATTTCGGACACAATTAGCTTTAAGTAATTTTAAGTTATTGTTGTTTAGTGTTAAGTTAAGTGTTCCAAATTAATATTTTTTCTTTCTTTCTTTCTTTCAAATATCATGAAAATTGGTCCAGCCATTTGATCGTGAAGAAATAACAAACAAAACACAATCTTTCGCAGTTAGATACATGTTATAAAGGCGAAGATGATCTCCGTGACGTAATGGTTACCACGCCGGCGCACGGTGGAACGAAAATGAAAATTTGGGACATAGGGATTTTTATGCATATTTTTGAATTCTATGTACTAATACGATAATTTAATGTCATATAAAATTTTTTGATATATTCGATATTTTTGGAAATATAACACTTTAAAGTTTGTATGGAGATTTAACTTTTTTATTTCTGATATTTTTAGTATGTACCGTGTAAATTCAATAAAAATCTTAAAATGACATTCCACACCACCAACAAGGCTCTTTTTATTTAATTTGAATAAAAAAAATACATTATTTGTTTAGAAGAAAAATGTTTTTAGTGACAAAACAAACAATGTCAATTGTTAATAACATTGTTTTTAGTAACAAACGTATAATGTCATAAGTTAATGCCGTCGATTTTATTTAAAAAAAAACAACGTCATTTATTAATGACGTCGTTATTAGTAGCAAAAAAACAACGTCATTTGTTAACGACCTTGTTTGTCTGATAAGAACAAAGGACGTCATTAGCTAATGACGTTTTTTTGTTTTCTATCATTCCCCCTTCCTCTCTATGTCGGCCAATCAGAGCGAAGATAGCCATGACGTGTCTTATTGTCATTGGTTGATCCAAATCAATTAGGAAAAAGTTCGGTTGCGTTTGAAATATCAATGTTATATAAATTTAAAACATTTAAAATAACGTCCAGTACGTTGATACATAACATACGGACTACTTTGCGATCAAATTTTCGGGAAATATTTAATTTCGTCAAAATGTTTAAAGATTTGGTGACAAATATTGACATGTTTGTGAAATTACAAGAAAATGGCGGTATTAAAAATAATAATTTCTTATACGAAACTTTAAAATCTCGACTACCTGTAAATTTAAATATTGAAGATGATAAAAATCTAAAAGAGTTTTGCTATAAATACTGTTTTAATCTTCATAGGAGGTGGATAAGTGCTAACAGAAAAGAAATTCAATTTAAAAATAATAATAGTCAGTGGTTAGAGGCAAATATAGTGTGGCCAGAAGTTATTACGAAAGTTTTTGAGACCTCGACTAACCAATCTGGACCGAGTACGGTAATTACGGGAGTGGAAACATGTGATCAACCTAGACCAAGTACATCTACTCAGTGTTCAGTACAAGAAAAACAAACAATAGGGACATCGACTGAGGTGAGTCCAAGAAAAATATTTGCAGAGTTGTCAAATAAACAAAAAAGTCCTGGTGCATGGGGCAAACATAATTGAAAATTTTGGTTTAATTCCAATAGGAAAATTATCCGAGGAAGCTGCTGAATCTAGAAATAAAGATTTCCGTAAATATCGCGAAAATAATTCTAGAAAAATTAATAGAAAAGCCACCAATGAGGATATTTTACATAATTTACTAATCAGTTCAGATCCATATATTTCAATAAAACGACACAAAATACATCGAAAACACAAAGAAATATCACAGGAGGCAAAAACTTTATTCATTCTAGATGAAATTGTTGACAATGACATAAGCGGTCTAGAAAATGATGAATCTGAGGACATTAACAAAAGAGAATAATTAAGTGGATTAGGCCCACAGGGGATACTGTTAAAAAAACGCGCCTGGTTCTCTACCTCTAGGGTGGTGTGGAATTGAGAATAAAACAACAAAAAAATTATTTGTCGCAAAAGCGCAGCGAAGCGCAATTACAGGCGTACCTTAAAAATAGTAAAATAAATAGTATAATACAAATCTAAAATCATTTTTTTAAGAGCTCTTGAGAGTTCGCAGTTTTTAAGGAATTTGTGTTTTTCTCCATACAAAAAAAAAGAACAAAAAAAAAATATTGTCGCAAAAGCGCAGCGAAGCGCAGTTACAGACGTACCTTAAAAATAATAAAAAAAAGTATAATACAAACCTAAAATCATTTTTTTGAGAGCTCTTGAGATTTCGGAGTTTTTAAGGAATTTGTTAGAAAAAAACAAACAAAAATATTGTCGCAAAAGCGCAGCGAAGCGCAGTTACAGACGTACCTTAAAAATAGTAAAAAAAAAAATATAACACAACCCTAAAATAATTTTTTTGAGAGCTCTTGAGATTTCGGAGTTTTTAGGGAATTTGTTAGAAAAAAACAAAAAAAAATATTGTCGCAAAAGCGCAGCGAAGCGCAGTTACAGACGTACCTTAAAAATAGTAAAAAAAATAGTATAATACAACCTTAAAATAATTTTTTTGAGAGCTCTTGAGATTTCGGAGTTTTTAGGGAATTTGTTAGAAAAAAACAAAAAAAAATATTGTCGCAAAAGCGCAGCGAAGCGCAGTTACAGACGTACCTTAAAAATAGTAAAAAAAATAGTATAATACAACCCTAAAATAATTTTTTTGAGAGCTCTTGAGAGTTCGGAGTTTTTAAGGAATTTGTGTTTTTCTCCATACATATTTTTTTTAAAATAATTCATAACTAATAAAGTATCGATTATATCAAAAAAGTGTACAAGTAATTAATGTCTTATATTTGATAGTAGAATTGAAATCCATCATAATTTTTTTGTAAAATCGAAGTTGGTTTTCGATTGTCGCTATGTCCACTAGCGGCCGTTTTCGTTCCAACGTGCGGCGCCGGACCGCCATCCAGGAGGTCCCGGGTTCGAATCCCGGTCGGGTCATGATGAAAAACGAACTACTGATTGGCTTGGGTCTTGGATGTTTATCTATATATGTATTTGTCATAAAATATAGTATAGTTGAGTTAGTATCCCATAACACAAGTCTCGAACTTACTTTGGGGCTAGCTCAATCTGTGTGATTTGTCCCTATATATATTTTATTTATTAAAATAAGTGTTACATGGTGCCTGGATATTAATAAATGAGAAAACAATAAAAAGTTTTCTCTGGCCAATCTAAGCCATTTGCTTGAAGTAGTAGTCGTCCAGACCTCGTTTTTCGTATCAATCGTATTTTTGCTTATAATAATATTAATGTTAAAAACCATCCCTAAACCATCAGAAAACCATTACGAAACAGCGAAAAAAAAATAGTTGGTCCAACAGGAATACTTATTTTGGATAGCACAACTAAGCAGGAAATGGTGTTTTTTCAACCTGTTATTAAAAATGTTTGAAAGAAAAATTTCAATTTTTTTTTTCAAAATAATCGTATTTACTAAGAAGAATTCTGAGCATTTTGATATTTATAGTATTAGAATACGAACATTATTGGTGTATTGCTTTTTTTATGACAGGGGAGAACAAGCAAACGAGCTCGCCGGTTATCTGATGGTAAGTGATCGCGACGTTGCTTTTCTGATTTAGAGTGCGACACACAGTGACGCCATCAATGTCTTCTAAAATCAGCATAGCACCCCTTCCACACCGCCCAATCTAATTGGCCAATTTGTATACCTGTCCTTTTCTATAGATATCACCAAGAACAGGACAATAGATCAAATTGGCCCAAAAATTGGGTGTGTGTTAACGGAGTGTAATACGGCCTTTACACTCTGCCAAATTCAGAGTCTAACAAAAGAGATGGTGCAATACTAAGAAGTGAGAAGTTGTAAGTGCTTCTCGCTTATTCGTATAGCACCATCTCTTTTGTTAAATTGCATTTAGCCAAGTGTAAGGTTTTTCATTTAATATTCGAAAGACATATTGTATTCATTGTTTATTTATATAGGTATAATTTAAACTAAATTATATTAAATATTAAAATTAACCCTGCATTTTTAATTTTATATTTGTGGCATGGCAGCACCCAAAGCAGGTCGTATTGGAGGCGTTTGGGGGAGGGCTATGTCCAGCAGTGGGCTTCTTGTGGCTGAGATGATGATGATGATGACCCGAAACACTTGCAGCATTACCTCGCTGAGCGTTGAGCGAAAGAGGTTACATTTTTAATGTTCGGACGACGGTCTAAAGGACTGTGTAATTGAGACGAAATGTAGAAAGTGCTTCAATATTGCTCGAGTCTATAAAAATGATAATATTTTTTTTACGATCTCAGGGTTAAGGATTTTAGAGTTCCGCTTCTTACGGAATGATGGGAAATCTTATTGTACAGTCAGGTGCACGTCGAGCTTTCCACTTGCAATGCAATTTTGGTTCTTATGTCATAGAACCTAAGAATGGTACAAATTCCAACATGTGAAGTTTAACCTGCTCTTGACAGTACAGTTAACCCGTGATAGAGGTAACCAGGGTAGAGTAATATTTTTTTAGACCACTAAGGTGGCAAACAAGCTTACGGCCCGCCTGATGGTGAGCTGTCACCGTAGCCTATGGACGCTTGCAACACCGGGGGTATCATTCGCGCGTTGTCGACCCTGTAAAAATCTTTTAATGCCCCTTCAATGTTGTGCAAGCTAGTGAAGCGCTAACGGGATACGCTTCACCAGCAACATTGGTTTTACGTGGGCGAGGTGTCAACCCGCCGCACAACCCCCGAAATGCTGGAGGACCACACCCGTCGTTGGTCAGCGAGTCCATCGGACTTAGCCGTTTAATGCCCCTTTTGAAGAACCCTATAATTGTAGTCTAAAGGAAAGACTTCGGCGGGGATCTCATTCCACTAAGAACAAAGATGCTTCACCGCTGGGCAAAGATCTCTAGGCTTAATCATCCTAATATTATAAATGACAAAGTGAGTTTGTTTGTTATTCCTTCACGGCTTGACTAAGCAGCCGATCATTATGAAAATTTGTATACATATTGTCAAGGGTACAGAGCCCAACATAGGCTAATTTTTACGCGGTCGAAGCCGCGGGTAACAGTTAGTAGGTTGTAAATTATTTATTTTTTTGCCAGCCCCAAAGTAAGTTCGAAACTTGTGTTATGGGATACTAAACTCAACGATACTATATTATATAACAAATACATATATAGATAAACATCCAAGACCCGAGGCCAATCAGAAAAGTTCGTTTTTCATCATGACCCGACCGGGATTCGAACCCGGGACCTCCTGGGTCGTCATAATATATAAACAAACATTAAAAAATATATGACTTTACTTTTTATTGATTGCCCGGTGGCATAGTTAGCAGTGACTAACTTTTTGGTACCAGATAGTGCGGGTTCAATCCCCGCACGGGGCTAACAATTTATTATTATTAATAGCATTATTATTTTAAGAGAGGTAAGGCACAGCGGATAATCCGCTCAAATCGGAGCAGCCCGTCTGGGGAAGGACCTCCACCTTATAGAAGATCGTAGCCAAATAGCATTGGTCTCGGCCATGTTGTGTTCCAGCGGTTAGTTCCTCACCGCTGGAACACAACATGGTCTCCAGAGCTCCACTTGGGGAGATTGGGAAGGTTGGCAACACGCGAGTGATACCCTCGGTATTGCAAGTGTCTATAGGCTACGGTGACGGCTTACCATCAGGCCGGCCGTATGCTAGTTTGCCACCTTTGTGAAAATTTCAAAATTTCGAAATTTTATATATTTTATGGTAACTAGTTAAAAACAATTTTAATGATCAAGAACTTCCCTTTTCGAATAGAGCCCACAGAATAAAGAATTTTTGATTTTAATTTAGCTATTATTATGTATTTGCCTGTCAATAATATAGTATTGGTTTGGTAGCGCGTTAGACTCTCCCATCTAAATATGTTTATTTTTTATTATTTTTTATTGGGACACGGCATGTGACGCCAGCGCCTGCCAAACGGGGCAGTAGGTCACTGGGGTCCAGGAATAAGAGCGACGAGACATCCTTTGTGGTGTCTCGTCGCTTCTACTAGCCTGAAAGGTGCCTCTTCACGCTCCGCTTGAAGGATCCCATGTCGTACACGTGTGGTACAGGGCACACATCGTCGGCAGCTTGTTCCACCGTTCAATGGCTATAATCCAAATCTGGCGTTTTAAAATCATTAACAAAATATTAAAATATCGTATTTTAAAACACAATTATTTAATTTACAAAATCATAACTGTGAAGTATGACAAAAATTGTTTAATAAAACATTTTTATATTATTTTTTGAGATTCAAAAAAGCATTACACTATTTACGAAACTGTATTTCATAACATAATCAATTTTCTTTCGTATTGTGACCTATTTCTTAGTAATTAAGGTTTAGATTTCTTTGTGTGTTAATTTTATATATTGTTCATTAAAAAAAAAACTTTTTGGCTTATATAAAATGTGGGTTTTTTGGACTTTTATCAGACGACCACGACATGGCGAGGGGCAAAGTAATTTGGTTATCTGGTAAGTTTTTTTAAATATTTTTGGGATCGGGACAAGCCAAGGGCGACAAATCGACATAAACCAACGATTGTCTCTCCCAGGGGAGAAAGCTGTCTTGGAACTCAGAACGAATTTAATCAGAGAATTTAAGAGAGGTAGGGCACAGCGGATAATCCGCTCCGCATCTTTCGCAACCCGACTGGGGAAGGACCTCCACCTTACATCGTATCGTAGCCAAATAGATCTCGGCCATGTTGTGTTCCTACGGTGAGTAAGGTCTCCAGAGCTTCATTTGGGGGGTTGGGAGTGATGGCAACGCGTGAGTGATACCCCCGGTATTGCAAGCGTCTATAGGCCACGTTAAAGGCTTAACATCAGGCCGACCGTATGCTTGTTTGCCACCTTTGTGGTATAAACAAAAAGGAAAGAAAGATATAAGACAGAGTTGGAAGTAGGAAGGGTTGCCAGGCAGTACATGCGAGTTGTCAAGCGATTATTAACATGTGGATAATTATGAAACAAGCATACGGTCCGCCTCATGGTAAGCATCACCGTAGCCTATAGACGCTTGCAACATCGGAGGCATCACTCACGCGTTGCCAACCCTCCCAATCCCCCCAAGTCAAGCTCTGGAGACCTTACTCAGTGTAGGAACACAACATGGCCGAGACCAATGCTATTTGGCTACGATCTTTTGTAAGGTGGAGGGCCTTCCCCAGATGGGTTGCTCCGATTTGAGCGGATTATCCGCTGTGCCCAACCTCTCCTAAAAATTTTTTCTTAGAAATCATACTATATAAGTATAAACGGATATCACCTCCACTGGAAATATCAGCTCGGATTTCGATAGGACTCAAAAATAAAATGGTAACTTGAAATGTAACAACCATTAAAATAATCATATTTTTTCTTTGTTCAACAGTTCTACTAGTGGGCTCGGCACTGGCCGCGCCGACCCCCGATCCACAGTGCCCGTGTCCGTGCTCGTGCCCCAGTCCCACATGCCCGGGCATGGAAATAGGGCCCTGCAACCCCTGTGAACCCCGGGTCATCTATGCGTACGGTCAAGCACCAGCGGGTGAGTTGATTCCTTCTTAATAGTTCTGTCAGACAAACAGACAGACAATGTGATGCTCATATGTCTTTGCCAGTATCTTCGGAACCTTGCCTAAAGGGACTTTTTTAAAATAATATATTTTACTTATTTTATTATATTTTTTAAGGTTTTTAGTTCAAATCAAATCAAGTCAAATATCTTTATTTGTGAGTACAGGTAAATCAAAGTTTGTGAGTTAGTTTTATGTTCATTTTAATTTATGTTTATAATAATACTAGCCTTTCCCCGCGGCTTTGCTCGAGGTTAATAAAACAATCCATGGCGCCATCTGTTGGCCTATACAGCGCCCTCTATAGAAGAAAAATATTTTTCCATTGGAATGAAAAGTAGCCTATGTTGGGCTCTGTACCCCTGATAATTTATATACAAATTTTTATAATGATCGGTTGATTAGTCAAGCCGTGAAGGAATAACAAACAAACAAACTCACTCTCTCATTTATAATATTAAGTATGATGTTTAGTTTTAATGTGTATGTTTGTAATTAATAAATACCTTTTTTTAACTAAATTATAAAGAGGAATTCGATAGTGTCGTAATCAAAAACGAATACCCAAGTTAAGTAATGTCGACCTTATTCAAAGGGGGTCTATCTTTACTCCCGTATTCCTGCAGTGATTTTGAGTTCATATGATAGATCTATAGATAGATTTTTTTGACGACCTCCGTGGCGTAATTGTTACTACGCCAGACCGCCACCCAGGAGGTCCCGGGTTCGATCCCCGGTCGGGTCATGATGAAAAACTAACTTTTTCTGATTGGCCTCGGGTCTTGGATGTTTATCCATATATGTTTTTGTTATAAAATATAATATCGTTGAGTTAGTATCCCATAATACAAGTTTCGAACTTACTTTGGGGCTAGCTCAATCTGTATGAATTGTCCCTATATATTTATTTATTTATTTGCAAAAATAAGTTACAGAAGATGTTACAAATATAGTATTCCGATCCAAGTCATTCTGCCTTCGCTGGGGCGTGCAAATATTTCGGTATATACAGTGTTATATTAGTTTAACCATTCATAAAGTCATTCAAATATTCAGCAGTGTAAAAAGATTTGTTAAAGAGTCATTCATGCAACTTCTTAAACAAAAGTCTTAGAAAATGAAAAATGTTTATTCAATCAAAAAAAGATTACAACATTGTGGCTTGAGCCTCCATTTAAGTATACGTAATGTACTTGTGTTTGGAGTATCCGCTATTCCTAAGTAGACTTAAATTATGAAAGTTGATTAGGTCTAAGATTTCAACATTAATAATAAATAATATAAGTAATAATACTAATAAAAATAATACTTAATACAATAGAAAAAGATAACAAAAAAGAACGCAAAATATTAAGTGCATGCTTGCTTCTCTCGAGTGTTACAGTTTTAAACTCATCCGGTAAATGGTAAATGGTTATAAATGTTAATTGCCATGCAATGCACATTGACAGAGTATAATGCAAGCCTTTTGGGTACACGTGATCTATCCTTATGTCTATGATGTAGAAAGTTTGTGATTTTCTAATCTCTTTTATCAGTAGTCACTTTATTTATGAGTGTCATAGGATGAAGGCCACACGGGCGAAGCCATTGGCAACAGCTACCCAATAGTACTCAGGGCCAGACCACGTTTTAGTGGTCTGTAAGCCACAAATGTTTAGATCTGCGAGACTACTCAATCTATTTCTCCGCTGCCGTTACTCGCACTGCTCTGAATGCATAGTATTTTTGTCACATTCGATCATGTCACCGTAAATAAACCGACCAAATAGAGAAGAATTCTAATGTTGCCAATTTATAAGACGCGTGTTACATATCAAAATTATGTGTCTTACTTGCTCACATTTTGGAGTGAGTAACCCGGCTAATTTGGATATGTGACACGCGTCTGGTAAATTGACAATATGTAACTTTTTATTCAATTCGGTCGGCTTGTAAACGTTAATACTTTCTAATGTGATCAAAAAACTCGTTTTAAGCACTCTGTATCGTGGCATAGCATTAGATAAAGCATACGTTTGTTCTAGTCCATGACTTGAATTTTCAAAGTACATTTTTCATTTTTAAATGTGTTAACTTGGTTTGCAGGATCAATAGTGGTGAAGCCAGGCCAAGTTAGATTCCCACAACCGTCCCCGATCACAGTCAGACCTGGTCCAATTAAGCCACCACAGCCAGGACCAATCGCAGTGAGACCAGCTCCCATCCAACCCCCACAGCCTGAAGCTATCCTAGTGAAGGTAAGTCCACATGAATTATTCCACTCAATAGATGGAGCGTTGCATATTGTTATATGACAAAAAGGGCCGTAACTGGTTTTCTTTCGCCATTTTTTTAAATGTCATACAGTAGACAAACAAGCAAGCGGGCCACCTGATGGAAAGCGGTCACCGCCGCCTATGGACATCAGTAACACCAGGGAAGCTACCAATGCGTTGTCCACCAAGCATGGTTGGAGGAAGGGAAGGGAAAGAAGGAGGAGGAAAGAGTTACGCTTCCGGATCTCTCACTCACCGGACGAAACGCATTGCTGCTTCACGTCGATATTCTGTGAGAGGGTGGTACTTCCCCGGTCGAGCCAGCCCATTTCGTAATAATTGCTCACTCTAAAATTTCTTTTACCAGTGGTCATTTTGCTTTTCTTTCCAAAATGGTAGTAGTTTATATAGAGTAGATTAATTACATTAATTAATTTATTACTGTAATGTAATGTAACCTTTGGGGGAGAACGTGTCAGTGAGGACTTGCTCCATGAATAAATATTATTTTGAATCTCTTCTTCTTCTTCTTCAGCAGCATGTATTCGCCCACCGTTGGGCATATGCCTCTCCATGTTTCCTCCATAGTTCACGGCTCCCCGTGTTTCTCATCCACGTCGCTCCTAGCTCCTTCGTGAAATCGTCAGCCCATCTGGCTGGTGGCCTGCCAACACTTCTTCTCCCCAGTCGAGGTCTCCACTCTAGAACGCAATTGCTCCATCTCTCATCTTTTCGGCGCCCCAGATGTCCAGCTCACGCCCATTTTAATTTGGCTACGCGGTATCCAATATCCACGACTTTGGTTCTTTGTCGTATGGTCTCATTTTTAAATTTTGAATATTGGCTATTAAATGGACAGACCGGGTTTGAAATATCACGCTACGCTTCATGTCACAAATAGTTGACGTAGGCAGGAAGGCAGCAAAGTCAAAATGGAACGTAGGGCTGGGCGGGTTGCTGCATGCACCCAGACCGATGGGCATATATATAGATACGGCCTACTAAATGGATCCCATCTGGAGAGAGGCCATACAGGCGAAGTGATGGTATTTTTTATATCATTAAGTTGGCAAACAAGCATACGACCCGCCTGATGGTAAGCAGTAACCGCAGCCTATAGACGCTTGCAATACCGGGGGCATAACCCCGTAGGAACACAACATGGCCGAGACCAGTGCTGTTTGGCTACGATCTACTGTAAGGTGGAGGTCCTTCCCCAGACGGGCTGCTCCGATTTGACAGGATTATCCGCTGTGCCCACCTCTCTTAAAAATAATAATAAATTTCAGGTCCCACCAGTGCAACCACCTCAGCCACCCCCAATCCAAGTGCGCCCACCAGCTGTACAACCACCAACACCACAGCCGATCGTGGTCAGACCACCACCGGTTACCCCACCAACCCCACAACCGATCAAGGTAACTATTTCTTTAAAACGATCAATAATGAGTTGAAATATTTTAAACTTAATCTATACTAACGACGACCTCCGTGGCGTAATGGTTACCAGCAGGTCCGCCACCCAGGAGGTCCCGGATTCGAATCCCGGTCGGGTCATGATGAAAAACGAACTTTCTTTGATTGGCCTGGGTCTTGGATGTTTATCTATATTATGTTATAAAATATAGTATCGTTGAGTTAGTGTCCCATAACACAAGTCTCGAATTTACTTTGGGGCAAGCTTAAACTGTGTCAAAAAAATTATATAATTTATATATTTCATTAACTTCCAGGTACAACCACCACCAATACAGCCACCAACCCCTGGCCCCATCATAGTGCAGCCACCCAAGATCATTGTTCCATCACCACCAATAATTGCCTTCAGGCCAAACCAGCCAGAAACCTTCAGGACTTGTGGTTGTGCTTGCATCAGACAAGGGTATCCATCTTGCCCCTCACCGTCTTGCTGTCCTCCCCCGCCCTGTTTCCAACCATGCCCCCCTCCCCCCTGTTTCCAACCATGCCCCCCTCCCCCCTGTTTCCAACCGTGCCCCCCGCCCCCCTGTGATTACAACCCATGCAACCCCTGCTGTCCCCCACCACCCCCTCCATGCCCCTGCCCCTGCCCCTAAAATGATATAGTCTCAAATTGTATTTATAATTATTTTAAGCTACATTTTTAAGTATTTATAAAGTCGAAATATAGTACGGGTACTTTGGCTATGTTTGGTTTTATTGTTATGACACCTTTATTCTCATGTTCGCCTGGTACACAGACACCATTATTCCATTTTCATAACCAAAATTTCATAACCGGAGTGCTTAGTACGAGTTTTTTTTTGTTCACGTTAGTTCGTGTCGACGTAAACAAACCGACCAAATGGAGAAGAACTTTCATGTTGCGAATTTATAAGACGCGTATTACATATCACAATGAACAATAAGTTTACTGGTAAAATACATAATTAAATAACATGAAATTCAATAAAATTAATTAAAACTAAACTAACAATAAAAATTAAAAACTAAACTAACAATAAAAACTAAAACTAAGCATTAAAAAGACATGGTCCCTGTGCCCAAAATGATATATATATCACAATTATGTGGCTTACTTGCTCACGTTTCGAAGTGAGTAGCCCGGCTAATTTAGAAATGTAACACGCGTCTGGTAAATTCACAATATGAAACTGTTTTTCAATTTGGTCGGCCTGTAAACGTTAACTCGTTCGAATGTGACACAAAAACTCTTACTAAGCACTTATTATGAAAGAAGACAGTTTTGTCGCTGCTTCGTAAGTATGAAAGAATTTTTTTTTCCCACATTATTTTATTTATTATATGACTATTTTGGTATGATTTAGGATTAATACAGTAGAAAAAAAAACACAGAAAGGACTTGCAAATCAAATCAAAATAAAAAAATACTTTATTCTGTAGGCTCTCGCGTCATTTACAATTAATTTTTATTAAATAAACTAGCTTTTTTGCCCGCGACTTCGTCCGCGTGAAGTTCCGGATCCGTTCGGAAACAAAGCAAAATGACCACTGGTGGAAAGAAATAGCGAAAGAAACCCAGTTACGGTCTTTTTTGGCATTCATTATTTTTTCTTCTCTTTCAATGTTTTTAATACATACATACAGTATTGAAAAGAATACAAGATTAATAAAAAAATAAAAAAAATAAAAAAAAGTTATAATAATAAAGACAATAAATAAAATACGCGTAATAAACAAATAATGCCATAAATAAAAGTGGTACGCCTGTCACATTACACGTAGGATTCCGAAACGGATTATCGAAAGTCACTCAGTATGCGCCGCACGACTGAAACGAGTTACTTTTAATTCATTAGTTAATATTATGATTAAATACCAAAGAAATTAATATAGAAAATATTAATGTTTTTTTAAAGAGAGGTAGGGCACAGCGGATAATACGCTCAAATCGGAGCAGCCCGTCTGGGGATGGACCTCCACCTTATAGAAGATCGTAGCCAAATAGCATTGGTCTCGGCCATGTTGTGTTCCTACGGTGAGAAAGGTCTCCAGAGCTCCACTTGGGGGTTGGGAGGGTAGGCAACGCGTGAGTGATACCCCCGGTATTGCAAGCGTCTATAGGCTACGGTGATGCTTACCATCAGAGGGCCATATGTTTGTTTGCCAAAATTGTGGCAAAAAAAAGTAGAAAAAATATATCTTTTTAAAATAAGTTAGATTAACTTTTACTACTTCTACTTGTTTCTCCTTCTTTCCAATGGATTGTATCTGATTTGGAGAGTAAGTAAAGAAACATCTATATCTATATATATAAAAATGAAACCCGTTTTCCGTTGTCACGACATAACATGAAAACGGCTTGACCGATTTGGCTGTTTTTTTTTTTGTAGGTTTCTAATACTCTGTACAAGGTTCTTACGGAAAAAAATATTAAGAAAATCTCTCAGAAAGATTGAAAAAAAACGAATAAATACCCGGGCGAAGCCGGGCCGGGCAGCTAGTACATAATAAAGATACATAATTTTCTAAAATTCGTAGCAGGTTCAGTTAAAATAAGAAAAAAATATTAATCGATACATAATTTTATTTTCCAATTTAATACATAACAATAAATTTTGTTTTATACATTTTTTTGAATATCCAGGCGTATACATTATTTAATTATTTACATAATTTCAAAAATATATTGCATTGTCTCAAATAAATGTTATATATTATATAAAATAATAGTCTACAGTAAAATTTTGTAATCTAAATAGGTTTATGTAATACGCGTGAAATATTTTTTTAATTTGCTATAAAGTTTATGAAGTTTATCCAGTATTTTTAACCATATATAATGACTTTTCGTTTACAGTTCACATGATACCATCAACCATTTTGACATTACATTTGACAGCTGTCAAACTGACGTTGTGACATTGTCAAATTTCAGTCGAATTTGTGTACCATATTTCACCACTTGCTTTTCCATCTCTAATTGACAATATTTGACAGGTTTTCTGACAGTGTATTGACAATTTTGACAAATAGATATTTACCTAGATATTATTAGTAATTGGTCATACAGGCTTTAAGTGATTTTGAGCTGTCGAGTCTAGAACAACTATAAGCGGTCGTGTTCTTATAGAGCGCTCGAGGGTTCCATATTGGTAATTTGAATTTCATACACAAACTAGAGTGACACCCCTTGAAGTCACTGACTCAAAACTATCCGTTTATGAAGGCACTATCTACCCTGTACACATGTATGCACATTGGCATCGAGTTTCGAGCTACATTGATCTCTTTGTATGTTAGAAATCACGATGAAATCATTGCATAACTGCAATGGATAATGAAACGCTACGTAAATACGCGTAATTCGCTCTTTCTGAACAAGTACTTAGTGAAAATATAAGTGGCTAATATCAAAATGATTTATCTAGGTGTAAATACTGTGAAAAATATACTTAACGACATGTACATATAGCTAAATTTCCGTTATTCGAATTGTGTGAGGTCGTGTAACTCGCAAAACTAGGTCTTATTATTGTTTGAGAGTTAGATGAGTCCGAGTTGTGGTTATTTATAAAAAAGCACGTCCTAAACCCAGACCTAGACCGGAGAGACCCAAAGTAGGTGCTGATTCACATACCGTTGCAGATCCTAAACCGCCCAAACCCAGACCGCTAAGTCCTAAACCACCGAGACCTAGACCTGCTAATGGATGTCCCAAGCCAAGACCGTATCCCAACGAAGGTGCGGTCTCACACACAGTTGCTGATCCCAAACCGGGTCCCAGAAGTCCACCAACGCCAAGAGGACTGAGTCCACCGAGTGGTCCAAGTGCGCCAAGTGGTGCGCCAAGTGGCCCAAGTCCACCAAGACCAAGAGGACTTAAACCACCTAACCCGACTGGGCCAAGTCCGAGACCGAGTGAACCAAGACCGCCGAGACCGCCGAGACCGCCGAGACCACCGAGACCGCCAAGGCCAAGTGGACCAAGTGCGCCCAAACCGAGGCCTAAACCACCTAAAGCTGGTGCACTTTCACAAACAGTGGTCTGTCCGGCCAAGCCGCCTAATCCGCCGAGTCCAAGCCCGTATCCGCCGAGTGCCAATCCACCTAATCCCAAGCCAAATCCAGGTGTGGACTCACAGACCGTGGTCCCTCCCAATCCCAAACCTTGTAGACCTAAGCCCAAACCTAGGTTAGGTGCGGTCTCACAGACCGTAGCCTGGCCGAGAGGTTGGCAGGAGGCCGATGCCAATACAGCTGAAAAAAAAAACGAAATAATAAATAAAATGTACCCAATTCGCACAAATTTGAGAGAAGATTGATGGTATCGCTTTGTGACTTGCATGTTCGCACAACATGCAGTAAAGCAACGTCGATACTAGCCAGTGTTTGGATGAGTTTCATTATATTGAGTTCTTTAATAAATTGTTATGAAATTTACTTATTTATATTTTACTAGTAAATCCCTCGCAACTTCGTTTGCTCTCGCTTTCCCGTGGGAATTTTGAAAGATCCTTTCTTAGAGATCCCCTACGTTATAAAAGGAACCCCTGTGCAAAATTTCAAGTTTCTAACCCTTATAGTTTAGGCTCTGCGTTGATATGTCAGTCAGTCAGTTAGTCAGTCAGCTTCTCCTTTTTAGGGTTCCGTAGTAAACTACAAGGAACCCTTATAGTTTCGCCATGTCCGTCTGTCCGTCCGCGGTCTAGCTCCTAGACGCTTGATGCTAGAAAGCTGTAATTTGGTATGTATACTCATATTAACAATGCTAACAAAGTGGTAGAATAAAATTTTGAAAAAAAAAATTTTTTGGGGTGCCTACAGGTAATATGGGAATGAATTTTTTTTTCGTACCAACCCTGTGTTGTGTTAGAATCGTTAGATAGGTCTCGTAAAAACATCGAGGGTGTGGAAAAATCATTTTCCAATACAATGATCCGTTCGCGAATTATTTACATTTAACTTGTCAATTTTCGTTTTGCACAGTGGTCCCCCCGCCCTATCTCCGAAAGTCTTGTGTTTAGAAATTTGAAAAAATTCAAGGCAGTAGTCCATATATTGAACCTACAAGGAAAACTATAACGGTTAAGTAGGCACTACTAGTTACCGAGTAATAGCCGACGAACTTATGAAGTAAAATTTCTTTGAAAACGAACAAATGTCATAGAATATGGCATTGTACTCATTTGCAAGCAAGAAATGCGTAGCCGATACGGAACCCTACAATGTGCGTGGCTCGACACGTACTTGCCCGGTTTTTTATATATATCCGATTATGCATGGTATTTTCAATACAAATGTATATCGTTTTTTGAAATAAATCGAATTGAATTTATGAGATATAATAATAAAATATATTTTTTTACTTACCGAAGACGAAAAAGGAGATCTTGGTTGCCATTTTGTGGTGGTTTCTTGGTTTGTGATGTCGATGTTAAGAAACATACTCTTTTTATACTGAAAAAAGTTAATTTAGCTATGTTTTGTACTTAACGGGTGAAGTAAAATGAAAATATTTTGAAGTCTTTTTAATTGAATTTCGTTTTGATAACATTAATCTAATTATTGAGAATGTTTGAAAATTACATTTTGTACGATATTCGTTCTAGATTTGACATTAATCTGTCGGACAATCTCATTTGGATGTGATGGTCAATTCAGGGTTCACTTAAGTAAGTTAAGGGTTAAAAAGTGAATTAAAATAAATATTTTATTGACAAATTATTATAATAATATAATAGGGGGAGAATATAGTGTAAATACTGGTTTGGTAATTCGATGCAATGTATTTGTGATTTTTGCTTCTTTTTTTTGTACTAATTAGGTCATAGATTTAGTATATACTAGCGTACCTATAGATCGGCTTTGTTTGATTGAGGCGAGACCAAAAACAAAATACACTAGTGTGCGTGGAATGTACATGTGTGCAAGCAAGATATATAATTTTGTTCCGGACCCGTTCCCGTGGGAACCACATTGAATTTCGGAAAACGCTATAGCCTATGTCACTCCCTGATAATGTAGCTTACTACTGGTGAAAGAATTTTTGAAATCGGTCCAGTAGTTTCGGAGCCTATTCAATGCAAACAAACAAACAAACAATCAAATCTTTCCTCTTTATAATATTAGTATAGATTCGAGATCGCCGCCTTGTCAACGAAGGCCGTCAAGATGGCGACCTTGGATCCTCACCGTACCACGTTGCCTTTATAAAGTGTACATTTTTGCTAAAAAGTGTTCATTTGTAACACTCGATATTGGCGAAATTGTCTATGTGTCGTTAAGACACGACAGAAGCCATTAAATAAGACATAAAAAAAAATAGTTTAAAGGTGCTTTCTTTCGCCAATTTCTTTTACCAGTGGCCTAGCTAGCTTTGTTTCTGAAATGGGGATGGTATTTTATAAAGTACCTAGTTTATTTTTAATGCATTTTATATAATTATAATTGACTGGCCCGATGGTCGAGTGGCTATGTATGTAGCAATGGTCACTTTATCCCAAGGGCCGCGGGTTCGAATCCTGCGCAAGGCACACATTTGTGTGCATGAACATGTCTGTTTGCCTTGGTCTAGGTGTTTTCTATGTATAATAAGTATTTATTTACAAAAAAAAGTATTTAAGTATATTTATCAGCAATCTAGTACCCATAGTACAAGCTTAGTTGCTTAGTTTGGGACTAGATGGCGTTGTGTGATTCGTCCAACAGTATTTATTTATTTATTATTTATAATGAAAATCTGGAATTTACGGACGGTGTCTCAGAAAATAAATGATTTAATTTAATTTATTTAATGCATTGCCCGACGAGACGACCCAAGTACCGATACGGTTAAAATTACCTCCATCCACGCATTGCCGAAATAAAGGGTCTTGACAGACAGACGGACCACCAAGTGATCCTATAAGTGTTCCTTTCCTTTTCAGGTACGGAACCCTAAAAAACAACCAAAAATACTTTTACTGAAAAAAATATTTATGTTATGTCGGTTTCGAACCAGCAATATTTGAAATAAGTTAACATTTCCAACCACTTCTCCACCGAGTCATCAACCGTGAAAAATTAATCTAAGTTTGATTTCTTTAATATAAACTTCATCTTATCAATGTTTGATTAGAATTGGAATCCCAATCATTGTAATCGTGATTTTGATTCGTAAAATACATTAATTAAAAATGTGTTTGAATTATATTATTATTATAGGTAATATTTAATTTTTATTGTAAATAAAAAAAATGAAATCAATAAAAGATTTTTACAGGGTCAGGCTACGGTGACGGCTTACCATCAGGCGGGCCTGTTTGCCACCTTAGTGGTATAAAAAAAAAAGTAAATTTACAGGAAACACATTTTGCACATCAAAAATGTATGTAATGCTATTAGAACTTCGACGTGAATGGCCTGTTGAGAAGTGCAGCAAGAAACTCAACGGAAGTTAGTCGAGGCGAAGTTAAACAAAGTTAGCCGAGGCGAAGTTAGACGAAGTTCGAAGACAAAAGAAATGTTAGACGCAGGAAGTAACAGTGCCTCTCAGTGGAGAAGAGAGGCACTTTTCAAGAATGTAAAATGCCACATTCTCGAATTCATCTAATTACGATCTACTTCGCGTGTATTTTTAAGAATCCTAATTAGAAAACGAGATTCTTAATCAAAAAAATATATTATTTCAGCGTTATTATTCGTGGGGATAGGCAGAGCTACATTCGACTACGGTACTTATGACTCTGGAGATATTTATGTCAGGTATGTTATTTTTTATGTCCAACAGCGAACAAACAAGAAAGTTTAAAGTGGTTATCGCAGCTTATCAGTACATAAACATCAGTAATACTTAGAGCCGTTATCAATAAGTTTGACTGCTACAATGAAGGGAATAGGGAGAGATTGTTTTTTGGAGTGGTAGAGCAATTATTACGAAATGGGCCAGCTCGACCGGGGAAGTACCACCCTCTCACAGAATATCGACGTGAAGCAGCAATGCGTTTCGTTCGGTGAGTGAGAGTCCCGGAAGCCCAACTCCTTCCCTATCCCCTCTTTCCCCCTTCTTCCTTTCCTCCAACTTCCTTGGTGGACAACGCATCGGTTGCGCCCCTGGTGTTACTGATGTCCATAGGCGGCGGTGACGCTTTCCATCAGGTGGCCTTGTACCGTTGAATCTGGCAAAAACAAATTACGTTAAAACGGCACACTATATCTAACTAGATGGCGTGCTCACGGGCTTCGTATATTTTCAAATAATCTTTATAACTTGTTTACAAATAAAATAATATTTATATTTACAATTAATACTTAATTTACTACAACTAGGAATACTAAAATCTATAATATTTTATTTTTAAATTATATTTTAACGTTTAACTCGAGTGGGCAAGCCCAATAATAGGATCGCCCAAAGAACTGGTCGGACTAGGAGGGGCTCGCGGACGCGTGTCGAGAACATTCGAGCGGGCGTGCGGGGGAGACTAGATTTGCTTTGAAAGCTGGCGCACGTCGCTCTGTGTCGAGGAGGACCAATATACCTCGCGACGTAATTTATTTTCTTTATATTTTATTTCTTTCACTAAAAAATATTGTGTTCAGTGAATTTCCCAATCTTGGGTAAGTTGTGCAAATTGTTTTTTTTATGTATCAGTATACCAAGTTAGGGTGTAATGGTGTGTGTTATGTATTAAAATCTCCTGAGGCAAATTCTAAAGATACCTACCTATCCGTTTCTGATTTCAAATTTTAAAACTGCCACCTAGACTTTCTTTCACCTTGAGCTAACTAAGTTTGTAGTTCTGGAGTACTTCACGATCCATAGGTCATCCCAGGCACAAGTCTGTCACTGCTTAGGCTATAACGGGTTTGATGTTAAATTCCAGGAACTCCGTTCCGACTATTGTCACGATTATTCTTGAATAAAAAATAAAAATAAAGAATAATCGGGCAAAAAAAGAGAAATTTATTTTTCAAAAAAACTGATACGGAAATAGGGTATGGGTCGCTTGCCTAAGGTCCGATTAGGTAGTTTCCAAATCGCCTCGCCTCTATTTCACCTCCAGAATACCGCACTTCCCTCGGCCTCCAACGTCGCTCAGGGACTCCTTCAGGTGTTATCGTAGTATGTGGGTAGATGTGCAGTGGGTAGATGTGTAGTCGTCTTAACGGCCGTTAAGGTAATCCAATTTCAATATTCCGAGCGGTTTTAGCCAATCCGTTTCAGTCGGAACGGAGTTCCTGGAATTTAACATCAAACCCGTTATAGCCTAAGCAGTGACAGACTTGTGCCTGGGATGACCTATGGATCGTGAAGTACTCCAGAACTACAAACTTAGTTAGCTCAAGGTGAAAGAAAGTCTAGGTGGCAGTTTTAAAATTTGAAATCAGAAACGGATAGGTAGGTATCTTTAGAATTTGCCTCAGGAGATTTTAATACATAACACACACCATTACACCCTAACTTGGTATACTGATACATAAAAAAAACAATTTGCACAACTTACCCAAGATTGGGAAATTCACTGAACACAATATTTTTTAGTGAAAGAAATAAAATATAAAGAAAATAAATTACGTCGCGAGGTATATTGGTCCTCCTCGACACAGAGCGACGTGCGCCAGCTTTCAAAGCAAATCTAGTATCCCCCGCACGCCCGCTCGAATGTTCTCGACACGCGTCCGCGAGCCCCTCCTAGTCCGACCAGTTCTTTGGGCGATCCTATTATTGGGCTTGCCCACTCGAGCGTCGTTGAAAACGTTAAAATATAATTTAAAAATAAAATATTATAGATTTTAGTATTCCTAGTTGTAGTAAATTAAGTATTAATTGTAAATATAAATATTATTTTATTTGTAAACAAGTTATAAAGATTATTTGAAAATATACGAAGCCCGTGAGCACGCCATCTAGTTAGACATAGTGTGCCGTTTTAACGTAATTTGTTTTTGCCAGATTCAACGGTACAGCCTGCTTGCTTGTTTGTCTGTCTACTGTATGACATTAAAAAAAAAGAAAGAGACAAGAAAAGAAGGCCGTAACTGTTTTTTTTATACCACAAAGGTGGCATACGGCCTGCCTGATGGTAAGCTGTCATCGAAGCCTATAGACGCTTGCAATACCGGGGGTATCACTCACGCGTTGCCAACCCTCCCAACCCCCCCAAGTGGAGCTCTGGAGACCTTACCCACCGTAGGAACACAACATAGCCGAGACCAATGCTGTTTGGCTACGATCTTCTGTAAGGTCGAGGTCCTTCCCCAGACGGGCTGCACCGATTTGAGCGGATTATCCGCTGTGCCCTACCTCTCTTGAAGGTACATATATATAACTCTATTATCTTCTTCCAGATACTGTCTCATACCAAGGCTGCCAAAAATCCGTATAACTGCCGGGGATGAGTTGAACCTTCACAAAATCACAAGCGCACTCACAATTACCAATACTGATATTTTAAAATTCGCTAATGGTGATGTATTATAACCCCCTTACTAATAAAACGAGTATATAGTTATTCACTGTTGTGTCACTGTATTTCTTGATGAGAATTAAATGAAGTGTGAAAGTGACAAAACATTGAACACGCATTACACAACGTTTATTAGTGGGGTAAAGGCGTTGTCCCACTGCTGCGCACGCTGCGCACGAACACGTGGGCCACGTGGCACATTACAGCTGCGTGGATGACTACGTGGGTCTACGTTACCACAGCGTGCGCAGCGATGTGCACGCTTTGTGGAACAAGCTGTGTACCGCATTCACTGCGTGCATGGCGTTGACAGCGTTGAGCTACGTTGAGCAAGCCACGCGTGTATCAATGACGTCACTTGATGGTTAACGTGTCCGTGGGTTGCAGTGGACACAATCACGTACATCCTCTTGCAAAGCAAAGCTTAACACACGTGCGTAGCCTCTTCGTGCGCAGGAGTGGGACAGTGCATTATTGTCTTAAGATACACTAGCGGACCGCCCGGACTCCGCACGAGTTTTAGTAGGGATTCCTAATATTTTTAGTAAAATTACGGTTAACATAGGCTATATGTTAAGCGGGAATAATGTACTTTTCAATCGGTGAAAGAATTTTTTAAATCGGTCCAGTAGATTTGGAGTTTATTCGTTATAACAAAAATACGAATATTTCCTCTTCATAATCTACTAGCTTTTTGCCCGCGTGAAGTTCCGGACCGGTTCCCGTGGGAACCACATTGAATTTCGGGAAAAGCTATAGCCTATGTCACTCCCTGATAATGTAGCTTTCTACTGGTGAAAGAATTTATGAAATCGGTCCAGTAGTTTCGGAGCCTATTCAATGCAAACAAACAAACAATCAAATCTTTCCTCTTTATAATATTATTATAATTATAACATAATCTATAATCTTTACTTTTAAACTAATATTATAAAGAGGAAACTCAACGCGTGAGTGATACCTCTGGTATTGCAAGCGTCTATAGGCTACGGTGACGGCTTACCATCAGGGGCCCGATTCTACTAACACAAATGAACCAATGGACTCTCAATGGTGTCTCAATCGTATCTCAAAAGAATGCCGATAGTGTATCAGTGGAATAGTTTTTGACATTTGTTATGGACTTAAACAATAACATAATGTTTAACACACACCATTGAGAGTCCATTGGTGCATTTGTGTTAGTAGAATCGGGCCCCTGGCGGGCCGTATGCTTGTTTACAACCGACAAGGGCCCATAATGTGTACTTAAAAATCATATCTGTAACAACTTACATACTGTATGGAACGCAATAAATATTGAAATTGAAATTGTGGTATAAAAAAAAAGGAAAAATTTGTATTTGTCTTTGTAACGAATTAACTGAAAAACTACTAGAACGATTTCAAAAATTCTTACACCGTTGGAAAGGTTCATTACCCCCGGATAACAGACGCTATATTATATATATATTTTTTAAATTGGGTCCTTAGTTAAACCCGCGCGAATCCGGGGCGGTCCGTTAGTCTATACTAATATTATAAAGAGGAAAGATTTGATTGTTTGTTTGCATTGAATAGGCTCCGAAACTACTGGACCGATTTCAAATCAAATTCTTTCACCAGTAGAAAGCTACATTATCAGGGAGTGACATAGGCTATAGCTTTTCCCGAAATTCAACGTGGTTCCCACGGGAACGGATCCGGAACTTCACGCGGACGAAGTCGCGGGCAAAAAAGCTAGTGATTAATTTATGTAAAATTCGAGACGATTATTTAGAGAATATGCGAGGATTTTTCTTACATTTCCAAATAATATTTGATATCGTTTATACTAGTCAAAACAACAAAATACCTTGGAAAAATATGTGACACATTTAATTCTTTATTTTAACATGTATGTATCAACCATGTTTTATACAAATAAATATATTTTATTCCATTCTAAAATAAAAAAAGAACCCCAACAAACTGCAAGCTTTGCTTGGTAAGGGGCTTGATAACGTTGTGTGATTCATGCAAGTATATTAATTTATTTAGAACTGTGATTTATGTTTTAATGTAATAAAATGTTAAAAAATGTGTTGAATATTTTATTTTATCATCTTAAATCCTTCCACGTCAATGGGCTTCATTGTCAATCTGAGGTCGCCGTTGTTGATCATGATAGCCATGAGACACAGCGTTGATTTGACAGACCGATGATGGTGAGTTGGTATTGATAACGATGTATGTGTACGCCTTACAACATTCATAGTTAAATATATAAATAAATATATAGGGATAATTCACACAGATTGAGCTAGCCCCAAAGTAAGTTTGAAACTTGTGTTATGGGATACTAACTCAACGATATAATATTTTATAAAGATAAACATCCAAGACCCGAGGCCAATTAGAAAAAGTTCGTTTTTCATCATGACCCGACCGGTATTCGAACCCGGGACCTCCTGGGTGGCGGTCTGGCGTGGTAACCGTTACGCCACGGAAGTCGTCAAATTGCTCTTCGTGAAATAGTATCACAACGCAAAATCGTAAGAAAAATACGCGCCACCCTCGCTTCGCTCACTCGGCGGTGTTGTGATCACGAGATAACCCTAACCTAACCCACCAATGTCTGTTGGTATTCAGACAGACATTGGTGGGTTGGAGGGTTATCTTGGTTCAATCAACGCGTTGTGAGCAATTGTTTCGCTCACTGAGCGTTTTCGTTCTTTGAGCTTAACGTATCTGTACCTTAGCTGCCTTATCTTAACGACCTTCGTGGCGTAATGGTTACGACGCCGGACCGCCACCGAATCCCGGTCGGGTCATGATGAAAAACGAACCTTATCGATATATAGAATAACAATATGCTTTATTTGCAATTCACAACAGTAGGACACAAATCATTACAACTTACACATTGAAATCCCAACAAGGCGGCCTTAATTGCTAAAAGCAATCTTTCCAAGACAACCTTAGGGTAACGAATTATTTAATGGACTGGGCAGGGCTAGCAAGATACGTATGAATAAGAAATAAAATATGACATAAAACAAATAAAATCATTTATTTTGCAAGTCTTGTAGATTTACAGGAAATACTAACGACTAAATACATAAAAACAACGAATAACGAATCTTTTTCTGACAGGACTAGGTCTTGGATGTTTATCTGTATCGGAACAAGCCCACCACACATTCCCACCGACGATGTGTCTCCTGTATAGCCAGGATCAACAACGGCGACCTCAGATTGACAATAAGCGATGAAGCTAATGAGAGGTAGGGCACAGCGGATAATCCGCTCAAATCGGAGCAGCCCGTCTGGGGAAGGACCTCCACCTTACTCCACTAGATCGTAGCCAAATGGCATTGGTCTCGGCCATGTTGTGTTCCTATGGTGAGTAAGGTCTCCAGAGATACACTTGGGGGGGGGGTTGGGAGGGTTGGCAACGCGTGAGTGATACTCCCGGTATTGCAAACGTCTATAGGCTACGGTGACGGCTTACCATCAGACCGACCGTACACTTGTTTGCCACCAGTGTTGTATAAAAAAAAAGCTTATTGACGCCCCGGGGGAGGAACTACAACTGTCTTGGAACTCACAACGAATTTAATCAGAAAGAAGATAGTCGGAGTATTGAAAGGATATTTTATCTAGGTATATGTGTATTTTTTATAATATATATACTCAATACTTTATTGCATCATAGTAAATTTAACAAACAATAAGTACTTACTTACTATAAACCCTGTTGGGCGTTGCAATTTACGGGATTACAATCTAGAGGGCGCGTATTAATCTAACTTTCTAAAATCCAATTATACAATAAATAAAATTATAAATTTAATAGCTACACAATCAATTACTTAGATAATATTTATATTATTGCAACATACCATTAGCATTTAGGTGACATTAAACATAATAATAGTTTATACTTATATTTACTATTCCTTATTAAATTAATTACCTACTTAATATTTTTTTACCATTTCCCTTCTATGTATTCTTTAATTGTATAAAAGTTATTAGTACATAGAAAGTCTTGCAATTTATTAACGACTATCAACTAACTATATTTTTCTTCATTTTTAATTTTTTGGGGGAGTTTATTGTAAGTACATTTTTATTGCCATTACAAATGGACTTGTGGAATGTGATGTAATGTGTTATAGTATCGTTGAGTTAGTATCCCATAACACAAGTCTCGAACTTACATTGGGGCTAGCTCAATCTGTGTGATTTGTCCCTATATACTTATTTATTTATGGGTCTATTTTCGTCACAAAAACAGTTTCAGTTTCTAATCTCGTCTCAAATTCACTCGCTATTCCGCTCAATTCTTATTTTGTATGAGTGAGACATTGCTTGAGATTGACACGAGATTTTAACTTTTTTTTATACCACAAAGGTGGCAAACTAGCATACCGTCCGCCTGGTAAGCATCACCGTTGCCTATAGACGCTTGCAATACCGGGGGTATCACTCACGCGTTGCCAACCCTCCCAACGTACCTGGGGCCCGATTCTACTAACACAAATGCACCAATGGACTCTCAATGGTGTCTCAATCGTGTCTCAAAAGAATGCCGAGAGTGTATCAGTGGAATAGTTTTTGACATATGTTATGGACTTAAATAATAACGTTTTAAAATAACATCGCTTATGTTATTTTAAAACATTTCATGGTTTTCAGTCTCAGTTCTATTAAAGTTAAATATTATACAAAAAGTTATCCGAATATAATTTTAATAATAATATGTATACCTAATGTTTAATTAAATATTTATTCATAATAATATATATTTTTATATAATTTTGATTAAATTTATTATTAATAAAGCTGAGGTCTTACAGTCATTTATCATTACATCCTATATATAAATAAATGAGAAAGTGAGTTTGTTATTCCTTCACGGCTTGACTAATCAGCCGATCATTATGAAAATTTTTATATTTATTGTCGGGGGTCCTTACTATCCCGTAAAAGTATGTCATTCCATTGGGAAAATATTTTTTCTAGGGGCGCTGTATGGGATGGGCTATCGGCCAACAGATTATCTTTCAATTCTTCCTGCTCCGTTTATTTTCCTTCTGATTAAATTCGTTGTGAGTTCCAAGACAGCTGTAGTTCCTCCCCCGGGACGTCAATAAGCTTCATCGCTTATTGTCAATCTGAGGTCACCGTTGTTGATCCTGGCTGTACAGGAGACACAGCGGTGGGTATGTGTGGTGGACTTGTCCCGCTAATCTCGGTCAGTAAGACTGCAGCCTTACATTAACATAAATAGTAGTGTATGGTTTTATATTACAATAGTAATTAGTATGTGATTGATTGTGCCGTTAAAAATGATTTTAAATATTTTCACATTGTTTTTAATTATTCTACGTGAGTATCATATAAAAATATATTTTACTTTTATTTGAAACTAACGAAACCTTTTAAGAGAGGTAGGGCACAGCGGATAATCCGCTCAAATCGGAGCAGCCCGTCTGGGGAAGGACATCCACCTTACAAAAGATCGTAGCCAAATAGCATTGGTCTCGGCCATGTTGTGTTCCTATGGTGAGTAAGGTCTCCGGATATCTATCGCCGTTCAGCGAGGTAACGCTGCTAGCATTTTGGGCACCCTGCCACAGGGACCATGTCTTTTTAATGCTTAGTTTTAGTTTTTATTGTTAGTTTAGTTTTTAATTTTTATTGTTAGTTTAGTTTTAATTAATTTTATTGAATTTCATATTATTTAATTATGTATTTTACCAATTTATTCGTAGTATTTTTTGAAAAACATTAACTTGAAAACAGTGCCTTCCAATAAAGCCGAAAAGCCGGGCTTGCCCTACTAAAATACGCAATATAATATGTACCTATATAAAAAAAAATGCTTTTTACGCCAATCGATTATACTCCCGATTCTAAGTCCCCCCTTAAAAATGGCAACCCCTTGAAAAGTAACCCTTTATAAAAAATATTTTGTTTCAGAAATCTTCGAGATCACATCGAAGCCGGCCTACCCCTGCATTCCCAACTGCTACCCATGCCCGGACCCATGCAACCAGCCATGTATCCAGCCATGTCAAAATGTTTGCGACTGCAACGGACAACCCGGGATCCCATTCTGTCTAAATATCTATGCTTGTGGACCTAACGGCGGGGGTGGACCTGGCGGTTAGTATATAAAAAGGCTATTTGAGTTTCTTGCGACACTTTTTCCCAACGACGATCGACGTGAATGGCCTTCACGTCGAAGTGCACAAGAGAGGTAGGGCACAGCGGATAATCCGCTCAAATCGGAGCAGCCCGTCTGGGGAAGGACACCTTACAGAAGATCGTAGTCAAATAGCATTGGTCTCGGTCATGTTGTGTTCCAACGGTGAGTAAGGTCTCCAGAGCTCCACTTTTTTGGTAACGCGTGAGTGATACCCCCGGTATTGCAAGTGTCTATAGGCTACGGTGACGGCTTACCATCAGGCCGACCGTTTGCTTGTTTGCCACCTTTGTTATATAAGTGCTAGTAGGATTTAAAAAAAATTGACATGCAAAAGTCGTCATCATACCAAACCATAATCATCCCACAGCAGGGATACTGGTCTCCCTTCAATGGAAGGTGATTAGAGCGTACTCTGCCACGCTGCTGCAATGCGGATTGGCAGAGGGGTGTTCTCAAGCCGCCGGAAGGCCACACACTTGGCTTGAATGTCAGCATGGACAAACGGCTTAACGTGCGTTCTGAAGCACGAAGATGCTCGATATAATGAAACCCATCCAAACGCTGGCTAGGCTCGACGTCGCTTAACTTACGTGTTCATATTAGAGTGAGACAAACAGTGACAAAAAAATATTGGTTGTGGAAAGATCCGTTACATTTAAAATGCAAATTTTCGTTCAAAACGGGGTGATCCCTCTATCTCCGAAATAACAGTCCACATATTGAATAACAAGGAAAATTAATGATTAAGTAGGCTCTACTAGTTACCGAGTAATAGCCGATAAACTTATACAATAACTCATAAAATAAATTTGATGAAAACGTACAAATTTCATTAAATATAGCATTGCATTCGTCTGAAAGCCAGCAAAGCGTAGCGGAACCCTACACTGTGCATGGCCCGACACGCACTCGACCGTTTTTTTTCTCATTTAACAATACATTATAATTTTTATAAAATAATTCAAATATCAAAACTTTTTAAATCAAATAGACCTTAATTTACAATCACTTTGGAATCGTCACTATTTTTCCTACCACCAATTCGCACGACAGAATCGTACTATTCACCACTTTTGTCAATTCTTTCAGAAACTACCACTACAACAACACCAGCGCCGACGACCACCACTACTGCTCCTACAACTACCACAAAAACCCCAGATTCGGACGGTCCTGTGTCACGTTCGGCAAACTTTCGGCCGAAAATACTGAGCAGTCTATGCGCACTTCCGGGACAAGTTGCCGAATCTTTACTTATGGGAGAAATTGTATTGTAAAAATAAAATAATTTTTTTTTTTAAATTTTGTTATTAAACCTACACTGTCCCAAGAGAGGTAGGGCACAGCGGATAATCCGCTCAAATCGGAGCAGCCCGGACCTCCACCTTACAGAAGATCGTAGCCAAACAGCCAATCAGCACCACTGGTGAAATAAATATCAAAAGAAAAGCTAAAAATATATGTTAAAAGAAACGGAGAGAAGTTATGAACTTTGTCATTTAAAAATACATCATTAATTTTCATAAAAACAAAATAGAACTAGGTAGGTACAGTCGCCTCGAGGATAGCAGGACCATCTTTAGGATGATTTTTGGTTGCAACATCCAACATCCTAGTGGACACATGTGGCTCTAATAAAAAAAAACCCTGTTTGGTGACAAAGAAAAGGACAGAGCTGACAAAAAACCCGCTTACAAGATGTGCAAGCGATTTTTTTCTAAAATGGTCCTCCTATCTTCGAGGCCACCGTACATACAATACAAAACACAATAAAGTAGCTTATTTATTTAATACAAAATAATAATACATATCATTATGTAACAGTCATTGTAAATGACGTGTCTAAATGCCCGCTAGGACCCACAGAATAAAATATTTTTTTCGACGACCTCCGTGGCGTAATGGTTACCACCAGATCGCCGACCGACCCAGGAGGCCCCGGCTTCGAACGCGGTCGGGTCATGATGAAAAACGAACTTTTTCTGATTGGCCTCGGGTCTTGGATGTTTATCTATATAATTATTTGTTATAAAATATAGGGCTAGCACAATCTGTGTGATTGATTAGTCAAAAAAATAATTGACTTTGGAAATGTCAATTTAAATAGCATTGGATGTGGTTTGACCATAGATTTATTATATACTAGCGTAACATTGGCAATGCAAAAGAGATAGATCATAGCATACACGTTGGTTAGAGCGAGATAGATAGGCGAGACCATTTTCCTATACACGCTATCGGATTGTATCGGCCTGACGTCAGTCGTGTTAATAACAAATCCTACTTATTTTTACAAAATTTATGGTTTTCAATGTAGTTCTGATGTTAATTAGACGTGATTAAATATGGTTACCTGTGCAGTGCCTGGATGTAACTCAAACAAAAAGGAAAATCCACAAAATTATATCTTGCTTGCACACATGTACATTCCACGCACACTAGTGTATTTTGTTTTTTTTCTCGCCTCAATCAAACCAAAGCCGATCTATAGGTACGCTGCTAGTATATACTAAATCTATGGGTTTGACTTATTGTTTTAAATGAAAATATGCAATTTGAAGGCTAAAGGCCCATTTAGACGACGCCAGTTTCTTGCACATAGAGCAATAATTGCATGCAATCTAGTGGGAGCAATAATTTGTCCTTCAAAAATTGT